>JAZAQC010000007.1:12500000-13750000 GCA_036289425.1 Rhopalosiphum nymphaeae | reverse complement strand
TCCATTGATATTAACTCAAAAAATATATTTTATATAATATATTATATGTTATTTAGTTATCTGGTATGACGCATTATTGTTTTTTTAATAAAACTGATTATAAATTAATTTATTAGACTATAAAAAGTCACTGGACTATTATTTTTCAGTTGTTATATTGTACCGTCTAGGTTAAGATATTTGATATATCTAAGAAGATCTGAATTTTAAGTATGATTTCTAATTATTAATCGATTTATTGATGTAGAGTTTAGATGCTTCATCTAAGATAGTTATTATAAAGAGTTTGGTTAATAATATATATATATATATATATATATATCATGGACAAATAATTAGTATTATTTTTAAAATATTGGCTGGTACTTAATTATATTTAAATTGAAACAATTTTTAAAATTTTATTTTATCACAAGCCAAAAAAATAATGAATAAATTATATATACTATGACATACTAATAATAAGAGCTAAGAGCTAAGACGTCATTATGTAGGGTATCCAGTGTTGTAAAGAATACGTTTAAATATTATTTAGTAAGTACTAGTTACTTTTTTTTCAAGTATTTCAAATTTTAATGAGCATTTGAAATTAAAATATTTATTATAATGTAAATTCAGTCATAGATAAATATTTCTTTTTAAACGCTTTTTGATATTTTGTTATAATTAAAAATTGAATAACCGTATACACTTAAAATTTTCATCAAATATTTATATGGATATTTTTATAAATATGATGATATTTTCAACATTTTTCAATATTTTTTGAGTTATAAGTTTATTTTTAATTTTATTTCTATAAATATGTTTATACGGTTAAAATGTTAGAAAATTATGCGAAATTCTACCTAAGTTGTTTCTATAGATATTTTTAATTAGTTTAAATACACTGATATGATTTATTTTTTAAAATATTTGAAATTCAATTATTTACAATTTTGAAAAATCACAAGAAATGTGCAAATTCTTTTTCAGTTGAAAACATACGAATAGTACAATTTTCATAAGACTTAAAAATTTAATACGAAGTTCTTAATAAATGGTTCATATTGAAATCAAACAATCTAAAACTATATAAGTATAATTTTCTTTTATATTAATTTTAGTTCAAATTACAATTAGGTTAGATATTTAAATCATAAAATTAACGATATTCATTATTTTGTTGTAGTTCAAGAATATTTTTTGTGGGGAATATATAACTATTACATATCTATTATCATATTTTATACGCACAATGATATTTCCAAATGCAATGTTTTCGAAAAAATTAATTCAATTCATTGTATCACTATTGGTTATAGAAAAGATCAAAAATGCCTAAATCATTGCTTATTTATCTATTCTATAATCATTGGTATTATTAATAGTAAAATTAACTATTTCACTTAATAGCAATATTAAAAAATATAACATACAAGTATATATTTAGTGATATAGCATGATAAACCGTCTATATTCAGAATTGTTTTTTGTACATAATGAAAAATCATTGAATTAAAAATATCTGTTACATTCATCACAGTGACCAACTCGATACCTAGTAGTGGGACCCACTGACTTACCATTTTTAATTATAAATATGTATCTTATTTTCAGAAAGTGTTATATGCTTAGAAAATTGAAAGAGTTAATCTTATTATGTTTTCTATTTCGCAGTAATGTACCTTATCGTATATTATATTTGTTTGTGGTTCGAAGTTTTCTTCTAAATACGTACTTTTAAGATTCGTCTTTTTAATTTTTCTTCATTGTAAATAGCAAGTGAATTTTAATTTTAAAACCTGATACTTTAAAACAAAACACCTTATAACTTTAACATAAAACTTCATCCATTTTCATTGAAACGAAAAATATCTATTTATCGTCTTGTGATTTAATTATTTCGTAGAAATTTATATTATTAATGTTAGAAACTTAAAATTACGCCATTATGTATATAATTACGTATTTT
Organism: Rhopalosiphum nymphaeae; assembly: GCA_036289425.1. Classification (NCBI taxonomy): domain Eukaryota; kingdom Metazoa; phylum Arthropoda; class Insecta; order Hemiptera; family Aphididae; genus Rhopalosiphum; species Rhopalosiphum nymphaeae. The sequence continues at coordinate 13,748,046 of JAZAQC010000007.1, read as the reverse complement.
CTATAAGTAGCACATTACATTTTTTATAAATTGTTCACTTGTTTTCAACACTGTTTGTTGGTAGGTACGTAAGTATTTATAACATTTGAGATAATAATAATAATAATACATGAGAAAATATAATATGCGGTATTTTGTCAAAAATAATTTGAACCTACAGTATTAAGAATAGAAAAGTAAATTATGAATATTTTAATTATAAATTAATATTCTACGAAATACAGTCTGACACACCATCTCCATTCAGAATCGTTTTTCGTATGCAATGGTTTATTATTGAATTCAAATTTAAAATGTCTATTATACAGTGACGTACTTAATAATGAAGTACGCATAAAAAATACTATACAGGAGAGCTACGCGTTCCAGGTTTTTAATTCTAAGACTGTATAGTAGTGAAATTCTATAGTTAAATGTGTTTTATATTGGTTTACAATTAAAATATTTATTAAATAGTTTAATTTGTGCCATATATTATTATTTTTTTTTCGAATTTTAATTGTTCAAATGTTCGGTTGAGTAAGAATTTCTAAAAATATTTTTAACTATTGACTAATTGAAAATAAAAATAAATAACTATGTAATATTAACATTAGATATGTACCTATCTATTAAAACAATTTTACTTATATAAGTATGTTATTTTGTCATTTATAATAAACAATAAAAATGTGTATATATATCTGATGGCCAATACAAACTAACATAAATATAAATAAAACTATTAAATTTATTTTTATTTTACTTAAGATAATAATATTACATGATTCTTAAAGATCATAAGAAAATATCATCAATATTCTAATAAATAACATGAATAACAGTAACTTATAATATTAGGTAACAATAATTTTTAATTTTGTTATTAAATTGCTTGATTGAAACAAATCTAACCGTTATAACTAAAATAATTTAGTAAAAAAATGTAACTAACATTTTAACTGGAGTAGTTAAAAAAGCTAGATAAAAATAAAAATAAAAATAATAACATAACTCACCATTAAAATGTTAAATAAATATTTGTTTTATATAATCATTCATAAAATAATGAAGAATTCTGATTTTTCTTTTATGTTTTAGGTATATTATATACTATGTATTGTTTTAACATTAAATAATTTTTGTTTACTGTATATCAATAATACAATTTGTAGTTTTAATTATTTTTATGTTAAATTACTTACAAATGTTATCTAGGCAATCGATTTTTAGAAAAAAATTATTATAATAATTAATATTAGTATTAAAGAACAGTGCACCTTTTAAAAATTTAAATTACTAAAAATGGATGTTTAAAAATCATCGGATTTAAATTTGACATGTTATTTTATTCTTTGTCAGTTACTATCTTCAAGATTTAATAAATTTACTAAAGAATTCTCAGAACTGTTCTGTTTACTACATAAACATAGACATCTAGAACATTCTAATAATGTGTACCACAGTATATGACAAACTAAACGATATATATATGTTCATAAGAGTTATGAGTTGAACTTTATTAATTAAAAGTTTATAAAATTTTAGATAAAAAGTACATAGTTTACGATAGATTGATAACACAATTTTATTACCGTTTATATGATATACGTTTTAAAATATTATTCTCATGTATTCCATACTTATAGTATATAAATTTAATAATTATTTTATAATGCAGTTTCTGTCAAACTACGCATGTAATACATTTTTTTACAATTAATTTAAAATATATAAATATTTATTCAAAATATTGTATTATATAATCATAATAAAAAATAATCCCTGAATCACAATACTAAATATTAAGCATGTATACTTGATGTACTTATATATTATATTATATAACATATATTTTAATACTTAAGTAATACATAATATTATATTATTTTAATATAAATACTAATAATTAAATATTGAATTGATTCGTGCATTATAAATTACTAACAAATTATTATTATTAATTTTATTTTAAATATTTGGTTTATATTTAATTAACAGATAGTTAAAATAGATTATTATAAATAATAACCCTGCATATTTACTTTGACATTCTAAGGTAAGTGAGGAATATATTTATTTACGTATTATTAGGAATATTACATATAAATTTAGATTCTAAGAGAAGTAATGAATGTATTGATATAACAATCAATCGTGTGTTTTCGTTTTAAATCTATCCAATCCAACATAACCTTTGAAGACATTATAAATTCTTCGATTTTCAATTTTGAAAATTTAGTAAATTTGATTTTTTTGATAATTTTAAGGGTAAAAGTATAAAATTTCCATTAATTTTTAAAATAACTGATAAATGGGAATTTTAAATCAAAACTAGCGACAAAATCAATTTTGTTTTTTTATTGTAAATCTAAAGCAAACAATACTAAACAACTGACCTTTTTACCAAAAAATGTTTAAATGTTTAGAATTTTTTATAAATGTATCAATTTTAAAAATATTTCATCTCTTTCTTCTTGTGCTAATTAACATTTGACATTTTTGATTCTTATAATTTTTTTACGAAAATTTTGGTTAATATCCTTGGAAATCGAATACGAATTTCCTTGTAAAATTGTCATGTTCCAATTAAAATATCAAAAATATAGTCATAATATTATTATTTTTATAATCTTTTAAAATTAGAATTTTTTATTAAATAAAGAAAAAAATAAATTCATCAAAATCACAAAAATTTGTAAATTATTTTTTAGTTCAAAAAAAATATAAAATATTTATTAATTTTAATATACAAGGTTCCTCATAATTTGTATTGTTTAAATTTTATAAAAATGTTAGTTATTATACTACAAATATTTATTATGCCATATGCTCGTAATAAATATTTGTGGAATAATAACTAACTTTTTTTTTGTTGTTTTTTTATGTTGAAATTTTGAAAACAATTGATAATCACTCATAAATTAACTCAAAAACTACTTATCTTAATTTTGATTTTTATTTATTAACATTTTCTGAAAAATATTTTGTTTCAGAATATGAAATTAAAATGATTATTGTCATTCTTTTCCGATAAAAAAAAAAAAAAAACATATATAAAACACAGGTATAGAACTATAAAGCTCACGCACTCTGGTGTTTATACAACTATTGCTCGCGTTAGTGTATCATACACTGCTTAGTAGCACAATACATAGAACGTATGTTGCGGTTAGTAAACAGAATATTTTCGTAGATCTTACTATAGAGTTTACAAAATATACATTGTTTAGTATAAACTATATAGTATATTATGTATACTCTAAATGGATCCCTAGGTATCTTGATTTAATGATTTAGAATATTATTCTACTGACTTATATTCAAATTCATAGAAGTATGATATTATATTATACTACGATATGTTTCAAACAAAGTATGTGTACCCATTATCATTAATAGCAACCTGAAACGTTAATATCTTAATACAGCGTATGATTTTAATATTTGATTTATAGTTAGATAAATGGTTATACGCATAACATATAAATAGTACAATGTTATTTTATGTGTTCAATAAATACCTGCAACGTGGAGTGTTTAACGGGATAAATATTTTTGATGAACTTAACACGTCTTGTTTCTGTCTTTGTAACATGTCTTCAGAGCTCTTATCGCAGAGAGGATTAAAGCCCCCCTCTCCTGAAGACGCATTATTTTGATAATCGTCCTGTGAACAAACACGTATGATTCATTAGGTGCATTATACTATTATTGTTAAAGTCCAAATAAGGATAAAATATATGATATTAAGACAATGAAAATATCTGAATATACAGCGTGATTAACTTAGTATCTTCACCCATATTTTATCTTTTAATAAATTATGAATTTATAAGTAATTTAATAAAAATATATTGTAAGTCTAAATCTTTAAATGTATAGACATTCAAGAACATTCAAGAATAAGTGTCTTACTGCGGTCAAAAATGTCTTCTGTTTATAGTTCATTGATTTACTAGTATTTAGTTTAAATGTAAATAAATGTATAAGACATAAATAAAAGCATATAGTTCTAGCTATATTATTAAAATAACAAATAAAAATATAAATTTATTACGAATACAAATTAATATAAATTATTTTCCTTTAATGTTTTAAATGTTTAAAAAAAAAATTGTAGAAGAATAATATTATTTATAATATGGTACTCGTTCATTATATTTTGTATTAAATTATTTATGATATTATTATTAGTAACATTAAACATTAAAACAATTAAATAAAACTAGAAACTGTTAAAAATTGAAAATAGTGAGTATAAATTATATTTTAATTTATGAAATTTATTGTTTAAAATTAAATATATGATTGCTTATTATAATATTATAAAACAATTAATTATATGAAAAAATAATATTTAACTATTATTAACGTATTTTTTTGTATTTTATAAGTCTAAGTAAATCTAAGTTATAATTTTATAAAATATAGCACATATTATTATAAATCAATTAATTTATGTAATTAAATAGTACAAGGCATTTTATTAATTATGTATATAAAATTAAATAAGATTATTCTTACAAAAAAGAATAGAATCCAATAAGAGCTTTTTAAAACCAGACTTGTTGTACATTTTACAAAATCTCCCATTCTCTGAATTTTTTATTATACTTTTCAAAACAAAGTAACAAGAAATTTAAAACATGATAACCAGTTTAAGTTACCAACTAAATAAAATATCTAATCAAAATATTGGGTCATGTGAAACTTTAAGTGCACTTACACTACTCAAGAAATGATCACAGATAATACAAAAACCAAATCCTTGTAATTCTGATACATTCCTAATTTCCTCCTATTTCTAAAAGCACCTGTAATGGGAAACCAATCTCTTTAAATCTAAAACGAGTAAAGCTTGATTTTACATTTTAAAATTATATTATTTATCATTAATTTAAAGCCAAAATCAATTTATTCAGGTACGTAATTAAACATTATTTTTGAAAATAAAATTTGTTATTTAAATGTTATCGATATATTTACTAATTTTGTAAATATACGTATTAAAAGTGTTTTAATCAAAAATATCTTTTTCCAAGCTATTGAATTTCTATTATGTATAGTTCTTAAAATTACTTTAAAAATATTCTTGTAAAATACAAAATTTTATAATCTAGCTAAATAATATTTAAAAAAAACCTTAGTTGTAATAAATACAACTATTCATCTTACTTATAGTAATATTATATAAAACAATGTATTCAATTTCAAACTAAATTATGCAGTTTTAAGTGGCCTATTATTTAAATATAATAATATATTATGTTATTTAATTTATATATTTTTATATTTCATAGTATATACTTAATTTAAATTATAATATTTAATTTAATAATTTCATTAACATAATAATTGATAAAATAATTAATTTATGGAGCTTAGACATAGTATTATAAAACAAATTTCACTAATTTGATGAATTTTTAATAAAATACATAAATTAAAATAATTTTATAATTAAAATGAATAAAAAATATATTTAAAATTGTTAAAAAAATAAAATTACAAAATTAAAGTTCATTCATATATAACTATATTTGGATTTGAATAACGGTATTATCATTAAAAATGATAAAAAATTGAAACATTAATGTCATATATAATAAAAATTTAAAAAAGTTAAATTATAATTAATTTGAAACTTTTACAAAATTCATGAAAAATAATAATACAATAAAAATAAATTTTAAACGTTTTTATCATTATAAAAACAGTTTTCAATGATCTATTATATTATATTTGTCATACTGTATAATTCATGATTTAGGATGTTTTGCCTAAGAAACTAACTTTCATTATACCTACTACATTTAATTTATGATTATAAGTAATGTATGTATAGTGTTTAGGAAACAATATGTACCTACCAAAAAATAATCACATATTTCGCGGAAACTGGTTGGTAATTTAAATGTATGATATAAATGTATATTGTTATTAATTTATGAAACGTTGTATACTATCACCGGTAGTATAAGAATAAATAACAATATATGTAAAATGAACTCAGTTGTTTTGACGTTTGCACTCTCAAACGCAAGGAGTCTTATTTTTATTAGGATTATGCAATAAAGATTACTCGTATAATATACGTTTCTATTGTAAACACCAAACAACTTTATTATCTTTGAACTGATGGATGAACGAACTAATTAATAAATAAATCAATATTTATTAACCACAAATATAAAATATATTTTTTACACAATAATATATAAAACGATATATAAAATATAAAATATTACTGACAATATTGGAAATCAAAAACTCCAAAAAATATGACATTATCTTTTTAGGATATATTGTTCTAAATGTTCAATTGTCTTAATAAGTTTTGAATGTAAATTTAACTAGAATGTAAAACTTAAATCTATTATGAATTGATTACTATATAATATATATATATATATATATATATATATATATATATATATTTTACATTTAAATGAATTAATTATATACTTTTTATTTATAATTTATTAACTGTATGTGTAAATTTTACGTAACCTTTTGACTGATTAAATATTAAATAATCAGAAAAAAAATTACAGAATAAGATTTTTTTGTTTTAAAATACTTATTTATTATATTATATCCTATATTTTACTTTAATCTAGTGTATTTATATTATTTATAACATTGGCAGCTAAATATTAATTATAAAATTTCATGAAAAATAATTATATTAGATATTAATTTTAATAAGTTAAAATCTAAAATTGAAAACTTAAATATAAATACTTCTTTATTTAATATATTTTCAAAGAGTATACCATTATATTCTTATTATTTGTATATGATTACACGGCGTTCTAAATAGGCAGTTTAGCTGCACTATTGTCATGTCTTATTTTTTTTAGTATCTAATAACTTATTAGTAATAATAATAATAATTGTAATATTTTAATATTCTGTTAACAAATTTAAAATAAACCAAGTTAATCAACAAAATGTTATCTTTAATATAGTTTGTAAATAATTGCATTAAGTGTTAGACTAGAAATTACATTTAGTATTAGTAGATTATTGTAATTAATGGTCTTTGCTTATGAGTGGTTATTAAGATCAATAAAAAAAGTAATTAAATATATCAAAATACAATACAAATGTGGGTGTATACATTTAATATAGTAGGTAAAAATCAATTAAAAGTGTAACTAAAAATAATATATAATAATTAACTTAAAATTAGTTTTCAATTACTCAATTTTCGTCTATATTATTTATGGTGAAATAGTAATTTAATCATTTATTATTTAAATGCTATGCTTTATTCGACCAATATCCACCAGTATTTTATAATCAATTAATGTTTATACTAAAAAAAATAAAGCTTACTTCAAAGTTTTTATTGTGCCATTCTATTAACATAGTTGACGATTTGGGTTATACTTGATAGTTTTGGTATATTTTTTAGCCCCGATTTTTGGTGTAGTGATCAAATCCTATGGGGAAACTTTTTGACTTGCTATTTTTTTTTAATCGTCCTGGTCACTCAAGTTTTTAATATAAAATCCTCCACAATAAATAGTTGGTTTAAGTAGACCACTTAATAATACTGCATAAATAAAACTAAACTAGCTATGTATTTGAAAATCTCTAATTCCTACTTAATCAGAAACTCACTAGTGGTAGAAATCAATAAGTGTCAAGAAAACGTAGTTTAAATTTTTATTCAGAAATTTTATCTTGATATAAATACCTATCATATTTATTGAATAAAATATGTAATATTACAAAGATAAAATTATAATTTAGTTAATTAAATTTCAACTATTGTGTGTTTGTTAAAATGGTTTAAAATGTTTAAAATAATAATCTATAAAATATTTCATATATATTTTGTATGATATGCTAAATAACCATTAAATTTTTTTACAAGGTAGTTAATGATAGAATTATTTTTAAACTATAACAAGTTATTCAAGTAGTAGAATATTATAATTAATTTCTTTTTTTCTATAATGGAAACTAAACATGAGTTTTAATTACAAAAAATTATTGATTATTTACCGAAAAAATATAGTTGTACAAAAAAAGAAAAAGAATTTTAATTTTTTTTCATAATATAATTTTTATTGGCTCAGATTGTATTTATAAATACTCAATTCCAATTTAAAAATGACAATAGGATACTCAGATTCTTATAATATATTTAAGAAATCGATAAATCGAACACAATATTTTTGAGAGGTTTACTATCATAAAAAAATGTACTACATTTCGTGAAGTGGAAAATAATATGTAAAGGATAGGTCAAAAACCGCATTTCCTCGGTGGATTATAACGAAAAATAAAATTGTTTCTCTAGTGTTGAGAAAAAAAAAACTAAAGCAGCTGTGATTCGTATTTAGCTGGGACAATAACGTGATTTCCCATCGGTCACTCTCTCGGGAACTAAAAGTTTTTACCCAATGAATAATGAAAAGTTTTGATAGTCTCTGATACATTTGCTGTGGCCGTCAATTGGTAATAAATTCAAAGGCACAAAGACTAAAGATATTAATTGTCCCCATGCAATTCACTATAAGGTGATCGCTTTTTGTGAAGTTGCCACCGAACCAGCGGTTAATTCATAATCAACAGCCCTGACATACACACGCACATAACCGAAAATATAAATGATAGTGAGTTAATTGTATAATATCTGTCTTGTGAATTGTTATGTAAGAAAACGCCAACGCCCATGTTTACTATTGCGTATTTGTCATCTGTTAACAATCTATATGAACCTTTGTATTCTACAATGAACAGATATATTTACTAGATTAAATAATAATTAAATGTATTAATGTAATATTGCAATAAAATACTTTACTTTCATATTTCAGAGTATCGTGATGGGCAAAAAGATACATATTTTATAGAAATTCGTTAAATAAAAATTACATACATTTGGTGCTAATTTAGTTATGGTTCTCAAAATAATTAATTAAACAGAAAATATGTTTAAATTGAAGTTTTTTATATGGAAATTATACTACATTTTATTTATATTGAAAAGCGCGTGCTAATAACTATAAAGTATAACCCACAAGAAGTGGTATTATTCGTTTTTTATTAGCACCTACGAAAGTCGCCGTAATTATTGTGTAGTTCTTCGTCTTAATTGTTTTTAATATATATTGTATTTTGTTTTTTAATTCATTAATATTCTTAATTTTTACTAGTGAAATTTGTATTATTTTTTAATTAAGTTTAAGTAAGCGACTTTTAGTTTATGCTTCGTGTTCAGCTGTAAGTAATTTTATTTTATAATAATTGTTATTGTTTTGTTCATTATTGGTAAATTATGAATTGAGTTAAAAAGAATTAAAAAAAAAAAAGAAATAATAAGAATTTTTTTATCTCGTATTTATCAAATTATTGTCAAACAATAGTTCTAGTAGTGACAGTTGAATTAATAAGAAGATAACTATAACCTTTTCTTTTTGTTTCATTATTAGTTTCAATTAATTTTAAATTTACTCATATTCTAGTAATTTTGTTTAGTTATTTAATGTATAAAATTCAAATTAATGAAACGCTTATAGTTATATAATTACAATGTTGTTATATTATTATTATTATATTCTTGTTGGGCCAAAAAAGCTATAAATTATCGACTTATATTATTGTTTAGATTTGATTTGATGTTTGATGCCGTTTGGGCCGTTGGGATACTAATCAAAATACAATAATGAATCCATCGATCAAACCGTGTCTTCTTATGTCAGTGATATTTTAATTCTCCGACTCCTAATATACCAAATTCTAATTTGACAACTACTTATTATTCATATATTCATAATTTATCGATAAATCTATTGTCCAACAAAAAATTGTTAAAAAAAAATAAGTCATTATAGAGGTTTTAAGTATACATTAGTATAATTGTTACTAAATATATTATATTATTTTAGAAATGAGTCAACACTAATAATAAAAAAAAAAAACTAAACTAAACTAACTAACTTAAGGTATATACAAAATGCATTTTTGACAATTGTGTAAGCATTTTATATTACATATTTGGTTTTATCATATAGGTATTCTATGAATTTGATGAATTTAGTTTTTTACCAATAAAAAATCGTAATATTTTTCAGATTTAATTTTCAACTATTCCATTCAACGCGTAGAAAATATTTTAATAATAAACTTAACATAATCGATGTTAACATCATTGTCATATTAGTTTTTGTTAATATTATTATTACCTGTCGGTGAATTTAAGAACACTATTAAACTTAATAAGACCCGGAAAGCTGAGACGTCATTGAACTAGAATTTCAATGAAATAAGATTAAGCGAATTCGGTATGAATCATTTAAACTATAGTGCTGAGATGTGCATATTTTTTTTAATCTGGGTACAAAACATAATAATAGACATGAACGGCGGATAAGAAAATACACATTTTACGTTTTTCGTATTATGTTTAGTTATTATACGATTTATACAACCTAAAATATTATGATTCACGGGCCACATTGATACGGAAGGCCGTAATTTACTCGTCTCCGTACTAGTATGAATGCAGATGACTGTACTTCAGTCGATTGTACCGTATAAACTAGGCTGTAGTCGATTTTAATACGTTTATTTGTTTACGTTTAATACGGAAAATAATGTAAGCCACGGAATACGTATTTCAGTTTGTATCGGCGTTTTTTGGTCTTTATGTATAGGCCATCTTTCGTACACTACTCTCGTACATTTGGCGTCTTCGTGTTAACGATCTAATGATAAAGGAGAAATACTCGAGTTGTGTCCAGACACAAAAGTTGTTTCTTTTGATTTTTTTTTTACTATAGCGTAATTTTAAATATGGCGAAACAACGTTTATATTTTGATAAAGTATGTGTGACTGTATTTTTAGATAAATCTCTCTATTTGAATTCATAATTGTCGTTTTATTTAAATCATATATTCTAACCAACGTTAAATAGTTTTTATTTTTAGTTTACTTTAGTTATAAAATGTAATGAATCAACATTCATTCGTGTAGGTTATATTAAGTATAAATTAATATGTATAATATTGAAACATTCGAAACGGAATATTTTCTCGATTTGCATTCACTGTCAGACGGCTTGTGTAAAATCACTCTTTTTCGACAGGCTACAGATCGTGTGTATCTCATAAACATCTACCGGACACAAGGGTACGCAATTCGAGTTCCTAGCCCCGAAAATTCTACTAAAACGACTGACTCGTGCAAACTGAAAAAATAACCCAGAGACGCGACTCGTTTCAGTCTTTGCCTTATCCACGTCGATGCAGTTCACGCACCAGCCGTGTTTTGACGCACCTTTTACAATAGTCTATATATACACACTGTCGCTGCGGCGCATAGATAAGTGTGTGTGTGTGTGTGTGTGTGTGTGTGTGTGTGTGTGTGTGTGTGTGTGTGTGTGTGTGATAATACATATTTCGCCGAATTCTTTGTTGCTGTCACTGCCAATGCCGATACTGTACCATTGATGTTGCCTGCTATACTTTCAGGTCGTATTGACTTTAATATAGTAGTACAATTGTTGATATCATCGTCAATGGAATTCATCGCCGCGTTTGTTTTTGGCATGTATTAAAATGGGATTTTTTAATTAAACCTATAATATGATGTTACAAATGTTGCTAAATGCTAAATAAATTCTCTCAAAATAACATAGTTGTAATTGTATACAGTTCACTTTTGTCTTGTTTATTTTTAGCCATCGTCAATGGTTCCTGATATTCCTCTTGGCCATCAACGAGTATGCACACCCGCTGTCACTACGGTTGGATAAACGCGTAAACAATTATTATTGTTATCGATTTTGTCATATTATAGTGCATTATTATGGTGTAGCCAAGAGAGCTTATTATCGTTTCACTATTATTTATTACTTAATGACTGCGTTGCTGTAATTCTGTGTATTATTATTTATTTGAACAAGTAATACAGCCAATTATCACCATTTATTTACTGTTACAATTTTTATAGTTCATAAGCACACACACGCTCATTATTACACATTTACGTAACTCGTCAGTATTTGCCGGAGCTTTCGACAATAATTGATGATTAAGCTACGCGCACAGCTACACAATTGGTCGGTTGTTGAATAGAGTGTTTAAAATGGGATACAATTTAAAAAAAAAAATTCTTATCTGGTTTATCAACATTATATTTTTATATGATTGCTTTTATAAAAACTTACTTCAATGTCATATTCGATGGGTGATAGTACCGGCACTTGGGGTCTATTGATACTGGAACCCTTCATTTCAAAACAGCTTCGTCATTCCCACTTCCCGTACTTGGCTACAATCTAAAATCAAACAAATTGTTTTTATCAATTTACTTAAGATGAAACTAAATTACTTAATTTTAAAGCAACTTATTAAAAAAAAAATGATCGAAAATTTCATCCAATGTTTAAAATGTATTATAACTTCATCATCATAGAGAATTGTGTTCATTGAATTATTCTGATATAACATTCTATTATTCCGTACTTTATGTAATATTTATAAATTATTTATTAAAATGTATACATAATAAAATACAAATAGTATGCTTATTTCCTATATATTATTTATTGTAAAAACCACAAAATCTAAATATTATATTGTGTTATGCATTAATAATGTGGTTGTGCTTAGCTTCTAGCAAAATGAAAATTTATATAGGAAAGTTTCGTCTTTATTTTATATTTTATACACTAACTATGTTAACTATTTTTTTTTTTTTTGTGAATAGCATTTGCATACTGTTGTCCTTCAATAATTACTGTTGAAGTAATTTAATTATATACTTCAGACCTATCTATTGTGTTTTAAGTCAGTATAGATTTAGTACTCTAGTGACTTTTAAAAATTACATGGATCTATTCAAAAAGTTATTTTTATAATTTATTGTTTGTGTAAGTAAAAGGTATAAATAATATATATGTATTAAATTTACTTTTTACATTCGTTATAAAATAACTTATTGATAAAAATAGAAAAACAAATTATAACTATCTATAGATTTTGAATTATATTTTTCGATTTTTATTATCAAATGTATGTAGTATACATTTTGATATTTTCTAGTTTTATTCATGAAAGTATTGAAAAAACTGAAAATAACATTGCAGAATTAATTGAATCAATCATTAATTTTCTATAAAATGTTAAATAATGTTTTATTATTATTAATCATAATATCATAGAGTTCATTGTTATATTTTTAATTAATAATGTTATTGTTGTAATCAATTAATAAGTTAATAATACGCTTAAGTCTTTGAAGCGATTAATATTTCAGGTTTACTAATTCACATGAATGTCAAAAGTCAATATCAAAAAACGAGGTCAAAAATGATATTCAATGAATTTGTATGTGCAATTGTTGTGATTATTTTCTAGAGCTATAATAATATACGGTAGTCATGACAATTTCAATAATTTTCATATATTATTCAAAAATCCCATTATTATTTACCAGGTACTAAACATATTGTTAAATTAAAAAAACGCATGTTTAGATGTATATTATGATCTATATTTATATAAATAATATCAGACACATTTAATATTGAAAAACTAACACTTTCCCCACAATATTTTTACTTGATTTATAAATATAGTATAGGTGCTGAAAATTCAATTTTCTAATTTATCAGGTTAAAATACCTAATATTTTTCAACATAATTTTATAATAGGTATTAATTTTTTAGTTTTTATTCTTTATATTATTTTATTTTATTTTTTTTTTTTTTAATAAATTTCTTAAAATCTATAAACAATTATATTACAAAATAATTATTTTAACATATTTTGTAATTATATTATGTATGAAATTGAACGATTATTTCTAAAAAATAAATACAATTTGAATTATACATTTTAAAATTAATCAAATTTAAGAAACCAATTTTTGTGTGAATATATTGCTCATACAAGTATAAAATGTATATTCAATAAAATATTTTTTTTAAATCACTAACAATTATTTTTTAATCTAGCTATATTGCTTCTTTGTAAGATATTTTCCCTATACATTTTAAGTATATTTTCAATAAAAATATTTATGAAAACATTTTAAAAACAATTTATCGTTGTTTCCTGTACACTTATTCTGTAGTTAAGTATAATATTTTAAATTAATTTAATTGATCAAAAAGAAAAAAAATATGTTCATATAATTTTATTTGAATATATATGTAAGTAAAAACTTAGCTATACTGAAGAATATTTGTATTAAATGGTATGTATTTGACTCATGCGTTGTATGTGTTAAATTCGTAAACAGTAATTTACTGACAAAAGGTATCGAACATATAACCACAATGAACACTATGGTACAGAGCTTAAGTGTACACAATTGTATGAACATTTTTTATACTATTTTCTCTCCGTAAGAGTATAAATTATAAGAAGTAAAAAAAAAATGCTAATGGAACTAATGTACTTGTAGTTATCATGATAAATTTCTAGAGGAAATTATGAAACTTGTAAATAAAAATATATAGCGCTACACATTGATCAGTTTATAAGCAGTCTCTTTTGAATATAATCTGCTCTTGATTGCACTTTGATATAATTTAGATCTTGAAAAAGTAGTAAGATAATTATTGAAACCAATTATAGGTATTTTTAAAATTAAAAATAAATATTATGACCAATGATAATTGCAATAAATGAATCTCTATTCTTACCTAAAATAAATACAATTGCTAATATTACTACAGATTTATTGATATTATCGAAGCTAGGTTTATACGCGTGTCATGTAGAGTTAAATATTATATTTAACATTTTTCTTATAGACAGCGTTTAACCAACATTATATTATTTCCTACTTATTATTTATTAAATATAAAGGACAGGGACATGACACGATAAGTAAAAGTCCGGATTTAATCAATAAACTGAATTTTTAATAACAAGTATAAATAGTTCCATTTAATGTTTAGTTTATAGTAGTTGTGGTTTCAGTTTGTTAGACTCAAGTAATAACTTAAAACAAAATTCTTCTGAATTTGAAACATTTCCTATAATAAATACTAGGTATAAATAATTATAAAATGGAAATTAGTTCGTTTTTGAATTAGCTATATATTTTATCCTCTTCGCCCACACAAATACATGAAATACTATACGATATACTTAATAGATATAAAATATAATGAAATTGTTACTATTAATTTTAATTTTGTTGTTTTTAGTTAATACCACTTAAAACAGATTATTTTAGGACATATAGTTCAGACATTAAAATATAAATAAAATAAAATAATATAATATTTATTTTTTGAATGGAAATACATATTTAATTTGTTCTTTACTAAAAAAAAATTGAAAAATTGAACTTTTTTATCTGCTTTAGACATATTAGTTTTAGCAATGTCCTTAAAGAAATTAAAAGTTATATTGAATTGAGAGCTAATACAGTGAAATCTTTTTTCGACGGGAACATTTAATTAGTGGATATTTTTCAATAACGGACAAATGTTCCGGTCCTAACACACCTGTATTTAAATTAACGGATAGCGCTCCTCTAAATAGCGGGCACTTCTGAATAACAGACGCAGACACGTTTTAGTATTCCGATGTGCTTAATATTTATAAATAAAGGACAGTTAGCTATAGCAAGAAATATGAACCTGTTGTACATATTATTTCTATATTTTTGATAAATGTATATATCTTTACAATATTATGTAATTTAATGAATACAATGACTTATATACAATCAATAAATAAGAACCTGTACGAACGATAATGACAAATATACACATTACATGAACAGGGATGGCTTATTAATGTTAAATATCTACTTTCAGTATCGTATTTATTATAGATCCAGTACGGTCACGCTTGACATTGAAAAATAAAATTGACTTAATTAATTGTTATGATGCAAAGAAATAAAAGAAACGAAGCGTCCGTTAGTTAGCCACTCAATTTAAAGTCAAAAAACTCAAATCGGAACCATACTTTGCACCGTTGTAATATACACACGTTTAATTATAACTTTAATGAGTTTAATGTAGTAGTGTATGCTAATTTAGTCATGATAAATTTTGATTCGATTGACATTAGGTATAATGTCTCTGAATAATGAGTTCAAAATCCTATTATCGTTTATTATAATACTGTTTCGAACATTGGCCTTTGTACCTATATATTATACACATAAAATCATACACATCTTAGTAACTAGACGAACAATTCTTGATAAATAGTTAGAAAATACTAAAATATACGTTCCACGCGCATATTCTACTGTGTGACATGAAACGCCAGTGAGGAATAGTGTATAATATTATTATTATCAAACATTCCAGTTTCGTAGTGAATATACTGAAACATCTTAACCGATGGTCGTTCGTTGGGTCGTTGCCAAGAACGACCCATTCACAAAACGGTTATTGTCATGTACATTATACACCAAACCCTCACACGAATCCGAAGTAAAATAAAACACATAAAAAGCGAACTAATATTTTTTATACGTACGAGTGCATAGTTTCAACAGTTAAGCTTATGTTTTGTCACACTAAGCACCGCGATTTAATCGTTCAATTCCTAAACAATGTGCCGTTAAAAGAATAATAATAATAACACTTTATCTCTATTTTTGTCGAATGTATAGATGTTTATATAAGAAAATATCATATAATATCATATTTATGTTTACCACTTACTCGTAAAACGATTTACATATATTGTTGACAAATAAAAAAAATATTGGTAAGAAAATAGCATATTTATAAGCATGTGAATTTGGGTATTTAGAAATATATGCATATATTGTTTACATAACATTTGAAAATATTCTCTAAAAGTTTTAATTCAAAATAAATATAAAATAATAATAATAATATAAAAAAATTAAAATGTCTAAAGAATTCTATAACGTATTGGCAATAAAAATAAACTTAAAAAATATATAAACAAACAATTTACAAGAAAAATGAAACAACGAAATTAATTTTTAAAACTAATTGAACAAATAATATACCTTAATAAATCTCGTTTTTCTAATAAATTGTAATTTGATAATAATCAGTTTTTAAATAAATACGAAGTCAAATTTTATTTAATCACCCAATTTTTGTACTAAATATTTATGAGAAAAAACATTTGGCACTCATTAATGTCTATATTTAATAATACAATAAATGGGTTATAATTAGGGAATTTTTTCAGGTTGAACTTTAAATTTATCATAATATCGAATTTTTTAATGCATTTCCCTCAAACTTCATTATTAAAATGTATAATAAAATACATCTAATAAGGAATACACGACATTCCTCAGTAATAAGAAAACCTTCTTTGTATGTACACGGTAACCTTTGATAAAAACGGAACATTACTAACGTGAAACGGAAAGCAAATGAGACGAAAAACATCCGGAAGATAATCACTGTTCAATACAATGTCTACAACGCCGTGTGCATTATACAATATAACATCGGCATGACGATTATTATAACGGTATAAAATAACATTCCACCGTATTTTGACATGTTTTGCACGCTTTTTGTTTTTTTGCATTTATTTTTCGGTATAGATATATTTTATGAAAACCGTGTTACATGTAAGGATCCGATGGACCAAATTATGATTATTGATTTTAACATAGAAATTATAGGTGCACAAGGAATAATAATAATAGTACCTGCTTAATAACACGGTTTTACAATAATACATTTCGAGTACCAAGCCTTCCCCTATGAATGCGTCGGAAACCTGTCAGCTGCACCTACTCCATGCAGCACTTATCCCTTTTTATTGGAGATTAGTGTAGATTGCCTCTGTATTTGCGAACTGTGGACGATGAGCGGGGCAGGCGGCTTTATCGGATTACTTAATTACAGATTAGGTAATTAACACACGTGTTGTGTACATAAAGGTATATAATATATTTCAGTAATTTAGTGTGGGAAACTGATGGTATATGAGGGGTTGTCATGGGTGATTTTGGTCGAAGGTTTTTTATTCATGACCCCGATGTATGTACGGTTAGATTTTAATTTCACAGGTGTTGTGTATTGTAAACGTTACTGGCAAAACAAATTGGTATAAACGACCAACGATAAACACAACAATCAGTTATTCCGGTTCGTAAACTATAGAATATATTACAATCACGTAATATGATTATATTTGATTGTAACTTTCGTTCAGTTTTGAACAAATTAAAATGTCAATTATTGAAATAATTTATATTTTATTCGATAACACGATAATCCATCTCAGACAGGATTTTTGCTCGGTTCCTATGGTAATTCCACGGTATTTGACATTTTTTGTTTGGTCAGTCGTAATATTTTAATACTATCTGACTTTTCTACACCAGTTTCAAAGTTCATTATTGTTAATTTAGCGAACAAAGTCAATTTAATAACGATTTTTAGTCTACACGATATTCGCCAAAAATGCATTAAACACAATAATTTACTCTCAAAATATAGATATATACATATCCAATATACAAAATAAACATAAAACAAATAATCACTAGTTACAAAAAGAAGACATGGTACAATGAACTCAATTATTAACATTATTTTAATTATTTACTATTATAGTTGGGTTACTATTTACTTAATCGTATTATATTGTAACTTCATTATATTGCAATCAAATTAATAAATATCGTTCAATAGCTTTTGAATTTAAACAAATAATATTTATAATATCATGTATTTTATTTGTATAGTAGTACTTATTATTATTAAATTCATTAATCTTATATAATATAAATACACTCTTATTTACTTAAATATTATGTACAAATATTTTATAGTCATAACTCATAATAATATATATTGCTAAATTTAGAACTTGAAAGCGTAGTAGGTCAGTGATTAACTTAAAAAAAAATATTTAGTTGGTACTATATTGAAATTTACTACAATAGTAGTAATGTAATATTCAAATAATAGGTAATTATAATTAGTTAGCACTTACGTGGTTAGGTACGCAATTAGATGATTTTAATATATCTATAAATTACTTAGTAGTTAGTACAGTATGAATACACGAAAATACTAATGAATTTTTTTCTTCATATTTTCACAGAAATGACATAATTGTTTTCAATTAACTTAAAATGTTTATATAATGTGTGCGATTATTGTAATTATTGTATTATGATAATATTTTTTAGGTAATACCCATAGACTTACAAAATTAAAAAAAAAATATATCAAATATTTTAGTAATACCAATTTTTTTATCATTTATAAAAGACATTTAAAATTTTTATACGAACAATAATACAATGCATAAATAAATAAACAACTAATGTAATATAGCTGAAAATTTGAAAAAGGGGCATCGATATTGTTTTTTATATCTTAACAGCCCAATATTATTATAATTAATACTAATTTTATAAAAATTAATATAGAACAACATTATTTAAAAACAATAATCAATGTGGGTGTAATAATTGAAAAAATCGTATTTATCTCTTTATAAAGTTATCAAATTAGTAAGTACAATTTATATTTCATCATATAATAGTTGTATGTAATTCAAATGTTATACTTTATATTTTTGTACGTTTGAAACCATCAGTTCAGTATTATATAAATATAAATCACTTGACGAATATTAATATTACTAATATTAATTTTCAATCGCTTAAAAAATATAAAAATTTTTCATGTGTTTGTTTTATTTATATTTTATAGAAATTATTAGTTAGTTACAAGTATTTTATAGACGTCTGAAACAAAGTTCACGACTATATAAATATTGAATTATTATTAGAATTATACTGTTTATAATATAAATTCAAAACATTTAATTTGACTTAGTAAAAAAATATCATTGGTCTAAGTTATAATTTATAAAATCATAAATTATCATTAATAGTAATAAATGTATTTAATGTAAAATATTATGCTTTCATATAACGTAAATATAAATTAGATTTGTTTAATTATGCAGATTAGGTTAGGTTTAGTTATATACATAATGCATCTAATGTTTTTTCTAATATTTTGTCGTATATATATTTAATAATAAATAATTGTTGATTTAAATTCTAAGTTCTAATTAAAATTAAAATAATTTTTTGTTATGGTTCATATAAAGATGCGACAAATGATGATAATATTTATATTGTTAAATGTTATTGATAATGATTTTAGCACTAGTTAAATGATTTTTTCTTCGGTATTTATAACATATATTTTCCTATGGTGTTATAAATTATTACACTAATCATAGATAAACTGACATAGAATACCAATGATATATTGGACCCTGAGTATCTCCAATAAGACCCATATAAAGTTAAAATCATAATGATTTTATACATTTTTAAGTTCCAAAATCCATGGATACGACCTTGATTTTACAGCACACTTCGTCTTTTTGAAGTTAAAAATTTATATTTTTATCGATTTTTTCTCTGGTTCCTAATCCATCTAACCTATTAAATCCAATTGGATATTTATAAGTGATATTTTGTATTCATTATATTAACAAGTTTTTCACAATATCAATTTTCTTATTTCGTCGTAATTCAAAATCCAATAATTGTAGATGAATGAAATTTTCATCAAATATTTAAATTTACATTTTATGCATTTGATATATACTTGGAAATATTTTGACTCTTCTTAAGTTATTTAATTGACATTTGCAAATTTTTTTAAGTTATGATTCTGAGTGGAACTATGAATATATTGATTTTAAAATTGTGATCTGTATATACAATAAGTAATCAAAAATGTGGTTCAATTTTTATCTTTGATGGTGGTTTTGGTTACAAAATTGAATCTAGTTTTTACTTTAGAGATGCAAAATCTCTAATATTTTTAAAAATAATCGGAAAAAAAAATTAAAAAATGAGGAAAACAGAACATTTTTATCCTAAATCAGTTTTTAACAAAATTGATTTTATTTTTATTTTAATAGATATATCAAAAAATATATCGTGAAATAGGCTGTCAAACCATCTCCATTTAGAATCAATTTTCATATACAATGATGTATTATCATTTGAACTAAAATTTAACACACCTATTACAATGACCCATTCAACATCGGATGTACAGCAAATCGGTAACCACTTGTGAACTTTTTTTTAAAAACATAGTTATACGTTGGTATGAATTAATTTTCTAAATTTTGACATATTCGAGAAAATTCTAGAATTAATATTTTTAGAAATTAATAAGATGTAGCTCAGTTTGTGTAGTTAATCCTTAAAAAAATACATGTTTACTACAGTATAACTAATAGTAAGATAAATTATTGATATATAATAAAAGTATACTAAGAATAGTATTTTGTATAAAAGAATTTACCACTAAATTCAACTTTAAAATATATCCATTACAGTGCCTTGCTCAATCACTCGTCATTCACAAGTTACGATTGTACAGCAAATATAAAAATGTTGATATATTTCGTAGTGTTTTACCAAATTGTAATTACGGAATATATTTTCAACATCATTAGAGTAATCTAAAAAACGAATATGAATAAAATTTGTAATTTGTTATTGCTTTAATAATATATTGTTGATGTATTTTTATGACAATATTTTTAAAACTTTCCTTACGTAAAATATTTTAATAAATTCCACTATAGTATATAAAATAAATTAAATTTTATTACATACATATACCTAAAGCTTTAAATTCTAGTGCATCGAACCTCACTTGTATATAAACAAGTCAAAGATGAAAATATTAACAAATATATTTCATGCAGATCTTTGTTCTCTTTCATAACAGCACTATCGTGTTATGTTTTATTATACAAACTAAATGATATAAATATAAACATATATCTATTATTTTCAGGTTATTTTAGATTATGATAGAAGCAATTAATCATTAATTTTACATGATTAGTGTTTATTATTATTACATACTTATTTATTTTTAACACGATAAATATTCAATAAAATATTTTGATTATAAAAAATGAAGTTTTAATTGTAAATACTTGAAATTTTCACCAAATGTTTATGTTATTATTTTCTATTTACAATAAAATTTTAACTTATTTTTGAGCTACTTACAGATATAAAAATATTCGATATTTTTTTTTTTATAAATATCGATTAAAAATTATTAAATGTGTGAAAATGCTTGAACATTTAAATTAAAGCTCCTCGTACATTTTTAATATCTCAATTAATAAATAACGAAAATCTATAGTCTCAAATTTTTTTTATAAGTGTTCTAAATTAAAATTTCAACAAAATTCTTAAAAATCGCGAAATTAACAAATTATATTGTAGGTATAAATGAATGAACATTTTGTTTTTATACCTAAAATTTAAAAATGTAATACAATTTTTTTTATTTGTTTATCAACCTATATATTAAAAAAATAAATACTATCAGAAAGTCAAATTAATTTTTTATGAGCATTTCAATGTAAAACATTTACGAAATTACGACATTCGATATTCACTCATAAAATAATTATTTCTCCTCAAACTATTTTTGATACTTTATTGTTTTTTAAATAAATAGAAATTAATACTTGAAATGTTTAACTCATGTTTATATTAGTGGTTCTCAACCTTTTCTATTCTACGCCCCCTTTGTAGATTTTCAAAAATCTCGCGCCGCCCTTCTATAAATTGAAAAAAATTGATCACCTTTTTGTGTATTTTAAAAATAATCTATACAATATTCGGAATGACTACTTTTTCATTGATGATAATAATTATAAAATATAAATAATAATAAATAATAAATTGTATTTCGTAATAACTGATTGCACCTCCCTAGTAATATGTACACGCCTCTCAGTTTGGGAACCAGTGGTTTATATTATCACTTAATGTTAAAAATATTTTCAAAATATTTCAAATCTTTTTAAGATAACTACAGGCAGGAGATATCTTTTTAATTTTTTCAATTCTTTTCCAGAAATGTCAATTAATAATTATTGGTTCGAAAATCTTGAAAATGTAATATAAGATTGTACATGTGTTATTTTATAACTATGTATATAATAATTATGAAATACATAATCACATTTTATCTTAAATATGCATTTAAAGTTAGAATTTTGACAAATCTTGTCAAAATCATAAACAATTTCAAACTATTTTGTAGTTATAATTTCATAAAAACTTTAAATATTTAAGTTTTGAAAATGTTATATAAGATTCTTCATAAATAATTTTTACTAAAACAGGAAATCTAAAAAATGTATAAAGACAATTATTTTTTATAGACATTTTAGGTTCCAATGTGAATAAAATTATTTATCTAAAGATAAATAACTATTTTAAAAAAACGCTATACTCGTATATGTACTTCTTACATAGGTACATATTACATAGAAAATTTGCATTCAGCGTATTCCATTTTATATTGTCAGCTTTAATATTAGAGTAAATTTACTTAGTATAAAATGTACAGGTAATAGTATTATCCAAGACGTCACATAGGCTTTTATTAATATTTTAGTTTTAAAGTTGTATTATTTTTCATAGCTATAACTCGTTTTAAAATGATAATATGATTATATGAATAAAAATCTATGAGATGGCATGAGTAATATACTCATACCTTTAAGTTTAATAATAGGTAAATTTACTCTCATATTAAAGCTAACAACATAAAATTGATTCTGTTGAATTCAATTTTTTTGGAAAAAATATTATTAACCAACTGTAATACTTTTATACTGTTACCTATGAGTAAAATAAATTATTTTAGTAGATACATAAAAAATTATACAACATAATATACTCAGTTATATTGGCTGACGATTGTCTCCGTTAAGAATTGTTTTTCGTAAATATATAATTATATATTATTAAATTAAAATTTTACACACTCATAATAGTGACCCAATTAAAAACTAATGTACAGTAGAGCGGTAACCATTTGTCTATTTTTTTTTTAATTATACCGATTGAAAAATTAAATGAATTATGTATGATGCATTATTATCTAGCCATGTACTAAGTGATTTGACATTCAATAAAATTAACATCAAACCAAAGACGTTGTATAATTATTGTGTCAAAAAAGAATTTTACATATTTCTAGTACATAAGATTAAAGTATAGGTATATATCATGCAGATAAATTATTATATTTATTGATATTTTTATATTTTATAGGTAAGAGCACGGGTAAAATAATCATTGAAGTCATCGACCACAGTTCGTGACTTAATAATAAGGTTGTTTCAGATTTTTATTGTTAACAAGAGTGCATCATACACTGTGATTGGTGTGGGTGATAAGCAAATTCTAATCGCCATTATTCTCTGCATGCGTGACCCGTAAACAATCGTTTTGAACAATGTTTTTTTTATGTTAATTTATTCTTATGTCCCTTCGATCCTACACATACCACTTTTCCTTGGTACTCAGAAGAATACCAATGTGTACCTACTTATAACCGTTAGCATTATTTCTTTAAAATTTGATGTAAACACGCAACATGTAGTTTTTTATTCCACGCAATAATTTACAATACTTTATAATATAAATTCGTAATACATATATCTCGATAACTGTTGTAGATACTCAGTAACGAGGTTAAAAAGTTGCATACACAAAGCATGATGTTTGGTGGGAATTCGTCATATATTATTAACTTAAATTAACTTTTATTAAGCCAATTTATCGGCTAATATAATATTTATCAAGAAAAATATATTTCCAGTCATACCAATACTCAACAAAACTGTGTTACACTCAAAACCGTCCAAACGTTTTTGTTAAACATATGTATATCCCTAAATATTTATTATAATATTTTTTCCGATTTATTACCTACTTCTAAGGATTCATTTTTTTTTCTATTCAACGTTTATATGAATATTTAGGTACTAATAAATAATAGATGAATTTTAAAAATCATTTTCATTGTTTTTATTATTTTATACTTTATTTTCGTTTTTAAAACTAAATTTATAATTAATATATAACATATAAGTTAATCATCTATAAGTTATAAGTTATAACAAACGCTGTACATATACCATAATCAAGGAGAATGTAGAACCTTTTTAAAATTCAAATTCTATACATTTCATCTTATTTCACAAATCATAATATTGTTGAATGTTTATCAAACAATTGCCAATTTCTTGATTAATAGATATTTACTTTTCCACCTTTTTAAATAAGTTTTTTTTTTTTTTTAATATTTTGATCAGTTAAATAAATATTGAATATTATTAAGATGTATATTATTTTATAACCAATATAAGTAATAAAGTTTTCCATAGTTATAAAATGTACATTAAATAATGAATTTATATATTCAGACAGAAATACTGGAAGTTTGATTAAGGCAACACGATTTTGTAAGATTATAATTCTGCAGTGAAGTGGTGCATAATGTTCAGTCTTGTTTGACAAAATATTAACAGTTCGATATTAAAATTAAAGTCTATATAATATTTAGGTGAGAAAAAATAATTTTCTATGCATTTTAATTATTAAAAAAAAAAATTAAACTAGTAAAATAACTTATATTTCATCTAATTCATGTAATTCAAATATCTACATAAAAGGTAACATTTGAAAAATACACATTTTATTTTAATTTTAAATTTAATTTTAGTTTTTTCTCAAACATATTCTTTTATAATATAAGATATTAACAATTCTTCTGTACACTATAAAATACTATTTTTATGAATACGCACGTGTAAATATATATACATAAAAAGGCAGCAATGGTTATGAATAAATATAATATATATGTTATACATTATTTTTTAAATTAAATCACATAAGAAAATAAATGAAAAACACATTTAATTGTGACTATTGTGACAATATTCATTTTGTTCATCATGTAGAAACCGGTAAAACTAATTTTTATGATAAATTATTTTATTTTTTATACAAGTTTTAAACAATTTTAAAATATTTAGCTTTTAATCTTCATTATTAAGAGGATACAATTATTGGGTAATTTTGATGAATATAATTTAAAAATAAAACCCCTTCCAATTGTGATGCCATAATAATTATAATGTATCATAATTCTCAATATTACCTATATTATAACTATTTTCTCAACAATTGATTTCCTTCTTAAAAAATTATAGGTAGTTTTTATACCTGAGAATGCATAACCGTATATGTATTATTATGTTTTGAAATAAAACCAAAAACTGTATATACATTGAATAAACAGATTATGTTATTTTATATTCTGATTATAATGATGAATTTAGTATTGATTTTACAATGGAATGTGTTTTGTTTCATAAAAAGTAAATACGATAATTAGTTGAAAACATGTTTCGATCTTCAAAGTTGAAGTTGGTTCTAGATGGAAAATTAGATCTAGTTTGCAATTAAATAAGTAAAAAATTCCCAGTATTATTTACAATAACCTGAAAAATTATAAAACAATGTAAGAAAAAGTGCTAACATAAAATATATTTTTTAAAGATGTTTAAGTATTTACGAGTTTATTTATCTTGTAAGTTGTTCGTTTATACGGAACACTAGTTTTTGAAAAAAAATCATATTTTCTTTTTTTTGTACTTCAAAAACAAATAACTCTTAATACTTGAAATTTTTACCGAATGCTTATGTTAAAGTTACTTACACATAGTACTTATAATTTTCTAAATATTTTAATTTTTTTAGAGTTCATATTTGGGCAAAATTATATATTTAAATGAATAATAATAATGTTAATTATTTTGTTATACTTTCGTTATACTACTAAAAATATTATTCGTATATATATTGTACATTTTACTATACTCAATGAAATTTTCAAAACATAGATACAATTTTAGATAATACTTATGTATACCATGAACCGGATGAACCTATTTATACTATTTTACAATAAAGTGGTATTAACTTAAAAGTTAATAACAATATTATAATGAGGTATACATATTAGAATAATTGTTTAATTATTAAATATTAATAATATAATAAATGCAATATTACATTAAAGCATATGTTTGAGCGACAATTAAATCACGACTCTCGGTAATAAAATTAGTAAAATTAATTGCATTAATAGAAATATCAAAACCATATAATGACGTGTACTTTTGATACAGACTAATAGATTATTTGCACTCAAAATCTTGTTTCGTATACAATGATTATGTCATATACATGATAACACGTCTATTACACTGACCCACTCAACATCTAATATACAACAGATTGGTACACACTTGCCCGACTTTTTAATATCAATAAGACCATAACATATAATGTACAATATTAAATTTAATTATCAGGTATATAAAGTCAATAAATTGTATAATGAAAATAGAAAAATACGATTTGAAAACATAACACACCTATAACTAATAAAATCTCTTTTAATAAAGAATTCACTCTTATATATATACATATATAGTCAAATCAACCTATTGTTTTAATAAAAAATGTTATAAACTTATGTAACTGTGCGTCTGTATCTACTCGACACTGTCATACTTTACATGACGGATCTGTAAATAATGCTAATTTTATTAAGTCATATTCACATTATGAAAATATATATTACATTCCGCTCGCTAAGACTTGGGTATATGTTGCACAGCTGTCTTAGTACTGAAATCATTTCACAATAATTTATGATTGATCGAATTGAACATGTCTAGTCATGTGAGTGACAATGATAATAATAAATCTTATTCAGGCATCTGCTTCTTCGCTTAATACATTAATAGATTTCTAATTGGAAACCATATGAAAACTAAACAAATATGTCATACGTTTCCTCTCGGGATATTAGCTTAATTCCCAAAGCTACCTAATCTAATATACACCTATGTTCTGATAAAATGTATTTATAATACTTAAGATATCGAATTTCATTATTACCGTTTACATCTAAAACAATCTTAATCGCATGAAATCCAATGAGTAAAATAACTAAACAATGTTAGTATTACATTGGTTAGTATGTTAAATTATTCAGTCAAAGTGAAATCAATAAGAAAAAAATCATTAAAGTAAAATCTTGGGGTAAGAGTGTCAAGCTTGTACTATTATATTCTGTAGAAACGAAACATTAGACAGTTTGTAAATGAATAGAATATAAGAGACACAATGATTTATGAACGGTTCAACAGTCATAATATGAATATTATAATGGATCTTTAGTTTTGAACACGTGATGAGTTATATCATTAAATATACACGTTGGATAATACTATGTTAAGATATCTAAATATCTAACCCAAAATTTTAATATTATTATTTTTTATTAATAAAACTTTTAAATAAAATTTTAACAATATATGTCAAAATCACAATAATTTCATATTTTGAAAATTATTTTGTTGCAACATACAACAATGCACGAGTAAAATATACAACTAAAGATACTTAAACGTCTTACAATATACTATACGCAAAAATATTAAATCTAAAATACGGCATATGCGACAAAAGGTTTTTTAAGCTTAAATCATTTTCATTCAAGGACTACATTTATTTTATTCAATTAAATGTAATTAAAAATAATAATACCCAAACAATTAAAATAATGGCATACTAATCTTGAGAAAATATAATCAAGAAAACCTTTTGTTTGATATTTTCATTTGATTTAAATATTATATACGTATACCTGTTATTATAGATATTATATTATTTTATCAGCGCATTTAAAAAATAATAATTGATAAACAAATATTTTTTTATACAATCAACTGCCTTCTTTCTTTCTAACCTCGTATATATTTATGTGTTATGTACCAATATTATACAAAAAAAAATGTATTTAAAGTCCAATAGCTGTTCTTATTCTCACCATTAAATTCAATAATATAGTTTGTTTGACAATTGTGTATATTTTACTAATTGCTTGCTCATTCTGTATTTTAATATATTTATTTTTTCATGATAAAATTTATTTAACGTGACAGGAATAATAATTAATTCTAATCAACTACCTTTTAGCTATATTTTATTTACAAGCATAACAGATGATGATTAAATGGGTAGGTTATGGTAGCATAAATAGCATTAAAATTAGGAAAGTCTTACAAATTTAGGTGCACTTCACACTACCATCTACTAAAAATATATTTTATTATATCATTAATTGTAAAAGAAAAACCATAAATGATTTTAAAATAAATATATTTTATATGATATTTAATAATTCATTTAACTTTATTGTATAGCTATTATGTATAACATTATTTGTTATTTTTTATTCATATTTGAAAATTTTAAATGATATGCATTTTTCATTTCTTTTCATAAATACGAGTAGAATATAGATGTATTATAAATGTTTCAATGTCAAAAAAGTCAAACTTTATCTTCCGTTTTTCTCAATCCAATTAAATTTGTCAGTATGATTAATGTGACTTTAAAAAACATATCACTGAGGTTTAAATTTTATGCTGTTTAATTATTCTTGGAGGAATCTTAAAAAACGAAAACCGACACAAACAAATGTATTTGACTTCATGTTTCCAAAATAAAGTTATTTTAATGCTGAAATTATAAACTTTATAAATATTTATTTAAATATAGCAACTTATATATGTAATACACCTGTGGATATTATGTACTAATGCTAAATACCGAGTGTAGATTAAATAAATCTTTAAAGAAAAATAATAAATAACTATGTGGTTAAAAATAAATATACTTATTCAAAATGGAATTTTAATTCGTTTTTTCTTAGTTTAACTTCCTATTTTTTTAAAAAATAAAAAATCATTAGACATAATATACTTGTATACAATTTGAATAGATAAAAATATAGTTATATAGTTATATATAACTTTACAGCTAGTATACTATTTGTAAACAGTCATTTGTATGATAGTACTTATGAAATGGTAAACTAGTACAAAGATTTAATGATTTACTTGAAAGGGAGAGAAATGCATTGATAGAACTCAGTGGTATGTAATAACAATGTTTTAATTAGTACTAATAATGCAAACTAATAACGAATACGCTTTGACGGTTTGGGAGAGGGGCTCTATACTTTCCAGAGTTGATCTCTGTCGATCTCACACAAAAATATGTTTGCGTTTGGTAAGGTGATATAGAAATAGTTAAGTTTTCTGGAAATGTTCAATGCTACATGAGACATAAATAATTATTACTTTATGGATCCACTCATCCGTACAAGAAACAATTAAAAATATACGAATACGGTATGTAATTTTATTTATTGTTAATTGTATAAATACAAGTTTATATTATACAATATCCATCTACGTATATTATTCTGGATGTTTTATAAATATACTATATTATAAAAATCCAAAGTTATAGAAATATTAAACATAAATTAAATATCTTGCAACATAAATTATAACCAATTTTATAATATATAATCCTTAATATAATTGCTAAGTTATAATGAAAAATTATACCTTTAACTCAATACATATTTTGAAAAAAATCATGTCACCAATATCCAGTAAATCAAACAAGATAATTTTAATTTTATGAAAACTCATAATCAATAAAACATTGAAAAATATATTAAAGTAATATTATATCATAGTAAGCACATTATGAGACTTATTATAAAAATAATTTCAGTTTCAAAATGTTGTAAAAATATTTAACTGTTATAATATCAAAGTTATTTTCCAATTTAATAAACATTAAGCTTAGCTAAGCTAGGATTTACAGTAAACATAGTTGGTTGATAATTATTAATGCCTAAGATAGCTTCAACTAGACACTCACGATAGTGTTATAGATATTATGATGTAATATGTTATTAAAATGTTTGTAAGAAGGTATCAGAATTCGATTAATTTTTTTAAATTATCATAATAAACATAATGATAAATTGATTGGTCGTAGATAGTAATACGTAACTAATATAATAGCGTATAAAGCATTTACACATTATAATGGAGAAGTTCACTCAAATCATGTAGAACTAAAAAAAGTATTGTTTTTTATAGCTACTTTTATTTAATTTTTTTTGCTTTTAACGCAGTAAAAAATGTTATGGTTATGTATTATCTATGTAATACCTATGTATTTGGTGGATAAAGGATGAGTAGTTTATAGCAAACCAACCTATTCTAATTAATTTTATTAAAATAATACATTTATTTTATAGTGTAAAGAATAATACTTTTTTTTAAGATTTTAAATATATTAATATCAAATACTGAAAATAATATTATAGGGACAATAATATATTCCTAATTGCTATCACAATACTTCAAGATTACAAAAAAAATTAAATTAAATCACTCCAAAAGATATATTTTACTATTCTACAGCCTACAAGTTACAAATTATTTTTCTAATCTGTAGTTAGAAATCATAGAAAAATTTCTCATTACTTCTTCTATAAAAATGTATTTAACCGATTTACCTACTTAATTAATAGATAATTAAAAAACATATTTTTCAAAATACCAATAACTACAGTATAATAAATTATTAATTGATAATTTCATTAATAACACATATATAAGTCGAATAATATTTGCACATTACGTGTCTTGTACTGAGACGAGTATAGTTAAAAGGTATCACAGACTATGCATATAACTAAATTATATAATATTATGCCTAAATAAAAACCTTGTAAATAAATTAAAATTAGTCTACTAAACTTCTAAAATCTATGAAAAAATAATGTACATTTTTTAAAAACAATATGTGTCAGAAGTTTGAAATATTTATATTGTCTTATACTCCTAGAACGTTTTCAAACATTTTAGATATTAAATCGTTTTATTATATGATATATTTATAACGTACTAAAAGACAAGTAAAGGATGTATTTATACATTATGTGGTTTTCTAAAAGTTGTATTCCTAGCGTGGGCACTCTAGCTATAATTTTCACTGACCTTTCTAGTTTTCAGATTTCTAGATATCAATATTATATTTCCGTACAAACAATACTCCCGTAGATGTAGCAACTTAAGCCGGGTTCACAGCGTCGTCGGTCGTGTCGTGTCAAAAGGTTAAGCTCGGGCCAACTGAAAATTTCCTGGTGGATCATGGTTATAGCGAATGATACTATGATTACAACGACCAATCAGTAATACGATAAGAGCCACGCGGCACAACCGATGTAACTGAGGCCCAGCTTTAATTTTAAAGCGAATAATCAATTTTATACCAATTATCTTTTTATAGTTGGATTTTTTTTTTTAATTTTTTGGTGAATGTTTAAATCGTTTATTTTGAAAACTTAATTTAATATTTATTATTTATTTAATTATTTACATGAGTATAAGCACTATAATCAAATATAATAGATAGTAACAACTGCAGTTAATATTTTATTTATGATATTGAAGAAATAAAGTATTGTTTTTTTTTTAATTTCATTAACCTTTCGATAACGCTTCTTAATATTTACCACTCACTTTTTACCTAAAATTGATTTTAATAAACCCGATGGGTTATACAAACATTAAATAACCGTTTTTGTATGAAGGTTGTTTTTTAATTTTTCAGATACTTAGTAACTACTGTATATTATTTAGATTATGAAAAATAAAAATGTCTTCTCTGTTTTGTATTTTATTTCATATAGTGTTATTATGAGTTTATTAAATAAAATAAATCTAAAATGATATATTTACTATCATCTAATACAAAATATTTCGTATGAATAGTTAATAATTGATTTATCTACGTTGGCTTTCAATACTTTAATATTTGACAATTCTACAAAATATTAAACATTTTTAAAACTCTTAATAATGCATATAGGTTTATGTTGTTTTTATTTATCTGATAAAAAGACGATTTTTCTGAAAAGTATCTACTAGTTCTACGGAAAGTTGTCCATATTATATTTTTATGAATACATTTTTGTTATTTCACAATGCACATACTATGGACACATATATCAAGAAATAAACAAAATTATCATATATATTCGGTAAAAAAAACTTCCAGTCACCTTGGATATATTACATAAAGTAAATAAGTATCATATATTTACGGAAAAAAACAATTTCACTAAATCGATAAAATATTTTGTATAATATATTATGTAATGAGTAATTATTTTATTAGAAATAAATGAGAATCTTATATTCTTTAAAATTATCAAACCTTATCCTATATTTGTCATTCACTTTGACTCAACAATTGTCGATAATTTATGTGCTATTATATTACTAAAAACTTAATGCATATAATCATAGATAAATTTAATATTTTAAATTTAATATCTATCACGCTGTATAATGTACATACGCGTAACTGTTGAATAGAATTTATTTTATTTTTTTATACATTCTTATTACTTATTACAGTTAGTATTTTCTATTGCTTATTAATAGTTTTAAATATTAATAGTTTTAGTATTAAAAGTTGGCTTTATTAATTAATAAAGCCAACTTGAATTTCTAACAGCACAGTAATTATTAAGCACCCGTTTAATTAAGAGAAACAAATTAATTATTTTCGATTAATATTAATCTTAATACGATAGATAAGTTATGTAATAGCTCATGTAAGTATATTTAGATATTAGTTAAAAAAAAAAAATAATCTGATCAAAGTTCAACTGATATACTTTTATTCTAATAATATCATCATAAATATGCTATTTATTTGATAAAATAACTTTAATCTAGTTACATATAAACTTAAGTGTCTTTAATTTAGCTAATAAAAATTTATGGATATTTATTGTATCCAAATTCAAAAATATAATACAATTTAATATGAAAAATGTTTCAACGATGTTTTTTTAATAACTAATACAAATTATGTATATGTATTAAAAAGTACGAGAGATGGCTTATGATTTTTGTTAAAATTTTAAATAATGTTTAACATTGAAATATAAATTGATATTAAAAAATGAAACAATTTCAAAAGTAATTAAATAAATATGAATTCCATTTAACATTTTAATTCCTAATATTATAACTAATCTGGGAAAAAAAAATACTATTACATACCACTGTATATAACTATGAAAAAAAGTTTCACTGTATATCTAAAATAATTAATGCATGATTTTTATGAGTGCTATTTCTAAATCCATATGAAATAAATGATAAACAAAGATGAAAAATTATAGAACTGTGTCCTAATAAAAATAAAAATTATTCGTTTATTACAATATATATAAATGTATACAGCTTATATTTTACACTAAGAGCACTCCAGTTGTATTTTGTATAAGAGCATACTGCCTATAGCCTATACCAATTCACCGAGGTTGACATACAATTAAAAGTGTTTTCAGTTATGTATGTTCTTGACGGGTTGTTTGAAAGATCCCTTCTTAGCTCTTAGAAAAGTTAAGAATGTTAAAAATAACACATAAAAGTGGTTATTTTTAAGAATTTTCAAGTATTATTAAGAAACAACTTGAATAATATCACAACTTAGTACTTTACATAAAATTATATAGGTAGATTTGTAACATAGTGTTATTTTATTTTAATGAATATATATTTTTCAAATTTAGTTTATAATTCGCAATGATTCTAAGTAGTATATTATCATTAAATCACATAAATTTGTTCCAAAACCATTTTATAGTATTTATTTTATTTTTTTATTTTTATTTATGGCATCCTCTATCAATGTTAAGACAAGATACTATCCGTATTTGATGAATGATACTTTACATAGCTTACACGGTGTTATATTTTTTTTTTGTTATAGTTCACATGTATATTTTATACAGTTTTAATATATACAATATACATCAGTGATTTACGACAGTCAACATCATTTTGTCAACGTAGAATGAATTACGAGTATATCTACTTATATTTAGAAAATGTCTACACTCAACAGTTTAGCTCCAATGTGGAAATGTCTAGCACATTTTCTGAATGTTCAACATTCCTATACTTTTTGAATAATTTATCATTTTTTTCAACTATAAAAATACAGATCTCAATATTATTTAAAAAAAACCAATAATAAATATTTTTCAATTTGTTGTTATACATACGACGTTTAATTTTAATACAATAACTATTTAAACAAATGTAAATAAAACTACTATACTCGTATATTATATAAATATATTTCAAATAATATTATAGATCTTATTGAACTAAATTTATCAAACGTTTAGTCATGTACGCTCTTTTTTATCTCAACATTAATATTGACTAATAAAAACAGTTTGTTGAGTGTTTGAAATTCATTCATTATAATTATTATACAAGTACTGTGCTTTAACATTTTCATTATTTATTTTAATGTATGGAATGCTAAATATCAATAAAAATAAAAATGTATGTGAGTTTACTATCAAATGACAAATATGCATGTTAAAAAAAATACTTATAGCATGAAGTTTTAAATTTTCTACGAATAAAATGTAATTATTTTCAAACTAATGTAATGAGTGTTGGAAAATATCATATTTTATTTTATTTGACAAAACGCGATTCTACGAGTATATATGGAAGTTAAAAATTAATTAAAGTATTTTGTAAAACTATGTGGTCATATGTTTTCATTTAATTGTATCATTAATTTCATCTATATTTAATAGGTAATAGGTATTAGGGTTCAAAACTTCAAAGTAGAAAATTTAAAGTCTATTTATTTAATTTTTAATCTTAAAAGTTGTTACCCTGTATCTAACTCAAACATTTTTAAAATGCTCTCCTTTCATAACAATAATAATTCAGATTTTAAGTAATTTTGTATACGTAATTAATGTCATAATTATTCATAAAAATGGTGATATGCTTTTCTCCGTCCAACATAAACAAATGTTTCGGCTAACATATTCGTCACTATGTCTGATCATTGGACCATAATCTATTTATAGACCTATAAACTTAGTTTTATATTTATTTCATATACACATATTTTATTTATTAATTACAACAACAACAACAAAAAAACACAAAATCAATTTTGTCAAAGATTAGTGTTGCGTAAATATCCCCGTTTTCACACTACTTTTTCTTAGTTTTCCCCAATCATTTTGAAAAGTAATTAGATTTACTACTAGTAACTTAGGTACTAAACTTATTAATTTAAAATTGCAACCTAAAACTATTCTTAATGTTGAAGATTGAAGCAAATTTTATATTCTTAAATATAATAAAAGTTACAAATACTCTTCACAAATCTAAAAAATATGATAGTGTAAAGTTGTATAGTGTAACAAACATTTTCTCAGATTTATTGAATAAATTTTAAGCTATATAAAATATTTAAAACTGTTTTATATCAGTTAAAAATAAAGTAATCATCATTTTTTTACAATTTTCTATTTTTTGTTTGTTTATAAGTAAAAAAAAAAAAAAAAATGGTATCCATTCAATACAAAAATACAAAAAATATTTCAGTTAGTTTTACATACTTAAAATAATTAATTTGGTACAATCTAAGTAATATATTATAATATAATAATATGTTAAATTAACAATACATTTTCGATTAATCATCATAATAATGAAAACTATTAAAATGTTACAAACTATTAATTAAAACGATACAAATACAATAAAGTTTGCCAATTTTTACGATTATTTCACGATTATTCTTATATAATACTTTTGTAATTTTAATTTCATAAATAATTAATTATCTTTTATCATTTAGATTTTTAACAAACAACTAGATAATTTAATTTTACCATGATAAAAATTGACGATTATAGGTGAAAATATTTAATGAAATAATTTATCATGTACCTATTATATAATTTTGTATCTACCCGGTTAAATAGAACCGTATTCACACACGATAAAATCATTTAATATATTACATACCTATATAATATATATAAAAATTGTCTACTAATATTACAAATGTGCTTTAATGCACGATTTTAATGAAACGAGAAAATGCATTAGAATAGTGTATTATTTTGTATATTTTCATGCTTTACGATGCAAATTTTATACAGTTTAATACGAACGTATAAACTATATCATAAATACAGAATTTAATACAAAAAAAAAAACAAATATTTTTATGCCCAAACTATTTTTCTTTTTATGTGGTAAGTTATACATTTCTACAAGGTGGCTCATCTATACTATAAGGTTTATCAGCTCCGAAAAAAAAACCATTGAATTCCAGAAAATAAATCGTAACCATATCTTAATTATATATAAACTGTATAAACTGTAATATTAAAAATAGCATAATATTTCAGTACCATAAAAATATTGAGACTCTACACTTACCTAAAAAAAAAATAAAAGAATACAAATATTTTCGAATTAATTGCATATGGTATAGTGCTACTGAATATAACAATATTTTAATTATATTGTTTAAAATATTATATACAAGTAAACATTGTATAATATTAAGTTAAGTAAAAAATATAAAGTTAAATTATAATACCAATTTACATTAAAATAAATAAAAAATATAGGGAAATTTTTAGTTTTTTTTATAATTGTAATACATAGGTTTAAAGAACTCTATTCGTGTGATCTCTCGTCTCGCTATGTAGGTATGGTTTTTTTATCTTGACAAACTTCGAACTTGTCCATATTTTGATGATTTTGATGTTTTTTACATATAATACTGTTTAATTTAATTTAACAGAGAAAACCGTGTACAATATTTTAAATTTGTGACCAAAATATTTTACTGGCCGAAAATGGACATTCCAGAATAACCGAAAAGTGAACTGGTCGAAAAAGGTCCCTCCAATATAATTAAGTTTGAAGAATCGATGCATTAATGGAACTTATTAATTTACCATGTTGGTTTTTAGTAGAGATGAGCGTCATGACACTAATTGTGTTTTAAACTCTTGACAGGGTCATCTAAAGTTTGAGAAAATAGTTTAGATGGGCAAATCAGAAATAAGAGAATTGCGATGTTTGGACAAATTTGAGTGAAAACTATAAGTTGGAGAAAAATTAATGCACTAATATCGATATTTGATATTGTTTGTTGTTCGACTTATTTAGATGGGTAGTATATTTGTTGTTGACTTGTTTAATAGCTAGAACTAATGAAAAATGTTCAAGAAATATTTTTATTTAATCATTTATTTAACCTAAATCTATTATATTATAATAATTTTTGAATGTAATATAAATAATAAATATATTCATTTTTAAAAACGATTTTTTAATTTTTTTTTTTTACGTGGCCATTGAATATTATTTTACTTTTTTAGATCATCGAATTAATCTATTTTTTAAATTACATAATGTAAAAATATATAGCAAAAATAAAAGTATTTTAATCATTCCAAAATATTGAATAATCATTTGAGTATACGATTACTAAATATCTATCTATTATTAATATTTTTTTTTAGTCTCTTAATGTAGAAATATTAAAATCATAATTTATTATTTTTAAATACATAAAAAAATAAGTGTATACCTATAATGCGTCATAATAGTTTTGATATCAATAATATAATATATCACGGTACAGATAAAAACAAAATAGGTTTTGCTTAAAAAAAATACTTCTAAAATAACACTGTAGGCACCTATTAATATTATAATAGATACGTGATTCGTGATAATATTAAGCAACATAATGCAAAACATGTGTCATGTTCATATTAATATAACAGTGTACGTGTAATATGTTTAGAAATGATGATTATAATATAATGAAAACGAGTTCTTATATAAGTTCAAATATGGTAGCCGAGAAAACAAAAGTGGCGAGACCGTAAGACTAACTAAGTAAAGTATATAGTGTTTTTAAAATAAATTTGTTTCGCATTGAAATATACAATTATTTACGGTTATAATTTAAGGTTATTTTATGCTGACAGCAGCCTTAACATAAGCGAAATTTGGGGGCTTAACTTCTCAATAAAATAAAACGTTTTTGTGGGCAATATATTAACGTATTATAATATTAAAAACTTCTCTCCGATCAAATTTAAACTTTAGATAGTATTATGTTTATAAAGAAAACATTAAATTTAGTAAGAATACGTTAAAAAATAAGTATAGGTAGTTATTTTATTTTTAATATATTTTCATCAATACCAATTACCTATCATATTGTCTATTATGTAGTCATTTATTTTAACAATTAAGTGAATTAGAAGTAAAAAATTTGAAAAAAAAAATTTAAATATTGTGCATTTGTTTTAAATTTTTGATTAAACTTAATTTAATGTAAATGTTACGCGTTTATTTGAATTTTATTTCAACCCACATTATTGTGTTAGTCAAAATATCAGTAAGTACCTTATTTTTAAGTTTAAAAACTAAAATTCCACTTTCACCAATATATTTGATTGTATTCATACTTTTTTACATAGTTTAAACACTTATAGAATATTTAAGTTTTATTTACGAATTATTTTATAAAATAGTATTTTATATAAATAATATTATATGTATATATATTTCAACATAAATATATTTGACAAAATTAGGATACAATAACTACATGTTGTAACACTTAGTGTGAAAGTAGCTTAGAAAATATATAATCAAATATATACTTCAATAAAATACTTTAAAACACATTCTTCTTAAAAATCTTCAACCAAAAAATGATATTGATTTTTATAAATTACTTGTTAAATCTCATTATTAGAGAAACGGTAAGTTATGTATATTATGGTACCTATGTGTTCGTAAGTTTTCAGTTGTTGTGTCAACAGTATAACTTAATGATGAATTAGTAAGAAGTAGTTTAGTTGATAGTCATGGAGAATGGGGAAAGATTCAGTCAGAGAGTACTGCCTTACTGGTTACAACGAGACAGACAGTGATGAGAAGTAAGTGCTAGTTAGGTCAAAAGGGAAATTCAGTCTAGGAAATAATAATGTAATTAAAAAAAGTTAAGTAAAAATGTATTGCTCAGAAATAAATAATAAATATATTCTAATAAATATAGTTGAATTATAAAAGTATACAAGATAACTCATACTTAGCATCTGGGCTATATTATACCGCGTCAAGTCTTATTCACCACGCCTATCGGACTTGGCATAAAAGAAAACTTATTATCTGTGTGAGAGATAAGATGATACATGTGTCGGAAGTTAATGACCTTTGGGTCTAAGATAAATAAATTTTACATTCGGAAGGTACTCCAATATTATACAATACGCATACCTACGCTGATTGTTAAATATGTTAAGTAGCACTTGAATTAGTTTTAATAATAAAAGTAGAATGTAAATGTTTTTTTTTTACAAATGCGAAAGAATAAATAAAATAATACATTATATATAATATATTATAAACAGTTTTAATAATTAACATAGAATACTAATGGATTATTTAAAAAACTGTATAATCACAAATATTTTAAAATATATAAAATAATTATATTATTTTGGAGTAATAAGTAGGTTAATTTAAATTTTAAGTCAATTGGATTTGCATAATATTTTTAAAAATATAAAAAACATAATATAATATTATGTAAATTTATTTAATGGAAAAAAAAGGTTATAAAATTGCATCGAATAATATAGTTAATAAGTTCATAGTCAAAATGTATATTATTTATTAAAAGTACCAGCAAGTACGTACAAGATTATATTACAATAAAATCATTTACTTAAAAATAGTTTTGAAATGTTAACAAAAATAAATGGAAAACCAAAACAAAATATGAAACGTATAATATAGTGTTTGAAAGGAAAACTGATATAGTTCAACACTGGCAATTCTCGTAATACTTGCTAGGGGATAATTAGCAGCATAGTTAACATTAGATATTACCATATTGAGACATAATATTGATAGTTATTACGAGACAAAAACGAAAAAACTTTGAAATTGATACAGTAAAGAAGATTTAAAGAGTCTATTTTAGCTAAAACTTACCAAAAAAAATTAAGT
Organism: Rhopalosiphum nymphaeae; assembly: GCA_036289425.1. Classification (NCBI taxonomy): domain Eukaryota; kingdom Metazoa; phylum Arthropoda; class Insecta; order Hemiptera; family Aphididae; genus Rhopalosiphum; species Rhopalosiphum nymphaeae. The sequence continues at coordinate 13,707,389 of JAZAQC010000007.1, read as the reverse complement.
ATGTTTGGACTCTTTAATATTTTATTTGATCAATTATTTTATCTTTTCACATAAAACATAAAAACAAGACTTTAAAAGTAAAATAAACAGAAAATATGTTAGCTGTTTGAAAGAAATCTGTGTGTTATTTTCCAAAAAAAATTAACATAGTAAATAGAGTGATTAGAATATGAGTGATATAGGAGTAATTTATAAGCTTCACATTTTTTTTTTTTTTAGGTGATTAGATAAAATACCATTATAAAAAATAACATTATGGTTTCCTTAGAAGAATATAATATGTTTTTATTTTCTAATTATTTTATTAATTTCATTAATATACCTAAATAGCTTATGATGTACCGTAACAGAAATAAGTGGTTTCAAAATTATAAACTCCTAAAGACAAATGCACAGTTTATATTTCTACAAATTTTCCAATCATCCCCTATTTTGTTATTTCAGTGCTGAGACTTATCAAAATAAAAATATTAATTATCTACAATCTTATCTAGATATAAATCTAAACGTTATATATTCATCTATATTAGATGTAAACTTCAGTCATTTACTAAAATTAATCTTTTTGTAAGCTATAGAAATTATTTTTAAATTTAAAATTTTTTTTTGTTCCTAGTAACTACTAACTTATACAACATGTATTTTCACTATCATTTACAATGAAAACGATATTGTTAATATTATTACTACAGATAGCTGCCAGCTGCCTTCCCACCTATCGACATTAAGTATTTGAAAAATTCAACGTATGAGTTAGACGCAGACAATGTTGACTTATAAATTAAAAATTAATAATTTAATAACGAATATTATTAGTAGTAGATACCTAATAAATTTCAAACCTAAAATATCTATGTTTGTTTATAGCCACTTATAATTAATACGTAATTTTTTATCAATAACTTATTTATTAGTGGAATGGCCTACACAGAAAAACAGAGTGTTTTTTATAAAAGTTTTATAATTTTATTATAAGTACCATTCTAAAACTGATAAAAATTTCTGTGCGTGCAACCACTTTACAATTTAAGTTATTTTTATTTTAAAAATTTCAGAATCATTATATTATATTATGTATATCACGAGCTTGTCAATGATTCATGATAATAAACGACAAGGATCCGTTCTGTAAACAGGAAATATACATTAACCATATAATAAAATCATATTTATTTATATTTATATAAATATAATTTTTATATTTAGATATACACACAATAATAGTTCTATTAATAACACATGGGCATAGTTTGGTTTTATATTATATATTATATAATATAAATAACATAAAAAAAACTTTAAAAAAAAACCATTTTCTAGCAAAAGTAATATCGGGCCAAAACATAGAAAGGCCAAACTAATTCCGTAGAAATACATTTTTCATCCTTTATTTGAAATATACAATCTATACATAGGGGCACAATAAGTATATATGATGAGAGTAGACACATATTTTATTGAATACTAATTAAATTAACAAGTTAATCAATCAGTAAAAAAAAATTCAAATATTTACACGAGACGCCTGATGTTAGAAGACATCCATTAATGACACACACACACTTATGATTACTTATTATTTTTTTATTTATCTTTTTTTATTAGAAAGGGGGTTCAAGAAGGTCGCGGCACCAATTACGTTTGAGACATCTGGGCGGATTACTAGGAATAGAAGGGGCTGCAAAATTGCGTATTAATGGGTTATGGTTGGAGGACAGATGGTGATAAAATCATTTGTAGTGAGCTTTCGCTCCTTCTTGGGCTGATTTCATTTTTAGGTCAGAATGAATACTGCTGTTCGAGACGTAAGGTGGAACATATTGAAGAATAGAGGGAAAAGGATACCCCTTGAGGGACACCAGCAGAGATTTTGGATATACTTGAAAGAGCTTCACCAACACGAGTGCTAAAGTGTCTTTCGGAGAGGTAAGATTTGATGACTAAAAAGTATACTAGATGTAGAATTTTTTTAAGTTTGAATAAGAGTCCATCGTAGTAAGCCCTATCAAACAACTGTGAGATATCTAGAAAGGCACATGTACAATAAGATTTTTTTTTGAGAGCATAGGAAATAGAATCTACACATCTATGAGATTGATGTATTGTTGAGTGAGCACCGCGGAATCCAAACTGGAAGTCAGGAAGAATAGAGTTTGTGGTTAAGCTCGGCTGAATGCGTTTTAGTATGAGTCTTTCAAGGATTTTTGCGAAAAAAAACTAACAGACTTATAAGTCGAAAAAAAGAAATAAAGTCAGGAGGTTTGTTGGGTTTGGGAACAAGGATGATAATTGAGTATTTCCAGAGTAATAAGAAGTATAATTGTCTAAGAACAGAGTTAAAAATATGTGTGAGGTGGACAATAGTTTTTTTTAGCCAGGTAGAAATAAATAAAAATAATTATTTCGTTGAAAATAAATCCTTTGATTATGTACAACCTATATGTGCAATGAAAATGAATTATAGAATATACACGGAGTAATTTTTGTTTTCGCGTTAATAATATTCAATATAAATTTGTCTCGTATTATTGTAGTCTAAGTACTCTAAGTCATCAGTCATCACTTCTCTCCAACAGTCCAATCATTACGAATGATCATTCATCTCCAATATTTATAACTATCATTACTATTTTTTTTATATGATACCTAATACTAAGTAAGTAAGTATTGTTTATTTATTTTATTTATAAATGAACTATACTGCAAATTTTAGAGTTTGTATTTATATTTATTGGTGTTATGTAAAATAATAAAATATGAAACGTATTTTGTTGACTACGTCTTATTCAAACAAAAATGATTTGAGAAAAACTAAAAATGATATTCAACAGCATTTTCAGAATAAGTTACAGATGAGTGATGACCCTGACTCTGCACACGCTTCTGAAGTATTACTAATAGCACCAGATTGTTATGATATAATAGAGAAAATAAATTTATTTCAAAATTATAATTTCGATGGTAATTACTATAATATTTTATCAAATAAAAATGACTGAAAAAATTAACTGCAAAATGTAGCTAATGTGTATCGTGTATTCTATTTGTAAGGATAAAAAACACAATTTTAAAATAACCGATGGAGCATTTTTTTAATACTAATACATATTTTACACGCCTTAAACAAATTCAAAATATTTTATACATTATAAGCCTTATGTATTTATTTTTTCTAATACAATTTTAATTTTAAATTATTATTTTTTGAAAATGTATCTGCTTTTTATCTAAATAAATCATGAATATCTTTTATCTATTAAATATATCATTTTAAATAAGATTATTTTATATAAATTTAATTTTTGATCTTTTATCTTCTTATTTAGGTTAAAAATATGTATCTGGGCATAGGCATTTATCAGTATTTTTAAGCATCTACAGTTAAAATGATCATGATAATCCAGAAATTATACAAAATTAAAAATTTCTACTAAAACCATATAATTCACAATATGTATAAATAAGGAATCGTTAAAAAAATTAATTTTAACCATACCAACTCTATTTATCAATCCTAATCTTGTAGAAAATTGAAAAAAAACAATGCTATTTAAATAATTTATATATATTTCTCAACAGAATCATAGACTTTTTAACGGTGGTTTAAATTATGGTTTTTTTAAAAAATGGCTCATATAAGATCTTAATTATTAAAATTATATTAAATTTTGATTTATAAAATATAAAGTTGTTAACAGATGGCCTTTGGCGTTGTTAATAGCAACAGTTAAATTTCATTAACAACAATTTAATACATATGTAATATGTAAAACAAATTTATTTATTTTTTTAAATCACAGGATTGTAAGGTCGGTGGTTGTACAATTCGTTGATATATGGCATACGCGATTGAGTTAAAATATAAAATCTGTTTATTTTTTTTTTACATATAAAATAAAAAGAATATGAAGTAATTTTTTGTATATAATTTTTATACAGTCGGAAATCATACCTAGTATTTTAGACATATGTAACTTGTAGACTGTCAAGATTGTAGTAGGCACTCAATCACACACAAAGTACACTGATTCACATATAAAATAGTGAAATCTCTCAAAATTTAAGACTATATATGTGCATATTTTCTTTGCTATCCTTTTAAACATTTCAGATGTTTTTGACCACGAGTAGTCTTAAACAGTTTATAAATATCCAATCCACCTAATCCGAATTTTTTCCAATCTAATTTAGACCAATATAATTTTTATCGTGAACCGATGATTGAGAACCATTGACATAGACAAATTAAAATATCAAAGCAAAATATTGGTGATCTAATTTAAATAAGACATCTGGTTTATTTAAATTTTAATAATCAATTTATAATTTATTTAATAAAAAAAAACAATATTTTATGGAAAATATATATACAAATCATTATTTATCTATTTAAATTTAATTTAAAAAAAACTTCTGTATTATGTAGAACATATTTAAATTAACAATATAATACTTACACATAAATTGTATTGAATTAGTTAATAATAATTTAATATAATAAAATATGACTTGAATTTGATTAATTATAATGAATTTTATGACTCATAAATTGAGAAATAGATATTCAATTGCAATTATATTATACTGTAATTTTTTATGGAATGGAGTGGATTTTTGTATGTATATACAAATCAGCAATATTTACTAAATAAAGTATAGAATAATATAATATTAGGTATGTTTTAAATGAAGAAAAAAAATTGCGCCTATACTGAAAATAAAATATACATCATAAAATAAAAATATATTTACTGAGTATGTAAGTAAGTATTGTTGTAATGAATCCAAGAATATTCTTGGTTAATATAATTAATTTTCAATTATTTTAAGTATTAGTTATAGGTGAATGTAGTTAAACAAGTATAGCATCTGGGTTACTGTAACGTATGGAGATCTATCTCTTAGCATATGTTAAATAAAATAAAAACTTCGTCTTTGTGCAAAAGGGAACTTATCTCATCAGTTTTCTAAAAAACGCAAATTAAAAACTAAAAACCACAAACACTGATATTAATCATTGTTTTTAAATTTACAATTTACCAAATGTAACAGTATATTATATTATTATGGTTTAAAAATATGCATTGTTGTGGTAAACCCTAAATGGAATTGTTTATTAATTTATAATTGTTTACTTTTGTATAGTTATATTACTGAAAAATGATTACCTACTGTAAAAACTTGTGATAGAATTATGAATGAAATAGCCCGGGGTTAGATTAATCCAAAAAGCCGCACAAACAAATTGTAAAGGTGTGAAAAACAAAGGCAATAAAGCAAGAAACGGTATATTCCCCTGAGAATTACAGTATTGAAGCATATCGATAAATGTCTTGAACAGTTAAACAAAATAATATAAATAACATAAACAACAAAATATTTTTACACCATCAAAATACATATTTTGGGTTTTTTAACAGTTACCCGATAATTTTAAAATTATTTAATGTTTACACAGTATGCAAGAGAGGAAATGAAAAACCGTAATATGTACTACAAATCGAACAAATATTTACATAAAAATGAATTCCTATCCCAAACTTTACCATAATAAATGTATATTATTAAGTATTAACATGCAATTACATTGTATCACACTTCCTTGAACAATATAATATCCACAACTCAAAACTTGTCATTTTTGAGTTAGGGCTAAATCCATAATTTAAATATTCCGAAACGTGTTTAATTTCTACACAATAACAATTGTTAATTTATTATTTTGAGCAAAACTATATGATACATACAATTTTTTAATAAGAATATCATTATTTTAAAAATATTGAATATTAAACTATACATATGCACGTATTTATCTTGTAAGGAGTACCTATACCTAATTTAGTATACAATATCATAGATAATATCTATTAAATATTATCATTAACTTTTTTTTTAATTTAATATTTATAATCTAAACATTATAATTCATGATTTAATCTTATAGAGATAAGTTTTGTCATTTAATTTTCAAGTAAATTGGCATAAAGTAAAAAAAACACGGGCATTAAATTGAAAATATTCCCCGATGTATGTAATGATTGTAAATATTGTAGTAGTAATTTTACTATATATAGCACTTTATAAATTGAATATTATAATTACACAATTAATCACTAATACTGGTAGTAAATTTAAGATAGTTAGTATTTTTGAAGTTCATAAATTATAAAATCCAAGTACTTTTCTTCATAATATTGCGAAAAACTTACACAATTATAATACTTTTAATTCATGAAAAAACAGTTTATAATTTTAAAGCAAATATCTAGTTTATGGATTAAAATAGATAAACGGTTAAATTAAATAAAACTATAGGTGCAAAAAATAAATGAGTTATAAAAATAAAAACTGATTATTAAATGACAGTATTAACAAATCAACCAATTATTATAATGAATAATAATATTAATTTTATTAAAAAACAACCTTACATTTCATGGAAATCCCAATAAATTGTATACACCTAGCATTGAAAACTTTTTAAGTTTGATTTAAATCCTTGGAAAATACAATAATATAATCAAAGAACTATTATAAAAAACCCTTTTCTCAATTATCATTTATTGTAGTCACTTAATTAGCAATGCATTAATTGACCTTATAAGTAATAAAGTTTTAAAAATTATAATTTACAATTATTGTTGGCGTACTCATGTCGAATGTGTAATAGAAAATATGATAAAAAATAAATAAAAAACAAGAGTAGACCGTTTATGCATTTAACATGAATACTTATCATTCGTTATAATATACAAAACAATAAAAAAATACCATACAATATATATTATATATATATATATATATGTATATATAATATAAATATATAAAACCTAATGGTAATCCAAGGCGGCGTGGTATTCTATGTGCACTCGGCAGAAAACAATGGCCGACAACTTATGTATATTATATATATGTATGTATGTATGTATGTAAGAACGCGTATTCATATGCAGACAACGCACGAGTGGGAAATATATACGGTAAGTACACGCTGATAATACACGCGGATTTGTAAGAAGAAGTCAAGTTAAAAAAATTATAAAAAAAAAGAAACAATAACAACGGCTGATTTTGTTATAACCTAAGATGTTAAATGCATTGCTGCTATTCGTCTCGTAGGTGATCGCTAAACCGTGATTGAGCGATGCTCGGTACGTACGGCGCAATTTTTCGAAACAGGCTTGAACAATATTAGAGAGATTACGAAATACAACATATTATTAAACAGTGATATTTTATTGTAAGTACGCCAGATGTTAGCCATCAAAAGTAACTATATTTCATTGTGAGGTTTGTTAATATAGAAAATAAAATTGTAGTCTAAGAACATTTCATTGGATTAAAAACAGCGGAAAACTCTACAGGATAAAGTTCAACAGATCTTATTTTAAAAACTCTCGAAGAAAATGATATCCTTTTTCAAGATTGTCATGGTCAAGGGTACAATAATGACACAATTATGACACAATTATGAAAAGGAAAAAAAAGAGTACAAGCAACAATTTTAACAATTAATCAACACGCAACCTTTGTTGCTTATAATTGTCGTACTTTAAATTTAGTTGTATCCTATGAGGCTTATTATTTTTTTTTAATTCCATTACACGTATTTTATTCAAAGAATTTTCATTTTATTTTCATCATGAATAAGTTAAGTCTTAGTCGATAATGTAACAGGGCTAATCGTTGAACTTCTTAATGATCAGGCAGAAAAGCAGAATTAATTGTGTAAAAGTAGTTCGTTTTCAAATTGAAAAAAATATATGATGTTTTGATTAAATTATTTGACATTAAAAATATTGACTCTGGTACACATTACGATGTTATATTATTTGATAATCAACTAACAGTTTTTAAGTTTTTAGTATCAATTAGTACGTAATATAAAATAGTATTTAAAGTTAATTTAGTTAGTGAAAATTAGCAGTCTAAGAAAATGGATTTAATAAATAGTATTAAATTATTTAAAACAGTTTTAGAGTTTATTAAAAATTATAGGAATCTAATTAACTTGGAATTCCAAAAATCATAACAGATGAATAAGGTAGGTTCTTAAATACGTGAAATGCGAACACTTAAAAAACCCGTTTAACAATATACAAGAAAATTATCAAACAATTGCGATTAAACAATTAAAAGATGATTTTTTATACACACCGGTGAATGGAGATATTAGATCACTAACAGATCATATTGCAATTTTCAATGAACCTGTTAATTTATGGAACTGTTTCTGTGATACACAAACCACTTGAAAGACGAATCTGAGTAATATTTTAATAGTGTCCAGTTTTGCACAGAAATTTACAATATAAAACAATTGTTGACTTGAAAGCTTGGATATATCTCCACCTAACAGTGTCTTCAATATTGCTTTTAATAAAACTCAAAGCTATATTTTCTCATTTAAAGGGCGCGTTGAGAATATTATTAACAAGACTAGCCAGTAACAGTAGCTAGTTGTGATTTGTAAACCAATTTTTTCAAAACTTAAGCTAATTTAAACATACTTTGGCCAATGACCAGTTAGTTTTTGGTTTCACTATAATTTTTTCTCTGAAAAATGAGATAGCTGCCGCTATAATTTTGTCAAACTATCAAGAATTTTGCTGAAATAGTATCTAGAAAAATTTGAAGACATTATTTAAATTATATTTAATGACTAATAAAAACTCATTGTTTTAACTATGTCAGAAAATGTATAAAATAATGTATTATCTTCAATATGGCTTTCCATCAGTGACCCGCGTTTATTTTATTTTATTTAAAAATCTATTATTTTTTCATTATTATAATAACATACTACGTTTTATTTATATGTTTTACAACAAATAATATAATGCGTAAAAAAAGGTGTCAACATAATGGTTGGCCTACGTCAATAACACTTCATGCTGGCCCTGTATGCATTACAAGAATATTATCACTCAATAATATAGTACACTCGTAACCTACAATATAACAGAGAGAACTCTTCTGTTGTTTTTGTTTTTTTAGATTTAAATAAAATAATGGAAAATATGCATTATACAATAAACTTATAATAATTTAACGAAATAAAATACTTTATCTAATAATTAGACACAAATAGTTAAACTCTTAGAAAATCATTAATTTGATTGATATATAATATCACGGCCTACGTGATATGCATATAATTGTAAACGTTTTAATATAAATCAGAGTATCGTTTATCCATGTCCACGTTTTATCCTTAATAAATGGTCCAAGTAACTTTTTTAATCATGACTGATGGTTATTGAAAAAAGTTTTGAAATATATTTATTTGATTCACCGTACATTAGTCATAAAGTTGGAGGCTATAAAAGTTATCTTACGAAAACTATGCATATTAAAACCTATTTAAATTATACACTTTAAACAAACAAAATTCAGCCATAAAATACATTTAATAGACATTTTAAGTCACTGCAATCGATCAATGTGAAGTAAAAATCCAGCGAACGTATAGATAAATAATTTAAATTGTATTTTTGTTGATTTTCGTAAATACACAATATTTTTATTTTTATTTTTATTTTTTTAAATTATTAATATTTAATATTTACTGAGTACATTCAAATAATACAATATACTAAAATGTAATTGTTTGGTAACTGTATAAAATAATTAAGTTTTAAAAAACATTTTAATTAGTAAAATATTATAATATTATATTACTATGGATAAAACAATTATTAACTGAGTACAAAGTCATAAAAATAAATGAGTATCTACAATACATATATAATTTATAAAAATGTATATTATTTTGAAAGCGTTTTACGTAAAGATATTTCGATATTATAATAAATAAACTGCGTATTGCTTACAGAAAAAATTCTTTGAAGGAAACAATGCGTATCTTTGAAAAACTATTAAACATACCTATAATTATAACATATTTAGATACTTTAGATTTTGATGAGCGGAACGATGAATGTATTGGTTTTATAACAGGCATGTCAAAAGTATAGAAATAATTGGGCCAAATATATTGAATAGTTGACTATGCGGGCAACACATAGAATTTTATCGGGAAAAACTACGAAATCATTTTTATAATATTCATTACTTTATTATAAGCGTTATTCATAGAGACTTAAAATTTTTACGTTTATTAACATATTATTAGATTTGATAACACAATGTATTACGTTTTTAAATGCAATTTTTTCAGTAAAAAATAATTCAATCTAATGTATTAGTAATACAGTAGTACTAATAGCAAAATAAATTACAATATTAAAAAATATGGTATTAAGAATGTTTTTCTTACTCAATTATATATCATTGAAATCAAATTTAACACATTCATCACGGCGACTCCTCAACACCTACTGTAACAGTAGAGCGGTAACCACTTATCCGTTTTTTTTTATTGATAAACAAAGCTAAATTTTTCTTAAATTTACTCATACAAAAATCTATAATATCATAAAAAAATACAAGAATGATTGTTAAAATGTGTTTACTTTACAACAATAGTATATATTTGTACTTCATAGCGTTATTTTTGCCGAGAGTAAGTTTAAGTGAAAAATGTTCCACACAAAACCATTTATTTTACTGTAAAATACAAAATTACAGAATTTTTCCAAAATTGTAATATGTATTGGTTTATAGTACCGCTTTACGAAAAGATTATAATACAGTCTTTGGTGTAAATTTCTCGCTTACACAAAAAATGTAAACTTTTGATTTGTTTCAAACCTTTTCATAAAAACTAAAATAATTATTTAAAGTAATATAAAAACACAATTTATGGTTTAAATAAATAACTCAAAATTAATTTATAAAATTAAATTTGAAACATGTATTACATTAAAAAGTTAAAAAAAATAATAACTATCAATAAATTGTGTTCTTCCATCATTTAAAATTATTATTTTAGTTTTTATAAAAAAGTTTGAAAATATCTGAAGTTTTAACTAAATAAATATTTTTTTTTTTGTAAAAAAGTACTGTGAACATACATTACACTTTTTGAAAAATTCTATGATTTTATGTTATATGATAAAATAATTAATTTTGAGGGGAGCATTTCAGTTTAAACTTAAATATCTCTCTGCTGTGATTATACAAATACATACGACTTACAACTTCCATTTTTTTAAGTATTTAAAAATATAATCCAATATTTTGTCGAAATTAAACAAAATTCATATGTTATTAATTGATGTTGGTATATAATATAATATTATATAATTTTAATATTCAATTTATAAAGTTTTATTTTTATACTGATATAAACCTAACATATTTTGGAAATCCCCAATATCTTTTATAACAATGAATATATATATATATATATATATATATATAAATGATAATAGTAAGTAACTTATTTGATAATCAAAGGTAAATAGAAATAAAAAAAAAGTACATACTTACTAAGTAACATAGTATTTTTAATAAATTGTATTCATTTTTGTGTTCAAAAATCAGAGTTCTTATTTATAAAAAATGCAATATATATGTTTTGACTTAATCTAAACTAAAATAAAATACTATATCTCGTATATGGACGACCGTTCACCCAAAACATAATAGCGATTTAATCTATTGTTTGTAGCTATAATCCATCTCACTTCATCTCACATATGTATTACACACACACACATACATATATAATATATATATAATATACGCACTTCAAACAAATTAGTTTTGCATTTTGACACTCGTGATTTTAAATCGTCACGGTGCGTCAGTCTAATGTCAAATTATGGTTTAGGCAATGATTAGTTATTCTATTGTGAATAATATGGTATGCCTCCTATCTAATGTTACTTCAATTGAATATTTGAAACTATATACGTATTATAATAGTACATAAAAATTCGAAATGTGCATAAGAGCAGAATTTAGAATATTTGTCAATGAATTCTGTTGCTTTAGTTGGCTGTCTCACTGTACCAGTAATATCAGGTGCAGTTTTCTTTTTATTAACTAAAATATACCATTTTTTTATTTAGTACAATGTTTTGTGAATCCATAAGCACGTTCAATAGTTATTAACAGACCTACACCATACATGAATTATTATAATCGCGTATTAACATCAAAGATAATAGTTATATAACCTATAATATACTATAGCACATGCAATTTTAAACCAATTTTTTACAAACATCATACAAATTTCATAATATTTTTATAAACATTTAGGGTACCTGTACATAGTTTTATTTTCAATTCGAAGGAATGTCGTTTTTTTGTTGAGTTATTAATCAAAGTAAATTACAATTTTACATACTAATAAATAATAAGTTAAGCGCTGCATGATTATAGATATTTTTTAAAAACCAGATGAGAATTTTCAGAAAATTTAATTTTCTACTGTGAAAATACATTGTTATTATACATAGGAAAAAAATACCTAATATACAACACAACATCGTAAATCCTTTCCTTACCTTTACAAAAAAAGAATATATATAAATATACCTTTTATTTTAACTAACAGCTTAAAATTGTGGTTATATATAATATTTATTATTGTTTGTTAAATAAAGTTCGTTTCGATAAATTTTAAATATTTTGGTTATTACAAAAATATAATACATTATTAATAATTATATTTATTACAAAGTATCTACTTATTCACACTGAAACTTTTATGCATTTAATCATGTGAATATTTTTCATTTACAAAAAAGCACATTTATTTATATGATTTTAATTATGAATTCGCACCAGTATTCCGTTTCCGTAAAATTAAAATATATTTATATAAACAATAGGATACCTACTCATAAATTAAATGTCATGTTTGAATTTCTGCCATTGACTTAATTAACATGATAAAACTTCTACGTGTTTTCTTTCTTTCTGATAAATACTTCTATTAATGTGTATAATTGACATTTATTTTATATTAATTGCAATCACCGTAGAATTACCTAATACTGATAACTATATCACAAAAAAAAACATGTTTAAACATTTTCAGAACAACAATATTTTTGACATATAATATTACAGTTGTGATTAGTCAAAATATTTTGTTTTGATTAAATTAAACTGTATAGTGGTGTTCGACATTTTAATTTTGTATATTTAGAAAAGTTTAAGAAGGTGTTAATATTTAATTTTGTGAGGAATATTCGTTTAGATATTAAGTAAAGAAATTGTCTAAGGAAGCAGTAAGTAATTTTTGAGCAACGCTTATGTACTATAGTGTACCCACATTAGTTTTTTCAAAATTTACTCAAAGATATTTTGGTTCAATTAAAACTGGTAGTATTATGTTATTTTAAGTTTTTCGTGAAAGTCATTTGGTATGATTTATTTTCTTTAATTTTTACTTTGCACTTTTGGTACTATGATTCTTGAACGTATAAGTGCGATTCCGTTACTAGTCAATGTCGAAATCATCCGAAATGTCCCATTTTATCTCACAAACCAAACCGTATACTCAACTGTTTCAACTTAACAAATAAAAACAATTGAAGAAACACTGTTATAAAATCTGACACACATTACTACTCTTTAAATGACCAACCAAACAACCTCGCAATAAAATGTATCTTAAACATTTCATGTAAACCCCGTCACCCCCTTTTCACAAGAGATAGGAAAAAACTTGTATAGAACCTAATTGCTCTCACCCATAAATCCATAATCATTCAAAATTCTAGGAATATTGTCATTTAACGGCTTTTCTAAACCAAGAGTTTTCAATGTTCGTAGTTAAACCTTTTTCTATAAATATCACTTACGCTTAGTATACTAAATGTATATAAATATTTTTAAAAAAATAAAATAAAATATTTGTATAATTTAATGACTGCCAAATGAAAGTGTTTCACGCTCGCTTGAATATAATTATTATATGCCACATCTTAAAATAAATTAGGTACAAATGAATATATGATAAACATCATTGAATAATTCAGTAAATTAATTTAGTCGAACTTTGAGATATTACAACTCTAGTTTTAAGTACTTACATTCATACAATTATTGTCTATACATTTGATATTTTATTACCATAATATATTTTAATATAATCTTAAATGGTGATAAGGTTTAAACATTATTTATTTTTTTTTTGTACTATATAATTAAAACTTATCAATTAATACATATTTTATAATTTATTTATGTATATATTATGTTTAATTAAGGAAAATATTTCTCCCATACGATAGAACGATGGAATATATACTCTGAACCTGCGTTGCCAACTGAAGGATTAATACAATATTAATAAATGGATTGGCGTAAAGACAATTAGGCTCCCTAGTCTAAATTTCAACTTGTATTCTAAAAGCCGTTATTTATAAGCTAAGAAAAGAAAATAATAACAGAAGCTCAACAACAGAAAACAAAAACAAAAACAATACAATTGTTTTCAACATTTTACAATGCCCTTATATTCTATAAAAACAGTTTAGTTTAAGTTATAATCCTTAACAAAATAGGATAGGTACTAAATTCTATATGTACAAGTAGAAAACATTTATACAGTATTATTATAATTGTGACGCCGTACTATAATACACAGCGACAATAGACGATATTTAGCTGATACTAAATAATTATATACCGAGATATAAATCAAATACTTTGTATGTACATTTGTGTATCCAAATTAAATTTAAAAAGTACATCATTTTAACACACCTAAATAACAAATAATATCTTCATAAATTAAAAATGAAAACAATTTAAAAATATTACCAAATTATTACTCATGCCCAATATAGTGTTCTAAATTAACATGAGAACCAGGAATTATATTTTGTGATTTTATTTCGATATTTGGTATCACAACAATTATTTTATTAATTCTTATAAATTACACAGTCTGCAAGACATTTATTGACCACGTTAATATATTTATCATTCATAACTTTTATTTTTAAATATTATTTTTTATATAATACACTGAAATTATTTTTCTAGTTAATATACTAGAATACAAATTAGAGAGATAAAAATCTAAATGTTTGTATAAGTGCGGAAAATATTTTCATTTTAGTCAAGTCAAAGAAAACATAATTTCCTAGATATGATAAACGGTGTATTTCAATTTTTTGAAAATAAAATTATCAGTCATATATGGCGTAGTAACTATTAGAATAAATAAAAATATACTCCGAGAATAAAAAAAAATATTCAAAAAATCATTTGAAAATAAATATATTAAAATAAATTATTTTAGAACACAATTAGGTACATTATCGTTTTAATGTTTCGCTATTAAGTTAAATGTACCTACGGTGCAAGAAGGTAATCAAATCTGTTATCCAAATAACATCCCAAAATGTTCGTAAGTAACGCTCAAAATTAATAAATTTCCAGCATGTTTTTTAATTTAAATATGTTTATAAAGCTGAAATGTAATAACGCAAATGACCTTAACATAACTGAATTTATAATACATTATACCTTTTTCTAATCTGATACTTATTTTCCTAGTAAGTATTATGTAATAAATAACCCTACGTAAGGTTTTCATTTTATTTTTTGTATATTTCTGATATTTGTTATTAGGTAAAGTATAAGCGTGTAAATAAAATTAATTATATTTTTAATCGAACTTCATATTTCACAATATTGAAAATTTATTTTTAAAACTGTTTCTTTTATAATTCTGCTAAAAGCCACAACCACAGTTTTTTTATATTATTTAACTGTCAATTTTTTTAAATAATAATTACTTATAAGGGCAAAACATTATATTTAAATTATTTTTAAATTGGAAAAATCGTTTTATTCAATGAAAACGAAATATTTATTGATATTGTAATATTTTAATAGCCATACTATTTTTATCCTAATGTAAAATATAAAAAGTGGGATTTCCTTTTGATAATCCAAATTTATAATAATTATTTTATTAATCATTAAGCCAACTAGGGTAATCACTACCACATCTTATATCTTACAGTAATAAATTATCAATATCAATATACTCAATACCTAATTATAATGTTATTTTACTAAAGTCTATAACTGATTAGTGATCGGTTCATTACTACCTCAAAAAATAGATAAAGTACCTTTTAAAAAACAGAATTGGTTATGATTCTTTCTGAGTTTCAAAATATTTTACAACAATTATTGTTTATTAATATATTTAAAATAATACAATTACCATTTTTTTTATATAATTTTAAGACACTATAGTGATGTAATATATTTAATGTTATTCTGATCTATACTTGGTTAGTTTTCTATTGGGCTCTATTTAAAAATCCATTTCTATATTGGATATCATCCGTCTATTATGTTAAATTTCTAATAAAAATGATTCTATTGATATTCGTACATATATTTTATTAAATGCCGTCCCGTCAAAATATTGAGATTATTCTGGGTTGCTGAAAACCTTTTCAAACGGAGAAAAAACTAAATCAAATACGTACCGGACATTCGCAATTTTTCTAGAGATTTTTACTTATGTATAATATATACTCAGTGTCTAGAATTCTTAACCATGCAAATCGATTCTAGATAAACCTTGTACAGTTCAGTTAATGTAAGCCGAATATGTTTATAGAGTGCTATATTATTAATGCTGTCAACCATCAGAACTATTCACTATTTCCATTACGTCTAGTTAGATATATAGTATTATTTTTACACTACATAATAGTTTTCACTTCTTTTTACGTTTTACATTTAAATCCAAAAATATCACACTTCGAACTATTTTATATTTTAAAAATGGTCGACGAGTTTTTTAATCGTAAGTTATTACTTATTAATAGTGTAAAAACTATATTTTTTTGTTATTTTGCATAAATAAATCATTATTATCCATAATATTAAAAAAAAAACTATAACTTGAATTATAAAATGTATATTATCTTTTATCTTTTATAAACGCTTTTTTCTACAGAAATTCAACCTACTTTGAAAGGTTTTTATGCATTTTGTTATAATTTAAACGGTATAATTTTACTTTATTCAATTATTAAATAATATTTAAAAATATTAATGAAGGTCTAATGTAAATTAAAAAATTTCAAATTATTATTTTTTATTTAATTATAAATTTATCTACGTTTAACATCACTAAAATATAATTTAGTTTTGTAATTTATTAAACTATTCCTTTCTTAAATGTTTTCATAAAAACTTAAAAATCAATGACCAATAAGTAATTAAAAATGTACGTGTTATAAAAACACACATTTTTTAAATATCGTTATTTTTTAAAGTTCATTTAATTATATTCAACAAAATTGTTAAACACGAAAAAAGCTAGTAAACATATAGGTATATAAATATTGTTTAAAATAATAAAACGATTAGAAAAGAGAAAAGTAAAATATATTGAGATAAAAATCAAAAAATATATAAAACTTAAGTCAACGTTGATTGGTAAATACATAATAAATTAAAATATAATAATTGTAAGCTAAATTTACTAGGAAATAAAATTGTGTTAGTATTTTATGATTTTAAATACCTACTCGTTGAAAAGCATTGTAGACTAAGTACTCTATATTACTATATAATGAAACGAATTCTAATTTAGTACTATATTGTGAAGTTTGAGTTTAGATGAATTGAAATAGTTAAATTAAATTTAAATTTAATTGTAACATTTTAAAATATTACGTTGATAACACTGCTCAAATATTTATTTTGTATAACAACTATATATTTAAATAGTTTCCATTAAATATAATAAGACAATAGGTACATTAAATATATTATTTAATATAAAATGAAATTGAAAATATTATATTAACAACGACGACTAAAATACAAATGTAAAATAGACATTATTTATCGCGATATTTAATAAAAAAAAATATCCCCTAATAGTATAACAATAGTACTTGATACTATTATTGTATCATTGAATTCACCATTATAATATAGAACATATTAATTCTTAATCATTTTTCACTAGTATTAGATAGATCCTTTTCTTTTAAATTGATTGATTATTTAATTTAAAAAAAATCTAACTAACACTTGGTTTAATTCCTAAATAGTAATTTTTAGTTATACTTAAAAAAAACCTTTAATTTGTCTGTATTATCTTTATTTATAGATCTATTAAATTGATTTTTATTTAAAATATGCATCTTGAAATTCTTAATATGAATATATTATAAAAAAAGGCTGGTTTTGAAAAAGTTAGATTTAAAATCTTTTCATTCTAAGCCAACGATATAGGTATATAATTTGTTATTATATGGTAATATCATCTAAATCATATACTTTATCAAATAAAAAATGGCTTACAGTATTTCTTCTACAGTAATCAATACCTACTAACTATTGAAAAATTATATATTCCCTCTAATATACCTATTATTATTTTCCAGAAAATTATCACGTACACTGTATTCGATCATAAATCTTTTCCCAGAAAACTGGGAATAAGGCAATAATCCCTCACTAACTATAACGAACATAATCTACTCAACGTATTCAAAGCTCAAATTAATATATTGTTTTACTGATTGTAAAATTATTTTGCACACATTTATTGTAACATTAGTATAATAAAATACATTATGACTATAACGACCTACAATGTCAAAAGTTTTAAATTTTAATCCCTCAAAACGAAAAAGAATGCAAAAACGTAAAAAAAAAAAAACAATAAAACTCAGTACATTTTTAGAAAGCTTTTTAAGAGTGTAAATATATTAAACATTTTAATTTGGACCATAATTTAATTATAATAAAATACAAAAATATATATAACATTTTGTGAATTTGTAACAAAAATTTCAAAAGTAAAAATTTTATGACATAATTTGTATTTCTGTATGTTATGCATTTCCGAAATTATCGTCATTTTTAAAGCTATACGAAACAATATATTTGAACTTAAAAAATTAATTTATTTTAATTCCTGATTGATTCTTGTAGTAATTTAACTTACAGCATTCTAAACCCCGTTAGAAGCTTGGATATCTATCTATATTATACGCGAATAATTAATTTAATAAATACACAAAATATTAATTTTTTTATGGGTTTCTGGCTACAATATACTAATAATTTATAATGGAAACGCAGATACAACTTCAAAGAAATTGAAAAACATAAAATCCGTAAAAATACATACTCAAACAAACGCTGACATAAAAAGAACCTAATCAACAATTAAGTTAAATTAAAAAAGCTATTTATAAGTATCCTATAAAATAAAACAATAGAAAAAAAACTGTATTAAATAGATTATGAAGTGGTTATATAAACCTAATACATATATAGTAACTTTACGGCTAAAAATGGTCACCAACATGTTTAACCTGCTAAACATAGCTAATAGTGAAACACAAAATAACTGAGACACAGAGTGTAGTCAATATGAAAAACAAATATAGCGGTTGACCAAACTACATGAAATCCTGGATCCGTAAATGGAAGTATTTGGGTAGAAAACTGATATGTACAAATGTATATGGAATATTCGAAAAATCTTTGTAAACAAAAAAATGAAAATAAAGTAATCATAAAACAATTAACTTTAAAATTATCATCATTAATTATTTTATTTGCGCGTTATTTTAATTGAAATAAATTTGTAATATACACCATCTGAAGTTACAATTAAATATATACGTATATTATGTATTGTCACTTTTAAGTTTTAAAACATCATTTGTTTTATAATAAATTCTCTCTCTCTTAAAAAAAAAAAAAAAAAAATACTAATACTCGTGATGAATTTTCTTTTCGTAATCGTGTACAGAAACTTTAGATGCAAATAAAAGTGAACTATGGTCACTTTATGTATGGATTATATCCAAATTATATAATAAATAATTGTTATTCTTTGTACAATTTCTATTATTTAAATTAAATAACAAACTACTTTGAATTAGGTTTGATAATATCTAAAATATAACATTGGTTATAAAAATTTTTTTAATATTATTTTGTTTATTTTTATTTTTTTTAAATCTAAACATAAATAATAGTATAAATGTCGTTATGAATTTTTTATGTTTGACAAAATGTTATTTTCCTAGGCGTGGCACTTTCGCCACACACATTACTATATCACTACATGTCACGTACAAATAGTAGGTTTTTTCTATAAAAGAAATAACCTACCAAAATTAAAAGTTTTACGATATATTTTATGATATATAGGTAAATACGATAAAAAATATCGTTACAATTTAATAAAATAATTTATCCAGTATTCATAAAGTTAACGGTGTATTACGTTCAACTTCCTCATAAAGCCTTCAATAATATAATATTTACATGTTTCTATTTTTAGACGTTAAAAATCAAAACTTATATTTATAAACTACCAAATTTATTGTAAATCTAATTTCACATCTGGCCAATTTTGATTTTAAATTTTTACTTATAATATAATATAGATTTGTACCGTACCTAGCACTACTACCTAGTACTGTTTCTAATTATATTAGTATATATATTTAATCTACTACATCGTTATTCTTTTTTATTCTTAAAATATATCTAGTAATTATAACCATCTCAACCCTTGTGTGTTATAATCGTACATATTAAAATATAGTTCTGTCACCAATTATACCTCACATATACCCTAGCCGTACAATTAAATAAAAAAATCTACTTATTGCCCCTCATTTTCGCTTTCAATTTAATATAACTCAATAAATTGTAGATCTCTTATCAACTACAATTCATCTCTTATGTAATGCAACATATTTTTTATGTTTATTATTTTATTTTGGTTTCTGACTTCGTAGTTTAAAATATACCTATTATTATATTCCTTTGTATTTGATTTAATATATATATATATATAGTTATAATATATTATTGAAGATATTTAAGCTTGAAACCTAACCACTTACCAAGTGAACAAACAATTTAACAACAAACCTATTATGAAAAGTCTTTCGGAATAATTTATTTTTCACGTTCTAAATGAATCATTATCTTTGACCTACTAACAATTTACAATCGTGTTACAAGAAATATAAAACGTTTGGATTCTATTATTACTTCTAAGAAGTTTAGTGTCAATGAATATTATACATTTTAAATATTGAATTTACGTATCATCTACTCCTTACATTATATTTACAATGCATACATACAAGTATTATACAACTTAAAATAAAATATTTTTATCTATGTTTTCTAATTTTTTAGAAAACGCTGATTTATAACCTTAAAAACATGAAATATTCAATTCCAGTTTAATCAATATAAAATATTTAGATATTACTTAAATGACACTGAGTTGTTATTTTCTATAAAATAAAATCTATAAATCATGAATCGTTTTTTTATAAATTATGCATGCATAGTCCTCGTGGGAAAGACGGTACTATTATACAAAAAATGCAACCTATAAAACAAATAAAATAGACTATGGACTTATATAAGTAAATTCATATTAATGTATAAACCTAAAACCATAAAACTGTCAAGCATCAAAACTACGTAAATTGTTCAAGTTATCCAAAACAATAACATTTTTGGTATGTCAATCATATTAAACACAATTGAACTATTATAATTAATATCAATGACATGTACATATAAAAAAAACTTATGGCAATATTTTTAAACCACTTGTATTTATGTATAATCATGTACATCTTTAATATATATATATGTATGTGTGTGTGTATGTATATACTTCTTTTATTCTATTATATATATTACAGTATCGATAAGCATATTTCGGTATAATATTATTATGAAAACAATTTTTAAAACAGGCTATTTTCAATTTTTTTAAGTTTGATTATTTAGTTTTATTCTTTAGTTATTTTAACCCTGATTTTTTTTAAATTGGATATTTTAGTAAAAGGTATTTTGACCTAGTCTCGTTTTAATAAGATTATTTAATGAATTTACAGTAAACATTGTTTACATATAGGCAAATACATTTTAAATATACACTGTAATCGTACTTTTTATGAATTATTAAGAGTTAATAGGTACTATTATTAAAACTTGTTTGAATTATTATACAACTGTCATATGAATATTTTATGACACTAAAAATAAATGGTTTGAAAATAAATCAGTAAATGTATAATATTTAAACATTAATATTGAGTGTTTGAGTGTTTGGGTTCTACGCCTTTAGTATTTAATCTAGTGAATATTGTTGCATTTTTAATGTTTATATTGGTGTAATACATTTTAATTTAATATTATAACCACACCGTTAGAATATAATATAATTATAATAAAATAAAATAATGTATACATTTTAAAAAATGTCGTTGTAGCCTGATGAAAAAGCTAATGTTATAATGATTAATTATTTAATTATTGTACAACGATTGTCCATCACTATCTTATAGGAGTTCACAATTAATGATGTTTGAAAAAATTATTGTCAGATGTGGTAGCCGGTATACATATAATGTTATTCAGTTATGATGAAAAAAAAAATTGCATTTATGATAAAATCAATTCTAGTTTTTCATTTTTCATTTAATCTATTATAAATGTATCATATATCTATAATTATGTTTATAAACTAAAATAGAATTTTTAGAAAAATTCATTTCCCAGAATAAACATTTTAGTTATTACTTATTTATTCCCGTATACATTGGTGCTTAATATATCATAAAGCTTTAACCATAATTAAGGTGTATATTTGAATAATACTATTACATTATTTCTTTTCGATGATTTATTATAAAACACTATTCTGTTTTGATAGTTTCCCGAGCATAAATAATTGTATTTCACATACCATCATATATTCTTAAAAACCAATTGCGACTTCACAATTGCTGCAAATGGCCGATATTAAACGGAATTTTTTATTTATGAGTAAGACATAGTTTCACAATCGACAGAAACGTATCTTGAGTGTTGCCTTAGGTGAACGGCCGCTCATAAAAAATGCATGGCTACTCCATATCCCATATACAAAATTAGTTTGTGCTTAATATTTAAAAATACCTAGGGTCCTATTGTCGAAAGAAAATGTTTTCACATAATATGTATACCATTCATATGGCATTGTCCATGCATTCAGTGATAAGGTCGTCTAATATAAATTTTAAATAAAAGTATAATATTCTAAAAGAAAAAAAACAGACAAAATAGGACGCACATATTCTATCTATTATTGCATGTTAAAAATATAAATATAAATGTATATTAATACAAACGCTATATCAAATAAATAATGTAAACTATATTTTTATCAGTAAGGTGAGTATTAAGGTGACTAATTTTATTCTTGACATTATTATAAGAATTGAAATATAAAATATATATACAACATATACATAATATAAATATTTTTCACCACTCAATTAATTCCATAACAAATGTCTAAATAATTATCAATAGTTACACAATTATTGTTGATAATTAGAAATTTTTTAAACGTATTTATATTGAGAATTGAAAACAGTTTTAAGCTTATAGGTTATCATTATTTTACACTATCTAGTGTCTATATTATAGTATTATAACTATTGTAATATAAGCGCATATTGTTAAACCAAAAATGATAATGTTTGTGGAACGTAATAGATTAAATGCAAACTATTGTATGTGTATATATTATATTGCTCATGTTAAAACGTGAAAAACGTTACGATAATTTCAACAATATGCATTTTAATTTACTTTTTATATTTAAG
Source organism: Rhopalosiphum nymphaeae (assembly GCA_036289425.1). Classification (NCBI taxonomy): domain Eukaryota; kingdom Metazoa; phylum Arthropoda; class Insecta; order Hemiptera; family Aphididae; genus Rhopalosiphum; species Rhopalosiphum nymphaeae. The sequence continues at coordinate 13,683,822 of JAZAQC010000007.1, read as the reverse complement.
GTTTATTAATTTTAACTTGAAATATTAATAAAATACGCTGTAATAAATACAACGTGAGCCAAATTTTAAGGCAAACTCAGTAATCCTTTTTCACGGGTTTAATAATTACGAGTATGTGAGAAATAATAAATGTATACCAACAATGTTTACTCGCAATTATTTTGAAAAAAGAACACCAGTGAATAGTATAACAAATTCAAATAAAGCATCATTATTTTATTTTTAAATTATATTTGCTTATTATCTATGAGTACTGTTTGATTTGACATACTTACATTTTAACCATTTATCTCTCAATATAATTAATTTTGTGATCAATCCCATTATCCGTAAAACTTCATTTACCAACTCCAAAACCTTTCAAATTGATATATGTTAAATGAACAATGATAAACTTTTCAAAATAACGTGGACATATTATTGAACATTCAACTGGTGAATTTGTTGTCCTTTATACATTATTTTAAATGTATCAACATAATTTGTAAACATTAATTGACACGGATGACATGGAAAAATAAAGTTTTCCTGCAATATTTGTAAAATTGATGAGAGACGACTAGACACATTAGAAAATCCATTGCTTATACCCACAATATAAGCGTCATAAATATTGCTATTGTAATGTGTATTATGTAAACATGCTAAGGTTAAAAAATTAAGTGCCATTATATTTTTAATTCTTTTTACGATATATTATAAAATATTCACTGAACTATTGACCTAAATTTACATCCAGTAGTCACTGGTTGAATTCAATAAGATTCTTCTTATTTAATTATAGAACATCGATAAAAATAAATGCTAGGTAGATATAGGTTAAAACGAAAAATTAATTTATATAAAAAGCTTTTTATGTTCGACAACTATTCCTTATCGGTTAAACTATAGTTAGTACCTACAGCCTTACAATATGTATATTATGTGCCTATAAATATTTTAATACCTACTGAAATAATATTTCATATTATATGTTATAAGGTAAAAGAAAAATTATCTTTTATGTAGAATTATAATTTATATTTTTCAATTCAATGAAACGGTTAAGTTATTATAGATTTTGTTTATAAACTATCATAGTTTAATTGTTCTTCAATTATTCGTTTAAATAAACCAAAATACTAAAAAATTGAAACCAAAAAAAAAAATTACATAAATTAGTTTTATATTATGATAACAATATTTTTATTCTATTAAAATTCAATTGACATGTTATCTAGGATCTCAGTAACTTAGGCTAAAATATTAGATTACAAATGTATTCACTATTATAGGATGTATTATATGAAGTAAAAACCAGTAAATTAAAATGTTAAGTAAGGAACTATATTTTATATAAAAAAAACTTTCTTTCACTTATACCATGTGTATAATATATGCTACCTAGACATCGGTTCCAGGTTATGAGTACTATGCATTGCACCTGCTTCTGTTTTCCAAACCATTCTACAAAAAACACAGTTAGTAACCAAAGCACTTAAAGTTTATAATGTAATTTATAAGGTCAAAAAAGTTCTTGGTTATAAGAATAACATTTACACACTTCATGAATTGAGCATCATTTATCGTTGTTGTCCAGTCCATACAATTGGGTTATTTTTATCATTTTTTGCTATAACCAAAAATTAGTAACAAAAAGCTTATTACATAAAATTAGAAATTCGCCTGTAGTGTAAAAAAAAAATATTGCAAATGTTCAGTTATATTTTATGTTTCCTAGTATTATTATATACAAACAAATATATAATTAAATCAATTAATAATGTACGATGATAAATACAAAATAACTATAATGAAGCAATATCTCTAATATTTCCTAGTTTTAGAGATTTAAAATGTTATCAAATTTTAAATAAACAAAAAAAAATATTATATAGTCTTATAATATTATAAACTAAAAATTTTTAAATATTTTATGAATTAGATAGTTTAATTTGAATAACGCAAATATAAAATTATTCAAATAAAATAAATTATTTATCAAGTGATTTAAATTCGCCAGACGTGAAAATATAAAGTTTTATAATATTAGCACGATTAAATGATCGTTTTTATGAAAAATTTTCTCTATTAATTATTTTTAGGACAATATTTATATTTGTATAAAATCATTTAAAAAAAAAAAAAACTAAATTTATACAGGGATGACAATTTGTAACATTATATTATATGAATAAATGTTGCAAAAAGCATAAATACGACTTAAATGCATTTTTAAATTAAAACGCATTGTTCTACGACAACATTTAAAAATAATGCACAATAATTAGTATAGTAGGTAATCATGATAACATATGTGTATTATTTTTTAGTTTAACTCCCTACAGAAATGAAAATAAATGGAACAAAAAACTATTCAAACGAAATAGTAACTATACATAATTTACAATGCAACATCAACGGTTTTCTAGAGCTAAGCTAAAATTCGAACGTCACTCACTGAAACAAAAGGAAAAGGGTATGCATAGAATATTCGCAGGATGAACGAGTACGTGTTTATTCATTAAACAACGGGACTAACAGCTAACGAGTGTCCGTCTCGTTTGGTTTGGAAAGTTTTTTTTTTTTTTGTATGTAGGTATCTCCTTTCAATTTTATTTCTGCTATTCCAAGAAATAATTTGTTGTCTTCGTTTTCGGTGCAAGTTTAACAATCTTGACAGGTTAAAATAAGACGAGCATACCATAAGATACACAAATTTAATACAAATCAAATTATATATGTTTATCATAATATATTAGCTTACTTACGACGTTGTATATCTAGTCACTCATTCTTATGCTGTACATTAGATATACATGATTATTTATAAAAAATGTCCATAGTACATACGTTAAACAACTTACATTTTTTTTTCAAGAATTTTCTTTGAGGAAGTAGTTTGAAACAAAATATTTACATTTAATTTTTCGTCAACACAACGTAATTAACATTATAATGAGAATATTTTCAATAGTTAAAATACTAACTTTCCTTGATGTTTAAATATAATTATTTTTCTTATAACAATTAATTTAAACCTAGTATATTATTTTCTATTTTCTATTGATAGCATTTTATGCTGAATATTTCATGAAAGCTTTTCAAAAAAGTGTTGTTATTAGTTGTTGGGTGTCAGACTTTATAGTACCTATTGTATTTTGATACGTTCTATTATGGTTTATTCAGTATTTTGTTCATTCGATCAAGGCATAGACAATATTTATAGTATTGCTTGACTATTTTCAATGCATAATAATATCGCCTGAATAATGTATTAAATTTCCACTGGACTTTATTTGAAAGCATAAATTACTATTTAAAAGTTTATATTGTGTATACAAGATTATCAATTTTTAATGTTAAGTGTTTTGCAAATTTAAAATTCCAAGCAATCTAATTTAAATTGAATAAATAAATTAAATATTCTCATTATAATCAATATGTATGAACTTTTATAAACTAACTTTCTTTGTATGGATATATGATTCATTAAATATTGTAAGCTTAACTCTTTTAATAAAGTAAATATATATTTAAACATTAGTAAAATGATTTTGTTTTATTTTAATTCCAATACTAGCATGTCAAAACTTAAAAGTTATTTAAAATGCAATTAAAATATCTTTGTTTCTGTTTCATTGAGATAAATTTACATAAGTAAATAGCTGTATGTTATGTTTATGATATCATTGTTAAAAAAGTAAATTGAACAGTTTGTTCTGTGAGATTATTTTGAACATCAGACGTTTATTTTATTTTATATTATAATTTGTATTATTTATTTATTATTATTATTATTTAAACCAGTATTATTCAACTACAACAAGATCAACTTGACTTATTTATTTTTAAATAATGTGCTCAAACCTATATTATTTTTCTTTTGTTGTATGGTTTATTACTTACGAAAAAATGTCAATATTGTCAAAGTCTACTTAACCAAATGTGAAGATTAAATAAGTCATAACTTTTCATGAAATAAATAAAAATAACAATAGTCACGAACAAAAGCAAATACAAACTAAACATGGAAAATTGACAAAAATGATTTTTATTTTCCATTTACAAAGTAAATAGTAATATATAAATATATATATATTGTTATTTTATGATTTGTGATTTTGGTTGTATTTTTTATTTATTTTTATATTTTTTTTTTTTTGACAAGACAAAACTTAAGTATGTATGTTGAGTGTCTAATAATGTTTAAATACATACTTTTTTCAGCTTATTATTAAATAGTATCATGTAAAATGATTTTAATTAAAAAGAAAAGAAAAAAATTAAATTTATGCACCACTAAATGGTTTCAAAATAATATTAATAATAATATTAAATGATACATTTACACACATACTTGACAATTGTATCTCTTTGTATGCATATCGATAATCTAAAGGTATTTATAATGGATAAGTATTAATAATTCAAAATATTTATAATACATAGACTGGTTGAGAAAAGTGACAAGAAGACGAATCCTCGTGCGTTGTTCGTATAATAAATTCGGGCAGGTGGTTTTTCGATATTATATAATTCATACCATAACAAACATAATGAACGACTGTTCGGTTTTTTTTTATTAACAATTAATATAAAATCAATAACTAAGGTTTAAGGGCACAATAAGTACCTATACGGGATACGGGTAAAATACATAATTATACATTAAAAAAAATATAAAATAGATACCTATAAAAATAGTTGGAAAATAGTTGATTAGAAAATCTACCTACCAATGCAACCCATAAATTGATATTAAATTAATTTTATTTTGTATTACTTGAATATATTAAATATTTTATTTACGTGTCGTAATTAATTAACGATAATTTACGTGTGAGACGAATTTGGTGATTACTGGGAATTTTGGAGACTAAGAAATTGTTGAAAAGTGAATTAGAGTTGAAATTAAGTCGATTATAGAAATAATTAGGTATATTAAATAGCTTCTTCGTTAAAAGTTTTTAATTTGAGATGGGAATGAATCGAATGGTTAAAGACGTAATAATGATTATTAATTAATTTTACCAGTACAATTTGTTGAAAATATTGAATTTGTTTGTTGTTTAGTTTTCTACCATTCCTTACAGCTGAAATCCATACGTTTAGATGAGCTCATTTGAAAATTATTAAACGAAAAGTTTAATCTTGATGTATGTGTATTTATTTTTAATGATAAACGTTAATGTAGGTGATAATTTAAATTAAGTTTTAGATTTTGGTTGAGTGCTCATGTTAATATAAGATCTAATGTTAGGCCAGGCATTTGAATGTGGATGAGATAAGAATTTAAGTATAGACGTATGTGCAAATAAATAATCTGAGTGTAGTATATACAGATTTAGATTGGTTTATATTGAACCGTCATTTAGTAGGTAAACCAATCTTCCGTGAGGGTCAATTAAATTAAGCTGTTTCGGGATCAGAATACATAGATATTATGACCTTGTTGCCTGTGTAACCACAAGATTTGAAGTGTTGGGTTGATCAATGGCATAAATGTTTTACAAAACAGAGGAATGTATACACCTTTGAGAATACTAACTGAAATAGTATCTTTAACTACTCGGCAGTGCATCGATGAATCTAATATGAAAATACTAAAACCAGAAGATTTATTTAAGTGGTATTATATCTTATTAATAACATATTCAACATAATTTGAAATGAAAATAAACTTAAGTATTGGAGTAAGAAACCCAAAAATAACATATAAATTACATTAAAATAAGTTGAGAATACATCGAACAGATAATTTTTAAATAATTTTACTTTAACGAAACCAGGGATAAAATAAATGACATATTATTTTTTAATTGGAAGGTTTGGCGATTCGACTACAGTGATTTATTATCAAACGTGTTCTACTACCTATCTGTAACAAGTAATATTGGCTCAATAACTCTACTATATAACGGAAGAAAATTGTGGAGAAGAAATAATGACATGGTATCTGTCGAATAACACTAGATAAGTGTGAGTTGATTGTTTCTCATCATTCAACTTATAAATAAAAAGTAGCATGTGACTTAGGAACTAATCAATATACAAAACACATACGATGTATGCATATAATTAATATTGTATTTTTCTGTTTAATATTAAAGAATATTCTTCAATACTATACGAATAAGAAATGTATAGGTTTGTACATTTATTTTTCGACAGTACTTTTATTTAAGTATTCTGAAATATTAGGAAAATTAAATGTGGAGAGAGTTAAGATTGAGGAAGACCGCATGCGATAACTTGAATGATATTATTAAAATTATTTATAGCTAGATCTAAATCATAAATTTATTATTAAATTTAGACTTATTAAATCGTAGAATTTTTATTTATCCGTATTTAGGAGAGAGACTTAATGGACCTGATTAACAGTTGTCTTATAATTTTATAATTATCTGATTTACAATGATTTCTGGTTATTGGTGTTTTACCATTCTAGTGCCTTATAAAAACTAAGTAGCTGCTTCAGTAACATGTAGAATGATCACTACATCAAAATATACATTTTTTTTTTTGATTAGTTTTTGAATAATTTGGATAGAAATATTACTAATCTTCAGCATCACATTGAGTTCAGCATTATGAGTTCCTGCAAAATGTATTAGTGTCACTATACTATTAACAATTAATGCATTTAGAGATTGTTTTGTGCTTGTAAGGTTCTATAGTTTTAATTTTTTTGAGAAGCTTAGAGGAATATTTATATATTTAATTGAATTATTTAACGGCTCAAAGTCAACGGATAAGAATGGGAGTGGAACTATTTTGTATAAAAATAAAACTGTGCTTACAACAATTACACGATTGATTGTATCACATATACGTCTTTAGCTTAGCTGTAATTTTTCATTTTTAGTCAGTAGAAGATACCTATAGCAAAATACTAAAATCTATTATAATAGGATATAACTATCAAATAAATGTTTTTAGAATCATATAATAAAGGATAAATTCCAACTATTAGATGTAACTATTAATTTGGTTTTTACTTTCTCAGGATAAAACTTAAATTTTGAAATATTGAAGTATTAAAAGTAAGAGTTGTGTTGAATGTGGTGTTTTTAATTGAGTTAAAATACAATATTTGAATAATACCTATAACTTTAAAATAATATTTTTATATTTAATTTAATCATAAATTGAATAGCTTGTTTATTCATAGTAAAGGAAACACAATATAATAGCATAAACGACCTTAACGGTGTTCTTGGTTAAAGTTTATAATTTAATAAGTCGTCGTGTCAACAAGTTTGTTATAAACAATATCGAAAAAAATTGATAACTCGATATTGTATCCATTAAATGTATCACACATTATATTTCGTGTTGATGTTCAATTATTTATAGCTGCCAACTTAACATAATAATTAATTAAAATTCTTTGCAATTGTATTTTAATTTTTAAAAACACTAAATAGAAAAATTGTATACACAGCATAAAAGGACTACATTCATGTTTCAATCATAATTATTAAGTGAGAATAGAATTTATTATTTTTAGAGTGCTTATTATAAACATTAAATGAATTATTTGCATAATATTGTTTGTGTTAATATTCTAAAGGACAAAATATCGTTCATTTTAACAATATTATATATTGGTACTGAATTGTGTCAAAGTAGTCTCAGTTATTTTTGCACTTTAAAGTTTTCAAAAGAGTTACCGATCATAGAAAAAATAACTATCTGATCGTGTGTTATAAAATCATATATGTCTTGTAAATGTCAATAAAAAGTTTGAAAAATGTCAGTTATTCTTGTGGTATTTTTTTTTTACTTGCTTAAAATAATTTATACTTTGACAGGCGTAATTTGTTACTTTTTAAAACTTCAACAGATTAGATTATTAAACTTAAAGGTTTATAAAAAAGCAAATGGGAATGTGCTCCATAAATATATTTGTGCAATTATTCTTAGAATTTTTATAATTATAAATTACATAATTTCAATAATTGTAATTATTTTAAGATTGCATTTTTAATAATAAATATAATTGTATATTAATTTTAATTCAATTTTAATATAAAACTACTTGTTTTTATAATTTTTGAATGTCCTCAAATCGATAATATATTTTTTTAATATTTTAAATTATATATTATGTTAATTTGGAATATAATACAAATTAATTAAAATTAGGTACCTACTTTAGTAATTTTAATTCATGACAGATATCTAATAGCTAATTTGTATTTATTTAAGAATTAAATAAGTTATGTAAATTTAAATAATAAAAAAATATTTATCAAGTAAAAATAAAAAATTTCTATGATATTATATTTTTAAAAAATAATTTATTTAATGATCAATGATAAATACTAAATTTTATAAGTTAAATATACCAATATATTGGAGATAAAGTGTTATTAATACATGATATTTATTTATTTATTTATGAACGGGCTAAGAGCCCAATATTACAAACAATATAATTTATAAAAAAATATTAGAAATAAATCTAATTTATAAAATTATAAAATGTACATTCATTATAACAGTTCATAAAATATTATACAATTTTATTTATAAATAATAGAAAAATGCGTCAAATAAATCATCTATTTAGCTAATAATTGCGTTTGTTCACTTTAATTAGTCATTATTTTTTGTGAATTTGTCGAAAACTTTGACTATAGAATTAAAAAAAAAAGGTTTATTTATAATAAATTATTTGAACTATCGTGTTCGATAACTTAAATTCTCTAATATTTCAATGATTTAAAATAGATTTTTCATCAATCAAGATAATTTATCTATTTCTCTAGTATTGTGGTTTTTATATTTTAATTGAATATTTCATTTGAAATTATTGTTTTTTTTAACTGAAGATAATTAATGACACTCATGATACAATCGACAATTATTTCTATTGTTGAACAGAAATAAAAACTAAGTATTATTATGACATAATTATTAACAAAGAATAAAGATTGAGTATATAAATGCGATATATTTATTTATGTGTGTGTGTATGAGTGTATGTGTATGGTAAATTGGAATGTTCGCCAACAAAACAAATATTATATCCTATTGCAATAATTTTAAGTTACCTATCAAAATATGTTCACGACTATTTATATTATATTCCCATATTTTTATAAAGAGAAAACATTTTTGTTATTGATATTTATGTTTGTATTTTATTTCATTTCATTTCATTTTTAGTTTTTTATATATCAGAATGTAGTTGTTATACAAAAACACAAATCCACACGCGCGCGTGTGTATTTGTGTATTATGTTTATTATGTGTCCAACTTTTCCGTCAGAATAAACGGTATTGTACACCCTGGTCTAATAAACAAATTTACATTTAGGAAAATTGTTTATTTATTTTGAACACGACATTAATTTTTTTTTTTGTTTTTGAAATTAATATAAAATTAAAGAAAAACATGCTAGACGGAAAGGGTTGTTCTGTAAATATTAATCGTTGTCCAATATTTGTAGAATTCGTTAGAAAGAGAACGTGATCGGTTCATGATAACGTTTATTATTCTATACATTATTGATGGAATCGCGTGTCCCCATAAAACTGACATCACTGTACACGCCATCAGGAAAACTAAATTCACGTAGAATTATGATTATATAGAGTAAAACAAAGTAAAAATTACATCGAACTGTGTAATAATGTATTTGGCATTACGATTATTGATAAAGTAAATTGTTAAACAACGATAATATAATACACATTATAGGTGAAGGATATAAATAATAGTAATACTCGTAATATGTATAATATAACAATAATAATTTTTGTAAATTATTATTTTATATTAGGTTATATATAATAAAAAAAAAAATAATGATATTATATAGGTAAGTACTAGACAATTCATAAAATATATTTATTATGGTAATAATTAAAATGATTTTATAATTACCGGTATATATCTACACAACAGTAAAACTTTCAGGATTCGTTTAAGCCATTTCATACACAATAATAAGTTCATTCACATAAAACATCTTATTTAACTAAATAAATATTTAAATATTAAATCAGTATAATTAACCGTTATTATGCAAAATATGTTTCAAATATAAGGTTGTATCTATGCAACTTTTCAAGATATAAAGTACTACATTATAGTCACCAAATGCTTCTAAAAGTAAAAGACATGAGATGCTACGTTATTAACAAATTATACTTAGCATTGTTGCCATCAGTCTCGTGATGCTTTACACATTTTGTAAAGTTATAAAAATAATATTTTTGTTTTGTTTTATACCTATATACATATATATATATATATACATTATATTACCTCTATTTAGTTCTAAAACTGAATAATAATTGTATACTTCCTTAAAATCTCATCAAATATACGTGTTGAAAAATATTTACCTCAAAATTGTATAATAGATAGGCTTTAAAAATACATTTAAATTCGTTAATAAGAATTCTGAATTTTGTTTATGATTACTGTTAAAGATTTTTACTTTAAAACATTGAATACTTACTATATTCTACCTAGTGATAATTGTAAAACATCATCACTTTACTATTAGATAATAGTTGATGCGATTAACTAAACTTACGCTTAATGACTAGTTATAATTTAAATCACCGTCTGACCATACATTAGTAGTTGAATATATTAATATAGATATATATATATATATATATATATATGTTATTATTTCATATTGAGATATATGTATTTTATCAAGTGTATGGTGATATATTTTGTAATTTTTCCAGAACAAAATCATATTGCTTTTCTTATCAAATAAAACCTTAAGACCACAACGTAGGACAAAGAGTTGCACATATTTGCATATCAGTAATGGGTATCAAGAACCATTTCGCAGAAGCTATTGCGACTGCTTCAAAATAAATGTTATCTACAAGCATTATGTACGGTGAGTCATATGTAAACACATGTAAGAAAATATATTGAAACGAGATAAAGTTATGTTATGTTGACGTTTTAAAACGATTACCAAAGAACAAATGTTTGATAAAAAAAAAAATAAAATGCAAATAATCTACTTTATTTTGTAAGTTGCAAAAAAAAGTTTTGAATTAAAAATTTAGGTTTTCTTTGATTTATTAACTATTTATTAACTTTATCTATTGACTTCTTACATGTATTTAAATTGTGTTTATGTTTGCACAACATTTTTTTAAAAGTTATTTTAAGTTTGATTTTTGATTTGGTGCCTATTATAGCTAAGCTACTGTTTGGTGAAATTTATTATGCAATAGTTATAACAACAAATTAAATAATATATTTTAACTATTAAATTGGAAAAATCAAAAAAAACAATAGAAAACCAACTAATCATTTGTAAAAGTAATTCTTTAATAAAATAACATATTTTTGATTTGCAAAAATAAAAATAATTTTATAATTTAAAAATATATTAAAAAGTTTTAATCAATTATTTAAAATATTTTTTTCATTGCCCATGTTACTTTAAGTTAATATATTTATTTACAATAACCAATAATTATTATATAACTTGTATTTCCTTTTATTTCCCAGATAAATACCTTCCATAGATATTTAATAAATTATATTTGCTTAATACAAAATATATTTATTTTGTTATATGTCAATATATTTTTTACATATTTAGATTTAGCATTTAATTAATAATAACTGTTAGATATATTTAAATAAGAGAGAATATTTTCTAATGATATTTTTTTTTGCTCAATCTAATTGTTAATGATAAGAATCGGAAAATAAAATGGGAATATTCAAATTGTAAATATACAAAAAAGGATTAAAATTTAAAAATATTGGAGAAATCTTAATTGTGATAAAAATTATTATGTCCTAACTGGATTTTATATATTGAAAAAGTAAAAAAAAATCACTTTCTATAATCTAATCAAATTTGATAAAATAAGCTTAACCAAATATATATCAAAAATTAGGTTATGAACGGATATTGTCAATTTTGTTTAAATAAAGTTATTAAGCAACTCAAGTATGTGTAAAAAAAATCAAAATATTTAAGATGTGCTTGTTTACTTTTTACATAATTGTATAATTTTATTTTCGCTGTGAAAATTTCTCAATAACTAATGAAAAACAATTTTAAACATTATAGCTAAATAATTTAAAAAACAGTTTAAATAAAAAAAAAACTCATTGTAAATCTGTGGTATCTCCATGCTTCAATAAAAATTTAAAGTTGAACACTTTTTAAATGTTAAAAATATAAATTTTGGTTATGGATAGTGTATTATCAGTTTAATATAGTTTAATCATTAATTATCGAATTTTAAAAACAATCTGATTGACACCTGTTTGCTTTTATTAAAAACACCCTATATTTGTTTTTCAAACTTCAAAAGTTTAAAATAGTATAAAAAAATATTAAAATATAATTTTATATAATTTAAAAGCTCCAAACTTTAATGATCAATAATAAAAATAATATATTATGTTTGTTTATAATTTGTTACAATAATATATTTTCTAAAATAAAATTTTCAAGTTTTAATTTAAGTTTTAAGTTAAAAAAATACAAATTAAATTTATAAAATTATTCAATAATATAAAATAATTTAAGATTTTTAATGAATTTTGTTAAGCACATTTTAATATTATAATCATGAATAATATTTTATTATTAAGTTTATCTATATTGCTGCTTTTAAATTTTAAACTGTAAATTCTCAAAATATTATATATAGATTTATCGCTTACACTTATACTATCGGAGCAATAGAAGAAAAAAGTCTGTCACATCTATACATTGATTTTCATTTTTATTAACAGAATTTATTTTTATTCCTATACTAAATTTATCTCAATCACAATGTCATTTGTCAACACTATCATTCGTGTATTATGGTATATAGCGATTATAGTTCTGAATGTAGTTATTATTTATTTAATAATTTTAGAAGTAAAATGTAAGATTTTAGACTATTTTTCTCTAACAAAATAAAATTGTATCGATCAACCGTGCTGTTTGTTTAATTTCTTTTAGATTATATAGGTAATTAGAGTTTAAAAATAGACTGAAACTGTAATTTTTTACTTTATGCTTTAAAAATATATTTGACGGAAAATAAATGTGTTCGTGATTTTTGGCATACCGGATGCATAGTTTGCTAACGGTCTATTTAAGCTATCAAAACGAGTGGAAAATAAAGATTTATTATAGCTTATAACGCTAAGGTAAGTCTACAGAAACAACTTTACTTAACTTTATTTAATTTATCCATAAAAAAAAAAATAATATAAATAATTATTATTAATAATCGTATTAAACTTTTGACATATGTGAAAAGTCACGAATAAAAAATATATTAAATGTTATAAAATATATATATCTCAGTATATATACTATAATTCAAAATAATAAAACATTCTGACAATTTTCCATCGAATTAAACATGTAAAATATGATATACCATCGGATTTCTTGGCAAATCTATAATACTAAATTAAATTGGTTTTTTGACGTGGTTTTGATATGTTTAATTATCTAAATAATTTAAAAACAAATTTAGTAGTATTTAACGTTTAGGTAAAATGTTTTAGTTGAAGGACCATTTAATTTTATTTAAAAAATTCAATTGAAATTAATTATATATATATATATAAGTTTAATGTAATTAAAATTAAGCTAATATAAGTTTAAATTTGTAAATATATATTTATGATAAACGACAATAAATTATAATTTAGAATGTAGGATATGAAGTACGGAAATAGATTCTAAGCAATATACAAAAATATACATAATTTTCGGTAAATAATACTTTTATTTAAGAATAATGATATTTTAATGCACTTGCAGTTGTGCACCACCCAAAAATTATAATATTTATTAGATATTATGAAATATAGAAAAATTGAATATATTTTTTATTTCTATGAGCTTTAAAAATATCTTACTAAATACAAATCTAGATAATTATGTATAGTCAATAAATTAACTTAATTTTTCAGTGATAATTTTATAATTAAATACTCATATACAATATAAATAAATAACGTAAGGATAAATAAAATATAAATGTTTCAAACTATTTGTATATAAATATTTTAGTGGCTTGATAAATTATTTTATGCGGATTCACGTACTAATTTATGTATATATTTAAGTTATTAATATATATGAAAAAAATATAATGAACTTGGTAATACGTATAAAATAATAAGCCAAAAATAGCCAGAAAATGTTTTGCGAACATGAGGTTTCAATCAGATTTACTTCTTATTTTAAATTCCACAAGAACAAGTTATCTCTTTATGAAATATAAACAGTACAGAGTATGATATAGTTTCTTAACAGAGTTTTATGAATACCACATATAAGACTTTTAAACTTTTTTACATAGTATGGAAATTCATATTATAATATAAATACGCAACAAATTAAAATTTGAAAAAACTAAAATGCACAAAATATTAAATTTATCCACTTCATTGGTAATTTGTGAAGTATCATCATATTGTGTTAAAAAAAGTTAACTGATTTTCATACAACATATATTTTGATATGCAGTCCTCATTTTATTTAAGCACCGTAACCAAACAAAAATAAAATAAGTACCCTTACACATATAGCATGAAAATAATTATGAAAATAATTATTAATACTACAAGAGAAGCTTAACATGGATTCAAGTCTCCTCGTTACAATAATGTCAACAATTTTCACCTTACTTTCAGAATAAAAAAAAACTGAGAAAGTCGCTTTGCTGTGTAGAAAGTGTCGAGTTTACCTCATAATTGAGAATATCAGTATAACAGTATAATACACCATTCATTATGTATGTGTTAAATTTTAATTCAACGATAAGTCATACAAACAACGATTCTGAGTTGAGACGACCTATCAGCTTTATTTTTAAGGATATTGTTTATTGATATTGCTGAATAGTGACTTATTTTTCTATTAAATAGTAATACCGTACGTTAATTTTTTTCAAAAATCTTACTATAATTATACTATTACATTGTATAATAATCTATAATTATATTATAACTTGCTGTTACAGCATAATACTATTTGTAATAGAGTTACTAGTATATTTGTATTCTACGTTATAGCTATTAGTTATGACATATTACTATTTATTCACTGACAGCATATATATTTGATATTTTCCATGGCTTGGATTGTTCTAAAACTATACTATATAAAATATATTATTTAATTTTTAAAACAGAAAAGTCTTAAATATAATTCTAGATAAATTCATTACAACTTTTTTTTGACGTATTGCATATTACCTAATACGTATACCAGAATAAAAGTATAAAAGAAAGATAGGTACGTAGTATTATATATTATTATAATATAATATGAGCGTTTGTTAAACAATTTTATTTGTTGTTATTTCATAACATCATGTCAAGAATAAAATGCCTATAACTTTTGGGATAAAATATCTATAAAAATAACTTCATAATTTTTTATAGATGAATTTAAAAAATAAATAATCTCAGGGTTCTTTTAATATTTTAATCAAACAACTCATTGTTTACTTTGTAAGTCATAGTGAACTAAACTTTAAACATTTTTTTATCAATAGCAATGGTTAAAATCACATGAAACGTTTTTTATGTCAATCCTAATTCCTAACTGCTAAGTCCTAAGTATTTAATAGGTATGCCAACGTTCGTTTATTTCTTACAATTTTCAGTTAAATGTTTTTTTTTTTTTTTGTATCGATTATACAAAACTTACCTTAAATTATACTTTTGACAAATTACGGGATTAAATCAATGTAATAAGTAATCAGGACTTCAAATTATTTTTGATTCATAATATGTTAAGAAGTAATTTTACGTGTAAATAATATATTATCTGTATTTTTTAGGCATAATTTAATTTGATTCGATTGATTATATAGCAGACAGTCATGTCTACTTCAATTAGTTTAACACCTACCTATACTCACTAATGTATATATTCCGTTATATTTAATTTAACGTGACAATAATTTAATACACAACTAGCAAAAATAACACAACGTTTACACGAAACAAAGGAAGAACGAAAACTGCAATATTGTGTACGATTGTTATAAAAACCTAGTACCTACAACATATGCGGGCAGTAAGTTGCCTCGTGCCCTCGTAGATTCGATAACTTAAAGTGAAGTACTGTAGTTGTGTATATTATTATTATAAATCAATAAAGTTAAATAATTCACCGCAGTTTTATAAGTAACTACGGCTCAGTTTAAGGTAACTTTACGGCAACTTCTGTACTAGACGGATATTGTTTTAGATCGATCAAAGCGTTAATAAAATTAAATAATAATATATTAATATGTCTAATGTCCATTGTTAATAAACCAGCTGCAACGGTCAACTTTGTACAATTAATTTGATTAAAAACTTAACGTACGTTTAATTTTAAATCAGTTTATATGATGTCATATATTATTTAGTAGTTTATTTTAGGTATCTATCCATTGGAATAATTTTGATAAAATATAACGCATTGAGTTTTAAATACAAAAATAATGAAGTAATAATATATGATTAAGCCAGGTTATTGGTACTTTCAGTATACCAGTAATTACCACTATTTATTATTTACCGATATCAGATATTTTTGATATTTGAAAATACCGGTTGATTTGCTAATTACCAAAAATACCATGGATTCGGTATTTACCAAGAATACCAGCCATCAATATACTTACTGAATCACAATATTTTTTTGTTGAAATTTTTATTTTTTAACAAAAATAATTATTTTAAAGACTTCCCTTGGATATTTTTAAATTTTAAATTTTAAATTGTGAAACCATTTAAAAATACAGGAAAGAAAATCATAATTTAGAAGTTTAAACACGTATATAATATGTTGGTTGTTTAACTAGGTAACTGTAACTGCCTACATAGGTGCCATTTAAAAAGTAATACATATCATCATAATAGACAAAATTACACTGGATAGTCAACCTGTTTCTATTAATTCGAGTATATAATAATAATATAAATCAAATAGGTAACAAATGTCATATAAATGGACTTTGAATTTAATAATAATTGTCATTTAAATCTAACATCATTTTAGAAATAATAATTTTTTACATAAACAATGTATATTTTAAAATAGAGTACTAAATAAATTTCAAAAAAATAAAAACCAAAAACAGTAAACACCAATTTATCAATAAAAAACATCATAATTCAAAATGCAGTTCTAATATATTCACTTTCTGTTGGCTTTAATTGATTTTTTGTGTTAACTAAAAAAGAAAAACTGAAATCGAACATCTAATTAGAAATAGTCGATTACCGAAAAATAATTATTCAGAAGATATTTCTATATATTATATTATTAATAAATTTAAAAAATATTTTATAAATATTCATGGTACATCGATGGTAGTTTGAAAAAGTGCATATATCACATTATTAAAATTAAACAGGAAGAACGGAATAGTGATTTTTAAAATGATGCCGTAGAAATCAGTCAATCTTTGACATATGTTAATATAGTAGACTTATTGACAATTTGATAAAACTTATCATTATATTTTTAAAATATATTGTGTGAATTATATTTATTATCATTCAAAGTAATAGTAGTTGTGGTATGCGCCTTTTTATAAATATATTTTTTCGAACACTCATGTAACAAAAAAATAAATAAAAAAAAAATTAAAAACGTGATAGCTATTGAAATTTTTTTATCAGTTCAAAAATTAATTCTGTAATTATATAGTATATGTATAGTATACACAAATACTCAGAATAGATTCAATATAAAGTATTAATATTTCAATATTTTTTTTTTATTTTATAATTTTTTTTGATTAATTTGTACCTATATGTGTTTTAAATCAAAAAATATACATTCACTTTAATAAGAACAACTAACAACAGTTTTTAGTTTTCAAAACAACAATAATAATAAATTTAACCTTTTGTATTGTAAAACATGATTTTTTAAACTTATTTTTAATTATAAACAATTCACACTTATAATTTAAATTTAAATTACACATTTAAATTTTTATTTTAGTTGTACAAAATTTGTATATAAATATTTTTTAAGAGAATAAGTCAATAAAACTTAATTAAGAACTAAATTAACTTCACTTTTATTAATAGACAAGATATTAATTAAATAGATTTAAAAAAATTGTTTATTTTAAAAATGGTGATCATCTTTATTAGAAAATATATCTTGACGATTACACATTTTCTATTACTACTTTAAAATATAAATAAAATAACACATATTTTGAAACATTTTAGAAAATAAAAAATGATGTATGATAAATATTATGAAAAAAAAATGTTTTAACATATTTTTTTTTTATCCCCGTTGAACGTAATAAAAATCGATATATTTTAACTTAATGACACCAATAAAGTAGGTATTTACTTTTACTGCGGCCATTATTTTTACTGACATTATTACTGACCCAATTACCTATATATTATAATATATTATAGACCTACAAATAAATTAAAACAAAATCATATAATTTCACTCGACACCTAGTTTGATAATAATTGGAAAACTCAAGTAAACACATTTTAAGCCAACACAAATTACATTTAACTTACGTTGTTTTATAAATAAACCCTGGCATGCATGAACAGTAAATAAAATAATAATTCCTTTATCGAAAATGTCTCTAATATTT
This sequence comes from Rhopalosiphum nymphaeae, assembly GCA_036289425.1. NCBI lineage: Eukaryota > Metazoa > Arthropoda > Insecta > Hemiptera > Aphididae > Rhopalosiphum > Rhopalosiphum nymphaeae. The sequence goes on along the minus strand of JAZAQC010000007.1, from coordinate 13,665,228 downwards.
TGAAAGATATTCGTAAAATGTTCCTGAACATAAATCTTATATGATAGGTTATTAGTGACTACCTACTAAATCCAATTAAACAACTAACAAGACATAATAACAATAATGAGATTTAATAGATAGTAAAATCGGTCCCGTGTGCAATTACTTCTTTAATGAGTGTATTCGTCTTGACTAGATAAAATAAAATTTCGTAGTATTTTTATTTTTATATTTTAGTTTTTTTTGGAATACTTTGGAGAAGGTATAAAATATTATATAGCTTCCCGCCCGATTGACCCAGAATATAAAATTGTATCTTGGATAAATTAAATCCATAATAATATTTCTTCATATTAAATCCCGTTAAATAGTTCCTAAACATAAAAATATTTTATACTAGTATTGTAATTAACTACCTATTTGTGAATTGAACTTAGATGGTACACAAATGCTAACACAATGTTGATAATATTTACGAAACCGTATGGTCGAAACGCCCGATTAACAATACCTACACGGCTACTACACGCACAGGATACAGCTATCCATGACGCTAAAATTTATTATGTAGATAATCGTTATCTATCAGTTGACTGATATTGATGGATATAGTAATGTCAAACAAATCCATTATTTTTAATCTAAAATATATGCGATTCGATGTATTTCGAAAGAATATGTTTGTTTTAATTCGTTTAGCTTTTTAATAATTATTGTAAGTCATAGGTTTAAGCCTTTTTTCTTATTCTTACTTTATTTCCGATTCCGAATAGGTAATTTAATTAGAGAAACTTAATTATGATGAAAATCAAGCATTTAAAGTAACACCTTTAAATATAAGACTTATTAATAACACCTTAAAAGTGTCATTAATCGTACCTATATAATATTACTTTCAATGGATACTTATACAGTCATACATTATATCAAACCGAATAAAGACATACCTTTAGAAAAATTAATAATTTACTAATGAGTCATGTCATTTATCTTATTCGTAGTCAACGAGCTCCAGTTTTGTTTAAATATTGATATGGTTGCAATCAAATAAATTGTACTAGGTTGCAAATTCACCTAATTATGTTTATTTATAGCCCAAAATAAAGACATTTAATAAGATCTAGAACCTGATACATATAGCTTGGAAATAGTTTTATTATACAAATCTTATGATTCATTAAAAATCGTAACAATGTAGAACGAACGGCTTACTGAAAATCAAGCTTTTTTTTTCTCATTTTGTATAAAGTAAAAATTATACTATTATTAATTATTATAGCAACGTATTCGTTTCGTATTAACATATTATTTGTTGTATTTATTGTAGACATATATTAAATTTCACATGTAAATTAATTTAAGATATTTAAATATTGATTTTAATTATGTATTTCATAGAAAACCAAAAGCCATTATAAAATTAATTGTGTATATGACTTAAGAATAAGATATATTTAAATTATCTGTAATTATTTTTTTAGTAAATTATTATGGTATTTATGTTTTTGTATGTTTTATAAAGTCATAAATTATCAAGAATTAGGATTGTAAAAAAATGTTCAAAATATATTTATTAATAAGCTTTGAACACGTTTAAAATTAATAATAAAATAAAATGGTTTGATAATATTGATCTATTTTAATGTAAGAGTATTCAGTTTATATTAGTACATAATTTCTTCATTTTTACGTCTTGATTATATAATATATATTATAATATTATTATTATTATTATTATTAATAATAATTATAATGATTATAGATCCTTTTTAAGTATGGTATAAACACAAAGAATTGGTGATTAACTTCTTTTAATGCTACTTATGAATCAATCAAGAAATACAGACGTTCAATCGTTTTGATGATTGGTTTAGAATTTTAGATGTATATATGAGACTCTTGAAGCTAAAAAATACAGATATATTAAGTTCTTGCCCAAAAAAAAAATAAAAACTATACAAAACGAAACAATTTTTAAACACTATAAAATTGATAACACTACATATGTCACATTTAATTGTATTGATGGTTATGACTGTTATGAGTAAATCGATTAACTCTTATTAAATAAAATCAAAATCAAATTATTGTATATTATTTATATTCTTCGTCATTTTCTCTAATACTAAAAGTATAGCCTGCTATAAAATTATATTGAAATGTCAAGTTCAATTTTCATGTAATTTTAAAAATGAGACATTCTTCAGTCGTTGGTACAATATGTTTTACAATATTATATAGCTCAAATAAATGTAAGAATAAATTCGATATTTTGAAGTTTTCCCTTTTATTTACTTACAGATAATATCTTATAATAAATCGATACTCCATATTAAAAATAATATAAAAAATTAAAATTTTAATTTAAATATTAATACTTATAAAGTTATAAAAGTAAATACAACAACTATATTGTATAAGATAAGATAAGATAAGATAAGATTATATTTTAAAAATACAACCGTATTTTCAGTCGTAAAAAGTGACTACTGACCATCTTTCAAAACTTCCATCAAGGGTTTTTATAACACATACATAATAGACCAACCTTTTTTTAAATCACATTACACAAGTTGACTATGTAGATAATAAAATAATTCTCACCTCGAACGTTGACCCAAGTCTAATATCATATAACATACAGTTCAACTTAAACAAACTATTCATACAAAAAAGTAGGTAGCTTTAAAACTATCAAGTCAAAATATTATTAGTAAATTAAAATGGACGATATTTGATAACCCACTTTATTTATTAAATGATTATCGTTATTATGAGCAAAATTGATTAAAATAAAAAAATACAAGGCTTTACATGGAAAGTGTATATAAGCCACTTCATACTGTATTGGTTATTACATTTATTTTAGAATAATATAATATATTATTTTAAATAGATGAATGCATATCAAATTGGGCTTCACTTACTGAAAAGTTTCTAAAAACTATACGATATGGAAGAAGGTGAAAAAATATTCTAATTTTATGTTAATATAAGCAACTTATATTTTTAATAAACCTATATAATTTCCAAAGACCTAAGAAAATTATAATACTTTCTAAAATAACAGTTTCTGGAACTAATTATTGTATATCACATGTTTTATTTTTTGTAAAATTCTTATTATTTCTAATAATATTTTCTTTATAATACCAAATATTCTAAAATAATGCAAATATTTTACTAAATAACTTCAAGAAAATAATAAATTCCCTGGATGTTCCTTCACCTTACTCTTATAAATAAACTATTGGCATTTGATATACATTATTATTGTCTATATATAATCCATTTTTTAAATAATTAAACTTATTTTAAAATATTTGTATCACAAATATATACAATGGTCATTATATAATACGTTGGTATTGACTTAAAATTTCAGCTATGCAATATTTTTAAAATAGTTTAGTCAACCTACCAAATGAATAAAATTCTTAAAATTTTTTTAATAATACAATATAACATACAATACCCTTCGAAATAGATGTCTATCTCTCCCTCTCTCTCTCTCTCTCTCTCTCTCTCTCTCTCTCTCTCTCTCTCTTTCTATCGTAATAATTTATTAATTCGTTTATTATTATATTAAATACCTAATATCTTTAACTTTTGTAAATATAGATATATTTTTTCATTCTTTAATTATTCAATATTAAAATAGTTACAAATAATGAAAAAAAATAATTTTGATAATTTTGTATGCTTAAATTAAATTAAAATATGATCAAATAAATAAAGTTAAAATAGTTTTTTAAAAATTTAACATGGTATAGTTTTCAGTTATTAAAAAAGAATTTTAACCGAACGACAAACTATAAACCTATAAAAATACTTGAATCAGATGCCGTGAGTCTCATACTATATTGGTTAAATATAATAAACAAAGTCAACAAATGTCATCACAACCTGTAGTAGATTTTTAAAAACCATAAATTGGCAGTAATAAAAGAAAACATGTAAAATGTATTTATTTTTTTCATATTATTATAATACTACTGCACAGTCAAATCATAACCTAAGTAATAAGTACCTAATATTCTATAAATATGTCTCTTATATAGTTATATCTTTCTAAGCAACTTAAATTAAATTACTCTTACACCCTTATAGTACTAACATACAAAATTAGGTTTAACGAATACGTAAATATTTTAAAATCATTTATTGATTTATCAGCAATTTAAATATAAACGTAGTGATTTTGTCACTATTAAATATATAAAAGTAAAACAATTTAAACTATAATAGTTTTTAACTAGAAGAAGCTAATACAAAAAAAAAGTAAAACAATATTTTTCTTACACTGAAAACTTGAGGTAAATTATTCAAATCCAACCACTATAAATAAGCTCTCATCTTTTATTGTTTCGTTATTGTTGCGTTTACAAAATTCTATTGAACTGTGACTTTTAGACAATAATTTGGTAATTTTATTTGATTTAACTAGGTAAATTAACAATTTTTCGTTAAAATAAAATATATTTTATCTGAATAGGAATATAATAACAATAAAACTATTACATCATACTATAGACTATGGTATGTTCCATTAACTTTAAATGTCAAAATCTAATACCCAAATTAGACATCCAGCCATCTTAAATCAACTAGAATTTATTTTTAAATACATACCTATTAGATACTAACATACAATATTTTTGTTAAAATTTGCATACCGTAATTATCATATTCTAAGTGTAAATATAATATAACTAGGTCAGCAAACTCATTTTATATTCGAAGTCATCGTATTAACTCTACTTCATACACAAAACACACACACAAAACACATACACAAAACATTACATTATTATGCTTACTCAGATGTCAGATGCTTAATGTTAATAAGAAATATTAAAACATCAATATCTCGCTGATTAGTCCTACATTACCGAACATGTTTGACATCATTTATGTTCCAAATTAAAAACATACCTAGGTTGTTTCATTTTTATTTATAATTTTGAATTACTCATTTATTATTAATATTTACAACATATTACTACATTATTTTATCTATACCTACTATACAATGATACAATAAGCTACATGACTTTATTTACCAATAATATTGTGTATTTTATTTGTTCAAAACAAAAAAAATACATTATATTATAACATTACAAAATTATATATATATAAATAAATCTAACATAAAATTCAATAGAAAATGTAGTTTTATAATATTTACTTTAAATTAAACTGTGATAATAAAATTAAATACTTTTCGATTTAGGGCAGTTTAAACTTCTTCGTAGCAAAAAGATACAATGTTCTGTAATAATATAATATTATGTAATAATAATAATGTATGATGTGTATAGCGTATATCTATATGTAGGTCACAGTGTCACAGTTGTACATAATTGAAATTGTTTATGAGGAAGTTGTTTTTAGATATAATGACACAAATATCATTGTCAACATTTATATTGTGATAGGAAAAACAAAAAACTTGTCAGTATTGTCATTAGGATTTAAAATTATTATGGCCAAGTGTTATGATCATAGAATAATGATTCATACATCTATATATACGAGTATATAATATGTAATACATATGATTAATTTTTAAAAACTTTATTTATATTGAGCAACATATTTTCATCGTGTATTTTAAGATTTAAAAAAATAAATTATTACAAATAATGTAATTATGGTTTTTTATTAAACTTTAACGGGTAGGTTGCAAATTTATACGGCTTATCAGCTTTTATTTTAAATTGAAATATGAGTAATATAGTTTCATATCGTAAGAAACGTCTCATTAGTGATTAATTTAAAACGGATATAAGCGTATAATGAATGTGTGGATTTTTGGATAACGTTATAAACATTTATCTGATAATTTCGATTAAGAACATTAGCTTGAACTGTAAAGAAAATATTTAATTTTAAAACTAAATTAAATGATTTATACGAGTTTTTAATTTAAACGTTTATGGCAGATTTGTTTTTTATAAGTTGGCAGAAATTACAAAAAAAAAAAAAAAAATACAAATATTCAGTAGCTACTTATTAACATTTGACATTATTAAAATTCTATTTATACTTTATAAAAAAAGTTATTAAATTCATTTAATATAATAAAAATGTACAATTAAATATAAAGTATAAGATCAACCTTGTCATAATGGCGCTTTCTAAATACATAATTACTATTTTTATTTTTGATTGATCTTTACTGCACGCGTATTTTTAGTAAAGTTTATATTTTGTAATATAAATACTATATTTTTTTTTTACATTTAATTTAAAATATTTTCTATTTATATAAATAAATGTGTTCTTTTTTTGACGTTTGAGTGGGCTATTAATGTGGGTATTAACGGGATTTTAACAAGAAATATGAATTTATTTTAAATTTAAAATATTCTTTTAATTTCAAATAGTAACTATTTTTAACATAATAAATTATATAATAAATCGTTTTTAAAAATTCACAATTATAAAAATAAATTAAATTCTGTTACTAATAAATTAATACTTGTTACTCTCTATAAAGTAATAATTGAAATGTAAAAAATTATTTAATCAGTGATATCTGTGATATTTGATAATGCCAAAAAATAAGACCAACGCCAATATAGTCACAATAAAAACACATAATAATTGTATTATTATGATATTATTCAAATTACTATCAGCTCTCTGCTAATGATATTTTATCGTTGATGGACTTAACAAAATTACAATAGTATAGATTTTACTATCAAGCATTGGATCTTTATGTACTTTATTGACTTTTATAAAACTGCAGCTAAGTTACAGAATCAATTTACAGTGAATGACAAATGTCCCTAATAGTAAATCAATCTGAGCTCTCTGTGATCAGAATAAGGGTAAAATGACAATGGATATTGATATTTTTTTCAAAAAAATTTTTTTTTTCTTAATGTTTGACATTCTTAGGTTTTTGATTATTATAAATCACGTTTTTACTATCAATTTTAGATTTTGAACAAAGTTGATGGTTGTACAACGATACCTTTTCAAAAAGTATATGTATTATTGTTTTGAAACACAGTTTTGAACAAACCACAATAGATTTAACCATAATTTAACTCTATATGCAGTGAAAATTTAAAAATTATGGTATTTGTGCTGTCCAAAAAGATAAACAAAAAATAGTTCTATTTTTTAATACGTTAAAATACAAAAAATTATTTTTATTAATTATTTTTCTATAAAATTAACACAAAATTTCTATGACATACTCTTCATAAAAAATAAAAATAAATAAATTTTCAAAGTATAATACATACTGGTAAATCTAAGAGATACTAAAAATGTAGTATAAATGTTTTATAATCATATTATGGTAATAACATAAGTATCTTTTTGATAAACAAATGTATTTATAATTATGTAACTATAGTAAAAACTATACTATATTATTATACTTAAGATGTATGATCATTTTTTTTAAATTCCATATAGCACATATCTTATAGATCAAAAATATTTTCAAGACGGTGATTAGGAAATAATTTTTAATTTTCAACTAAAAACTTTTTACAATACAAAAAATATGAATTAAAAATTAACAATTGACTGAATTAAATTAACTGTCCAAACCAAAAACTTATGCAAGACTGTTTGCATACTATCTTTTGTATTAATTATTTTAGACTGTGCCCCTTGTCAAAATGATAAATTATAACTGTTGGATGTCTTGAATATAGGTCATTTAATTCCAACAAATCATAATCAGTCGGGTACTTGAATCAATGTTTTAAAAATGGTTTATGTAAGTAAAATTATTTTGATTTTTTGGACGAAAATTAATTCTTTAGGTCATAGTCATTAAATAGTTCTTATTATAATATAATATGAATACTTATTTTTCAGAAAATGTATAATTATTATATTGTTATATTTGTTCAATATGCTTAACCTTTCTGCAACATCTACAGATACTATAAAACTAACTCAACTAAGTAAATCAACATATTAAATAAATTGGAAGTTTTAGTTTTTTTATGAATTTTTATTAGAATAATACATTCCATATCAATTCGCCGGTTTAAAAAGTAAAAATTATAAATTCATAGTTATTTTGCTTAAGTGATTATTTGGTTTTCTTGAAAAACAATAATAATATATTTTTAATACGTTCTATATAATATGATTATTAATAAGTTATGTCTAAATATATACAATTTCCAATAGATTTTATAACCCTATGAAGTATTATAGTGTTCAGATAATGTTTTCTCGAAGAAAAAAAAACACATCATTTTAAGACTAATAGCTTCCTTGTACTCACTCCGAATCTAAAAGTAATTACAATTCGAGGTCAATTTTTCTGTAGCTCAAATGAGAACAGTATCAAAATGATCAAGGATGATAAGAGAAAAGATATGTATATAATACGTGGAAAGATGTGGAAGGTAAATAATAGTTATAAAACTAATGTTCGTGAAAAACACATTGCACTGAACGAATTCGAAACTATTTTTATTACATTCCAAATTAACAACATAATAACACTAAAATGTTATGGACAATTTCGTGGTGTTTTGTGCTTAGAACTTCTACATATAAGGAAAACATAGAAGTGTACAGACACACACACTGACACCTACAACTTAAGCGAATGTAATCAATTTTTTAGGTTTATATGACCCAGTCAACCTTTTGTAACCGCCGATTTCCTTTAGGGAAAAAATGGTAATTGTTTATTATACCCGATGTGACCGCACACTGACAATGAATTTCTAGTAAAAAAAAAAAAAAATCCAAATCATTATAGACTTTCGTTGTATACATGGTTGTAGCTAAAACCTTTTGTTTTTTTCTATTTTATGTACTGTTTTTTATTAACATTTTGAAATACCAGAAGAGAAAAATTAAAATGATTTTTCATTAGGTACCTAAACTGATGAATAAAAAATTGTATGTATGAATTATCATCGTCCAGTGTTATATTTTATTTTTGTGACTAAAATTATCAAACATTTTCTTCATATTTATTACACTGAAAATAAATGTGAAATACTTAAATTTAAACATGATCAGTTTTAATTATTTTATTTATATTATAATTTTAATTAAATGAAATATAAATTAAATTGTTATTTTATTATACAAATTTTCATTATTCTATTGAAATCACCAAACGAGGTTTGAATGCTTATAGTTTTTTTTTTTTAAAAGTTTCTATTTACAATCTATACAAAATCCATGCATAATGGTAAATGTTATAAAAATAATGATTTTTTTATAAATGACTTAGTGAACATAAGAGGTTCATTTGAACGAAGAAACGATTCATCAAAAGCATATCCAATTTAGCTATGGTTAATGTTTTTTTTAATGACTGTAGTTAAACACTGTTCTCAATTTCAACAAGTTTATACTACACTAAAAAATAATATTTTCAACAACGGTAATTTTTGCATATCTCAACATTATTTTATAATCTATTCGTGTAAGTAATCAGCTAATCATTTCAAAAAAAAAAAAAATCATCATTAAAGTAAGAAAATTAAAATTAATTTGAAACAAAATATTGTAATAATATTAATTTTATGTATTTCGTTAAAAATGGCTTAGATTAAATCTTAATTTTTTTAAATATAGCAATTCTATACTTTAGTAATAATATAAATATTGTAGTAGGTACTAGATCTTCATAGATAAATTAAATTAAATTATTTATATGTTTAGAACTATTTATAGAATTCTTCTCAGTTGTATTTAAAATATGTGTAATTAAGTTCGAACAAAAAAATTGATACTATTAAAAATTAATTTAATTCTGCCATAAAAATAAGTGGATACATATTATGTAATTACAAGTAATGAGTAATATTATTTTGAACAAAATTTAGGTGCATAACATTAAAATAGTTTTTAATTAAGTTATTTTCAAAAATATTTTTAGTTTGAAAACATATTCTATGAATAAAACTAATATACATACATTACAATGACGAGATACATTGGATATCTACTGTACAGCAAAGTTGACCTAACTACTTACCCCATTTTTAGTGTTATAATTTCTAATAATAATAATCAAAGTTAATGATATTTTTTTAAAAATGTATTCTCATAATAGAATGGGTCCATTTCAATTATATATATATGTCTTTATACTTTGTAAATTCTAGAATTTCGATTTTCTTGTTAAAAATATTTATACTCCAATATTATTGTTAGAAGTCTAAATTATTGTTATTTTAAAGTGTGAATAAGATTAAATATTAACAATGATTATAAACGTAAATACTAAACATCTTATTTATACGATAAAAATAGAAAAATACAACATTGAGATCAAAAATCTCCATATCTATAAAAAACGAAATATTTTAATCTTCGATAATAATGGATATAAATTGTTATCATGTAAGTGTCACGTTAAAATTTAAAAGAAAATGACGTGAATGTCAACAACATCTGAGTCCTATTTATTACCTACCATCGATAATCTCGACTTGAATGTCGAAGATAGCGAGAAGTGAGAACGAACACGTGTCTAAAAACTCAAGTGGTATTATAGAATCCTTAACCACTTTCTTGTATTATGAAACGTTAGCGCGTTTTAATTTTGACAAAATACAACTCTGTAAGACGCATCGTATACTATTAGAGTTAAAATAATATAAAGATATTTATTATTATTACACATAAATATTTATTTAAAGTGGTTTTGTCTGGTCCGTCTATACACGACGAAATACTGAACACGTACAATTTAAATTGTTCAAAAGAAGCATTTCACCGATAAAATGAATGTAGGTAACTGATGTACGAGGTATTTTTATTTAAATAATTTTTTATTATAAATTATGTAGGTATATTTTTTAAAATATGTCGCTTTATTAAACTCTTGACTGATTTTAATTTTTACCACAATACTCTATGATCAAAATGAGTCGAGTGAACCATTATTGACATGTGCGTCCTTTAGTTTAAAAACAACTATAAATCATTGCTGTTGAAAGACGTTTTTTAACGGAACTCAGCTTACCCAAAATGGCCGTTTTCATTAAAAGCAGCTGGTTGTTTACATTTCTTCGTCAGTATTTTTCTCTATTTTTAATGATTTTCTTTATAAATATCGAGGTATACGATAAATTTCTTTGTAATGTGTATCATGTGTATCTTTTTGAGGATTTTAATTCTTCAAAAAAAAAAAATAAATAAAAAAAGATACTGATTATTATAAAATCAATAGTTTTCTCCGCTTCACGCTGAATCTAAAAAGCGTATAATATACAGATACAGGTATACTTCACTCCACAATATTCGACGACCTTATAATATTTTGTTTTAACACTCCAACACGTTTTTATAGTACTGAACACGCTTTAGTTACGTATCATTTATAATATTGTCATCATAATAATGCATAGTAATAACTAAATATAACATTATTATTACTCCAGACGCAAATCATAAGAACTAGTAATAAATCGGTTAAAAATAATTTACTTATGACAAAATACATGTATGAAAGTATCATGAACAATTGCAATTGAAAAAATATAAAATGCGTAAATTTAATTCTCTGATATGTATATTAAAGATAATTTGTATAAGGACAAGTTTATTCTTGACAAATATAATTACGAATAAGCCAATAAATATGATTCATACATATACTGACATATAGAATAAGGATTACATTTAGTAAAAGGAAGTAAGAGCCTCTGAAAATAAATAAAAATGAGATTTAAATGTATAAAACAAGGTTTAAAAATTAATATTATTTATAGCCATGTATTGTCAATATAAACACATTAGCTTACAATAGTTTTGTGATATTTCCCCATTGTATTCAGTATAAAAAATAACAAAACTCATTAAAGTAATTACTACAACAAATACTTAAATACTATTTATATGGTTTAATTTGCATATTTTATGAACACGTGTTTAAATTTTATAGAATATATTAAAGTAAAGTGAATTTAGCATAATTTAAGCTTAAACTTTTTTAAGTTAACAAATGTACTGTTTTTTCAACATTGAAATATTGCATACCTACTTATTCTTGAAGTTAATTATAAAAATAATAAGATTCATATTTTTGCTAAGCTACTTCAATCATACTTTTCTATTTTAAAAAAGAAAGATGGCGGTCAGTTTTCATGAAAAAACTACCACAACAAAAATATTTAACTGTAGATTAACCTAGTTGAAATATACTTTCAGATACCTTTCTTTCTTCATATCGAAATGACAAGAATAGGAATAAAAAATAAAAATGAACTCCGGGACATATGCCTTTATGAATATACTTATTTTAATCCTTTTTTTTTTTTTTTTTTTGCACATAATGCAATATAATGTTCAACTATACATCATATTAATTTCATATTTTATAAACTAAGTACCTATTAAGGATGTCTATGTGAATATTAAAACGAAGTTATATATGCATTGACGCATACTCTTATAAACACCTTCAAATAGTGGACGTTCATTTGGATACTAAGAATTTTCCACTAACTGTCTATAGAAAAATATCAAAAACAGAACACTAAAACTCTAAGTAACAGACACTTGAATGATATTTAAATTTTTGATTTTTATGATTTTTATTATAAATTTGGAATAATTATGGATTGCGTAAATAAAAGTTTACAACAGTTTCACTTAGTATTGGAATAAAAAAGGCTGGGAGATTACTGAAATAATGAGCAACAAACTTAAGATATTTATCTTCTTATAAACTTTTAATATAATGAAAAAAATACATAAGTACGTGGTATATAAGTATATATTACATTAAATAACATTAAACATACAATTAATATAATATAATATATATGTATACATTATTGTTACATTGGAAATATATAATTATTAATTGTATTGTATACCTATACGAATTAAGTTTTATTTTTCCCTTTTAAAATGTAACCCCATTTGAATAGCAGATACTCCCGAATAATAATGATAATTTTAGCTACCAAAAGTGTTCGCAATTTAATGGTTTCACTGTACTTATCAAATTTCAACGTTAATAAATATATGGATTATTTACACGACTTGTAATGTAAAACATACAATTTAGAAATATAAGGTAGTTATATACTTATACTTGTATATATAAAATAAGTAGTTATTATAATGTATGCTATTATTTTCAATACAACCATACAAAATAATAAATAAATAATATACTTTTTGAACAAATTCATTTTTTTACACAAAAATATAGCGTTCTAATTATTATGTTTAAGTTTTTAATTTAAAATTTTATATTTTTATTTATTATGTATATATTTGTATATATATATATATATATCACTTGCTGTATCACAATTTTAATAAACATACAACTCCATACATTACAAACTCCTGTGTTTTTTTTCATTCGTATGCTCGTAATAAACTGTATTTAACCGTTACATCTGTTTAATCAATCATAACAATTAAAATAGGCATTGTGACGTACAATTTTCAATTCCCATTCGAATATCAATTATGGTTTCATTATTACTATTTACATATCATTTATCATAAAATAAATTTGATTTGCATTTCACAAAAATTTATAAATAGTTGTTAATCATCATCAATTATAAAAATAAAATAAATAAATAAAAATGTTATCCTATTATAAAATTGACACTTCATATTATTATACGCAGTGATATCTCAATCACTCAAAATCCAAAAAAAAAATAATTAATTTGAATTAAATTTTTTTTTAATATTGAGTAATTCATATAATTGCTATACGAAGTAACTTACATTCATATTTTTAATAATTAACAATGTATTATAGTATTTTTATAACGATAATATTAAATATAAGTCATATATTTATGATATTTTTAAACGTTTGGTTTAAATTTAATAAAAGATTTTCAAAACATATTATCGTCCGTGTACATAATTATTAAAATTTATACAGCCCACTGTATTTCTATCAACTCGTTGATATTCAAACTCAATTTCTGTCCAATTACAAAGATTGGTTTAATAATAACAAGAAATAATGAATAATACTATAATTTAGTTTATTCATTGAGACAACAGTATTGTTCAGTGGACGAAAACTCGTTGTTTCTTCCCGCTACAACACGAAATGGCTAGACCCTAGACTCACCTACTAATGATCAGTTGCTCTCAAGTGTAGATTTATAGTGTCACGTTTTATTGTAATGATTGCGATCAACAATCCTGTGTTCAACCACATTTCACATTGCACTATCATTCACTACGTATATCAAATAGTTTTAGTGGCGGAGGGGAGATTTTTGATGGAATGCCCATAATTTCTGTCAGTCGTGTGCCCAAAATCCTATTTTCTCAGTGAACAGACTATATAGACTAAAAAAACTTAACGAGTATACAAACTTCATACATATATATATATATATATATATATCGGTACATGTATTATTTCATATGGTTACTAAATGTTTAGTATAATTATGAGAAGTTATGAGTTAAAATTACAAATACCAATAATTTCCACCTACCGACATCGTCGAACAACTATCAATCAACAATGGTTTTATTTATATAATCTATTATATTAAATTATCATATAATAATATGTGTTTAATAAATGTATGTATATATACAGTTTTTTTTGGTGTAGAGTAGAGTTACATTTGTGATGTCATGGTAACGCTCTCCGTGTCGCACAAAAATCAGAATGACCCCAGCCAAATGACATATACATGTCAATATTCTTATTGATTCATTTTAAAAAGAAAATTACATGATCCTTGTGTGTGGGTTTCATATTAGGTATGTAAATTTTCCAGGCTATTTGAGTAGGGAAATCGTTTAAATGTTTGTTACAGTAAACAAAAAAAAATCTACATACGTATTATTATTGATCTCGTAGTAGCTATCCCAAAGGCTTTTCAAATCGATTGAATATTATCAGTAAGTAGGGAACATCTAGATTTCTAAGATTCGATGTCACAGAGAAACTGCGATTTGTTAAAGAATTTCGTATAAAACCACCTAGATTCGTACAAACCCTTATTCAGAAATTCAATTTAACATGATTATACTATATTCACTTTTGTTTAGCAACGTGTCCCCTATGGTTAGCAATGCACGTAATTCTTATGTTTACATTTCCTGATCCGTAAAAAGGATTTTCTAAATCAGCATAAAATGCGGGAAAATTAAATACTGTATAGTTTTGTCTACGTCAAATAAAATATACAGCATTAGTGATGTATATTTCAAATATATTTTATTAGTTTTAACCTTTATCTTAAGAAATATATATTAATTTTCAACGGTATTAAAATGTTTGCTCCAAAATACATTTAAAATAATATACTAGATAATATTAACACAAATCGTTTATTAATGTTGCACTTATATCTAATTTTACCATTTACACTCACTAATAGTCAAGGTTGGAAATTAATGAGTTGAAAATAATAAAATTAAAATAAAGCTAAAATGGTAAGTTAATGGTGAGTTGTTACTTATTTTTAAAATTGATTACGTTTTGACTTCATTAAATACTTTTTGTTCAGTAGTTTATAGTGTAAAACTCCAACTCAGTGTTTTTTTTTCAATCTTATATTATATATAGGTATATTCTACTCATTTACGCATTGTACTCACTTGTATAGATAGATTGTACATTTTCATTCAAATAAACGACACATTAAAAAAAAAAAAAAAAAACACTTTTTTTATCCGAGCGTGGGCAATAGTTCAATGAAGAGTTAACTACCTTTAACCACACCGATCATTAAAACTCTTATCTATACATTTTCCTAAGTTCGTAAAAATATCGATATTCATCTATTAAGTAGGTATGTTATTTATGCTGCTGTAACGATTGCCGTCTATCGACATCGTACATTATTCCTTAAGTAGGACACGCGTCGTTAATGTGCTGAGTGTAAAGAATGGCGAGCTGAGTTAACTGCTGACTAAGGGTTTTGAGACACACGGCCGATGTATATAATTATGACCGATGGGTGTTTAAGAAGAAATTGTATGACACGGAGAAGAACACAAGAGCGAAGACGACTCCACGACGATCCGTACGGTCACCATTGAAATTATCCACACTCACGGCACATCACATCTATCCGGATCGGTAACCCAAATCACATATTTATATATAGTTATATCTAATACGGTAATACTCATTATACTTTTACAATAATCTATCATATTAATAAAATACGTCATTTATACTTATGTGCTTTACTTAAATAAAGTAACCCTGATCCTTAGTATTAATATTACACACCGAGGTCGAGTCCTCGAGACCTCGTTAATATCTTTACGCCACAAACGTATTCTCCATACGCAGATTGCGGTTCGGTGAAGAGGGGACGTTACACTGCCAATTTTAAAATCTAAAAGTACATAGATCAATTTTATTACATTTTTTTTTATCTACTAGTTATCAACTACTCAAAATTGAAAAAAAATATATTATTTAATCTTTAACTTATATCAGTTAAAGAAAATCGTTTATTTTTCACAACCTTGTAGTAATATACTTAGATAAATATTATATTATCAAAATGCCATTATAATACTAGTACAAGTAACTGGAAAAATGTATCTAAGACAGTGTTGTAGCTGAATTGCCTATTTAGATCGCCGTGTTATCATTATAATATTATTCTATTGAAATAATATTAACACAATTTCATCTAAAGTTTAAATTTTTAAATTTATTTCTCTAAATAAAAATGAATATTTCATAACAATAATACATGTGTAGTTAATCATTATTTTTAAAGTTAAAATTTAACTAGATGTTATCATTAAAATGATTTTCTAATGAATATAAATTTAAGTTGTATTAAACTAAATAGATGATGATAACTACCATAATGTAATATATTAAGAAGACCAATAGGAAGTAATCTACTATACTGTGAAACATACAACATCTTATTTTTAAATATCTAGTATTATTTTTAAATTTAATATTTATAAACATTATGAATAATAAAAGTGATACTATCTTTAAAAAGTATTATGTAAGTTAAGATTTAAATTATCAATGAGTTTATAAATATTAATTATAATATCTTATGTATTAAAATACGTTTAATTAGTATACTTATATATACGTCTAATTAACAATGAATGTTTTGAAAACGATCGAGAAGATATTATTATCATATAAAATATTTAGTATAAAGTCTGATTTGGTTTAAAATATTAACACCAAAAGTAACATATAAGCATAACGAAGTATAGCTATACAATTATTGATATCATTTTTTTTTTTTAACAGATAGTCAAATTTAATTACATAACAATATACATTATTCTCAATGCTCTTATAATTTTTAATAATATTACTACTTAGGAATATTAATTGTAAATATTTGTACGTTATCTTTAGTAAACGTCGGCTAGCTATCCGTTTTTTTTTTATCACCATAATGTATAATTTCAGAAATACGATATTTTGTATATATATTAGTGTCAAAAGGTAATTTATTTATTTTACTCATATATTTAAAATATTTCAAAATAATATTGTTATCTACAGGATAATTAATTTATTGAACAACACTAATTATTTTTACACTGATCGATTTTGAAATTGTTAGAAAAACGTTAGAGAGTTTTCGTAATAGAGAGGGTATAACAATTATATAATAATTATAAATCAAACCAACCATTATAATGTAATATTTACGTTGTATAGAGTTTTTCGTTATAACGAGTTTCATTTATAGGTTTTTTACTGTATATTTATAGGTACTTAGTTTATTTGGTACGTGCTGAACAAGAATACTTTAGGTTTTCCAAGAAAACCTAAACCGTGTTTTCCCAAAAAGAAGAAAAACTATACAAAATGGACTCAGAAAACATCATAAGTATTCAGTAGCATGCTAATATTTTATACACTAATAAATTGCTGTCAAGAAAATTCTCAGGTAAAACTTTATCAAACGATCTTTCGTCGACGAGTAATTATAACATAAACTAGCTATGCGAAATCCTAGATTAAAACTAATTAAAATAATAAATAAACCATACAAAAAACGACATCGATTTTTGAAAATGATATAAAATACGAACTTGACATAGATATGTTGTACTGGTTACAGAATTTCAAAAAAATATAATGAAATATATTCACTTCCTAATATCTTTAAGTCTATTAACCACAAAATTATTCTATAGTAAAGCGATCCGCAATCGAAGACGAAGATTATTTAGAAAGTTTTATTGGTTCTGTGGGTATGAATATAAAAAATAAGAAATCGAAAAACCACATATACAGATAAATTGTTGTAATAACAATAATAAATAAATAACCCATCGATTGAATTCATATTATGTAAGTGCTTGACCAACAACTTAAACCTCACTATTTACTACCAATTTAAAATCCTATAGAACTGAGGTAAAATATCTAAAAGAATAAAATTATTTCCAGCTATAGGAAGTATAATATTTCTAGAATATTTATACAGATTTTAGATCCAACTATTTCTGTTTCTAAACATAAATATAACCCACAATGTACATAAGTACTTAAATATCAAACGAAAAACTTTAACCACTTTTTTGTAAAATCAAAACCAATAAAAATTATCAGCACTACTAATAACAGCACAGTACATTATACAAGTCCAAAGAACCATTAATTTCAACAAGAAATAAGGTAGGTAAGCACAATGATTATAAATAGTAAATAATTATTTATAATATTATGATAATACATAAAATCGTAGGCGATACATAAAACTAACCAAATTTGTGATACGTACGTGTTTTTGATTGTTTTTTTTAAATCACATCACATAAAATATGATTAATACTCAGACAGTTTATAATTTTATTTGAAATATATTCAATTCATTACCAATAATAATACAAGCAATTCGTATTATTTGTTTAATGATATTATAATACATTATTAATGTAATTCTATTTTCATTTAGATTTTAGATCCTGTAACTGATAATTTTCTCCGATGAAAACTGTATACTTTATTATTTGTATAGTAACATTTATTTAGTGTCGTATATAAAAATTACACACATAGACCATTGTATATTGATAAAACACGATTACTGGAGCTTATATGGTTTTATTAGCGTTCGGGGTACAATAAATAAATGTAATGAATAAAAAATACAATGGGATGGAATAATATACTACTCGTGTTGAAATATTATATATAATATTTGCAATGATAATTGGACAATGTTCAGTTTGTTATCGGTATTAAATCATTAATCTGTTTTATTTTTATTTTTTTTTTTTAGTACATCTCTGTTTCACTTTGGTGAAACTTATCTGGACTTACGATAATGTTCACTACTCGCGTTTCAATTATAATAATGTGAAGTATGATCATTAGTATGAACCTGTAGGACATGCCTCGAAAGTTTTCAAGTATTATCTAACCAAAATATTGAGTTAATCTCCAACAGTTCTCAAACTCTGAATAATACCTTCATATTTTTATGCAAATAAATATTTCTTACCCATAGTTAAATAGTTTAACTTATTTAATAACCACTAACTAGCTATATTATATTATTATTTACATACAACGTTATATTATTTAATACACATTATTTAAAATGCCCGTACAATATTCTATTACCTATTCAGCTAAATCATTTTGAATAATTGTAACTAAAATTATTGTGATATGAATGCAACACACATGTAATAGAACTGTGTAAGAATATGTGAAAAAATAGATATTATTAAGTACTATAATTAAGTACTCAAGAACATTTTAAATATAATTAAATAGTTATTACATTAGTAAGTTAATATTATTTTATTTATATATTATAAATTGATATACAGAAAATGATTAGGTAATCTAAAAATGTTGAATGAAGTGAAAAGAGGGGAAACAAATTAATTCTGAAAGAAATTTCAATTGCAAGCTTCAAAAAAATATATTAATTTTCATATTCTTCTTTTCCTGAACTGAACTCTTAAATAAATTACTAAAGTGCCATATTTTTAATTTAAATATTTTAATAGGTACATAAGTATTAAAAAATAAAGAAACATAAAAAAAAAATTTAAAAAAAAAACGAAAAATATTTCACACAAAATACTTGAGTAATATAAAATTTGACAGGTTTTGTGATTGATAGAATATATATTTTTTCTTTATTAAATGTAATTTTCAAATGTACGTTTCTTTTTATAACTATTAATATTTATTACTATGTCAATTCAAATACAATAAAAAACAAATGTTACAGAATAATATCACTAATGATTGATTCAACACAAAAATGAATGTTTTATAATTATTAAGAAAAAATGTATCTCAATTAAGTACTTACCTAAAAATAGCTAATTTATAAACAATTAAATTTATTTTATAATCAATCCTAATAAATTTAAATATTTATAGTGACAAAATTTTATATTATAATTACCTTACATTAACTTAAATTAATAATGAATAACGCCCAATGTTAATGTTTAGCAAGAATAATGATTTAGCCTGATAAACGGACGTCCTTTACACATTGAATTGAATACTGTCTTGAACAACCAATAAGGAGGGGTGTGTTATACTATATTAGATTGAATAGCAGCTATCATTGTGTTTGATAAATGATTCTAAGAAGATCTTAGCTTAAAGTTATTATTAATTTTATGTTTCAAGGTTTAAATTATTATCAATAAGTTTTTCGAATTAAATGTATGTTTAAAATCAGTTATTATACTTAAGTTTAATTATTGGACTAAAACATAAACCTCAAATCGTATCAATAAAGATTTAATAAAAACACAAACTGATTTATAAAAAAAATACATGATTGATATTTTTAACCTTGTTAGTTTGTATTATATAAATTATAAATTATATTTCCTACTGAGCGTTATTAAAAATGATCTATATTAAATAGCACCTGTGTTCACATTCCAACAACGAATTATTTTAGAGTGGTTAAAATATTAAACATTTGAAGTACTTTTACTGACCCAAAAAGTATTTAATGAAACAACAACAACTACCACTACAAAAAACACGTAATTGTAATAAAATAGCTTCCTTCCTCTACTCGGAATCTGAAATAAATCTACATTACGTAATTGTAGTAAATTTTAAAATCTAAAACTGTACTTTAGAAAACAATAGCTTACGATAGTATTTTCTATTTTTAATAAAATTTTCAAAATATTTATATTAATTTCAAGCTATTTCTACCAAGATCCTATATTTTCACCGTCATTCTATGTATGTCGATATCTATTTATAAATTACAATTTTTAACAACTGTTCATTAATTTATATGAAAAATGATATGCAATTTGTTTATAAAATGTAATAGAAAAAAAATTGAAAATTATTAATTTTAGATTATTATTTTTTAGAATACTAGTAGACAATTACCTTTGACATCTTTTCAATTGTACTATATAATGTAACTAAAAAAAACTATTATAAATTTAAAATAATTATATTCAACAATAGAAAATTTGAATTCAGAAATTAAATTAGTATATACGTTTTTAGTTATTACAAAATAAATAAAAGTTAAATTCATATTATTTATAACATATTAAAATCTAGGTGTATATTTACTGAACATAAATATGTTTTAATGTTATTGACAGAGTAGATATCTAACTCAATATAACAATATTTTAAAAAAACAAACAAAAAGTCTTAACCATATAGTTATAAACTAAATGGTTAGGTATAATGTTTAATGTTATTATCAAAAACAAAAATAAACATTCATATGCCTGTTTTATTTTAAAATATACAAAAACAAATCAATTTAAATATAGGTCATAGGTCTTAGGTGTAACACCGGCAACTAATATGGATTATTTCATTACAATATGAATAACTATTTATTGTAATTTAAATATTACGTAAATGGTATATAATAATTATTATTAACTAGAAAATTAAAATATAGCGAAACCAAAAAAAAAAAAATGTATATATCAAATTTAAATAATCTTGGATAATATCATACTCAATACACTACGCTTGGAATTAATTATATTTTAAATTTTAATTATTTTTATTACATTCTTAACCTAGAACTTCCAATATATTTAAATTTTATAATACATTTACTTTAATGGTGAAATAAGTAATGAGCTTTAGTCAAAACTTCTTTTACCGTAATTATTCATAAAAGCCTATGAATCAAATAATTTAATTTGTCATATGCCTGCCAAAACAACATTTTTTGGTCATTGATGAATATGTAGCTCACCATAATATTTTGTTCGGCGTATGCCAAAATACTCCACAACTCTGTTTTTGGTATTTCCTATTGTGAAACACAATATAAGTCCAACAATACCCCTTTCTATTCTAAGTACCTACTCTAATCACATGATATTCAATCCTTCAATTTATTAATGTCATTACAAAATATATTATACCTGTTATAGATTTAAAATTTTAAAAATTCAAAGAAATAATCATATGATATATATATTATACCATTACTTATGAATTAATCAACTTGATTAAAATACGAGTATAATGGTATGAATATAAAAATAACAAAATATAGGAATAGGTGCTATTATTACATTTATGACAATTAGTTAATATGTGATCATATATTATATAATAAAATATGATAATTGTTGGAATTATAAACAACACCCATATATTATGTAAATTATAAGCAAATTATTCGCACTATAGTACAGTAGATTCTGAATTAGTAGCCGGTAGGACGATCAGCCGTTGTTTTATATTACGCCTCGGAACACTATAGTTCTTTTCGTATCAATTAGACTTATTATTTTATTACATATATCATCCGATTTTATTATTATTTACCTTTATCTAATGTGTAACTGTGTACATCAACAATTATAATTATAAATATTGTTTTTTATAAATATTTGTTATTTGCATAGTTAAACTTAAAGAATTTCAAGGTAGGATCGTAACAATGCAATTTACTTGACCATAAAAAATTTTTAGTTTTATCTAGAATACTAAAAAATGGTAAAGATTCATTCAATTATTTATATACTATTTTTTCAAAGTTAACTAAAAACAATATAGTAAGTAGTTTAATTTAATGATTTGTATAACAAAAATAAAAAGCGATCAGAACTCCATCATTTACCCAGTATAATGATGTCTAAAGTTTTTAAATAATTCTTTGGTGGTAATAAACATTTTCAAAATTAACTTTGGTTCATTCTGAAACTTGAAAGTGATTGTATTATCATTCTTAAAAGACTGTTAAAAAATAAAATAAAATTTATTAATGAGTTCCTTTTCCTTAATTATATTTTGTTTTGCCGAATATAAAAATTTAAACTAATATACTTATAAAATATGAAATTGCAATTTAAAACAATACACTATCTATCAAAACAATATACAAATATTTCAGCCGTGAATAAACCATAATTAAAATGTTCAGAATATATTAAAAAATCTAAAAATTATATTAAAAATAAATCCCTCTAAAAAACAACAAATTTATAAAAAAAAGACTATACAGAACCTTAAAACTCAATAACTTATTTAGATTGATTCTCTAAACACGGTCATCCAATTTTATCCTATAATAATTTATTTACTTGAATAATGATTTTTGAAATTTTTAAGTAGACCATAATGTCCACATTTTTATATATTTAGATTGTTATACCATTTAAGAAGTATACTGCGGTGATATTTTTTTAGTATTATTTACTTAATAGTATTCTGAAAATCAGAATTTCAATAACTTCATTATAGAAATAAAACATCGAGATGAGCATCTATGGTGAATTGGCCTGTATAAAATAATAAAACCAATACCCACTCAATCCAATATCTAATATTATTATTTATTAAATTACAATGAAAACAAAACGAAATACATTTTGTACAAAATGGTTTTACCGTAAATGTCGGTGTTTTTGGTAGCTTTTTATCAATTTCCTTGGAAAATAACATTTTCACTTTTGATTCCCATAAGAACAATCTACATCTATAATTTTCGATCGATTTCATATGCTACATAATATAAAAATCTTCGTTTCATTCACTCTACCATACAAAGTGTTTACAATCAAATACACTGAACAACACGACATTTTAAAACTTCCAAGCAAAATTCAGAATCTAAAATAATAAAGTATCCATAATAATATGCGTGGTTAGTAAGTTAATAGGGTGGTGATTTAATGTTGAACAACGTCTATCGACTGCATGTGTTGTGTATTTTTATAAGTAATGGTATAAATTATAAAAGAATTTGAGTCACAGTGATATTTTAATTTTTATAATAAGATACTAAAAACTTATTAATATTTTTGAATAGTAATGAATCATTTAATTATCTTATGCACGCGATATCTTTATATTTTCACAATGTTTTAAATATATCAATATCATTTAATTCAAATTCCAAACTTCCAAATGTTATAAAAATAAAAAAAATTATTATTTCTTTGTACACAAAAATATCAATACAATTTAAAACCAAATGACTTTCATTCCATTATTATAGATTCCTAGCGGAGCGATGAATGTATTGGTTTTATCATATGTTTTTTTTTGTGTATGAGTATTTGTTAAGTTATCAATAAAGTGCTTCAATTTTTAAAAATGGGGGTTGTTTTAAATATAAAATTGTATTTAATTTGTACTTCATAGAAGTAAAACTTAAAAACTTCCGGTACTTATTTATAAGTTTGGAAAAAACAAACAGAAAATATTTTTTACACAAATCCAATTTTCGATAAAATCAATTTTTTTTTTGTTTTGAGTAACTCAAAAACGAATAATCCTATTAACTTAAAATTTTTAATAAATATTTATACCATTGTTTTCTATTTACAATAAAATTTAATTTTTTTAAATTTTTAAATTTTATAAATATTAATTAAAATATTTTGCTGGGTTGAAATGCTTGAAAATTTAATTTAAACAATACTTCTCATAAGTTGTTCAAGTTCAAATTTTTATATAATAAAATATATTGACCAATAAAATAATTATTTCTTCTCAAACATTTTTTAATATTTTATTTTACTTCAATAAAAATAGCAATAGATATTATTTGAAATGTTCACTTCATATTATTATTTTAATTATAAAATAACATTTTAGACATTTTTTAAACTTTTTTTGAGTTATTTATAGATAGAGGAATTTGAATTGCTTTTATTTTTATAAATTTCGATAAAATATTATTCAATGATTCAAATTCTTGAACATTTAATAAAAAATCCCATAGCAGTTATTCTTAGTATAATATATCTAAGTATATTATAATATTATTAATTTTACAATGTAGAATAACATCAATTTTTATTGGTTTTAAAATACCTATATATAATTATAATACCTAATTAAATACTGTAATACTATAAGTAAATTAAATGACTTTAATAGCTATATCAAAAAAACATATCACGAAATATACTTAGTTATATAAACTGATACTTTGGCTTTGCTCAGGATCATTTTTCTTATACAATGATGCATCATTAAATTCAAACTTAACACATCCATTATAATGACCCACTCGAAATTTAACTATACAGCAAAGCTGTACCCACTTGTCCATCTGCTTTTAGTTGTTTTACTTAATTTTAAAAACTTATTTTTGAACATTTATTATGTTTATTATGCTATATTAAGTAAATAAGCGCTGAGTTTATACTTGCCTTTAACTTATTTATTCATCATATCATTGAATTCAACACACCTTTAACAGTGACCCACACGACACCCAATGTACAGCGATACTCACTTACCTACCTTTTTAAAATTTATAACGTCAATAAATATTATATTTTTAGAAAATGTGTAATACGAAATAAACATGTTTGTATTTTTTGAAAAAAAAATAAATTGAACTGGATTCAGACTATGTTTAATGTTTAAACTTTGAAGTAAAATAAAATGAAGTTTCGTAATACATGTTAAGCAGTATTTTATCTATTAATTATTTATGATATGTTTACCATACAATTTTAAATTCTAAACATGAACGAAGAAGCTATTATATTAGCTTTGCATTGATGTGTTTTATTTATTTATAATTTTAACACGTTTCAAAAATAAAACCGACTCAACACCTGTTTATAAAAGATTAAATATAGATTTTGAAATATTAAAGTTCAAAAGTTTCTTTATTTTTTTATGAATGTACTGTTCAATTCTGGTATTTAGATAGATTTAAAATATTATCAATCTGCCACTGACCTTTCTTTTAGAATATTTTAATGTTGTTTTGTTTAGATTTTAGATATCATACATTCAAGTCATGCACAATGCATCCATAATATGTTTTCACGCAAAATGTTTTTGTTGCTCAACTATAAAATACTATGATAAACAAGGTTAAGTTTTTCGAATTTGTATTGTTTATGTTTTTTTTTTTTTTTATTATTTTCATAAAACATATTTAAATAAAAATCTACAATGTATTAACCAAGCGTTTAGTAACTTCAGTTATTATAATGTTCAAAATGCAGAAATAATTTGTGGACACTGAGTCTATAGTATTATTCCTCCTTTACAATAGACAATTTCCGCTTTATAAAAGTTTATTTATAAACTTACCGTTATAATAATATAAACATTTATGAAACGAGAAATATTTTTGTTGTAACACATTATTTTTGCCCTGTAAGAGATAAATGTAATTGTATGCCTTCGAGGCATCAAATATAATAAATGTTTTTAAATGTATGTACCCGTTGTTTTATCATTCTTACAAAGTTACCTACACATCGATTTGTTTATGTCGTTTTCATCATTCATATTAATATAATATTAGTATAATCAAATTAAAACAATTAATTAGGTAGATATGTACTTTATCTTAGTAAAAAAAAAAAAAAAAATATTTTGTTAATAGTTAAAACTCGGAATCAAAACCAATAATCGTTTACACAATAATAGTATAATAATATAAAGGCGTTGAAAAATGTTATTGTGGTAGATATAATATATATTACGTAATCAACTAAAGCATAAGTAGTATAAAATATAATATATCATATGATAAAATGCAGTGTATGTATATATTATCGTATTAAACATAATATGAAAGATTATTGTCTATCATTATATAGCTGTACACTTATGAAGTATGACTTAGAGTAAAATCTACGGAAACAGCAAGTAAAGTGTATAATATATATGTAGTAATAATATGTGACATAATACGTTATACGTTAACGACTAATATTATGTGATTATCGAATTAATTGGTTACCTACGCCGACGGTTTTACAGAAAACTAACAATTTTCGATATTTATTATTATTAAAGGTAACGCTGTTTAAACGTAAACTACAAAATATTAAATGTTATAACGTAACGAATGCAATGTTGACGAATGATAACACAATTATGTACAATTTAATGTGACCTAGGAATGAAAACCATTGATTTCTAAAATCAAATGTTTTTATACAATTATTATACGTGTTTAAACGATCGGTGAACTGGAAGAGAATGGATATCGTTCATAAATATTTGTTAAAATATAATGAGTGATGAACCTATTAATTGTATCTACGTATAATAAAATTGATCCAATAACTACAGGCATACTTATTCAAGATTTTCATACAGAAGTAATTCAGTATTTTCATTTTGTGTATCGACATATTATATTATACAGTAGATTATTATAGTCTACAAATGCGTTATTTTTTATACTTAGTACCTAATTATAAATACAATTTTGATTCGAAATAATAAGATGGCAGGTTTTAGATTCATGATTAAATAAATATTTGTTTAGAATGTACGCAATTCAAGGACAGTGATTAAATCTCCAATGAATCGTGGTGTATAATATAATTTAATAGTAAAAATGAATAATATATCTAACTAGTAACTTTAAAATATGTTTATACAATTTTAAAATTAGTAGTTAGTATAATGAACCGAAGTATATTTAATTTCTAAATATTAAAATGAATAATTTTTTTACGAAAAAAAAAAATATTTATCATTCATCACTATCAGTAGGAATGTGTTTGTATAGAAAGAGTACACATATTATATGAACTTAATTTTTATAACTAGAAATAATAAAAATATATTTTATTAAAAATGAATAATGATTAATAATTTGTAGAAATATAAAAATATTATTTCTAAATTCGTAAAATTATAAAAATATTTATGAACGTATTATACTATTTTTTACTTAACTTTTATTTTATAACACAATTTTTTTTTTTTTTTTTTTTAATACAAAAATTTACAATTAGTACAAAATACACAACGTGTAAAATAAGTAAATTTGAAGTAAGAAATTAGGATGCGTGAGTAAGGAAATCGCCCTGTGGCAGCACACCCTAGATAAACATTTTAAGTGCAGTATAGTTAATTTAAATTACACAATTATTTATAAAAAATATTTAAAGTAATTACAAGTGCTGTTGTTGATGTACGATAGATTTTGGATGGAAAAAAGTCTTCCATTGAATTCAGTTATATTATACTTATATAATATACAATTGACATAATTTTTAATTTTTCGAAGTCAAAAACTTCCCGAAGATGAGATAAATCGATTATGTCACTATACATTTGTAAAAATAATAAAGTAATGAAATCAAAATATTATTTATTATACATAAATATGTACAATACAAACACAGTTACCTAATTCTATACATATTGATCGGAATATATTTAGTCTATAATATATTATACTTTTTCCGGTGTAATTGGTATAAGTTTCCTGTATAACATGTTTCTAACATAGAGTAGCATAAGAATCAAGTCATTTAAGAGTTTTTAAAAAACAATGATACAAAATAAGCGTAAATTATTAAATAAAAATAATACTGCGAAAAACACATGCAACTATAATAGCATTAAATAAATATTATAATCACTTGGGATTATGGGCATTTTATATGATTCGACAACGCACGACTCATAAAACAACTATGGCGCGACGAAAACATAATTCAATGGAGCGTTATAAAATATTGAAATTTTCAGGAAACTAATATCGGTTACGACATAAAGAAACGCGTATTGTTAATTTGATCATTTTGATTTCGTTCGACGGAACAAAAAACACAAAATCTCGCGTTGCGCGATGACATTGCGTTCGACCCGTATCACGTTATTTTATAGCCCGTGGATTATGGACATTATGATAACGACAACAAATCGCCAATGTATATATTGCACTGCCTGTGGCCATATTGGGTCTTAGATTATTCACAGTGCGAGCCGGTGGTTAGGCTTCAATAATTTAAACCTATCGTTGTCGTACATTAGTCATCAGCCCGTTGTTCGGGACCAGACACCGCCAGTGTATGTCTACCGCACGCGCCGTCGTCACATGCTCTGAATTATTATATAAGTACGCGTTCGAGAGTTAATGCGAAGTCTATTCGTGAACGTAGAACGCGACAGTATAACATCTAAACCATAATAACTGTGACCGTCAATTGGCGGTCAAAATATGTTTAGACGTTTGGCTGTATTTTAAAACGGCGCGGACGTGTACGTATACCATTGTAATGCTACAATAATGGGTATCGTAGTATGAGTATTCGTGTATATTGATAGAGAGTAGATAAAGAGGTTTTTATTTCAGTTTTATTTCTTTAAAATTTGCTGTTCTCGTTTTCATTAATAATATTATATTTTATTCGCGTACGGCCGAAATCAGTGTGGGCATTAAACACGTGTTCCACGTGATTTTCTGTCGTATAATTATACCATTACGATCTCTATACTAACCTGCAGTTATCGCTCATTGATTTACAACAATTATTATTAGCTTTCGTTTAGACAGGTATCTGTATTACTTATTATAATTTATCGTTGATAGGCCGACACGTTCATAAACTTTTCGTACATAATATCGCACATTAACTATAAATTATTATTGTAAGTTTGGAATTTTCGTCGACCGTGCTTGGAAAATATTTATTAAGAACCCGTAAAACTTATGTACGTAATGAACGCGTAAATATCATGTTGGCGTCAAGTAAATTAGACGAAATAATAATAATAATAATAATATTCTGATTTAAAACATCAAATAAGAGTTTAATATTAGAAAGTATCATGGATGTAAGTGATAATATTAAAATAATTATAATTATTATTATTATTATTATTATATTTAATAATTCAACGTATTGCCGTTTATTGGAAAACTGTACACAGCAAATTAAATTAGCTATAGAAACTAAAAACAACCTAATGACTCAATTAAAATATCGCATCTAAAAAAATTGATATTTGGAAAATATATCACAGGAAAATACAGAATAACCAGAATTTAAAAAGCAATAGATATAATGAAAAATCTAATTGAAAATAGCCTGCCCGCCTAATAGAAGATTCATAATAACAATATAAGTTTTATGAATTATAATGAACT
Source organism: Rhopalosiphum nymphaeae (assembly GCA_036289425.1). Taxonomy (NCBI): domain Eukaryota; kingdom Metazoa; phylum Arthropoda; class Insecta; order Hemiptera; family Aphididae; genus Rhopalosiphum; species Rhopalosiphum nymphaeae. Next base: position 13,634,959 of record JAZAQC010000007.1, on the reverse strand, counting down.
AGCTGATATCATTGCTAAATAAAATCCTTTCTTAAACTTAATTTCATGTAAACAGCATACATTCTCAACATGATTATTTAGATTATTTAGACCAGACATAAAATCATTCCACGAATTTGTATTTCAGAATTATTAAAATGTATGAATAAACAAAATATACCTATTACAACAAATGACATAAAAAATTAATTTTAAAAAAGCTCATAATTATCATATAGTAAAAAATCATTAAAATGTAACACTTGTACAATAATATGCTCACTGAAACTTTATGCAATTTACTATATTGTCATTAAAGTCATTGAAAGAATTCTGTTGTACCAATTCTTGATATACCTACCTACCTTCTAATTAAAAAATTTAAATGAAATATAACAAAGAGAACACAAAGAGATTTGTTGTTACACGTGTAAGACGTAAGTATATAATATTGTATTTTGAGCAGAATAAGTGTGTGTTTTTTTTTGTCCGATGTGTATAGTCCATTATAAGTTCAGGATATTATTAAGGGGGAAAAACATGTATGTAGAAGATCCATAGTGTTTTCAAATTAAATTATATTACTAAGTACTCATCTGTAATTTTTATAGCATAGAAATATTAATTTTAAATACAAACTTGAGAAGAAAAAAAACGATATCATTATATATGATAGGTACGTGAATATTGACTTATTTAATGTTTAATTATTAATAAGTCATTGTGATATTTTTTATAAAAATAATTTAACCTATCAAATGAAGAAAAAAATAGCGTAGATACACACATCTCCTTTGGAATCGTTTTTTGTATACAATGAATCATTGAATTCAAATTTAACATATCCATTACAATAAACTTAAAAGGTCTTATTATTGACGAGGCACACTAAAAATATAATAATAAAACAGAGCGAGTTTTCCTTATTATTAAATTTAAATACCCATGTTTAGAAATTTTCTAATCATATAATTATCATAATATTTTAGAAAAATACAAGATTTTTATGGATTCGTATAGTTATTAGACGTTTAATTATTATATTAAACTTAGTTTATTAACTAATTTAACAAACTGGGAAAGTTAACTAATCTATTTAACTCATTGAGTAAAGTTAATATAGACAAATAGAAGTTAAGTATAAAACTAAAACTTACTTTTATTTTTTATAACTTGTTAAATTCCGAGTTAAATAGGAAAAAATATGGACAAGTAGATACCTACTGAATGATTAGTATTGAGTAGATCACTGTAATTTATGTGTTAAATTTGAATTCAGTGATATATTATTTTATACAAAAAAAAAAAAAAACGATTTAGACCAGACACAATATATTAGACTACATAATTAAGTATATTTCATTTTATGTTTTTTGATATTGCCATTAATTTTTTTTCATTTTTTTTACTATTAATAATGTAACAGTAAGTTGAAATAATTTTTACCAAAAAACATTACATTTTAAAAGAACATTATATGAACAAAATATAATATACATATTATATATACGCAAGAGTTTTATATCCCCATAAATAAGGTTTTTGAGCTATCACAACATAATTAATATCGTTATTCATAGTTAAAATATATAATTTCATCAAAATTTGAACTTGAAATGTTAATAAAAGAAAATTAAACTTATATATTTTTTAGTTTCAGTATGAAATACTTATAAGGAACTTTATATTAAATTTTCAATTCTTAACATTATACAAATTACAAATTTTATAAATTTTCCACTGCATAAGGATTTTTAAATGTTTGTAGTTGTAAAGAACTTAGTCAAAATTTGAACTTCAAATACTTATAAAAATAAATTGTATCTATATATTTTTTATATCAGTAAGAATAATTGATTAGATATATAGGATCTTAAATAAAATTGTCAAGTATTTTTTTCTAATTGGAATATTTACAGTCTATACTAAAGCATAATAAACAAATTTGATAAAAGTATATTATATTCATATAAACAAAAATATACAGTAAAAATTATGCATATAAAAGTGATTGAAAGGAAAGTATCAGAAAGTGATTCCATCCAATGATATAACCATACTATTTAAATTATAGAATAATTAAATTAATTCTTAGAAATCATAGCACCAATGTCTCTTTAAAAGCCAAGCTGGTTTATCCGATTAAATTATTGTTATGAGATTTGAAATTAATATTATATTTAAGTAAGATTGTAATTTTCTATAGAAATGTAGATATAAATGAAGTTAAATTTATTTATATTTTTTATTTTGAATACTATATAATATCTGGGAATACATTCAACACACTAATAATTTAACATTTTGTACTTATAATTTAAAAGTATACATAATTCCTACTTCCGATTATTATTATTTTCTATAAATATGTAATTAGTTTTTTACATATTGTGTTTTAAATCTATGTGATTTACATCAAGATAAAATAAACACTTTTATATAATCAGTAACTACATATTATGGTAAAAAATGTAATTCATTAAGCTAAAATTTACTTTAAAAAAAATGTAATTCATTATGTACTTTAGTTAGAAGTAACTTAACTTAAACTTTTTAACTTATTACCTTATGTAAAACCTTGCTAATTGATACATGTTATTTTTACATAAATGAAATTTAAAATATATTTACGTTTAATCACTTATAAAATTCACACGTCCACACCAATAAATATACAATATTAAACAAATAAATAAATAAATAATAAAGGAAAAACGCCAGTAACTATAATTCAGTCCATTATATTATCAAATTTAATGAGTATAAAAAATCATAATTAAAACAATAAACATTGCATGCATACGTGTATTTGATACATAATCAAAGGTTATGTTCATAGTATTTATTGAACTTGTATTGAATAATTCAATTTTTTTTAATTACAAGATTATAAAATTAATTATAATATTATAAATACAACTGAAAATCTTCAAAATATAGATCTATTAAAATGCGTCCATATTTATACAAATTGATATCAAACTTATTTGTTTTAGCACAAAATCGAAATTGTGTATGTACACAATTAAAAATAATAATATAATATATATTGGTGTATAATGTACCTTAATCAGAAAGAATTGTAAAAATAACTATGCTGTATGTAAATTTCTAACTATGCGTTTCTTTCAACACATTCGATGGAACTTAATGCATAACAATAGAACTCATAGATTATAATATAATAATGCCAATGCGATTCGTGATTTAAAGTTAGTAATTTCTTATCTTTAAGATTTTGTATATAATAATATAATGGTCTGTTCAAAAGACTCAATCTATATTCACATTCCTGAGTCTACATTGTACCACCACGAGTTTCTCTTCATCAAAAATAACACAAACTTATTAATTTATTATCAAAATGAGAGAATTTTCAGATCTATAAGCTAAATAGGTTAAATTTAAATTATAACCTTTTAGAATTATGATATTACGCAATGATTTAACTTTACACAACCAAATTAACAGTATAAACAAATAATTAATTAAATTTAAAAAAAAAAGAAATATTGTAAACAATTAATAATTAAAAATGTAAAAACTTTCAATTAATTTAAATCAAATTATGTATAAAAATATTTAAAAAAAAATCACTACCCTATTTACTTTTTCATAATAAACCAATGGTTAAATTTTGATTTAATGATATAATATACTTACGAATTTGTTTGACAGCTAGACCATATGTTTGTTAAGTCGATAGTTGATAGTGTTGGTACTCTCAGAAACAAATATCACCTGTAAATTACAAACAGTACAATTTAATTGTATTAATTTATATAAAATTATGCTATGTATTAGAATGTAAACACTCTTTCTCAAGTGTCCGTATCTTATTTTTCTCTTTTTATTTAATTTTTCCATTCTGGTATAGGTATAATATGAGTCTATTTCTCTTTTTTAAATCTTAATTTTTTGTATTTGAAAAGCGATACAAGTTTTCAATGACTGTCGGGTTTGTTTAAATTGGTAAAGTAAGTATACTATGTTTTTTTTTTTTTTTATTAATTTTTCTAGCATTGTTTCATTATTTTCGTGAAAATTACTAAGAAATTTATAGTTTAATCTATCTATAATAATAAGTACTGTTTTAAAGTTGTAAAATATTAAATTACCTAATGTAGAAAATAATCTTAAGATTTTATAGATGATTTAAAAATGTTTAAATAAAAAACAAAATATAATTTATTACAAATTCAACTTCAAATTTGGCAAATAATCAAAAGTAAAAATGAAAAAAAATGGAATTTGTAACAATTAGATTTATACTATATTTCTAATATCAACTTTTCGTTCGTAATTTACGTGATTTTAAAAGAAACCATTGGTTTTTTAAATTTTGAAACATATACTCTGATAAATTGGTATCAATTTTAAAATATCTACTAAAATAGTTTAGCTGTTATTTCCCCAAAAATTGTTTCTCAAAATGAAAAAAATACATTATTGTAAACTCGATTGTTTTATCGGTAGCGTTCAGAATTTCAAATGAGATTGGATATTGTTTTCCACAAATTAAAGGTAACTCAATTTAATGCAGGCCAACCAATAAGAAAAAAATTTACACCGAATTTTTTTTTTTTAGTTTAGTTTATATATCGAGTACAGTTATATAAAACAAAAATAAATTCATTGTAAAAATATAAAGAATATTAAACGAAATTATTATTGATTTAATTATCAAAACATCGTAAAAATAATGAGCAAAAGCATCACATAAAGGTACCTTTAAATAAGTGATTGTCTATTATTAATATCATTTATTTCTACAATAATATTAAGTACCGAATCATATTTTTTGCTGTTATAAAATACGAAAAACTCAATAGTTAGGTATTATAATTAAATACCTAAAATAGTAGTAATTGTCACAATGTTATAAAATATTATTTTAAAAGTACACTAAAACGTTTGTACATATATTAACATAATAATTATCAAATTATTATTATTGAAGTGTAGTAATTAAAAATGTGATAAAAAAATATAGCTTAACACATAAGTGATAAATATATTATATTTTATATAAATATTGGATTTTCTAATATTTACCATTTGAATAAAAAATAATAAATTGTAAACAATAAAATAATATATTTAAATGATTTTTAAAATATTTAAAAATATAAATATAACGACAGATAAATAAACAATATGTAATAACAACTGGAACTCATTTTCTATTTATATTGTGTAAATTAAAAATCACAAATTAAATGTACGTAAAGCAATCGACATTAAAAACATATCCTAACCATAGGATAGGTACTTAATCTATAAAAATAAATGTATATGAATATGTTGTTTGTTTATACATATATATATTTGTTTACCTTTTTTTTCATAAATATTTTTTACATTCTTAATATATTTTAACACTTATTGATATACAATATAACATATTATTTATTACTAATTATACCTATAGGTTACAGGTAAGGTTATTTTTTTTAAAACAATAACAAGCACACAATACCAACTTTTAGAATGCGCCAACTTCCAGTGATAACACTAGTACAAGGACCTGGAATCTTAATTCCATCTTTGAAGTTTAAATTGTCCAACGAAACTTTGGATATTTATCTTAGTAAATACTTAATTCATTAGTGGATGAAATTTATTATAACTCATAGGTGCAAATATTAGCAAGTCTAATACCGAAAACTAATTTTTAAGGAAATATCCTATGTTATTAAACTATATATTATGTTAATATTCCTTGTTTAAAATTATGTAAGTTATAACAGTATTCAATAATACATTATTTTATATACAAAAACAGAACACCCTTCATTTGAGACAATATTATGGAACACGAAATAAAAACATTTGGCTATTTTCTTATTCATGAAGACTTTTTGGCGTGTTATAATTTCAAATCAGTTCTATATTGACTAAAACCTAATGTCTAATGGTGGCTATTATTGTTGTAGTTCACGTAGGTTTCATAGAAAATAAAAGTTGATAGTTTTATTTTAAAACTAAGCCATTTTAAACATTATACTATAAGAGAACAAGTTAACAAAAACTGCGTTTACATTTACCTATTCTTGAAAAAATTTATAAAATATTCTTAAAATTCAATAATTATTCTATGTTTTAAGTCCTTAACATAGTAGATAGGTAGAAAAGAGTGGGAGAATACTGATAATTGTGTTTTACCGTTCACTTATATTTCAACAAAACAATCATGGTAACACTAATATAGTAATATTTTGAATCAGTAAACAGTGGTATCGTAATATTAAATTTTTGCGGAGTAATTACCACACAACTTTTTGCCACCAAAACTATGTTAACAATTTTTTTTTACGTATAATTTAAAAATAGTTGAAAATTTCAACAGCAATATAAAGTAAGATTCTTACAGTTTTTACTTTTTTACATAATTAAAATATATTATAAGCCAAAAACTAGTTATATACTTACTATATTATAATATTAATTTTGTTATTTTCATAAAATATATCCTAATGAATGGGAGTGTTACCGGTCACAACGTATGGGGTATTTTATTTAAAATGTAATGTTTAGATTAAACTTATTTGAACTACCTGTATATTAATATAGGATTTTAATATTAATAGCATTATCTATCCCATCATAAGGAGAATACTAGTCATTTTTGATTTAAAAAAATATATATTCCTATAAACATTAATCTTGTACACATTGTATCCAACTTGTTAATGCTTTAATTATCAAAATAATTTGATTTAATTATTATTTTCAAAGATTTTTTATTTTATACTCAGGAGACTGATATTTTCCACCCCTATTATCCCTTAAACGTATTGAATTAAAATAAATTGTTATTGAAATCTTTTATCACATTTATATTTAGTACTTATTACTAAGTTAATGTATTATATATTTATATATATTATACATACTATAAAGCAAACACTAGAATATTATAGATCGCCGCCATTAATCAAAATTAATGAAATATGTATTTTTAAAAAGCCATTGTTTCAATTTAAAATTAAATTATTACATTTTTATTTTATTTTGTTAATTCAAAAATCTTAAACTAACGTTCGTATAGTGATAGTGACCTATAAAAGTACAGTATAACAAATACCGGAAGTGAGCTAGAAGTATAAAAATACATTTTTATTATAAATGTTTGACCTTGGAATAATAATGTGAGTATCCGTGGCCTTTAATCGATTTTAATAAATAAAATAATTTTCAAAGGTATTTCGTGTATATTTCTGAAAATATCTAAATATCAAATAATATTAAATAGTGACGGTTTAAAAACATATGTAAAATAATAATGTTCCTAAACAATTAAATATGCAAAACGGCCTAAATAGTATATTATGAATTTCATTACTTAGTAAAAATAAATAGGTTACAATTTTATTCGAAAATATTTTAATAATTAACCGTATTTCACATAACTAGAATAAGAAAAATGTTGAATTTACAAATCTAATACGTGATATGTCTCAAGCTCATAATATTATTTAAGTACATTTTTTTATTTATTAATGTAATAAAAAATTAACATTCTTTATTTATAATTAATGTGTACTCAGTATTACATTTTTGTACAAAATATTACCAATTTTTTTTAAGGCCATACTAAATACATTACTCTTGTCCGGTAGTTTATGTATGATTTTCAAGTTTTTTATTATTATTGTTGTGTCACAAACTGTTTTATATTTCTAAACTGTAAAAAATCTAAGTAGGTCCCATCTGTCACCAATTTTTGATCGATCAACATGTAATTTAAAACTTTTGAGCTATTTCACTACCTCAAAAATTGTTTTACAATAATAAAAAAATAAAAAAATAAAACTGTAAAATAGATTTTTTTTCGTTTTCTAAAAATAAAATCAATTTGTGATTTTAAATTTTCATGTAAATTATGTGGATATAATTAAAATATAACATAAAAATGCGTCAACAATAAATTATATTATTTAATGTACTTTAGTAAATAAAACGTATACGCTTCTCACATATGCACCTAAACTGTTCAATGTGTGAGTACATTTAAATAAAAATGTTCAGTGGTTAGATCACAAAATTTAAATCTCAAACTAAAAGGTGTTAAGAGGTCACACCATCACTCTCAAGTTTCTAAAGCTTTTATTGAATCAATATTTTAAAATTTAAAAACACATCTGATAAAAAATTCTTTGAACAGTCAAATATCGTTATTCTCCAACTATATTTTTTCAAGTCACATTAATATTAAAAGCTACATTAATAGCTATTTTATAAACATCTTAGGTATATTATTCCTTGAATAAAATCTTGTAATATACGGTTGTTTTACTGTATGTTTTACTTGTCATTATATATAATCAATGTTTTAAAACTTCTATAAGAACGACTAATGTGGGATCTTGTTTACAATTTTCTAGCCTTTTGATTTCAAATACGTTTAATAATTTTGTAAATATTTTGAAAAAATAGGCGTTGAATATCAATAACTCCAAACTTTGAATTATACGCACTTGATAATAAAAAATGTACATAGCTAAGCTATTATTTTAATTCAAGTCAATGATATATTTTCGAGGTTTTGTAGAATATTTAAAAACGTGAACTTTAAACAATTGAAAAAAAATTAGGACCATGTATTTTCTTGTTAATTGTAGTGTAATAAGAAAATAAACTAAAAAGTCAGGGATTTCATGCATAATTAAAATAATAAAACCAAAATATGTTTATGATTATACCGTGCTCAATAAATTCAATAACATTTAATGAAAATTTTAAAAATCTACAGTCATTAATGTTAAATGTTAAAATTACAATAAAAAAATAAATAAATAATCGATTATTACCAAAATATTGCTGTTTATAAAATTTTGTGTTATCCCTTACTTTGTTTTTTATTTTTTCCAAATGTTTTATAAAGTACTGTAAACTTTTTACTTTTACCTACCAAAGAACCAACTAAATCTAATTTTCTATACTAAAAACCCATCGTAAAAATTGATGATTCAAACATATTCTTTTCTATAAAAATTGTTATCAGACACAAAAAAAACACATATTATAACATGTAACATTTTAAAACCAATAACATTCATCTGAATGGAACACTCAGAATCAAAAATGTAGTATAAACATTTAAAACGTTTACAATGTTCAATCGTACCAATACTGTTTTTATAAAATAAAAATTGAACAATTTTACAAGTTCTAAAAATGATATTCATTATTTTCATGGAGCACGGAAGTATTAAAAATGTAAATAAATGTTTTTAGAACATGTGAATAAAAGAATTTTGTTTTGTTTCAAAAAAATTATTTTGTATATTATGCAAAAAAAGTTTCATCTTAATAAAATATAGCTAATAATGATGTTATCATAATAGTAAAAAAAAAATTTATTATATTATTACTTTTATATTTTTTTTCAGTTTTCTTATAGTTGATTTCTCAAAAATGTACAGAATATACATATATTTTGATCAAAGTAAAGTTAACGAACCTAAATTTTATTAAAAAAAATAATCATATTATAATACATAAGTTATGTTTTTATTAGTAGGTTTTAGTAGTTTTTATTACTACTTATTATTATTTATTAATATTGATGAATTGTCCTTCAACCTTTTAAGAATACTTCCAAGACAAAAATCTCACGTACCTGTGTCCTATAATATAATATAAATATTTTACTTATATCTAATGACTATCTGTAGAAAATATATTAATTCATTGATTAAAATAAAATACCTCATTTTTATATTTTAGAATTGAAATGGAGCAATGAATGTATTAGTTTTAAAATTATGTGTATTTATTTTTTGTCTATCCTTAACTTATTAGGCAGTAAAAATGCTTTGGTTTCAAAAATTGGAATGCTTTCTGTTGTTTCTAATGTAAACAATTTCCAGTACTTTTGTTGTAATCGATAAAAACAAAAAAAATAATTAAAGAAATAGGAATTTTTATGCAAATTAACAAGATCTATTTTTTTTTTTTTTTTGCAAAAATGTAAGTCAGAAACGAATAACTGATGTTAAAAACTTTCACCTTTTTACCTATGATGTTATGACCATTTTATATTACTACTATTTTTGAGCTGTTTATAGGCATAAGACATTTTCTATTCCTTTTATTTTTTTTATTTTTTATAAATGTCAATTAAAACTTATTCACTTAGTATGTTTTAAAATGTAATAAAAAGCTCTTCGTTAATAAATAATTTTTCAATAAAAAAATATTAAATATCTGTAGTCTTAGTAGTTCTTATAAGCGTTTAAAGTTAAAATTTTGTCAAAATTTATAAAAATCATGAAAATTAATAATTAGTTACTTCAAAAAAAATTTTGATTTATATCCAAGATTTTAAAATTGAATACAAGAATCCTCGTAAATATATAACACTAAAACCATTAAAAAAAAATCAAACAGAAAACTATTTTTTAGATAAATGTATTTTAAATTTTAATTTAGACAAAATTACTTATTTAACTGTTAAATATATTATATTATATTATTATACATTTTACTGTACACAATGAAATTTTTGATTTATTTTAAGATATTATCTATTATACTATGAATCAATTTTTACTGATTTTTAATATTTACAGAAAAATGGTTTTACGGTTTTCAGATATATACATTTATACTCGTATAATATGATATAAATAAACATAATTCTAATAATTTTAAAAATGCCATATTTTCGAAAAAAAATTGTATCAACCTACAGGAATACTAAAAGTAAATTAAATTACTTTAATAGCTTTACCAAAAAACATATCACAAAATATAGACTGATAGATCGTTTTTCGTGTACAATGATATATCGTTAAATTAAAATATAACACGCCTATACTAGTGACTTACTCAACTACTAATATACAGCAGAGCAGTACCCAGTTACCTATTTTTTTTATATTTTCTCTTATTTAATATTTCATAAAACGATATTATTAATTTAATAAAAAATACCAAAAGCAGTGAATTTTATTTTTATTTTTAAAGTGTTAAGAGCTTGTGTTATAGTAAAAGAAAACATTTCCCCCCTTTTGTTTTCTCTATTTTTGTTCAGTTTTTAAATATTAGTAATTACCAAAAAAAAAAAACACTTTTTATATTTTCGTCTTTTGATCTTTTTCAAGAACAAGAACTATAAACAAACTATACTTTTAAATGTATAAAAACAAGTTATAATTACTGCAAATTATTCAAAATGTACAAATTCAGTAAACCGTGCATTTATAATTTGTTTAGTATTACATTGTACGTACTCAACTTATTAATATTTTAAGTACTATATTATATACTATATTGTAATTTATTGGTGTGCGATATTTCAATTTTTGTTATTTATTTTTTTTTTTTCATTTGATTATGTTAACTACCTAATAATATATCAAAATTTGTTTTTTAAGTAACTACATTTTGTTCAATACAATTGTATATTTTATTATTTGGTCAATAAAAACTTAAACAAAATACTCAATGAAAATAATTACTAGTACATTAGTATAGCTTAAAGTTATTACTATAATTTAATAAATAATATGGGTATGATTAGAATGCATGCAGTAAATAAGTTTCTGATAGCAATATTATTATTCTCTTTCTTATTTATTACATATTATATATTTTTATCGTAAGGATTTATTATTATCAATTTTTTATTACAATATTCGTTAAAATATATAAAATATCTATATTTTGAAACACCGTCCAAATGATACGAGATAATCTATTAAATATTTTAGAATTGAAAAAAATTCTTCTTCTTCTACAATCTATACATCTGTCAAGGAGAAGGTAAATATCAACTAGATGAAATATACATTGTGTACAGAAGGAAATAATTTCCAAAATGCTTTATTTTTATATTGTATTATTTTTTGAGTATCCACTACCACTACTGATCACAAAATATACACTAAGAAATCTATTAAATACCCATTATATAAGACAATATGAGAAAATCGAAAAATATACTTCAATTAAATTTGTACATTTTTTTTTTCCATTTTCAACATTTAAACTCAAATTAACTTGATAATAATATTTTATTCAATCAATTTTAAAACAGTTTTACATCTACTGAACAAATACAAATATTCATTTTTGTAAGAGATTTTCCTAATTTTTTCTTACTATGTAAATGGTAAAAATATATTGTTACAACTAAATTGTAAATAAAATAGAGTAAATATTTTTAATCAATCTTACCCAAAAAAGTATGATGTACATTTATTTTATTGTTATTATTGTTGTTATGTTTTTATATTATCTGTATATTATACTTATTATTATTACAGTTTCACTTATTTTCTATAAATTATAGTAATCAAACCAGAATTTTAAAATATGTACTAATATTAAAATAAAGTTAATTTCGAAATAAATAAAAATGCAATTTAAAAACTATCGAAGCACTTATATTGTTTTAACTTTCTCCTCAAACATAATTTACTGTATTTTCTGGAACTCTATCTCACTAAAGTTAAACTTATGCATGTACTCATCCTCCTTAAAATCTACAGGGATTTCTTTATCTGTATTGATGTATCCGTGGTTATTTCTAAACATAAAGTCTATCACTGATTTAAACAGATTTCATGGCTTTCACATAAAAAAAACTTAGTACCTACCGTTTAATACAAAGTGGCAATAAAAGAATACTAAGGTTTCTTAAGTAGCATATTAAAATACATACTATTTTACGAAATCATTTAAAATCACGAAAAAATGTTAAGCATTTTCTATTTAAAGATTTATAATTATTTTATTTTAACACTTAAATCTTAAAATGTAATATAATGTTTATCATAAGTCATTTACTAAATTAAAAAAAAAGTTTAGCGTAGTCACATACATTTTTTATTAGCAATTAAAGTTCAAATTGTGGTGGTACTGGATATTCAAATGCATAATAATAAATTATCTTCTAAATAATTTTTGTTATTTTATCATTATTGTAAAAATATTATTTGAAGAACCTTGAAACATTCCACTATTGCTTAAATTATCATTTTTTATATACTATGACATTTTCAAAATATCTTGACCAATTTTAAGCAATTGAAATTTTTAATCGCCTTTAAAATATTTTTAATTATTTTTTATATAAAACTTGAACATGTCCTATACAATTATTTAGTATTGCTTATAAGAATTTTAAACACATTTTTAAATACACATTGTTTGTTAGAAATTTTCGAAGTTCAAATTTCAACAAAATGTATAATCTAAATATCCGTAAAAATTTAGACCGAATGACGTCTCTGTTTATAACCGTTTTTAATTGTATGTAATAATTTATCGTCGAATTCAATTTGAAGTAGAAATATTTTAGTGGTGAATATATTTTATTGGTTAAAATTATATTAGAAAATAATTTGGACGCCCCTCCAAATTTTTTTTTCAATTTCGGTCTTGTCTACTTACTAAACAGTTTACCAACTTTCAAAATTTGTTTCCTGTATATCAAAGTACAATCATAAATTCAGTAGTTTTTCAGACTCAGACACCAGCGGCTAGATACCAATACCAATCGCTCAGAGGCCATAACGGTAAAATCGGTACAAATATCGAGTTGTCATTATAATATGAGATCCGAATTCGCGACCGTTGTATGAGCGATTTAGAGTAATAAATTTCAAATAACCACTTGATATAAATACTACTATAGTACTATGGAAACTACGATAAGTCTCGAGATCAAAATTGGATGCAATCCAGTGAAAACGCCTTGATATCGGACACTGTGTAACTGATATACTTGCACCTCATGGTTTTAGAGCCTCAATGTCTGTAATAATATCTTAAACTGCCTCTTAATAATTCGATTATATTTCCTTCAATTTTCCAATTTAATAATTGTATCGTTTTAGGTATTGGATGGACAAGCTACTTTACATGTACTTTAAAAGACTTCCTGTGTGGAGTGCGGGCCACTCTTGGAAAAGCGTAGGTATATTCTAAGTGTATTGCTATGTTTAATGTAAAATTAGTGGTAGTGATTTTGAGAGTAGCTTTCAGTGCTCTGTTTTATATGCAACCACAGTTATAGTACAGTAATTTTTGGGTAGCGTCATAGCGATTTTAAAAATGGCACTTAAACAGGTAAATTAATGTCGTTTTTTTTCAAAAGTATACCTACTATATAAACTATACGACATACTTTACTTAGGTAACTGTTTTAAGTTAGTTAACTCGTACTGTTTTTCTTAATAAATTAACCTTACTTACTGATCATTTAAAATAACAAATCATCTAATTTAAAAAAAATAATAAAATCAATTTGAAATTGTATGCTTTGAAAAATTTAAAAATTTAAAAAAACTATAACTATAAAAATAGTTAAAAATAATAATGATTAAATTTCAAATTATGAAAGATAAAATAAATTTAAAAATTTTTTTTTCATTTCGAGATAATGAGTGATTAATATAATAAATTTAATTAATATTATGTAGCCTAAATGCCATAAATAACCTAACTAGCTTTATTTGTGTCTCTTATTGATAAACTCCAACTTAAACATGATATTAAGTAAGACCTATTATCTTTTTTTTAAGAATAAATAAAAATAAAAAATAATTTTTGGTTAAAATTAACAACTTAATGATTATAATTTACAACCTCTATAATTAACTGAACAATAAGATTTTTCTAATAAAACTTGTCTATAAATAATATTATATCGAAAAATCGTATAAATCATAAACGCGATATGTTGTTTAGATATTTTTTACAAAACCCATGTTTTATTAAAGAGTAAAAAAATGCTTCATTGAGAATCTATATTACTCTCAAACAACCAATCCTATTTAATTTTAAACTGAAAATATGTCCACTTGTATGGCTTCCTATACAGAAACAATTTTTAAGTACAAGTTATATTTAACAGCTTTGTAACTGCAATAAATTGATTTTTTAAAAAGTTAAAAGCTATTATTAATATGTATATATCAAACTGTTATTGTTATTTACTTTGATTCGTATAATCTCAAAATTATAAGTAATGTCAATAGAAATTTAAAATTAAAAAAATCATTGTGGCTCAAATGGTTAACCTATACATAGGACAAAGAAGAAACATTTAATCTAAAACTTAATTTTGAATTCATAATTACAACAATTAATGGCTGCATTCGAGTTGTGTCTGAAAATTATATTAGTTTTAAATTTTGTACGATTTGGGTCCGGACGTATAAAATGAACATTTTTATAAACATTTATAAATAGTATGGATTACATACTTTTTGACAAGAAAATAATATACATTAAAAATTAAAATACAGTGATTAAAAAAAAAAAAATATTTTTTTTTGAACTTCAATTCTTATCACCTGACAAAGTTTAAAATTGTTTCATAAACAATTTGTTAAGTATTCAACCAAATGACAAACGAATACAAATGTTCACTGTTTATTGGTCACAGATTATTTATTAAAAAATTATATCCTAACGCAAAGTTCCCTCCAAAATTATGATCTTAATTTTGACTAGTACAATAAGAACTACAAATGCATGTGAATCATTTCATTCACACTTCAATTCCAAGTTTTACTCTGCTGATCCAGATATATTTCAATTTGTACACGTTTTAAAAAATATTAAAATATTATGTTTATATTAAAATGAAAAGTCCAGAGAGAAGAAGAAGAAACTGTATAATATTTAAGGAAAATTTCATAAAGGAAAAAATGATAGAAAAAATATTTGGAAAAATTAATTGCTACGAATTTGTTAAATCTGTACCTTATAAGTTTCAACCCAATTAAATAATTTATTAACTATATAAATAACCGGACGATGAACAATTTAAATAAATATTCAGTTATACAGGTAGTACCAAGTTGTAAAAATGAGAAGGAAAATGTTTTTTTTCTGGGACCTAACTAGTAAAGTATGATTTTTAACTTGGAACGCAACTATTGCCGTAGGCGTTTTTATACGGGACCCTACTATAGTATGCGTCGTAATTATTAAGTGTATGTAAGTATAACAAAAACATGGACCAATAAATTAGAACTATCGTTAAAGATTAAAAACAAAACTATTATTACCTATTACATTACTCGTATTGACTTTTTCGTTATTCCAAATATTTATTTTAAATAGCTTAGTCACTCAAATATAATTTAAAGTAAATTTTTATACGAATATTTTAAACAAAAAATTAAAAATACAAGTATATGAAAAAAATTATATTATATTTCTATAAAAAATATATTCTACTAAAATGTTATAAATATTCTTAAGTTGTATTATCACAGAAATAATCATTTATAATAATATGTAAAAAAAATGTAATTGAAAACTGTACACGATAAAAAAAAAAAATTCAAATATTGACAATAGCATGTAACCACCATATTGTATTATACTATATAAAAAATCATCAGACAATTGTTACAAAAATTGAAAATATTTTTCACAATTTGTATCATATCTGAGAAATATTTACATTTCACTCTCGAAATAATTAGGTATGTATATTTTAAGTTAAAAAATACCCACGTAAAATGTTTTCTAAATAACTGCATTTAAAAAATTACACGGTATATTAATGGTTTTAAAATATATTTTCCTATATTTAATTTTTTTTTAACTTTTTAATTTTTGGAAACTAATTTCAATACTTTATTTAATCAAAGAAATGGTTTGAAATCGAATAAATGGAAATTGGACGCACAAGAATGTTCTTTCTTGTACATATTCGTATTGTTTGTTCAGTAGTATTCCAATAGCCTAGTAAACGTGATGTTCATACTCGGTAAGGATTTATTTTATTTTTGAAATAACACGTCAGTATGTGTATATTGAAATTTATTTTTCTTGTTAACGCTTTTCTTGGTAAAACAGTACCTATAGATAGTTGCCAACATTATTATTTTTCTGTCATATAATCACATAAATATATAGATATATCATATAATTAATTTTACATACTTAGCCTAAACTACAATATATTATTGCCCCATCTTCAGCATATTATTTACACATATCACGTACTTAATTTTACCGTGGAATAAAAAAAAAAAATATTATATAACGTGTATTTATGAGTCCAACTTAAGACTGAGATAATGGTAGAAATTGCAAATCTTCCGAGTGATTTGTAAGTTGTAACAGAACAAACCTCGTAAAAAGTTATTGGTAGCACAAAAACAAATATTCATGACATAGGATAAACGCGTAACAGTAAATATTGTAGAGCTTTTCTAAAAATGCAAACTAGAAAGTAATAATTTATAAAACTAATATTATTATGCTATATAATTACAGCAATATAATAAAAAAATTTAAATTCATTCAAGTAGATTTTATAATAATATTGAGTTCAAATATCAACAATTTAAATTTTTATATATAAGTTAGTTTCGATCAAAAAAAAAAAAGTGCAATTCGTCATTTATGTATTTCCATCAGCTGGATAAAACTAAATATAAAAATTACATTTCTGACTTTCAACTTATATAAACTATGAGTATTTTTTTTCCAAAATTCGACATCATACTTATTACTACATATTTACATATTATGTTGTATAGTACTGTGAAATTTATTTAATTTTCTAAATCTATTTCTATTGAAATATCTTCTAAAGAAATTTGTAAGTAAAAGTAAGAAAAATAAAAGCTAAACTTCATATAATATTAATAAAATAAAACCAACTATTATAAATAAATACGCGTATGTATATATATATATACCTATATAAAAGTCGTATATTATTCTTATTTTATAGATAAATTTAAACAAATGGATATGTATAAAATATTTTAAATAGTATCATTTTTCATTGTTTTGTAATAATTTATTGTTTTCAACAATTGTATTAAATATAAATAATTATTGCCGTTCAACAATTGAAATAATTATATTTTTAAAGTACTAAATATTTTGTTGCATTAAATGCGGTGAATATTAAGTGTTATACGTCTCAAATTTTAAATTTTAAATAACTGTTATGAAATTTAATTTTATTAAAATTTAAGTAATCTTTTAATAAACATAATTTTTTAACAAAACAAAAACTTAAGAAGTCATTTTTTAAATAAGCATAAAATAGTTTTAAGAATTTCAGAAGTCTCTAGTAATATAACTATTCTATTTTCTAATTGTTTAATGGCATTTATTTATAAAAATATCTCTATACTAATGGCTAATTAATATTACATTTTTTTCAAAACCTCTGTCATTATATTGGAAGTCATGTTCATTAGAAGTTGAAAGTGGTTTTATGCTAAATAGTACATAAAGATGGTAATAATCGTTTTATGGTAGGTGGCAGTTAGGGCGTTAATTTTAATTAATTAAGTTTGAAATACAGTATTTTTAGCTTTATTAATCACATATTTTCAAAATTATAGGAATTCAAACTTATAGTGATTGGCACCTCCCGTTAGAACAAATATAATCAAGCTTCACAGATGAAAAAAGTTTGCACCACCATGAATTAGGTAGGTACTAAATTTCAACATAATGTGACCTAAAACTTTTTGCTTAAAGTTGTTATTGACAGATAACATGTTGTGATGTTTTAATAATATAATTTTTGGAAAATATCAATAAAATTTATTATTTCAAATAATTTTCCTTGTTTTAATTTTAATACTGGAGAAGTATCAATTTATTGATATTATATATATATTTTAATATACTTGATAAAGAAAATGAACAAATATTTAAATTTAATAATTTTATCTAGTCAACTGTATGCATTAAAATAGTAACAGCCATGAAAATATACAATGGGACTTATGAATTCGTTTACAATAGTCTAAACATTTTCACTTTAATAATCAAAGATTTAGCTTGGACTTGATTGACTTGATTTTGAGAAATCCATTTATTAACTGAATTATTATTTTAAAAACTACACAATTATAATATATTGTATTTATACCCGCGTAATTAAATTATGTATATTGTTTAATTAATATGATGACAAAATATATATTTTTCATATTATAGAAATTTGATTGCAATATTCAACTTAATGATATCTACTAGCTGTGAATCAATATAAATAACTAAAAATAAAAATAATTTATTAAACTGATATTTAAATCCATAACATTATAATTTATTACAATTTTTAACGAAAAATAACTATATTAATAATTTAAACTCTGATATCCTGATATAATTCAAACTTATTATATCATGATATCAGAATTTGCACAGACTTAACGGCTATACGGTACCTTCACCTCATTCCATGATGAATCCGCTAACAAAAGTATACAGTTTCAAAGCATTAGTATTTACTATAATATATTAACTTTATTAATATGACAGCCAATGTTTTAAAATTATAATACTAACATAAAACTATAATGATGATAATAGAATCCAACTCTCAAAAAAAAAAAATTAAATTAAATCATTATTTATTTCACTAAAAAAGTATGTCACATTTCGTAAATACCAACCACGCAATTTTAGCTTATTTCTGTTTAATAAAAACAGCTAAAAAAGTAAAAAGCAATTTTAAAATTATTATTGCTATAAATTGTTTAACATTTAAAACTATTATATCTATTCAAAAATGATTTATAGTTGTACACCATTTATACGTATTTAGATGGAATTCAAATAAATTCGTTTATACTTGACTCAGTTAGATTTAAGTCCTATTTAAACTTTCTTACTTGAATTCATCAACCACACTTAAATCTAAAAAATCTAATTATTGCGAAAGTTGACTCGTTTTCATTGGTCAAGTTTAAAATGCACTTTCTTTCCAGCATTAGGTGAAGAAAATTATAAAAAAGTAAATCTGTGCACTTTTATAAAACAATTATTTAAACAAAAAATGAATACTTTCACATAGAAATGTTATACAATCCAAGAAATGTCTGAACCGAATAGAAATTGTTGACACGCCAATTTTCCTACAACCGGCTCTATTCCCAAACGTAATTTCCTCCCGTTGTTTGTAACTCAACATTAAAAGTTTAGAAAACTATTTCAGCCCTAACCATATAATTATTATTCTGTTTATTTATTTGTTAGTATAAAAAAACAAATGTATACGTGTAATTTAATATACACGATATATTGAAAAAATGTATAATATTTATGAAAACCTACTACATAAAAAATATTAAAATTGTTAATGATTGGTTTTATAGTTATAGAAAACTATGAATTGTTGAAACCTGAAATAACAATAATTTAGTGTTATTCAGTCATATTTTACAATTATTGTAAAATAAAAAAAAATCATTTAAGGTTTTTTTTCTAAATATCTAATAATTAACTTCGGATGATATTTTCTATTTAAAAATTTAATTATAATAATATTTAAATTATTACTAGGAGAAATAAATACTCTTTAAAGATATGACTCGTATTTTAAATTTATTTATTTTACTTCATATAGGTAAATTAATATATTAATTAATAATTATATTGATATATTTAATCGCATACCTACTTAAAATTTTATTTATATTCGTTTAAAATCTACGAGGAAATAATTTAAGAATTTTATTAGTCAATTGAAATACCAATAGCATTAAATATTTATAAGGTTTACCTTATTAGACTCCGAGTCTACCTTAGTAGAGTTAATATCACAACATAAAAGTGCCATGGCCTGAAAGTATTCACAAAAAACATACTTATTATAACTGTTTAATAATATTCCAACCTAACCAAGGGTAAATAAGGATGAAAATCCTATACCCTTTATTAAACATAGCTCAACCCTGCAGATTAAATGTTTTTTACATCTATATCCGGCAATAATAAGACTACTAAGTACTAACTTATGCATGTCCAGTATAAACTTCCGGTTTCCAAACGAAAATTAAAAACTGTAAATTCTCCAAAACAAATAAATTATTAAGAATAGTACTCAAAGACCCTTGGCTTATATGAAATTAATAAATTCCCAATGATATAGGATTGTTATACTTATCAACATGGATAATTAATCAATACAACAACTTCAAAATTAACCATTATAAAATTAGAAAGAGCACTGCGTAACAAATATTAACGAAAACATCACCTAACTTTAGACTAAAATCATGCCTAACACAAACCATTATCTTCCTAGAAGAAAAACCACACAACTAATAAAAAAAATATTTCCTTATATTTATTTTTATTCATAGCCAAAAAAGATTGATATATTAAAACAGTTAACTATATAAATAAATTAAAAAAAAAAGAATTTATAAATTATAATTTGATAATATGGGTAATGTTTGTATATATTGTAAATATTTAACAAACTTTAGATAAAAATATAAAATATATTCCAAATTCTTGAAAACACCTTGATATTCATTAATCATTAAACGTTCTTGAATATTCATGAAGTTTATATAAAAGTTTTCGAGATATTCAAAATAATACAAAGTAATTTTATATGCTTCTTTTTGTTTTTGAAGCAAGTTTTAAACATAAACAAATGCATATAAAAATTCCATTGGTAATTTTTGGAAATTTTTGATTGAACGAGTATATTTAACTAAATATAATTAAAGTGTTAAGTGTTATAAATATAACATAAGTTATTATTATAGGTAATTCATTGTATATATATCTTCATTCGTGGAACACAATATGCATTCTGTTAAACTCCTAATAATTAACTGATGTAAGA
Organism: Rhopalosiphum nymphaeae; assembly: GCA_036289425.1. Lineage (NCBI taxonomy): Eukaryota > Metazoa > Arthropoda > Insecta > Hemiptera > Aphididae > Rhopalosiphum > Rhopalosiphum nymphaeae. The sequence continues at coordinate 13,613,388 of JAZAQC010000007.1, read as the reverse complement.
CAAGAACTATTCAATAAAATAATAACTAGTTGATATACTTTAATTTGGTATAACTATTTTTATCACACAATTCAGAATCAATGATTGAATAATAGGCATGAAATTCTATTGTTTCCATTCTTTAAGACTCTAAAATTAAATATACTGTTTGTATGCATATTATTTTCATCGGTGAGTGCTGAGTAAGTATTAATGCATTTAAAATTGTTATCTATGAGAGTAGTAGTATTTACAGCAATAGTAATCATTTTAATAATACAATAATAGTGAATTTTATTGAGTTCAACATAAAATTTTCAACAATCTCAATTAGGATTATGATACATAACTTTTTCATTTATTTAAAAGAATTTGTAAGTTCAGAGTTTTTAGGCATACATAGTTAATGTCTGTCAATCAAATTTTCAGTTTTTATTTCTATTTGGTATTCACCAAATTTTTGAAACGTATAAAAAGAAAACAGGTATATCCACCAATAAAATAATTCAAATATCAGAATATATGAAATTCTTTAGCATTAAATAGGAAATACATTTTTTTTATAGATAAAAGGTTGATGTTTAATTTAAAACTTATAAAATACTATACGTGTATGAAATCAATAATTATTTTATATTTGTATATTATGCTTATGTCTTATACACAATTTAATCGAGTAATGCAATTTTATAAAGATAATTATATTTAGTATAAAAATTTAATTATTCGATATATTATTGCAAAACGCAATTCTTCAAAAAGAAAAAAAATCCACCGATAATACCATCCCAATGAAGTATAAGATATAGTTATAATGTGTACAGTAGCCTGAAATGAAGGAAATTGCCCTAGGCAGCACATTTTAATAAGAAGTTGCTTGAATAATTATGCATAATTTATCATAAGGAAACGGCCAAAAGATGATTAAACAAGTCAGAAATAATTTTGTGATTTTCATTGCTCATAAAATAATAAATAACAATTACGATGATTAATGATATTTTAAATAAAAAAATATGATGACTTAACCAACAAATTTTAATATCTATAGTTGGTTGTTTTGGGTAAAAAAAAATTTTCGATTTCTAACTTCTTTTATTCAAAAAAAAAAATTCTAATATTATTGTGTTTTACGTAATAATAACATAAACTTTTATGTGTTAAATAAAACAAGCCAATTATTTATTTGTTTTACTTTAAAAACCATCCAACAAGATTTATAAATATAACTGTAACAATAATATTAAGTCCTTCAAACTATCATTGTATGAAATATTAACATACCAATAGATAAATGTTTTAATATAAAATATTTCCGATTAAAAACTGGAATTATTAAAATTGTTTAAGTTTCAAAATATTTACTTTTTCTATATTAGAAATTGTTTAAACCACACTTTTAGTGGCTTAATATTTACGCACTAATTATTTCGTTGCTTTGGACACTATATGTTTGCATTATATTATGACCTTTTAAACAAACGACAGCGGTTTCTACACGTAGATATCAACTACCTAACCAAGTAGGGTATCCAAAGGAACCTAATGCGTATTTTCGTTTATGTTTCCTATGGGACGATGATATGTAAGATACGATAATTCTAGTTATATTTATTTGACAATAGATACTTCAGTTAAAACATAATTTAATACAAATTAAATTAGGAAATATTTATTTACTATAAAATTAACGTTTTACGCTCAAAAAACGATGGTAAATGTACATGTGTAAGATGCGTGTGTGTTTATTCAACCATATTCAATAAAAATAAGAACACTGAAAAAATCCAAAATCGATCAGGTAAAAATAAATATTTCAAAAATAATAAAATATATTCGTTCAAGGACAGCATAGACAGGGCCAACAACAATGTGTTTATTGAAAACCTGTTAAAACTACACGCTCACAAATACCTATATAACAATACGTTTTCAAAATCCTTTATCATCGTGCATACAATATTAAAACCGCCTACCTATGTTCTCTAACCTAAGCATTATAGAGCACAATAAATCACTGTATCTACGCTGGTTAATTAATATTAACAAAATAAGTTTGATCATTTAAATTTTCGGCCTGACAAATATATACGAATCGACATAAACATCATTTTTGAAAAAAAAAAACCATTAAATAATAAATGTCTGTAATCACTATACATCTCAAATTGATTTGTATCGAATTTAAAAAAACTAACTGTAAACACATGTTTAAATATTTAAAGATATAATATAATAATATAATATACTATTTTACCAATTTTTTTAATTGGCCAAAACAAAATGAACTGATCTCAATGAAATGCATTAAAGTTTTTAAAAAAGGTGTGATATGTAAATACAACATTCTCAATTTTGATTTAAAATATATCAATAACTATTTTTTATTGCACATATTATAAAAAATATTCATTTCATTATAAGGAAAATTGTTGTACTTTTTTACATTTTATAATCAAATGATATACTTGCTAAATGATTTATATTATTAACACCTACTATCAAAGTATACAAGGAAACAATTTAAAAATCAAAAATTAATCAAGTAAATAAGTCTTTAGTAATAAATTATAAACATTATTAGATTTTATAACTAGGTTAAGTTTATACTGTAGAAACTAAAAATAGACCTGTTGTACGCTACGTACAACGATATTTAAAATTTTAATCCATAGTTAGTGAATATTAATAAGTTAAAAATATTTCTTAGTTAGTCCATTATTAATCGTATTATTAAGATATCATACAAAAGAATAGAGAAAAAATTAAAATCAAATCTATTATGTTTGGTTGTAACGAGTTGTAACGACAGTGAAAAGGACGAAATTGTATTTAAATGAATAAATAATATTTCATATTTTTGTTTCCTACTCATAGACGTTTGTTTTTAGGTTGTAATCAACGTATATGACATCCTAAAAACTTTTAAAAGTATAAAATGTCAACGATATTACAATCAATTTAGCTTTTAATTTATTGTTTCTTCGTAGGTTTCTAAATGTTATTTAAGACTTCTGAAGATTTATAGTATACTTTGAAAAGCTTAAAGTACTATTTAACTGTTACCAGTGCCTATCTACTTTCAAATAATATCTTACTAAAGATTTTATTTTTTTAACTATTATTATTATTACACCAAAAAGTTATTTTTAAAAAAAAAATCATCATCGTAAATTGCATATAACTTAAAAATGTATAAGTGATAAGTAGCGTTGTATGAAAAACCTATCTAACAAAAAAAAAGTTTAATTTTATTATTCTCTTTCCTAAAAATATTAAAATAATCTATTAAGATATAATTATTTATTTCAAAAAAAAAAAAATTGGAACACAAATTAAGAAGTACTTCATAAATTATACAAGCCACCATCAAACATTGTATGACAAATTATAATTGCTTAATTAAATATAATATGCAATACCTACATTTAATAAATCAGCATAAAAATTAAGACGTTTATTTAACCAAATTATCATTAAAAAAATATACTACATGCTTAAAAGTATTTAAAATGTGTATTTTTGTAGAAAATAAATTTAAAATATAAAAAAAGTACTTCTATTAAGTTAAAAAACAATACATAATTATATAAATTTAAAATACACCACAACATTACAAATAATTATTTATCACTCAATTAAACTTTCTAACTAAAAAATATATATAGTTAAACTTTAGACATTATTGGATCCCTTTTTGGATATCAGATAATAAATTGAACTACATCCCATTTCATTGCGAAACCTTGACTTTCCTCTAGGGAGGTTTGTTACCTAAATCCAAAAACCAATTATTCGCGTATGTTGTACTGATATCTATTTTTCTAAACGATTTAGATGAATAATGAAAAAAATAGTATGACTTAGCTTAAAATTATCTGATAGATATAAAACTTTGTATTAAAAATTTATACTTGATAAAAATCAAGTAAATGTTAAATGTATTAAAAAAATTAAATAATTATATGCCAAAATATTATTGTTTGGCCATTTTGGTACTTATATTTATTGAATATAAAAGTATTTTATACTTATGTTTATTTTCACTCATAATATTATTATTACATGATAATTTATGTGTCATATTAAATTATTATTATTAATATTTTTTTAAGTATACATTTATATCAAGATTACTCGCTACTTTCTATTTACACTTATCGTTGAAAACTTGGTTAACTTTGTTTTTTCCGAAATATTTTATATCTATCTATTTTTAAATAATTATTTATCAAAAATCTGGTCAAACAAATTTTTTTTTATATATTCTGATATAATTTTTATATTTAAACAATACTATGTCAATATTATATATATTTTATAGTTGAGCAATAATAGAATATTACATTGTACTTATTCCGTCAAATAAAGCCAATTGGGTGTATGTTCAAACAGTATTTATATCCTTTTTACTTTTACCAGTCTTCAAACAATAATAACATAATTAACTACTACTGTTGTTATGAATGAGTATGCACAAAACACGTTGGGCAACTTATACCAATTAGTAGGTAACTAATGTCAATAATTTGATTGGATTCCTTTTTAAAATGACAAACCTTTGTGACGTAATCAAAGGGTCCTAGGACTGATCCTACCACTAAGACTTACATATCGTAATTCAATTCAAAGAACTGTTATAGAATGAATTACCACATTAAAAATAGTTATACTCTACTCGTTACACAAGCTCTACCCCAAAATCAGTATATAAATATGGTTATAGGTGATTTTCTAAATTGTATTCTTGTATTATACAAGAACTTTATACAGACTAAAATCTACCGTTCTTTTTCCATGAAAATCTATTGTCTAGATCCAAATAATTTATTTGTCTATATTTATAAATATTCAAGATAAACGACCATACTAAGTATAATATTATATAAACATAATTTGTACATATTAATGTATACATACAAAGGATAATATATTTTGATAGATAGTCGTTAAACAATAACAGTGCATCAGAGAAAACAGAAAGTTAGAAAAAAAATAAAATGCATTAGGTAGTATACTCAACTTAAGTATAATAGTAAAAAAAAATTCTATAGGGAAACAGTGATACTGATAACGACTGTAAGTCGCCGGCTGGTAAAACGGTTATTACAGTTTCGTCTGAATACTTTTATTCTAGGAAATAAATAATAATACGCGTAGTATACGTGTTAATGGTACTAGACTGATTCGGTAATAGTCCTAAAATCTTAAACATAACAATTAATTTTTTTATTTTAATAACTATAATAGTTGTATAATAATTTATTCAGTCGCTTATAAACATAAATCTACAACAAATAATATTTTTTTTTAAATAAAATATATTTGTTCAAAAATTGAGAGTTTTTGTACAATTTCTAATTTATTAAATCCTATGAAAGTTTAAATAGACATATAAAATATTCCATTGAAATTATAACTTTTTAAACAAAGTATTTATAAAAAATTATTATTTAAACAATAAAGATTCTCTAATCTAATATTTAACAACATTATCGTGGCTTTTTGTAATATGAAACTGAAATTAAAATAATATGTATAGAAAACAATGTAATAATGTTTAAGTACTAAATTAGACATTATAATAAACTAAACAAAACGTACACCAAAATTATTATTAACTGTTACTCCTTAAACCATTAAAATATAATCAAGTACATAATTCATTATGAGTATGATATAATCGTATTAAAAACTAATTAATCAAATAACATATGAAGATAAAGAGTATTCTGAACCCACAATAAAAACAGAAAAATGTTACACAACAAATAAATATATCATGATGAAAAATTCTACAATATTAATATTAATAATATCATAAACATTTATTTCCACAAATATATAACAATCATGGATCATTAAGTGATTGATTTTAATACTTGAAGTAGGATTTTATAAGTTATAAAATATTTGATACTTGATCTTTATTTTTTGCAAAAATAAACATGAAATAGTTTTGAAATATAATTTGATGATTCTTTGAAGTATTACATTTTATATATTGTGATATCTTTAGTAAAAATAAATGCTACAGGTACAAACATAAAACATTAAACTTTTATTATAAAGAATATTTGAATAAAACTAACTTCACTGTGAAATCAACATGGATATGTATTTAAATAGAATAAATCATGTACCTACTTACCATTTACAAATGGCTTTTTAACGAAAATAAATGTTATACACTTTATAGGCCTAATGCCTATAATGTATACTAAAATAAGTGTTCATGTAATTTTGAATAATTGAATGCATATGCATATAATATTAATATTCATAAGCTAGTTAGATTTAAAACTTTTGCATAAAATAAAATGAATGTCTATTTGCGAGAAAAACAAATATCACAGTGTACGCTTCCCTCATTAAGTTTCTTTAACTATCTTCTGTCAACAAATATTACAGCACTCTTTCTCAATTTGAATGACGACAAATGGTAAACAAAGTTTACAATGACTTCCACTCGACCTACTCGGGGAGGGATTTGAACGTGTTCGAGTAGAAAGGTAAATTCACTAGACTGAGAATGGGTTTTTGAGTACATGATATACATTTTTTTATACATACATTGGGTTGTATAATCAAGAATATTACTTTTGGAATAAATACCGGAAATAATTGCTACCAAACACATTTTATATTTACAGTAAAAAATATAAACTTGATTGAATTTACTTATTATTGTAAATAACTCTAATACCTATAACAATAATACTTTTGACAAAATAATATAATAAGTTCTTTTAAAAGAATTTTTCCAAAAACATAAATATCATTTGGGTTTTGTCAACATCACAAAGCTATAATAAGCCTATAACGTAGAAATTTAAAAAAACATTCTAAGTTGCTTACATGTCCAATTGAAATTATTGTGATTTATCTTCAATCTACATGATAAGGTATTTATAAATATAAATAAAAATATTATTTTTAATAAATTACAATATTATATTATATTTGTATATTCTAAACACATATAAATTTAATTTATTTAAAAATTGTCTTAACAGAATGTATCATTTTTATATTAAAATAATCAAATTTTGTCAAAATTTTAATTTCAAATGATCATAAAAAAAATAAATTTGGCTTTACATTAAACCATTCTTTAAATTTATTTCAATAAGAAAAATTTGAAAAATTTTGTATTAAATATCAATTCTTAGATGCTTAGGTATTAAAATTAATTTATCAACATTATACAATTAACATTTATTTATTCATATACGAATATATTATTCTACAAAATAATTCACATATTTTCACGATTTTAATATAATTAAAAATTAAACTACAAACTAAATCAAATTTTAAAACAGAAATCTCCTTAAGACTCAAGCATATTTATAGTTCCAAAACTAGATAACAGATAAAACAAACAATTAAAGCTCTCTACTCGGAATATAAAATATTCTAAAAATTGTATACTTAATACAATTTTAAGGTTACTTACTATTTATTGAAACTATATTTTAATACACTTTATGTGAATATTGCATAACATTAATTAAGTATAGTATTTATTAAATGAATTACCTAATTAAGTAATAATTATTTTGCAATTTGTATAACTAGTTTTACTAAAAATCCATAAATATTAAATTATGATTATTATTTCACGAATTTCACGTATCAAAATTGTATTTAAAACTTTGATCATAACAAGTAATGATAAATTGGGATCGGTGTAAAGCATTATAACGCCATGTGTGAAAATGGTGTATGGAGAAAAATGTTAGAAAAGTGATTTTGTTCGCAAGAAAAAGTGTTAAGTAATACTCACAAATAAGTAATAACCATTTGAAAGTTGTTTTTTATTTAACTCATTTTCAGTTGTAATATTTGTATTAGTAATATATTTTATTCGTGTTAATCTTTACTATAATTTGGCTATAAGCAAAATATGTTAACAACCTAATCGTAAAATTGAATACACTTAAGAACTTAATAAAACTTGTCATGATACTTAATAATTAATTTAATGTTCAATTCAGAACTTGACCATTTTCCACATACACAAACAAATGGATTTGTTTCTCGGCTTTATCGCAAAATTACATATGAACAGCTGAAATCAGATGAATCAAATGCCGTGTACAACATTTAACAACACAAGTGCTAACATGAAAGCCGAAAGTGCGCGATCATACTTACACCTGTAGTGCAGAAAAGAAGGAGAAAAATATAATTGTGCAGTAGTTACAATACTAGAGACCAAGAGTTCCATCTACGTAAATGTTCGAATGCCTATGTACGACAAACTAACGGCAGCCGTCTGTACTGCGTGCCAAATAACTACTACCGTTTCCATTTCGCGTGACATATCATAATGTTTCACCGATTCACTTTAGCTCAGCAAGAAAACTACTAGATGCTAGCAATGCTTCCGGTTCCTTTTTTCGTGATATTTAGCTTCATTGCTTTACTCTAACATTCTAACCACAACTATTTTGTACGCTTTTTTAGAAGAAAGGAGAAATGTGTAACGATGATAAAACATAAAAAAGGAAAACACAAGTTTATTGTAAAATATTATTTAAAATATTAAGCAACTTTATTTTAATAATAGTTGTACACAAATATCAATAGGTACAGTAGGTGCATACTAATATGTTATTATATGCATATATTATTTATTTAGGTACATAGGTTAAATATAATAATATATATATAGTTTAAACAAGTAAGCTCACCATGTATCCTCGCTCACCTCTTATTTTTTTCTTGAATAATACATTTAATCAAATTCTTATTTTCAATAAGTTTACCTAAACAATAATTAAAAGTTAAAATAATCAAAAAATACGATAATTTAAATATATAACAGATCAGATTAAAATTTAAGAAAATAATTGTTGAGAATAATAAATCACTGTTCATACATTAATATTTATATTATCAGCGTATTAACCTACTAAGTAAACATCATACGTAATTTTAATATTAAAATCCAAAATATTTAAAATATGTATATATAAAATGTATACTAACAATACCAAATGTCCGTTAAGAATTGAATTATTGGGATTTTAAATGTCAGATTAATTATTATTTCTTGGTTCATTTAATACCTCTGTACTTTGAACATAATACATTTTTAGCACTAATAACTAATTTAATTTTAAATTTTATTAGTAATTTAATAATAATGATATTCTGGTTTAAAATGTTAGTGACATATAAAGGTTTTTAATTAACTTGTAAATTAGGTACTATTTATTAAAACTTTTTTTATTTTAGATTGTTGGCTGAAAGAATAAATATTTAAATTTTACATTATTTTATTTCTTATTTTTATATTAAACAAATTTTTTTGAGACTTGTTTCTGATTATAAATAGGCATAACTAATTAATATTTTAGGTTTTTTAAAATAATTAACGAATTCACAAATAATTCATTTTTATTTAAGACTATGAAATTGTTTCACTCACAGTCCCACAAAAAACAGTAAACTTATCTAGCATTTTGAAAATGCTAGTTCTTTATTTATTAGATGGTTTTTTTTTTTAATACAACGTTTATAATATATTCTCTATATAATAAAGTAGAACTTTTATTCGTCAAAACTATGCATTTATTTAAACATATTAATATACATTTAGTATACAATTCAACATAAAGCAGAATATTTATTTTTATGAAACTGAATTTATATATTATATCTGTATTATATATATTACATAAGTAGATATCTATTTTTATTTTGAATATTCATATTGCAAAATAGGACAATTCGACTAGTGATTTTTCTAAATAGGCTCTACAATTCCTGTGGGCTACATAGCTTTGTGATGTTGATACTACGTTTACAAAACAAAAAAAGAATTTTATTTATATTATTTTTTTATAATTATACTAAATAAAGCTTTCTATATCTAAGAACCGAATATAAACTTAAATTTTTAATAATATATTATACATATTGACATATTGTTAGTTGTTACAGTAAAAATAGATAGCTTACTTGGTCAGAAAGTAAAATTAAAGTGATTTCGAGCTAATCATTCATATTACTTTTTAATTAAAATTAAAAAAATATATCCACTATGATATTATAAAATTATAAACCAAAACCAAAACATAATAGATATAATAATTAATATACATTAATTTTTAAAAAATTCATCTGTTTTCATGTTAAATTATTTTCAGTTAAAAATATTTGGCTTTGTAAATATTTAAAATTGAATATTCACTATTCCATTCATAACAAATAAGTATAGAATACCTTTAAAATGTTTCTGTAACTCAAAATCTGAAATAACCTAAAATTGTATCATATTATATTATTTTTTTCTTGAAAATAAATGGGAATTCTGACACATTTGAAGTACTATGTTTGTCTAGTGTCCACTTCTAATCTATAGGGAGGGCTATACAAAACTTTTGAAGCATTTTAGTGTCCCAAAAAACGTGTACGAATACAAAACACATCGTTATAAAATAAAATTATTGCTTTCTTACTTCTATTCAAAATCAAAAATATTTTTTTTCAGCTATTATAATATTATATTAGATTATAAAATGACTCAAACATGTATAAAAATAAAGATATAACTATTACACATATTATTTAATAACCAACAATGAATAATCGAACTATATTCAAAGTACCTACAGATTGAATATTTGAATCATTAAGCTATTTAAGTTAACAATTCAATGATACATATTACTTGTTCTTTTTTACTAAAAATAAAAACGTATCTAATTCCTTAACTTGAAAACTAACTAAAACCATCTCTTAATAGTGCACAAAGTTTTATGTTAAAACTTTTGAAACTCATTAAAAAAAAAGTTAAACATCATCATCATTATTTGGTTCTTTATAAAAGATTAATGACATGTATATTAACAACCTTTGTTTATAATAAATTGCATTAATTAAATTCTAAAATTAACCACGTTATATTAAAACATTTTATAAATTTATAATTGTATAAAAATATGATGAGATGTACAACCAACCTCAATTTACACTAACATAATAATAAAATAAACCTCTTGATAATAGAAAAATATATATAAATATAATGAAAAGTTTAACACTCGATAACACAAAATTTTAAATGATAGGCATATTTCTACGGTAACATCGATGTTTACTATATAAATATTATAAATAAGTTACACCATAATAAATATTTAACTTAATGTTAATTTAAATCTTAAAGTAAAAAAAATAATGGTCCAATTAATATAAAAAAATAAGAATTTTATAATTATTTGGAAACCACAAGTCAGTTAATTCTAGTAAATCATGCACTAAAGTGTTATTCAAACACAATATCGAAGTATTATAATGATTTAAAATCAAAAAAACAATTTATAATATAAAAAGTACATACATCCTAAAAATATTAAAATTTATTATTTATTCAAAAATATAATAAAATAATAAAGAAATATATGCATATTAATTTTAAGTTTTTAGATCACAATCGTCTAATATCATTATTTGATACCTACTTGTCTTACTTTATATAAATTATGTTAACATGAATATATTTCATAAATACTGTTTATAATTTCATAAATTGAATTCAAAAATGATTGAAATTTGTATAAAAATATTTTAATCAATAAATTATAATTGTGTAGAAGTATAATGTAAAGTAAGATTTATATATAGAGAACCCTTATATACAACGAACATCTCTCAATAACAAAATCCCCTTAATATTTTTCATTTTTTTCGTCGTGTACTCATGTCATAAATATAATAACGTATTTGACACTCTTGAAAACAGACAACTTTTAATGATAGGCATTTTATCAGTCCCATCTATGTCAGCTATATAAACACGTTTAATACAGAACTTAATATAATTGTTAACTTAATAATAGTTGGAGCCTAAAATCACTATAATATAGTGATAAATCATTAAAACTAAATAAACAATATACCTAGACAATACGAATATCATAACGAAACATACAAATATAGAAAATGCAATAAGTCACATACAAAACTCATTGGATCTAATATCAGAATTGTTCACAAAATGGAAACTCAACTTCAACCCAATCAAAATCGAACCGAAAATATTTACCCTAAGGATATATACAAACCCTACTCAAATAATAATTAATAATAAACCCATAAATTTGAATAATAAAGATCAGTCAATTAAATAGGTACCTCGGAGTATTCCTTGATGAAAAACTAACATGGAAAATACAAATAAATGTAATAATAAACCAGACTATATACATAAATGAACATTTTATAACCCCTAATAAACTAGCTCAACACTACAAATTTAACGATCACTATTATATAAAATACATCAATAATAAGACCACTCTCAACATATGCGCATATATGATATAATTCACATTCACCTAATCTTAATAAAAAAACAAAAAAAAACTACATACAATCCAAAATAAATTTCTTAGAGTAGCTCTAAAAACTTGGTTTATCCGTAACCAAAAACTCCATAACGACACTGTAATACCATTCTTGGGAATCAGGATAAAAAATGTCATTCGAGACTCGTTTTAACTGAAATATTTCTCGACTATAAAATTAGGAATGTAACAAAAACACTACCGATTGAAACCATGCCTTGCTCAAGATGTCCTACTGATTTCTTCATAATCATCAACTTAATTCTGTACATTTAATTAAATATATAATATATATTCATAATACATTGAAAAAATTAAATCAGTAAAAAAAAGTAATAAGTATAGGTTAGGTTTATAACAGAATATAGATAGATCACTGATTAAGTACAACACATGAAAACATTTAAATTTTAATTAAGGAAAGTGTATTAGAATTATGAATTAAAACACTTTATTTATTATTTACTTATGATTTTTAATTCAACTAAATCGTAAGAGATACGTATAATATTGTATACTGTGGTAGCAACACTAATAATGAACAAGATAAATACTTCATATTTTATTATCACTTTTATTATGATAATAATTGGTCTCAACATCTAATATCATCATTTACGAAACTATAATTAATATATTTACTTATTAAGTATTAGTAACACTAACCTAACTATATAATATTTCCAATACATTTTATTATTTTATTTTTAACTGCTTAGATTAATCTAAACTAAAAAATATTGGTTATTTTAAAACTCTAGCAAATCATGCTCAACTATTTAGGTATCATTGATGTATACACTACACATGTCAGGTAAAAATTATTAAAATACAATATAAATAATTATTGAAATATCAATCCTTATTTTATTTCCAAAATATATTAAACTCAAAATACAACATTTCTAGAAAAGACTATGAACAAAGTTATATAAATTTTACATTTTACTTATAAATATTTTAGAATACTAATGAGTTTTTATATAAGCTTGAATTTCACGTTAAAAAAAATAGTCGAAAAACTTAAAGTCGATGTTAATTAATTAATATAAGGCTTATTATTTACTACCCCAAAAACTATTTTTAAAATAAAATAAATTAATAATATTACAAGCCAGTAGCAGTGAAAACTAGAAATGTCTTCAGTACTATTTTTAATCAATTTAAATAAAAATATATTGTTGCAACGAAGAATTTACAGTAATACTTTCTTGAATAAATACCCAAAGCCTCTCCTAATATACACAACATATTTAAAAAAATATTATACTCTGTCCAGTTATTGGATTAATTAAACCCGCTACATAATGTATGATTAAAGTATTGATATAAATTATTATTTCATTATTTTATTAAATTTTGAACTTAAAACTTATTATTATAGCTCTAAGGTAGGTTAGTTACAATACTAAAATTATTTTTTAATAATTATTCATTTGTTTCTATTTATTTTTTAGCTAATATTAAAAGAAGTTTAAATTCGATACTACAAATAATTAGAATATATTTATCGTAATTAAATATTACTAAAAATAATCAAGATAATTTAAAGTGATATATAAAGGAAACAAAATAAATTTTTTTAGATAGCAATAAATTATTTAAAATAATATTATTGATTCTAAGATGGGGGCCAAACAAAATGTTTAAAATTTTCCCCAAGTCTTAAAAAATTGTCATTAAGCAACAAAACAGTTTAATATAATATTATTTAATCAAAAATTATAACTTATATAAATTAAAAATATACAATCTATTTAACGGGCTTTTAAAATAAATACCACATTAGAGTAAAAAAAAGCAAATATTATTTCGTGCACTAACTTTCAAGATTATTTACATATTATTTTATTTTATTTCTTACCAATTATCAAAATCGGAGCGAAGTGCTTACCTGTACGGCACAGGATAATGATGTATTATTTACTGTATATTTGAAAATAATGATATCGCTTTTGTACAATTTTTCGAAGCGATACATATTTATTAACTTTGTCTACGCAATTGTAAGTCACTTATTATAATAATAAATCATTAAGTCCAGATTTTCAACATGTATTTAGTATTATAGAATAATGAATATCATATAAATAACCTTTTATTAAAAATATTAGTCTAAAATACTCAAAACTAAAAATGATATTAGAATAAATTATGAACAATATTGTTTTAAAATTAAAAATTATATAGATTCTGTCTTTTATAAAACGTTAAAATGTTATATCTTTAATATAAATGAAGATTGTTTAGTTATCATCATTATTTAATTATATACTACTAATCATGTCTAAAACTTAAAGCTTTAAAACACAAAATTATACAATTTATCAGAATTTAAGTAAAAAACAAATAGAACACATAAAGATCGGTTGTTGGGCCTTGAACACTTGTTTCACTTTGTTCATCTCTAAAGCAGGACATTTTTGTATTATTGATATCAATTAGAAATTAATAATAAATTATCGCATCCAAAAAACAATTTTTTTGAACGTAAATTGGCTCATAAAAATATATATATACCTACAATAATATTATTATCAACATTATATAATTGTATAAATATTTTAAATTACTCATAAAAAAAATATTAATAAATCAAGATTTAAAAATAAAAATATTCAAGAAATAGTAGTTCCATTTGGTAAATTTCAACTTTAAATTAAAATGTGAAGTTTTTTAATTTTTATATAATATTTTCAAAAATATAGGCATAAATAAATTATAAAAATGATGTGTCTATTATACGATCTCAAAATTAAAACTAAATGTTATATCTTTATTTAAAAATGTCTGCATTTTTATAACTTGTTTTAGTTTTGACAATTTGTCAGTGATAAAACATAAAACAAAAACATAGTTCTACATGAAAAAAAATACTTATAAATATAATTATTATGTATATTATATACCTAGTCTTGACTCGTGAAAGTAATACATTTTAAGACTAACTTCAATTCTCATAAAAAAATCTGTATAAGTGATTTTTAGATCATTTTTAATTATAGCTCAAAAATAAACAATATTTTTAAAAAATATATATAAGCTCTAAGTAAATATCACTTAATAAACATATCTTTGAAAATTCCTTGTATCTAGTATTATTATTTTCTTAAAAAGAACAAAATATCTACGATAAATTTTGTCAAAAACGAATTTTTGTTAATGTCCGTATTACGTTTGCAATTGGTCAGTAGTTTTTCTCTATGTCAATATATATTATATATATTATATAAAATCAAAAAATGACCTTTGAGTAATTATCTTCGATCGTGTACTTAGTATTTTTCATTATTTTTGAGTTAAAGAAAAAAATATTTGAACATATCTGTTTCAATAAAAATGTTTGTAAATCATTTATTTTCGTCGAGTGTTTTAATATTCCACAGGGATTCGTATTAGGAAGAGCGAAGTTTAGTAACATAAAAATACGGAATTTATTAAATTATAGAATGCTTATTCCAAATGCAATAAAGAGCCTGTCGTCTGTGTCTTTTTATAAACACAAAAACTCGTCACGGGGGGTTACAAAATATGAAAAATAATGAAATAACATAACTAGCGATATTGTCAATACTGTCTGATTACTAATGCAATTATAACGGGTCGCGGGTTTTATTCCGTATAAATATATTATTATTATCGTTATAGTTTAACCTCCAAGTCTCCGTGTTTCCAGACGTCGGACGTCCCATTGCACGCGCATCCTCGTATATTTATGATACAAAATATACATATATATATATATATTTTAAATTGTATACCACTATATATATATATAGGTACACTAACTGAGAATACATATCATTATTTGTATTAAATGGACACGCTAACAATTAAAATTTACAACTGCCGGGTATGGTCTTGTAGAGATTTCATAAATTTAACGGCTTGTTAAAATTTAATGTGTGTCATTATTTGGTTTTTAAGAAACTGTTAAATTTTAACGTCTCAAATTCTAAAAGACGTTCGCACGACCCAGCGCGCGCCCACTATACACTATCATGTAAAATAAAATATTTTTTTTTTTTTTCACGACTATTATAAATGCCTATGAGCCGTGCGTTAAAAGGTATAGGTTGGGGTGGTAAAATTCTATACGATGAGTGTGTGTACATGATGTACATATTGGTGAACAGGAGATACGTGGAGGCGAATACTTATATATGTAAAATTTAACAATAATATATAATTCTATGCGATACCACATATTAATATAGTAACGAAATAACAATGTAATAACAATAATATTACCTATATGTAATTATTACGATGACGTCTCGTCGCGGTGCTGGCGCCGCCGGGGCGCAGTAATGCCATATATTATAATAATATTAAAATATACTGTACGAATTATGGCATTGTCTTGGCATTAAATACAACACTATATGACAGTTGAAATAATAATATGACTACGGATATTATATTGTTGTTTTTGTTGTCGTTGTTCGTGACGTTTGCGGCGCGACAGCGTTTCGCAAAGCCAACACGAAACGAGGCGCAACGCGTGACTGTCTCGCGGGTGGCGGTGACCACGGTGGTACCGTACGAGCGTATGCGGTTTGCCGTCCGCGCTGCCCTCGCATTATATACCTTTGAAACGGGCCGCGCCACCAGGCGGCTTTACCGGTAACTAATCATTAATTCACTGGGGGAAAAATCAACACCTATTACCGTATCCTCCACCGCCGACTTTCCCACACGACGGCGACAACGATGACAACGACGATGTCGGTTTGTTGTGTATCACGGAAAACGCAGTGTGACGGTCGACGTCTCTCTCACTCGCGCTCTCTCGCTTGATCGCTCGCCCTCATACCTACATCGCAGCCCCCTCCCGCCCCTCCGCCGCATCCACGGTGTCCCGGTAGCGAGAGGGCGAAATAAAAGCACTTTATAAAAACGGGACACTCACTCGTTCGGTGGCATAAGATGTTTATTATCCGTTATAAAATATATGGTTGTCGACACCGCCGCCGCCGCCACCCCAGGATACGGGAAGCGTGCACGCACAACAATATAATAATACGTTGTAAAATACGCGCACACGCACTCACACTACGTTGACGACCACGGAATGATAATAATAAATTATAATATTGTTATTATAACTATCAATTCGGAGCACGCGCCGCGCAGTCGTTCGTTATTACAATATAAACTATGATACGTATAGTTGATCGCGGTCGGGCGGAGAGCGGATGTTTCTTCTCTTTTTTCGTTTAAAAAACTTTTGTACCGCAAAACCCACGTGTAATGCCGTAGGTATATTTATTATGTATTCTGGTCTGCTTAATGTCTAATACCTGCGCCAGCCTTTGTGTTAATGCGATTTCACACATATATATTCGATACGGGCATTTCGAATTTTTATAAACGCCATATGTGATATTTTTTAACAACTGCACTGTCTATACTTGTAAGTATATAATTATAATACTATATATAGTACATTCCGTAACGGCGTTGAGAAAGGAAAATTAAAAGTTCGGCTCCGCGATAGGTCATACGTATAGCTATAACGCGATATGATACCGCGAGACCGTATGCCTAGAATGTCTCTTGTGGTAATCATCATCCGTCATAGATGAATATTATAGATGTGGACGTGAACAATCTATAACAATGGCCGTTGCACGTGGTCTATTGGAATATTCAAACAATTTTTCCCCAAATATCTATATGCTTAAAAGGCCACAACACCTGCATTTATTGTATCTGTCTTACAAGCGCGTAACATAGCAAATTTACGCTCAGCAGATCACATTTAGCTAAGTTAGTTTAAAAATTAGAATGAATCGATATATAATGAAACTTGATGGTAAGAACATTTTCTGTGTTTGTATTTTGGATTATTAAGATAGTTCAACTTTTTAGTAAGTTGTGCGTATGTATATTACATATACTATGTAACATAGCGTAAATTAAAAATGCTCAAAACTCACTTAAAAACTGAATAATCGTAAAAAACCAACATACAAACACATATAATGTTCTTACCACCAAGTTTCATAGAAGGTCGACTCACTCTAATTTTTAAACTGACGGAGCTAAAGGTGATCTGCTAAGCGTAAATTTGCTATGTTACATACTTATAAGACGGAGACAACACATGCGGATGTGATGTTCTCTTAATGGCTTAATAAACTCTGACTTATGACTGACTAATTTTTGGTCAAATAGAAAATATCAATGTATATCTGCTATATAATATCTATTATTTACGATCAAAATGTAAATAATAATATGTATTTTTATATATATGGTGAAGTAAGAAATTCGGTTCCGCTCTGCTTTATATGCAGTAAGTGTCGAGTATACTTCGTCATTGAGTAGGTCACTGTTATATGTAAATATAATGAATATGTTAAATTTGAATTCAATGATAGATCATTGCCTAAACAATGTTTCATCTCCCTGTAGCGTAAATATTTTCCCCCACGCCAAGTTATAGATTTGAAATAATTGTGTAAAGTCTACTGAAGTTAAAAATAGTTTATTTTAATTTAACTCAAGTTTAAACAATTGTACAAAAGTGTGAGACGTGATGGTGTTAAGGAGTAAGGACTCTTCGCTTCGCAACATCTAAAAATGTTGTACTGTAGACTCCCTTAAAATATATGGTGTCCTCATTCATCTTCTACTAGACCTGAGGTCCATAATTTGACCCACCCTCTCGCTTTTGCGTCATTTCAAAAATGTATTGTTGCTGATCAGCAACATAATAGAAGTTTGTACTGAATGTACTAGTATCATCATAGTTGAGTCTTAGTATCATATATGTTAGATAGGTCAAAATCAGTTAATACATTTAGAATCATAATCTTTATTATGATGTATATTGTATGTTAATCGTTTTATAATATTTAGCAAGATTTTGTAAAATATTCTTGTAAATATATTGTACATTTATACAAGTTCTGTGAGAATCTTAAGCCCGTTACACCCTCCGAAAACTTATATGAGACCTTGTACTCAATTTTCAAGCTTTTTGACCGAATATAAAAATGACAATATAAAAAAACTGAAAACTGCAAATACGAGTACAATATAAATAGTTTGAAATCACTCTAAATATTTTTAAAATGTCTTTGAGTATAGAAAATTGTAATTTAAAACTTAAGTAACGGTGGGATGCTACAAATTTCTATAGCTATTTTTTTTTTTTTGAATTAAATACAAAAAACAAAGCTTGCTAAATGAAAAATCATTATTTTACACGTCAATCTATTTATATAAACATTAAATCTTCAAGCGTTCATAAAATATTTATAAAATTACATTAAACACACTTAAACCTCAAGTATAAATATTCAAAACTTATACATTTTTAACTATAAAATAATTTCAAAATTTTCACAATTTTCATAGATTTAGGAATCTTAAATTAATTTCTTACTTTTAATCCCTCGAAATTTATAACTAAATTTACTTTTCTGACAAAAAAAAAATATTGAAGTTAAATATCAAAGCATTTTTACTGTTCTAAAAGATAACAACTCGCATGTTTAATCGTTCCACTCAGAATCTAAAACAATTTTAAAATCGGTTGAATTTTTAATAAATAAAAATAATAAAAAAATGTAAAAAATTATAAAACGTTAAGATTTTCACGGCTTATATTTTGTATTATATGTTAACCTATTAACTAATACAAACTCGTTGATATGGTTTTAATGTATTAATGTGAATACCTGCTGCCCAGAAATAGTTAATGTTGACAGATACCTGCTGTGAATGTCGTTGTAAGTACATCAAAATCGTTGTAAATGTCGTTATGACAATATTTAAATAGCAATATTAGTGAATATTGATAATACCATATTTTTTTTCAATACATTTGAATATTTCGGGGTAACAGGAAAGTCACAATAATAACACATATAAAGAAATAGTATATACTAAGAAAACTACCTATATACAATATTAGATACTAATTATACGAGTAATTTTGATAAAATATTTTATTAACTTATCCAACAAGGCAACAATTTATATAATATTATATCTCAATAAAGACCTCGCTATATTAGCATATTTTAAAGTATACTTTTATCATACATTGCGGTTATACATTACAAACAATTAATTTTAACAACAACTTAAAAATATCGTTGATAATCCTGCAGAAATCAGTTTAGAGTGTACAAAGAAAATTTAATATTAATTGGTGGTGTAATAACGGATCAAACACAGTTTGTAAAATAAAATAAACAAAATTTAAATGAGTACATAATATTATCTAATAATAATAATTAATTTATTAAATTGAGTATAATATTTTTTATACATTATGTATAGTCTATAGTACCTACCTTTTACTTTTGACAGTTGACACTTGGCATATATAGTATAAACTATATAAATACTTCTTATCTTAATAATTGATAAAAAACAGAATTTTTGGCAAATTGATTATGTTTGTTGTAATTTAAAATCAAATAATCGTAAATATATGAAATTTTTACCAAATGTTTTTGGTATTTTTTTTATATATTATGAATAATTTTCAAAATACTTTATATTTTATTTTTGGCTATTTATAAACATTTAAATTTTCCATTTTATTTAAAAAAAAATTCTATACATTTTGATAAAAAAAAATTTTACTCAGTCGAAAAATTTAAAAAGCATATATATTTGATGGTTCCACAAAAGTTTTCTATCGTGTAATTAAAAATTTAAAAAATACCTAATTATAATTTTTCTATACACATTTGAAATTTAAATTCAAATGAAATAAATTTAAGCGAAAAACAATTATTTTAAATATTTTATTATAATTAAAAAATATTAAGTATCTGTGAAGTCTTAAAACTTTTACATACCTAATACCTATATTATTAAATTTCATAAACTATATTAAAAACTAGATATTACATATTATTCAAACTACTACTACTAGAAGTTTATAGTTCATACTATTGCCTATTTATATTACGAATTTCTATTCACTATTATTTTACAAAAAGTCGATATTGACTCAAAAATTAATGTATAATATAACCTATTATAATCTAATAATAATGCAATATTTTCAGCAAAACTTAATTCAACCTGCAGTATATTACTATGAGTAAAATAAATTACTATAAAAGTAATATAAATAATAAATATATCATATAATATACTTAATAATATAGGCTGACAGATCATCTTCACTCAGAATCATTTTTCGTATACAACAATAATTTATCATTAAATTCAAATTTAACATATATACATTACTCAATGACAAAGTAAACTCAACACCTACTTTATAGAAAAATGGTTACTATTACTTTTAAATACTTTTTTTACAAACCTCGGAATAGTTTGATTGTATTATGTATTAAATTAATAAAGAAAAAAATTATGACGCAATTTCAAAATAATGAAATTAATAAAATTTTATTTGTAAAAAAATTGGCATATGGCGTTGCCAACATTAAAATTAATAAAATATGTCAAATTCTCCAATATTTATATATTTTATTTTAATGTAACAAAAATGGGTCTAGAACTTTTCGGCGCGGCCATTTCGTCGATAGATAATTTCGACAACGCCGATTCGGTGATAAAGACAAAATACAAACTTAAGAGAAAATTAAATATCTAAATTTAAATTAGTTTAATAACATTTTAAACAAAATAAATACATGAATTTATATAGATTAAAAAAAACACCTGTTTATATAAAATTAATATAATAGTCAAGTATGTTACAATTTCAGTCAATATTTTATTTTAATATTATATTATTAGATATTCCCCTAATAAATGTGGGAATATCATTTTTATCATATCTATTGACTAATTTTTTGTCCGTGTCTCTAAATTGTTTTAATTTTTTCCGTGGACTATTACCCGTTACCAAATTTCCATACTATGTATCGGTTTCTGCTTGTAATTTATTAATTTTACATAAACTGGTTTTTTTTTTTTAATCTATATTATTAATTTTATTATTATTATTTTTTAGACATTTTTTTATCTAAATAAATGCTTTCATTTATTTTGTTTAAAATGTTATTAAACTAACTTAACCTTAGATATTTAATTTTCACTTTAGCTTGTATTTTGTCTTAATCGCCGAAACGACAGCGCCGAAATAGCCGCTCTGAAAAATCCCATTACTAATAAAAATCTGTTCCTTCAGTGAAAAAATAAGTTAAATTATTTTATTCAGTAAAATTTTGCAGGGCATTCAATTTGGACATTACAATTTACGTTTATTTTTTTATTTTTTATTTTTTGTATACAATTCTGATGTATCGTTTTAAATATCTTTAGGACAATAGCTAATTATAGTTTAAATAAGATATATTATCAAAAGAAATTCAGATAAGACATCTTTGATTTAGAGTTAAGTGCAATTCAAAAGTGTCTAAAATTAACTATTAACAGAACACTATCCTTACATGTGTTATCTCCATCTTATAAACATACAAAATATAGTAAATTTACATTCAATAGAACCAAATGTATGCTGTTAGCTTTAATACTTAAGTATATTGATTTTAATCAAAGTTAAAGATAAAAACATTGTTTGCGCTTAATCGTTGGCTCTTTTTGGTATTTTCATTTTTAAGCTAGAAATAAGAATGTGTAACTAAAAAAAAAAAACAATACTTAAATCTTACTTAAAAATCAAAATATAAAAAGCCAAGGTTTAAGTACAGATAATATTCTTACCTTCAACTTTGATAATGGATCAATTCCTTTATTATTAAAAAAAAACCACACACAAAAGATTTTCCTAAATACAAATTTACCACGTTTATGTTATATAACAGAGATAACAAATGATATGTAGGTATACCCGACTATAGGTAAAATTCTCTTCAAGAAATTCATGGTGAACATATTGAACAATTATAAAAAAATACAAAATATTTACGATTAGTTTAGCCGTATGGGTATTCGTTATCGAATTTACACTAGCTATCTATTTTAAAAATTGTGAATACCGTAAAATTGTATAATTTTATCCGTATCTTGAAACTTTTTAAATTACTTTCATTTATTAAAAATTCGGCTAATTTCAATTTTTTTATTATTATTAATATTATTAATAATTTTCTTTATAAAATAAATTTTATAAATAATATTATAATCTAGAAAAAGGTTTTTTTTAAAAACTTTTTTAAACCATGGTAAAAGGTTATACAGGTATATTACATTAAAGAAATCCCACCTAAAATATCCATACTGCGTTTTTAATTAGGACTACTGACTTTCCATTAAATAAACATACTGTTCCCTAGCTAGTAGCTATAGATATATGTATGAATTGTATGAATGCGTAAAATTATTTTATTCTATTAATTGTGTTGTAATGCTTAATTTTTTCTTTTATTATGTAAATCATGTAAAAAGAAACATGAAAATCTAATACAATCAATGAATAATTTATTTTCTTTAATTTTTTTATTAGTAAATTAACTAAAATGCATTCTTACGAGATTCTATAAACTGGTGGTTGGTTATTACTTTATTTTAAGGTAGAACAAAATATGGCGAAAGCCCCCACACATACACAATAATAGAAATTGTTTTATGAATATTATGATAGTCTTAACAATTGACAATGGAATATTGTTCTACTCTCAATGTCAAACTGCACACTTTCCAACCTAAATTATTAAGTTGAGTATCTATTATCAAAGAACTTATATATTTTGTATTATAATTCTTCACAATTACTATGGATACAATAAATAATAAAATCATGCATATTTAAATTCTAAGTAAACAGAATTAAACAATAATATACCTAAAATACGAGTATACCTATCTATTCAGAGAAGAGAAAAATACTAGAAATATTCATTTTTACTTCTAGATAGATAGGTAGGTAGGTACTAGAATATTAGATACAAGCAATGGCGGATAGGCCCACCGGGACACCGGAATTCTCCCGATGGGCTACTATTTATATTGACGAAAATGGGATGATGGAAATATCTAGATTAAAAATATTTGGATCTTAGATATAATTAAGTGGGCTGCTATATTTTATTTTGCCGGGCCGGTTAGATTATGCATATCTGCCCTGGAATCTGAATACAAGATACATTCAACATTCTCCAAAATATATTAAATACTAAATTCTAATATTAAGGGAGTTTAAAAAAAAATGTAAGCTAATCCTAAATTGTTGATGTTGTAACAAGAATAAAAAAAAAACAACCTAACTTTTAAGTTAAATATTAAGTTATTATTTCCTTGAAAATGTATAACCTAACTTAGTTACTCAAATTAATTTATATTTAAAAATTAACTTTAACTTAGCTCAGTTATTTTTTATTCAGATAAATTGACTCAAACTAGTTAAGAAAGTTGGTTAACTTTCCAAGCTTTTACTTCTTTTCCTGTTGTGTTTTTTTTTTTGTTTTTAATTAATATACATAATTTCTAAATTTATATACTATAAATAGATACTATTACTAAACTATACTATACATCTTATACTGTCTAATAATTAAATTCTAATTCAATCGATGTTGGTTTAAACTGTTTAATAATCCCTACTTTCTCTTGATATTAATTATTCTTATTTTGATTATAATACTATTAATATAATTTAAACAAACGTTTGGAAATATTTCAAAATAGTTTCTAACTTTGAAAAAAAAAACTTTGATCGACTTGATAATACAGTGTAGTTCCGTTTAATGTGATCACTGGTTTACAGAATCAACTGTTTATTACAATCAAAATTGAAAATCCCAAACCAGATCTTATGTTATAAATATTAAATTAACATTTTATTAGAATCACCAAGTACCGGATAATTGAATCATTTTTAAGAAGAACATTCTTATCGTTTTAATGCTATTTCAAACTTTCACTAAAAAGAAACAAGAATTGTTTTAAAAAAATTAAAAGAAGCTATTCAAAAATATGCCAAAAACGATACTTTTCAGTTGTTCCAAAAGTTATAGGTACAATATAGGTACACACATTATTATTTATTTAATTTTAAATAATTAAAATTCATGTATATATTATATTAATTGAATATGGATTTTAATTTCAAGCCAATATAAAAATGAAATTAGTGGATTCTCGAGTACAATCAAAAATATATAGTTTCTTTACTTCATTTTAAATATATTTTATATTAATTTAATTTTAAACATACATATAAAGTTTATATGTTTTATGGAATTAACCAGTTAATAGAATCAAAATTATCTGAACCAATGTGCCAATGTGATCACATTAAGCGAACTTACTGACTTTATAAATATAGAATTCCCGATTCTCTATATTTTTTTCTACCAATATTTCAATTGCATTTATCTTCCATCTTGTATAGCTTTTGTTTATTTAAATAAAAATAATAAAAATAAAATTATAAATATAAAAATATTATCTATATTAAATAAATAATAAATAAATAAAATGATATGAGTGTAGAACAATACAATTATGAGTTACAAAAACTGCTATCAACATTTATTTTTTTTTCAGGCACTTTTAAGCATACTTACCCCCTTCCCTTCTCACAAAGTCACCCTAATTGTTCCACTGCAAAAGGATTATAATAATAAAATAAATGAACGCAATTACTTTATTATTTAGTTATTTTACAGAGCAAAATTAATAATTTAGGTAACATATAAATTGTATACTGTACACGCTATCTACCGTTCTTTCTTGGTAGTATTGGCATATTGTGTGCACAAACCAAGCGGTTGTCGACTTACGTGTATAGGTAATATTGGTGACAACATTGATTATATAAAAGTTCTATACGTAGATACTATACGGCTATTTAAATTTAATATTATATTATATGAACTACTGACTTTGTTTACAGTATAGCCAGTATACTTGACTAAAATTATACAAACACCTACTTTGCCTAATCAAACACGTAGGTGTTTTAAGGTATTTGTATTCAAAATCAAAAACTAATTTTCATATACTTTTTTCTCATTATAAATATTTATAATTTTTTGTATATATTTAATTTAAAGAACCAAAGAAATCTGCCTGCTGTATAGTAGATATCTTTAAATAGGTCACTGTAGACTGTGCCGTATGTTTTAAGTTGGAATTCAGTGATAAATAATTTCATATGAAAAACCGAAAAAACAATAGTGAATGTAGACGGTCTATCAGTTTGTATTATTGAGTACTAGGTAGATATATTTTATTATATTTCCCTATTACAAATTATTTTACTATTATTAGTAATTACTGTTATAGCTAAAATCTTTTTTTATTATTGTTATTTAAATATGCAATTTCTTTGAGATTTAAAATTTAAATGTCAATCTATAAAATAAATTATGTAGTTTTAATATATTTTAAATTTCTTTAAAAACAACTTACCTGTAGAATCTTGAATTAAATTATCACGTTTTTTTAACTAAGTCTAAACATTTTTATTTCATTTAAAATTAGTTATGTAACAGAATTTGGTTCTGATACTACTGAACAACTACAAACACAATATATTCCATTAACAGATTCACTAAAAATTATAGAGGATATTGAATCGAAATCATGTAATTTACATGGATTATATTATAGAATTGCAATAGTCGATAATAAAAGAGCCTTCCAATTCGAAAATCTTCGAAAACATCTTGTAGTTTAATACAATAACAAAGGTAAACATTTTATTAACAACAACAAATTTTTAATAAATAGGTATTTACCTATATTATATAAATCTGTATTTTTTTTTAAATTTTAAATTCATTAATTAATAATTATATTTAAATTACAAATGTTTTTATATTTATATAAAATAAATCCCTTTTGTAATTATTTTTTAAGTGCTTATTTTTATTTTTAATGCATATTTTTAAGTTTATCGGGTCATAAAATATAAGCGTATGTTTTAATGCTTTTTAATGCTATAATTACCGAACCCTGGTAATAACAATTAACTCAACACGAAAAATATATATAAATATATATTTGTATTTACCTACTTAGTGTAATAGTGTCTACCGTCTAATGATATTGCAGACTTGCAGACTATTTCCGTTCAGAATCGTTTTTCGTATACAATAAATTATAATTGAATTTAAATTTAACACACACATTATACTCACTTTATATATCTTGTATTATACAGCAGAGTGGTAACCAATTTGTGTGACACTCGCCCACCTTGTTCGTGTTTAATATCAATGATTATTAGTTATAAGTTATAACCGTTATATACCTCCACGCATGGCTAAATAAATAACAAATATTTTATAGCCATGCCTCCACGGGATCCACGTCGATTATAATAACAACTGATAACTTGCTGTTAACTGATAACTTTCCTATAATAATTATTGTGTATAATGGATAACCAACAATTATTTGTACAGAATAGCGGTTTTTGATTTCCTAGTAATTACACATTACATTTTACTCACGTTTGAAAATGGCTTCATCCTTAGAAAACTTGTCATTGCAATCTAAAGAAGTCAACAACGAAGACGATGTGGTAAACCCGTGGAATGTCTGTTCAAAAAACAAAACAGGAATCGACTATGACAAACTCATCAGTAAGTAATTATTATTATTTTATTACTTTTCTTTCCCAAAAACAATAATTATATTTTTGCAATTTTCTATCATTTTTACTGTATATGGATCAATGTCTATATCGCTTTACACTTAGAAATACGTTTTACATTTTTGTTGATTTATTCATTGTCTTCAACATATCACTCTTTATTATTGTATGCAACTATGGTGAATCAACTCACCAGAACATTAGATGTTTTCCTGGTAGATAATATGCAATTTCTGTTTTTTCCTAATTATTTAATTTATGAGGACGTTTTACCCACATGTGTTCTCTCTGTCGTAATATACATCATGGTAAATTTGCGTTCAACAGAACACATTTTATGTTGTTTGCTTTGAAATGAAATATTAGGACATGCCATACATAATATTCTTACCTTTAAATTTGATAATAAATAAATTGACTATTATTAAATCTAAAAACATAAAATGTGGAAATTTGCTATGATGAACATAAGTAAGATAGAAAAAACACATGCAAGTATAATGTTTCTTAAGTTTATTAAATGACTGCTAAACCAATTTAAAAAATTCTTTCATCAGGAGAGAGTTACATTATTTCAGAGTGAAATAAGCTATATTTTATTGTAATTAAAAATATTAGTCAATCAATTCTGAGAAAAACAGGCTGATACATTGATATATTGGTGTGCGCTGACTATAGATGAATATTCAACAATATTATTCTTTAGTAGACCTACGAAACAGATGTTGACGAAATTTAAATTTTTGGATTTAATTGAATATTTTGATAAAAAATATTGATAGAAACTTTAATGAATACTTAAAAAAATTATTTAGTCCGACACAACCCAACCAAGCAAAAGATTATTTTTTTATATGCTGCTTTTAAATTGTCAAAATTTACACGAGCAACTCTGATCAATACATTTATGTTACATTGATATGTCGGAAATATCATCTATACGCCAAATCAAAAATATGATTTATCCACATGTTACGTTAAATGTTAGCATTAGGTAACCAAATTTGACACAAATGCAATTTGTACGGGCAACAACATACACAGGGACAACTAGTTATTTATATAGATACTAAGATTTTATATTTGTGTTTGTATTTAAGTATTAAACAAATATTATAGATTAATATTTATGTCTTAATACTTAATATAATACTTATTATTTTATTAGTCTGTAACCTACTCTAATTTTTAAGCTTAAACTATTCTAAAAAACTGTTCTTTTATTTATTACTGTATCATTTTGATCCATGGCTTTTTAAATATAATCTTATAATAAATATTATTATTTAAATAATTTAATATTAACTTCATTAAAGTTAGTTACATAAGCTAAATGTTCAAATTGTATTAAATAAACTAATTTTTTATTTAAGTTATTAATTATTAATAATAATTCTAATGCGAGTAATAAATCTACCTACTTATTTATTTTTGATTACATATAATAACAAACAAATAGATATGTTTCTTATCAACTATATAATAATTATGACAATAAAAGACTTTTTTTCTTCAAATAAATATTTATTTTATTTATTACTTAGTAAGTTATAAACTAATTTTATAAATAACAATTCAATTAATAACATTTTTAAGGATATTATTGTACTAGTCTAAAACATTTAAACAATTATTTTTATGTCCAACAAGTGTATTTTTTTAAATATGAAATGCATAATGTATTTAATGTGGGTTGATATAAAGTAAGCTTAACCTAACCTACTGAAAACTAAGAATATTTATTTAATACAAACATAAAAAGTTAAAAGTATTAATTATATTATATGTATATGATCAATGTTAAAAGTAAATTTATCAATTTAAATTTTAAAATAAACGTGTTAAATCAATAAAATATATATGCAATATTATTACTTATATT
This sequence comes from Rhopalosiphum nymphaeae, assembly GCA_036289425.1. Classification (NCBI taxonomy): domain Eukaryota; kingdom Metazoa; phylum Arthropoda; class Insecta; order Hemiptera; family Aphididae; genus Rhopalosiphum; species Rhopalosiphum nymphaeae. The sequence goes on along the minus strand of JAZAQC010000007.1, from coordinate 13,583,654 downwards.
TTATTATTATTTATAGATTAGGTACATGGATTGTATTATGTTTATAATAAATCGTTATTTCAATTCTTAACTTTTAGGTTTGTAAGTATAATATAATAATGAATATTAAAAATATTTAATAAATTGTTATAAAAGTCTAATTTAAATTACAAATAATACTTATATATATATTTTTTTTTTTAGGGAGATTTGGTAGTAGTAAAATTGATGACGAATTATTGTCGCGGATCGAGGCTGTTACTAAAAAACCTGTTCACCATTTTCTTAAAAGAGGAATATTTTTTTCACATCGAGATTTATACAGTATTTTAAATTTATACGAACAAGGAAAACCTTTTTATTTATATACAGGAAGAGGACCTTCTTCAAACTCTCTACATATTGGTCATTTAATACCATTTATATTTACAAAGTAAGATTTTTATTTACTTTATTTTAAATTCTTCTGAATATAACAGTAGCTAATATTTTATTATTTTCAGATGGTTACAAGAGGCTTTTAATGTTCCTCTTGTTATACAGTTGACTGATGATGAAAAATACTTATGGAAAGATTTAACATTAGAAGAAGCAAAGGTGTTGTCTGTTGAAAATGCTAAAGATATAATAGCATGTGGATTTGATAAAAAGAACACGTTTATATTTTCAGATTTACAATTTATGGGGTATTAGAAATATTTAAAACTTAATGCATTAATATATATTGGTTTAAAATAAATATAAATTATAATTTAAAAAAATATAATAATTAAATGATTTTAGTGAATGTCCGTCTTTTTATGCTAATGTACTGAGAATTCAAAAAAGTGTTACATTCAATCAAGTAAAAGGTATATTTGGATTTGGAGATAGTGATGTAATCGGAAAAATTGCATTCCCTGCTGTTCAAGCTGCTCCTTGCTTATCTTCAACATTTCCATTTATATTTGAAAATGAAAAAGTTCCTTGTTTAGTTCCATGTGCTATTGATCAGGTGAGAATTACATTTAATTCTCTTATTATATTAATTGTTAAATAAAAATATTTTTTCAGGATCCATATTTTCGAATGACAAGAGATGTTGCCCCTAAGCTTGGATACTTAAAACCTGCTTTAATACATTCATCATTTTTACCGTCTTTACAAGGAGCTGACACTAAAATGTCGGCTAGTGATTTGAATTCATCTATCTATTTGAAAGATACTCCTAAGGAAATAAAAAATAAAGTTAGTTTGGTTTTTTAAAACATTTTCTCCTTTATTCCTTTTATTATTTTTTATAAACAGATCAACAAATATGCATTTTCTGGAGGTCGAGAAACAGTTGAATTGCATCGTGAAAAAGGTGGTGATTGTAATGTGGATATATCATATCAGTATTTAAAACATTTTCTAGAAAATGATGAAGAATTAATTAAAATTGAAAAAGTAATCAACATAATTAATGAATCTATATTATCATTTCATTTAAAATAAACATAATGTTTTAATGTGTTAATAGGCTTATACTTCTGGAAATATGTTAACTGGAGAATTAAAAAAAATATTGATTGAATCTATTTCAAAAATTGTGAAGGAACACCAAACAAACAGAAGCAAAATTACAGATGATGATGTCAAAGAATTCATGACTCCAAGAAAGTTATCATAAACAACTATGATAAGAATACAATTAGATATTTAATAAAAAAAAAATTAATTAATTTTCAACTTCTATATTTTACATAATTTATGTACACACACAAATATGTTGTTTAATGTAATAAACAACTATAATTCAAATTGAATAAAATATGAAAATTATTTTTCTTCGATAATTTGTAAATTATTATTTTATGTATGGTGTTATAGCACTAAGAAATCAGTATTGTGTAGTTACAAAGCAATAATTATATGGTTAGGTTAGGCAATGTTTTATAACTTATTATAACATAGATAGTACAAGATTGCATAGCAATGCAGGTAGCATATTCCTATTAATAATATATATTTTCTTTCAAGAGAATGTCACATCCACATTATATTGTTTTTATTTTACACATGGATAGTATGCCAAATTTTTGCTTAGCAATTTAATATGTGTACTGTTAGGTTTAATATTATTTATTATTAGAATGAATTCACTTATTATCAATCTTAAAAGCAAGAAAATTATTTGTATTCTCTCTTAAGGTTTTTACAATATAGTAGCTTTACGGTAATTCAAAGAAAATTGGAGAAAGGTGTTGTTCAGATTACCTTTGACTTTGTTATAAAATTATTTTGCAATTTTAACTTAAAAATTGTTTTTATTAATTTATGTATAAACTGTTCGAGTACAATAAACATAATAATTGATTACATTTTTTTAAATTAATCAAAATTATTATTATTATTTTAAATTATGTACACTTAGAATCGTTCGGGTTGTTGCGACACTACTATATTATAATTTTTAAGCAAGTTGAAGAAATTGTTAAATTTTTATAGTTTATAAACTATAATCATAAACAGATTTATAAAGTATTTGAATACAAAATTAAAAAATTCTACATCCTATTTTATACTGGAATTTTTAAAGAAAAATAAAATCTAATAATTTTATTAATATCAATTGAAATGTATGTAAATGAAATATATATACATGTGTTTACCTCTAAAAAAACAAAAAAAAACAAAAAACATGTCATAGATAGTATTTGTGATATCATTAAAATCTATGGTAAGTATAGTAACATAATAGGTACATAATATACAATATACAATATATCCTATAGTCAATTCACATGTAGAAGCGACTAGCTTATGAAGACACACCCATGCGCAGAAGACGGCTGCCTGGTTCTCTTCTAAACGTGAATTGACTATATATGATTTTAAAAAAACAAAATACTTTTTTATAATAGTATTTTAAAAGTATTTTTAATACTTTTTCAAGGACTGCTTATAACTTGCTCAAAAATTAAAAAATACCAACAAGAAAACACAAATGTTCTTACCTTTAAGTTTGATGAATAGGTCAATTTAATATTTACTAAAATATTTATACTAACAACATAAAATTGAGGCCATGGAACGTAAGTTATGGTATGTCATCCATTAATAAGATGGAGACAACACTTACAGGTAAGATGTCCACTTATTAATTATTTAAAATGAGTTATTTTAGTAACATAATACAATAATACATAATGGAAATTTATTGGCCAGCTAAACATATTCAGTAATAACATTAGTTTTTTTCATTTTTCATCACAATTTACACATTTTTAATAAAATTATTATTGGGAACATATTTTATAATGAAATGTAAGGTTTTTTATAATAATTATTAACACATTTATTTTATTATTAACTATCTTCAATGTTGAGATTGATACTCATTTATAAATACTATAATATTCATCCCAGCTAATACATATTTTGTGTTGTTTTAGTCTTTGAAACGGTAGATTTTATAACTAAAATTGTTTAATAATAGTTAACAAACAAAATAATTTATAAAGCTAATTATTATCCTAATTAACTTTGTTTTTGTATAATATTATTATTTAATACTGTAATGATATATACATTATTATATATCATTATTTAGATTTATAATAAAATATTTACACAGCTGCATAAACAATAATATATCTTTATTCATTAAAATAACTTTAGATTTAATAAGTTGTAGGTTTGATGAGACGGTTACCGGATTTTCACTAATTAAAAAAAGTCCAATACCAATAAAATCCAAGTATTCCAAAACCTAGCTCTTCGTCGACTCTCCAATGCACCATCGTATGTCTCAAACCTAACATTACATAATGATCTTCACATGAAAACCATCAACGAAGAAGCTCAATCCTTTTACTTGCGCTTCCGCACTCGACTTCTATCCCACCAAAATCCTCTTATTAAAAACCTCTCCTCTCTAACCCTCCCAGGAAATCCGAGGCGAAGTTTAAAAAGAAAATGATGTCGTGACCTCCAGCAATTACCAATTTAAAATATACTACACATATACAATTAATAAAAAAAAAAATAATAAATAAATAAATAATATATATATATATATAATTCATGCTAAGTGTTGCCAGTGGGTGGGTTCTTAATCAAGTTCTCACGTCCTGTATTTCTCTTAACATATAAGCTTATTGTACATTAATTGTATAGATTGTTTATTTCTAATAAAAAAAAAAAAGATTTAATAAAACTAACAAAATAATATATTATTATGAATTAAGTTAATTTTAGATTTTAAAAATAAATAGAATATTATTTGTATAGCTGTACAAACATTGGTCAACAAAAATATAGATTATAATTAATTAAGTTACTCTCAGACTTAGGAAAATAAATAATCACAATCTTTGCAGCTGTGTCAATACAAGTTATTTAGTAAATAATATACAAATAACGACACGCAAATGAGCAACGCCGCAATCTATAAATTGAATTACAAAGGAGGCATATCAATATCTATAAAAAGGCACACGACAATCAACACCACGCTCAGTCGCTCACCCAACATCAATTTAATAATTATATGATTTTCTTACGTGTAAAAAAATTATAAATTTAAATATATCTACTCTATTTTAATTATATCTATCGACTTGTTGAATATAATATTTTTATACACCTCTTTTCATTCTGGTCAGTCAACATCAAGTCATATGACATACTGTTTTCTATCGCAAGTTTTTCGAAAGGTAAGTAAAAAATGTACATGATAAATATTCTCCGCACATTAATTAATTTAGATGAATAAAACTCTCGTACCCATCCCCCGTAACATGTCTTGCAAAGTGATGAGTTAAAGATATACAATAAAAGTTAACAACATTTAAAATACAATTTCATTCATTAATTCTTATATCTTATATTCTTGTTTTTAACTCATTACATACTAAAGTTTCATCACTTGTTATGAGTAACACTCATAGAGTACGAGTAAAGACTCGCCCTTTGTACTCGAAGTTGACTAAAAAAATATATCCAAAAATTAATTTGATCAATACTGTTAACTTATACTGAGATATAATTCAATATGCTTATCGCTTTATGTTTGGTTCTTTTAAAACCACAACTTAAATGGACTTATTTTTTGACTGGATTTGAGTCAAGTAACTCATCTATACTCAAACTTATATCAGTCTTCAGAGGTTGAACATCAAACAATTGTAAGGAAATGTATAATTATAGTCAGAAACACATATTATGTTATATTATGTAAAATTCCGAAATGTGATTTAAATCACTCTAACATATAAGTACTACAGAGATAGTTTATAATTAATAACCATTAAGGCTCAGAACTTTTAGGAGTTGCTAATTTTTTTTTAATTTTTTCATATTATGCTTTTTATTTAAAGCATAACTAGAAATTCTATACATTGAAAAGTTTAAAAACAGTACATTTAAAATATATATCTTTTATTAATTTATATCCTGTAATTGTGTTTAATAATTTTAAAAAACTGTCTTGATTACTTGTTTCTTTTAATGTTTTTTATATTTTGATCATTTTTTTTGCATATTTTAGAATTTATATTAATTTTAACTTCTATTCATCTATTGGTAACTATTTAACTTCCAAATCCTTATTATAAATATTATATGTTTTAAAAAAATAAGTAAAATCATAATCCACTATATAGATATATTTATCAAATTATTCAATGAAAATTTGATATCCATACGAATAAGTATTTGTTAAAGTTTGAATGTAAAATCTTAACTTTATTTTTAATTTCTTAACAATAAACTAAATGCTAAATAATATTAAATATAGATTATTAGTTTAGTGCATAATATAACAGATTTTATAAATGTGTAGGTACTTATAATATAAAAATATACATACCTACATAGAATTACATTTTATTTTAAAATAATTAAAGAATAGTGATGTGGGCATTCAAAATTACAAATTAATAGAATATAAATGTTTTTAAATAATAACCAAACGCAGAGTATTAATAGTAAAATAATAATAATAAATTATTTAAATATATTATATAAATTGATTTAAGGTTAAAAGAAATGATTTAATAATAATAATCGGCCAATCAATATACTATATTTATAGAAAAAATAACATTAATCATAGTACCTAATATTTCTATATTTAATTACCTACAAAATAATTATTAACAAAATTCAATTTACAAAATGTCTGTTTTTCATTTTTGCCAGTAGATGAGATATTGGACAGTCTGATGGACAATTTTGAATATGTGCCTACTTTCTAAATTATTAGTAAAAAATATATTTTTAATAATATTAAATTATTTTTTTCAAAATAGTTAACATAAACTATTTTTTATTTGTTCACACACACCTAAGGCCTAACAAATAGCTACTTACGCATATGTTTATCTTTTATTTGTTCTCAATAACTTCAAGGATCAAGATATAGCGGATCATTTAAAATTATAACCGTTCGGTATCTGAAATCATTAAAGAATTAATTATTTGATGGATAGGTACTTAATACAGTCCTTTATGTTTAATGTATTAATTAGTATTTAGTTTAGATAGGATTTTGATTTATTGTGTAGATATGTTAACTTATATTTTTAATATTAGAAGATATTTTTTAATAATGTTATATGTACCTATACGACTTAATTAAATTACATTATATACCAACCTAGGTAATAATAATAACTACACAAATAGGTACCTAGCTACTTATACAAACACCTAAAGGCTATAGTTATTGTATTATATACCTACTACATAATAATAATGTACAACTATATTATCATATAATTAATAATAATACAAATATTAATACATACTGTTTGAAAATGAAATATAACTATTAACACTGTTAATTTAACAGAAAGTTAGTGAACTAATTGTGTTTTCTCGCTGTTTTACGTGCAAAATCTAGCAAAACCACAGCAAATCGAAGGGATATAGAAAATCCAGTCGTTCCTAGAGCCATATTTTGTTGATGGCGAAGGAAGGAGAGGAGGAATCGTCCTGGGCGCTTAATAGTAAATCTCTTAAAGGGGCCCTGAGGTTTTTTATAGGGGGCAAAAAGGGTGCCAAAATCATAAATACACACCTCTGATCGTTCCCCATTGTCTACTATAATTTCGCCGCCGGAGGCGTTCGGAATAGATAGTGTCCCCCGGGTTATAGATGGGGTAAGCTCTACAGTCTGCATGCAGTCTCAAACAATTTACTGATTGTCAAAAGTTGCGTTGTAATATAAAGTATAAAGTACCTATAATTGATTATAATGGTTTTTTTTTTATTAGATATTAAATTATAGATATTCTAAAAGAGACTAAAAAAAATAACGAAAATCTAGTTAAAAACTTCTTTAACAAAATCGATTATAAGCATTTGAATAGATTCAAAATAAAATCTAAACAAAAATGTCAACTACCTATTCTGTTCATATTTATTTTTTAATGTGAAAATTAATAATATAGTATTATTATCATCCAATGTGACATGTGATATCCTTAAATTTTATAGTAAAAAAAAAAAAATGTTAGAATAGTTTAGGTACGTGTTTAAGTTTTAAATTTACATGAATAATGTTTTTGATTTATAACAAAAAAGAATTAACATCGTTATTCATCATTAACTTAAATTTACATAGTATGTAATTTCGTCCGAATATAAATTTCTTCAAATGTCTATAAAAAATAATTGTGTTTATATATTATTTAGATTTATTAGTTTCATTAGTTTCAATATGAACTAAATAATTTATGAGGAATATTGTATTAAATTTTAAAACCTTAGCTATAAAAATAAAGATTTTATTAATTTTTTAGTATGAAGTAAATGTTGTATGTAATTTACGTCATTGTAGATTTTGAAATAAAATTTGAACTTTAAATCAAATGCATTAAAAAAAAAACGAATTTGTATTTATTTTCAATAATTTTTCATATATTTAAAAACAATAAACATGGGATATTTTATTAATTTTTTTCTTATTTGAGGAGACTTACTTATTTTACGAGTGAATATAGGTAGTATATGTTATACTAAGTCATAAAAACTTGAAATTCAAATGATCATAAAAAATTAATTTGACTAAAGACTTTCAGTAGAATTAAATAGGTTGAAAAACGTACATTATATTAAATTCTCAAATCTTAGGTAGGTACCTATATAAACAGAAAATTATTAGTATTGAGTGATTTCTTTCTCAAGATTATTTACTAAGTAGGTATATGTCAAAATAATCAAAAATCCATAAATTATAGATTATATGATTATTTTATTAAAAAATAAAAATTATAATAAGAGTTGCTTATCATATTACATAATATGTAATACGTATATGGTATATAGCATACTAAGTACTATATTATACATTAAAATATTAAATACCTTCCTAATTCCTACCTATTTTAAGTAGGTATACCCATATGAAATGTATGGAAATGCTCAATGATTTTTTTACGATGAATCTATGATAAAAAAAAATAGGTCTGTACTCTGTATACGTTTAATAGTTATAATAATTATTGTTATCCAGCGCGACGGCAGCGGCGCGAAGCTAAGAAAAATAAGAAATAGCGTAGTATAATAACGTATAACAACAGGAGAGCGAGTTATACCATTGAAATACCGAGCTAATTTTTGTTAATCCTTTGGCCAGCTCTACAAGACAAACGGCTAAACGTATAAAGTCATATAAGTTATCAATCGATCAGAAATATTGTGCAGATAGGAACAGAGGAACTCGCAAGCAGATTGGTTAGATGGTTTAGAAGTTATAACCAAAAATGTTCAAGTTCTTTTAATATCGATTTTGTTTACGCAATGAAAATATTGTAAAATATAATCCTATAATATAATATAATAAAATATATATAAATATAAAAAATATGTCCCTCGATTTGCTGCTTATCCATCCCCCCATTCTCATTACTGCGGCGCCGATGATGACGACATACGATGCCGGACCCACAACGTTTGCCGTATAACCATTGTAATAATTATTACTACCATAGATATATACTATTTTCATATACTATCAAAATTTATCTTTAGATTTAACAGTCAAAAGAAATCGTAACTTTTTTACAAAAAAAATATATAATATCACATCAAAAACACTTCGTTATAATTCCGTGCATATAATAAAATACGTGATATAATATGGAAAATAAGTAAAATGTCATTTTATAATATTACAAATACCTATAACGAGTATGACGAAAAATAAAATTAATTGTAAATTTAAATACTCAATCATCATATTGTTCAACTACTTGACAGGACGTGTAAATATATTTAAATAAATACAAATAAGTAATCACTAGGTATCTATAATATTTTTTGTAATTAATAATTTATAAACAATATATTATGTTGACTAACTTCTAACTATTTAACTTTATAATTGATTTTATTTTTCGTCATAGCCCATAGGTATTTATAGTATAATAGAATAATGGCATCTTATTTAGTTCCATATTATATCACGTCTTTTAAAGATTTAATCATTACTAAATTTAATTTTTTTAACTTAGCTTTTTTTTACACGGATTTATAACAAAGTGTTTTTTGTGTGATAAAATATAACAGAATGATTTTCTGTTGCAATACACCCAGCGCTCGCACCCGTTGTCCACATATACCTATGTCCTATATGCTATGTAATAATAACATGATGAATAAAGATCTTTATTACACGGTTGACACACATACGTTTGAATTAGCAAACTACGGTTTGATAACGACCAAAGATCAAACACTCATACCACCCAACTATAACGTTTAGTATTTTGTTATAAACCAATAGTATGTTTTTCGTCAGCGATGCCACGTAATCTGTGTAAAATACTGTAAATAGATAACTCTGCTATAGTGCTATAGGTCATAAATATTAAAATATCAATTTATTATCTAGCTTGTTAACCGTTTTAATACTATCTATACATTATATATTGCTACGTGTTCTGATATCCAATACATAATACATAATACATAATAGGGGTATTGCGACGTAGGCGTAAGTATCAAGATAACAATATCAATAATACACCACAGAATAGTATTAACACACAATAAGGATGCTATAACGTAGGAATAAACGCTTTCAAAGAAAATAACAATAAAAAATATCCACCACACCTGAGCGGCAACGCATTAAATTTAAAATATAAATTAAACTAATATGACTTTAACCGTCGGAACCGAGAGATGAACACCTGTCACAATGTATAATAAAACCTACAATAGAATTTAATACTTATATATATATAATTCTCACGCGGCGATTACAAACTGATCAAAGATGCAGGCAAAGCATCGTTGGGTGACATATTAAGATTTATCATCGCACGTGCATCCATAAATGCGTAATAACATAACACCACAACGACGCACCCAGAATAAGCCAAGAAGGACACGGGTAGGAAATCGGGGAGACACTGATTATATAAGCGGGCCCTAGATAGGACTCCGACAGATGTGATTTACCAGAGTTAGCACGAGCACCTTCACGCCAGTCTACATCAAAATCTTGTCATTTGAACTTCTAGACTAGTTAAAAACACTGAAATATCACCAATTTTTTTTAATTAAAAATATTTTTTTCAATTTTCAAAACTATGTTTAGAAATAACTCTACTTTGAAGAATTCAAGGAGACAATTCGTCATTGAATAACTGTTTAAGAAGATAACTGCAAAATGTTTACTTCAACGACTCCAAGAAAGAACCGTAACGCGTAGCGAGCGATCAACGACGTCGTAAAATCCAAGAACGAAATGGAAGCAACAAGGGTTCAAACCGTCATAGCGTGAGTTAAAATTTTTTTTTTATTTAAAATATTTTTATTAGGTGCTAGCTTTGATCTATCTCCTTTGTGAAGGTGTATACCTACATAAAGTCTCTCTGTAAAATATAATAATAAAAAATTAATACTTAATCAATCATTTTTTTTTGGTACTATGAAAATAATTAATAAATAAAAAATACCTAAAGGAAATAAATAACAAATAATATTTTTTTTTTCTTTATTGAAAAAATTGCTCATATTTAAATATCAAAAAAAAAAAAAAATTATAATAATAAAATAAAAAACAGTTGAGAATTTTAATAGCAAAATATATTGAAAAATTTTATAGAGAATTCGAATAAAATATAGAAATGAAAAAAGTGAATATAAGGAGTAAATATTTTGTTAAAAATTGAGAAATCATTTTTATAAAAGTAAAATGTTGAAAATAATACGTAATAACTATTATATTGAGAATAAGTAAAAGTAAAAGCGGATAATACGTTGAAAAATATTTTATTGCGATTAAAAGGAATTGAATTATTAAAGAAATATATACATAGCAATTGAGAATTTTATTGAAATTTGAAGGAAATTATGTCCTTATTATTAAGTTATTGAGAAGGAAAAGTAGTAAGACCTTACATTTTGCGAACCTATTAAAGATATCAATGAAGTCTATATTAATTATTTTATTGAATAAATAATTGTAAATTTTAGAGGCAAGGTTAGTACTAGTAAAAAAAAAAATATAATAGTAATTTTAGAAGGAAATAATGAAAAAAAATATATTTAATATAAGATAGTATTTAAAAAATATTATAAGAGGAAATAAGTAAAAATAAAAAATAGAATATTGTTAAGTATAGTAAGAGTAACTAATATAATTTAATTTAAGAAAAATAAAAACAATTCATAAAATATAATACATAAATAAAAATAAATATATATTAGTTAGCCGTAATTTAGTATTAGGAATAAATAAGTTAAAAAAAAAATATATTAAGTAAAATATAATAAGTATACGCGTAAAATAGATAATTAATAATACGAGTGATTTAGAAATAAAATATTTTTTTTTTTTGTGACCAATGAGTATATAGAAATACATTTATGAATAGTGGTACGGAAGAAAATAATAAAACTGACGAATTCAGCGATAATTCATCGGAGGAAATAGATAGCCGTGAAGCTAAGGATATTGTTGGCAATGTACATTAACGATTTAAAAATGAGTTTACAGACAATAATACGAGCGAGAGATCCGGAAACACTATAAATAGCTTTGCAACTATATAACTAGACAGCTAAAAATCGAACTTATAGGTAGTTATAATACAGATAATATACAAAAGCGCAAAGTAACATTAAAAAAGAGTAGAACGGAAATAATTATAATAGGTAACGATAAAAGTTGCCACGTTGGTCAAATAACTATCAAGGTAATAATTATCAGAGTAATAATAACAGGCAGCAATTTAATAATTACAACAATAATTTTAGACAAAACTATAATCATGGAAATAACGGAATTAATTGACAAAATAAAAAAAAGGGTATTAATAATGATCGCAATAATAACGGTCACAATTTTGTTAGAAATAATAATTTTGGCGGACAATATTTTAATAGAAGAGGAAATATTCCGAATAATAATTATAATAATAATACGCGACAAAATAATAATAATAATAACGCAACACCAATCAAGGTTTATAGATTATACTATAATTATAATCTATAAACCTTGAACACCAATAACTTGTAATTATTGTAATAAGATAGGCCACGATAATGCTAATTGTTGTGGTAGGCGAACAGATAAGCGTAATAATATAAATCAATCGATTTTAGCTATATTACGCCGTGCCGAACAATAAATATGTCTGTACTTAGAAGCTTAGTTATAGTACAATAAATTAGTACTAATAATTTATCAGTGTTCGGAACGTTTACTAAAAAAATGATTTTGTTCACGTTCACGTACAGTCCTTAAAATAGGATCTTGTTCACGTTCTTCGAAAATATGATTGCGTTCACGATGTCGTTCATTCATTTTTTTTATTTATTGTATACCTGCAGTCAATACAAATATCCACTGATATGTACGACTCGACCCAAAAATAAAAACACAATTTAGACTAGAGTACATACATTTTATAAAGTATAAGTCTACTATAGCATAGTCGGATACGATACACCAACACTATTATACGTTTATACTTATATTCATTTTTATTATGATTAGTCGACTAGTTATACAAATTTATTACAAATTTGTGGAAATTATAATAATATTGTTATTGCTATATATCGAGCCGGGATTTATATATTTAATTTTTATAATTTTTCATCAAATAAAATAATCAATCTATTTTATACATATTATGTTCATTAAATGATAAATCAATTGAACGTCTTAAACATCGTTCAGATTCATTAAAAATATACACGTCGCTTACGTTCGAATTTGTAAAAACGAGTGACGTTCGCGTATCGTTCATCAACTATGGACGTGCATTCATAAACGACGTCGTTTCCAAACGCTGTAATTTATTGTTGTATTGTTGTAGGTACTTGGAGAGCATAACGTCGTGCCGCAACGGATCGAATGAACGCTGTCGGTTCGTTTATTCATACGACCAGTAGGCAGCAAAGTGAGAACCACTGAGACTGAGGACCGAACCGAGTTTGGGTGTCAAATGACATTTGTGCGTAGTGGCGTCGCCGTCGAGAACCAACGCCCGACATCGCCACAAGTCCACAACCAGTTGCAGTAACCACCGACGCCGCCACCGCCCACAGCTGTTTACTCCCCGCACGTAACGAATGGATCGGAACACCGATGCCCGACTGTAGCGCTGCAACTGTAGGCTGTAGGTACTACTAACGCCGTGTACTGTGTAATAACGTTGTATAGCGTTGTGAACCGGTCCGCCAATTAATATCAATGTTCTGTTCTTCCTTGGCGATATTGTTTGCTTGTTCTTCTCACCACCACAGTGATCGTTTACAATACACCATCGATTGGCATACAATTATTAATAATAGGTAACAATTTATAATAAAACGCCATAATATATTTTACTGTTTTGTTTTCGTTGTTCATTGACGCCCATGTCGATTTTGCGTCTTGAAAGCACGTGTTTATATGCCTTTTGTTTGTTTTATTTTTCAGTTATGCTAGGTCAGGCGTTGGTCTCATTCAAGTCTCCACAGATTTTCGTTTCGGTGGCGTTTTCTTTGATTAGAAAATAGTAATTGTAGTACAGAGTAACCATGAAAGCCATAGCAGTGGACAGGGACTTCGCCCTGAGCAAAGATAATAGATGTTTTTCATGCAAGTATCTGGAACGGTTGTTGCTTATTTTTACTTCGGCTGCAAGCATGTGAAACTTGTATAATGTACTTCAAAACTCCAAGTATGTCCTAAGTATAACACAATAATACATCTTAATATTTAGCATGTCATTAGAGCCCTTTAAACAGTAGTTTATAGCAACATTAGTTATGCAAACAGTTAATATTTTCATATTGTTATGTCGGACTTGTTAATTCATATATCAATACAGGAACGAAAATATGATGTTTAAAGGTATATTATTGTCTTTTTTGAACATATACAGTGGATAAAAAAAGTCTCCGTACACTGTTAAAAGAATTTTTCATTAACATATAATGGTAATTTAAAAGTCGAATAACTTTATATTTTTAGCGAACATTAATTGAGAAACACATTAACATTCGGTTTTTAGAAAAACAAAGTATAAATATTTTTATTTTATTATTAACATATATATTTATCAACAATTTTAAGAAAATAACAGCAAAAAAGTCTCCGTACAAACTAACATAAATATTTTTAATTTAATAAAATATCATAATTATTATCATTTTATCATAATTAATGGTCAGTTGGCCCTCCTTTAGCTTTAATTACTTTGTGCATTCTCTTTCCCATTGACTCAACTAATTTTGTTGTAACAGCAGAGTCAATACTGTTCCATACTTCAAGTATTGCATTTTTCAATTGGTCTTTGTTTCGAGTTTGATAATTTTTTAGGCGTCTTCCTATTTCATCCCATAAATGTTCTATTGGATTCATGTCTGGTGATTGTGGAGGTGTGTTAAGTTGCTTTGGCACTCTGTATAACAACCATTCTTTAACTTTTTTCGCGGTATGTTTTGAGTCGTTATCTTGTTGAAAATTAAACGAATTGCCAATATTTAGTTTTTCAACACTTGCATGCAGATTATTTCTTAAAATATTTAAATATATATGTTGATCCATAATACTATCAATAAATACTAAATTACCAACACCAGTAGCACTCATACAGCCCCAAACTAATACATTACCACCCCCATGTTTTACTGTCGGGTACAAATTTTTGCAATCCATCTGCTTATTAGGTTTTCTCCACACCATAACTCGCCCATCTGAACCAAAAATATTAAATTAAATATTTAATTATATATTACACTCATTGGTTTGTCTGATATTGATCTCGATAATGCTATGACCACTCTTGGTCCTAAGCCAAAATAACTCATTTCACGAGGAGAAAAAGTTATACCACGAAAAGTACAGTCACCAGAATAGACTAAAAAATCATAAACCATGCCATCTATGCCTGCCCAAACAAACATTTTATAACCCCATTTTTTAGGTTTGTTTTTCATATATTGTTTTCTAGATCCTGCCTTTTTGCCTTTGTCAATGGATCATCATTTCATCTACAGAAAATCTTTTACCCTGTGGTACAGATAAAAAATTTTTACGAATTATATCTAAGAGCTTGCGAACTTTAAAAAATCTATCAAAATCATCAGGGCAATTATTATCACAAAAATGAAGACATCTCATAAGTTGTTGATATCTACGTAATGACATTACATTTGTAACTTGTCCTTATTTGTAGATGGAGCCCAGTAGTCTGTATATGCAGGCATTTTTACTATTCCCATTATTAATGAAATACCAACCAAGTCTTTTATTTCTTTAATATTTGTTCCCAAAATTTTGTCAAATTTTTGAAAACAGTATAAATTTGACTGTTCAACGATTAGTTCAAATACATCATTAGAAAAAAAAATTAAAAAATATTCCAAAGGAGATTTGACATAACTATTAGTTGGGTAAGATTGTGTTATTGGTATATCAACACTAAACTTTTCACTAGTGCATTTTTTCCATTTAAATTCAAAATGCTTTAATGGAACTTTTTTGTTTACTTGAGTAGGATTTGGAAGACAAATATTATGGCTAATAAGTTGACATAAGCTCAGACATATAATTTAAAATTCCTATAAATGGACTTTCATGCTTTTGACGCCACATGAATTCAACCAAATAACTATCCAAATGTTAACGAGCAGTGCCTCTATGTTTTTTGTTGCGCCATTTAGAGGATTCCCATAACCTTTCGATATTCTGTGTGTGAGCACCAGTTTGAGGATCCACTAAATTATAAGTGTGGTTAACGGTTAAGTGCTGAAACCCAGCATTCTGTAGTTCATCCGTTTTATAACCACGACAACAATCAGAATAAATAGTTGTACCTTGGTTTATATTATTTTTTATTGCTTGTATCAGTGTAGACGCAGACTGATCTTTGACTTCAACTAAAAAACATTCCGTCATTTCTCGACAAATGCCTCCAAAAATCTATTGTTGAGGTAAAACTCTATCAGCATTATTTTTACGTCTTGTAAAAAGACTTTCGTAGATTTCTACTATTTTTCCTGGACCACCAATTTTCACGTTACAACTTTTTAGGCTTAAAACACATATTTCTCGCATAAAATTATTCCAGTCCACAGTAGTATCATAACACATATTTTAACCCTTAATTGCATGATTTTTTTTTTCTTGCTGAAAATAAATGTTTTTGATTAATTTGAGTATGGGGAGTTTGTTAAAATTCATTTGAAAATTCCAACTTAAAATCCAAACTTGAAAAGTACAGTTTTTAAGTCCGTTGCACAAATGCAACTATATGTTCACCAACTTTAATTTATTATTATTTCTATTTCCATATGTATATTATTTTTTTAATTTTAATTTTAACTATTTTTATTATTCTTATACTAACTACAAAAAACTAGTCCAAGGTAGTTCTTAAAAATAATATCTTTTTATTGAGAAAATAAAAAATAAAAACATAAAATCATAATATTATATAACAATGTTGTACAATGTGTTAAGTCTTTATAAGTGTAAATATCATTACAAAATAATCAAATAAGTAACATTTAAATAAAATAATATAATAACAACTTATCTTTTTAAATGAAAATATAATTAATATCAATTGGTAAACAAGTAATTTAATATTCAAATAAAATAATAATAATGACAACCAGTCTTTATATATATCATAACAAAATAATATCATAGGTAACAACCAATCTTTGGTATTCTAAATTGAAATAACTATAGATATTAAGAGATAGAACTATTTGATATGATATTTGTTGAAACAGTTACTACTTCTAGTAAAACACAAAGCCTTACTGCATTTAGCACAGCTTATGTATGTAATACCTTTACAACCAAAGTATTTGCATTTTTGTCTGCTTTGAGACCACTCGGGTATATGCTGAAAACCATCAAACCTTACATCTATAGGTGTAGTGTTAACATTATCTGTTATATATCTGTTATATTTTTTTTATCTGTTATATTGCCTAATTTGTTTTCTTTAAGTGGTCTACCTCTTTTAGGTGACATTAATTTTCCTATTTGACATAATGAAACAGCCAATTCTTCACGGAAATCTGCCAAACTAGACTGATATTTTTGTCCTTTACTTTCATAAGTACGTTTTTGTAATATCCAAGAATTTGTTACAGTTATATCAATTAAATGATAGAACAGCCTCATATACCACTTTCTGGATTTTATTGAAATTTTATATCTTCCAATATTGGCATCCAGCAAGTCAACTCCACCCATATGCTTGTTGTAAATACTAACAATATTAGGAAAAGGAACCATTATTGTTTTTTTTTCTTTTTTAGAAAACCTTTTCACATGTTCACTGGGTTCATACCTACAAATGTTGAAAGTAAGATTACCGACTTATTATCTTTCCATAAGACTGCTGTAATTTTTTCTTTGTTTACAGTAGCTGTACACTCATACATGATACCCCTATCCTTAGATTTCATAACAGTATCTGAAGGAAATGGTACATTTTTAAGTCTATTTTTCCTAACAGTTCCTAGACTTTCAATACTTCTACTTTTTAAATAAATCATTAACTGTATTGAAGTATAATAATTGTCATAATACAATTTAAAATTGTTATTTGATGGTATTATACGAGCAAGACGTACAACAGCATTTGCATTTGCACCAATATCTGGTTCATAAGGCAAACTTAGATCTGAATTATTCTCTTGCTCACTATAAATTTCCACATTATATGCAAAACCAGAAACACCTGCCATAACAAACAATTTATAACCCCATTTGTGTGGTTTCATGAGGATATATTGTTTTAAATAATGTTTAGTTTTAGTAAAACATAATTGCTCATCTATTGACAGACATTCTTCCAGAGGAACTGATTGAAATTTTTATTTAACCCTTTCAGTCCCAGACTTATTTATACATAAATTTTTATTTTTATTTTTTGCTTTTTTGTATAAAAATAACTCATTTTAAATAATAAAAAAAATTTTTTTTTTTCAAAATTAAAAAAGTTACGGAAGTATCCACTTTAAGAGAAGAGACACTGGTTTCAAATGGTTGTAGAATTATAATAATTGCGATACTAAGAATAAAATGAAAATCTTTTTATTTTTAACATAACATAATATTATAAAATAATAATAATCAATAGGGCAGAGGACTTGTAGCTCTAAAAAATCACCTAATATGTACTTAAATATACAAAATATGCATTAAAAATATGCACTTAAATATAAAAAATATGCATTTTAAAATTAATATTTTTGAATAAAAAATAAGAATTTTTTTGCAGGTAGTTTATTATTTTAATTAATACATAAAATTTATCTGGATACTTCTTCAGAACTTTCAACTTCTTCAACTATTAAAAAACAATTGCCAAAATATATTAGTTTCAAATATTTAAAATCAACACAAATTTTTACCTTGGTTATTGCATTGAACAATGAGATGCTTTTTCAAATTTTCAAACTGGAAACTTTTTCTATTGTTAGCTAACAGCACTTTAAATATTGAAAAAGAACGTTCAACATCAACAGAATTTATAGGAGCATATTTAAAATATGCTAAATCGCCAAGGCTCAAGTTTTCAGGTATTCTAACCATTGAAGTTTCTTCTCCAGATAAGATTTTTGAAATTTGAACTAATGTTTGGTAACCTTTATTTTTCTCTAAAACATCATTCATCTTTTCTTGAATCATTTTCCCCACTGTACCGGGTACTAGATTCAATTTAAAAAAAACGTCTTCAATTAATTTTATCGCATCCGACAGTGGTATATTTTTTGCTTTGAGACTTGTCATTATGTCGGGTATAAATCCAAAATTAGATTTTATAAACACTAAATTTGCAGCTAGACTGGGGTCAGAAAAATACTTTTGTGCGTATTTTATAGAAATTGCCTCTTCTTTATCCAAAGAATTAACAACGTATTTCAAAGTTTCGTGGTGGTCACAATAATAACATGCGGCTTTAACCCACGTTCCCCACCTTGTAATTATAGGTTCCGGAGGAAGTGAAAGATCAGGTGCTGTACTTTTAAATATAATTACACGAGAAGGCGCTTTCAAAAAAATTTTTTTTACATTAGAAATTATTTTATCTACTTTTGAATAGTGTCCACGAATTTTTTCTGCTATGCGATGAAGCCCATGAACAATACACTGTAATGATTGGAATGCTAGGTTATTAGGCAACTATTGTGTACCTATCTCTAAATCATTACTTGCTAAATAATTATAATTTAATGATATTACCTTTCTGATTCCTGTATACTTGCTTGTTGCAACCGTGGTTCGTATTTAAGATATAATGTGATTTGATTGGTTTATATATTAAAATGATTACACATTTTTTTAAAATTAACTATTTCTTTAACTTTATTTTACAAACACTTAAATATTTCACAGTTAAATAATCATATACGCCTTTTGTATAACGATCTGCGTAGTCTTTTACACTCGCTTATGAATCCTTATACAAAAGGACGGCAACGACGCACTCCTGGCTGTCGGCGACTACTAGTCTCCTTATATATCTAATTTTTATACAGATAAGAGTGTGTGCGTGTGTATATATGCATATGTGTGAGTTTTATCTTATATTTAAAGCTATCAATTATTATAATTATCATACATATGTTATTGTCACAATTATTATATGTATTATGGTATCTTATTGATTATTATTTATTATACATTTAAAATTTAAGATATATGATGGCTAAGCGCACATCATTACATCCACCCTAGCCTTTTTTTTGATGCGTCCTCGCATTATAATGTAAGCATATTATATAAAATTAAATTATTAGAAAAAAAAATTATACAATGAAGATTACAAATTATATACCTTAATATTAAAGATATAAGTAATTAACTATAATGTGTAACATATTGAGAGAATATTACATTTTTGTACATCTAGAAAATTATTATAAGTTAATATGAAATTATGATAAAAAATTATATTTATGGTTATTGTAATGATATATACATGTAAGATAAAAGGGTACTATAATAATATTACTAATGGCTATGGGTAAATATTTTTTTTTTTTTTTTTTTTTTTAAATAATAATGAATATACTATATAACTAGGAAATAATTACATTTTTTTTTTTTTTTTTTTTTTTTTTGAAATTATATTGCATATGACTGTGAAATTGGATTTTGAAATGTTTTGATATGTCTTCATATAGATAATTTTCTGATATTTGGGTATGAGCTTTTTTGCTTTGAGTTTGTGATTGATTTATTGACTTTGTCTCGTGGGTTGTGATTTTGATTTAAAGTCAGTAGTGGTTGATTTTGTTGCTCATGCTGTTGTTGTTGATTTTGACTTGCGTTATGCATAATGAAATGAGTGATGCTTGTAAATACTCCTGCTACTAATTTTATGCTTAATCCGAAAGTTTGGTATAAAAGAGAAATGTTAAGTCCTGTGTTAATGCAGGTTAGAATTATTTTCCATATAAAGAATATTCCTAATAATCCGGAAATAAATTCACCAAAAATGGTAAACCATCCCCACATTTTTCTTAGTTTATTGTCAACCATATTACTAATAGTGTTTTCGTCAATTAATGCGTTTAGATTTAACCTGTGATCCATTATTGTGAAACCCATCGTTTGTCTTGCCAAATTTTTTTGTGATGCTTCTATTTCTTGAGGTAATATTAAATATTGTTGAAAATTTTTCATAGTGTCATAATTGTAAATTCCTGCTGTCATTAAATGTTCAATACTTTTGTATGTCCATGTCCATTTCGTGGAAGGCTTAAGAGTCTGTGGTTTTTTTATTTCTCTAATGTTTTGCGATGTAGTATACCATTCTCCATCAAGTAAAAATGCAGATGGTAAAAAGTGATTACAATCTAATTCTGTGCCAAATTTTTGTAGGGTTCTTGTTTTAGGAGCCATGAAGTATGATTGATTATTGTAAATAACTGGTAATTCGTCATAACATATTGCGTTTTTTGATGATATTTCAACTTCTACTGGTTTACATTTTAGTAGATAAATGATTTCCCCAGCCTTTAATGCCGTATAACCGGGTCCTTCGCCCATATGGTATGCGAATTCGGATAAACTATATGTGGCTAATAACAGTTTGTGTAGCAGCACTTTACGTTCTAATTCGCATTGTTTTTGTATTAGATCTGTGTATAAAGTTGTTATCGATGTTTTGAAACGGTTGTCAATGTATACCAATTTAGTATTTATATAAGCCACTAAATCTATGTTTTGTGGATGTATGTCTTTGTTTTTAAAATAATTAAAAAATAATGAATCTGTAATTATGGTTAATTGAGAATGATCAGTTTGTATAGCTGGTATATTATATATATATATGTTGATCTTACGTGCTGTAACGCAAAAACGATTTGGTCCGATTCCACCAGGTATGTTCGAGTGGTTTTGTCATTGTTCGAAGTTATTAATGAAGCAGGTCCGTCATATAAAATAATAAACTCATGAGTTTCACAATCATAAGTATTTGCGTTCCACACTACCTCTCCTTTATAAGTATCCAAACCGTATTGGTCGGATAATTTTAAGGTTGAACCGGTTGGGAGGGTTAATGTATTTTGCTTATGGTTTACTATGGCTAACCCTTCGGTAAGAGTGATTTTATAATTAGCTTGAACTATAACCTCTTGCCATGTGCCTTTTTCGGATGAAAATGTAGAGCCTTTGCAATTGCCATGTCTATCTACAAAACCGGCTACTGTAACGGATGATAGTATAGTCTCGTTAACTTTTAAGCTTGTAATTATTCCTCCGTTTGGTAGATGGTATGTTAGTCTCTGATGTAATTCAGAGCATCGGGCACTGCCTAATTCAGTTATTGAAGCATCTGTTGTTAGAAAAACATGTTTATCGTCATCAAAGTGTTTTAAAAGTGGTTCAGAGATTAAATAATTTTTTAATTTTTTAAAAGATTCTTCGTGTTCTATTTTCCAGTCTATTTTTTTGTTATCTCCTTTTATAAGTTCAGTGAGGGGGTGTGCTATTTTTGCAAAATCTTTTACGTGTTTTCTGTAATATGAGCACATTCCTATAAATGATCTAACTTCTTTTTGAGTTGTTGGTTGTTTGAACTCAGTTATTGCTTTTGTATTTTTATCCATCGGTTTAATACCTTCACGAGTTATTATATGGCCAAGTAATTCAATTTTGTTATTAAAAAAGAAACATTTACTTGTTTTAAGAGAAAAATTTAATTTGTCCATTATTAATAAAGCATTATTTAAATTATTTAAGGCTTGTTCAAAATCTTTGCCATAAGATGCTAAGTCATCAATGTATATTACGAGAGATTTATATAATAATTCTGAAAAAGCTTCATTCAGTTTTCTCTGAAAGATACTTGAGCTAATTTTTAGGCCTTGTGGGATTCTAGTAAACGTGAATAGTCCATGACAAGGTGTAAATGCAAGTTTATATTGGTCTTCTTCTTTTACAGGTAATTGAAAAAATCCACTGTTAAGGTCAAGAGATGAAAAATATTTTGATCCTTCTAGAGCTCTTAATAAATCTGTAGTTCTAGGTAAAGGATATTGATCTGTTTCGATTCTATCATTTAATTCTTTATATGAAACAACAAGTCTATAAGATCCTTTTTCTTTTTTTTTTACTAAAAAGGCTGGAGCTGCAAATTTTGATACTGTTGGGCGAATAATATTTGCATCGAGTAATTTGTCTAATTGTATTTTTAATTCTTCTCGTTGCTGTGGAGATACTCTGTGTGGCGCATTAAATTTAGGGTCTGTATAATTTGGTTTCAATTTTATTTCGCAAGGATCTACATTAGCACATTTTATGTGTGAAGTGTCTGTTGTAAAGAGATGAATAAATTTTTTTAATAACTCAACTACTTTTTTATGTTGATATTTATCGAGATTTTGACATATATTTATTATAGTTCCTTCACTATCCATAAGTATTTCTTTGTCATCGGAATTATTCGAAATTGTGTTTGATAATTTTGTGTTAGTAATTACTGATTCAATGTTATCATTATTATTAATAGATTTTTTTATGTCTATAGACTCCTTTGGAATTGTATTATCAATATGTTTTTTTATGTTATTTATCAAATGTTCTAAAGGCGGTATGTCATTAATGATAATGTAATTAGACGGTACTTTATTTGACATTTTATCTGCTCTTGTTCCCGGAATCCAGTGCGTGTTTTTATCAACACTATATAAAACGATTATGGACCTATTATTATAATTCTTATTTTGATAGATAATTGCTGTTTTATTAGTGTCATTGTAAATATAAGTGTCGTGATTATAATAATCAGCGATTGCGGCTAGTTCGTCATCAGACATCCAATAATTAGGCAGCTGTGTAATATTCAATAATTGTAAGATATCTGCTATGGAAGTAATTTTATTTAATTTGTTGTCGTTTAAGGCATTGCATACAGCATAAATGGCACAGTTTCCATCTCCCGTGACATTTTCTCCTGGTTTATAATTTACAAATACTGATTTGATTTTATTATTATCTGTATTATTAATGTCTATATTATAATCATAATCTATTTTTTTTAATTTACTTATATTACTCATATTTTTATCATTACTTTTAGCATTTTCAAGATTATTAATGGGTGATTTGATTTTATTATTGGAATTATCGTTAATATTATTTAATTGTTTTATTGATCTATAAAAATAGTAATTGTTATGTATTAAATTTATAACATTTTGATGTTCTTGAGTTTTCCAATTATTCGTTATGTGTGTTTTATCTTTATGACAAATGAGAAGATTGATATTTGTGTTAAGAAATTCTGTAAAAATTGTTTGTTTGATAATTGTCCAATTACATTTGTCTATACCTGAGGCAATTGTAGGGATAGCAATTTTGAAATCGTGTAATTTTTGCATTGATTTTTTTAAGTTTTGAATTGTAAGCTTTATGTCATCATATTTAGGTTTATGAAAATATTTTTGTTTTGTTACTAGGTGATAAATTATTTTATTTCCGATTTTTATTGGAATTGCGTCGCCTATTTGTGGGTTTAACTTTTCAAGTTGAGGCGTTGTGTTTCCAAATGTTGTTTTTATTCGAGAGGCTATTCCTTTAGACATTTTTAAGTCTGCAGATATGCAATGGGCAATCGAGTAGTCAGAATCTACAAGAAATATATCAGCTATTTCCTCTTTAATATTATTAATATTTGTATTAGATAGATTAGTGTAAGTTTGTATTATAATTGAATCATTTAATGATAGAGTATTATTATGAAAATTGATAATAGCTTTATTGTTGTGTAGAAAATTATTTCCTATCATTATATGGCATGTTAAATTTTTGACAATGAATACCGATGTTTCAAAATCATGAGAATCGATTTTAAGTTTAATTATTGTAGATCCAAATACAGTTAATTGGTTGTTATTTGGGCCTGATAGAATAATGTTTTCTTTAATTATTTTATTTTCAGGGGGAACAAGCGTGTGTCTAATACAACAAATGTTGGCTCCTGTATCAATAGTTATTGGTACATTAATATTATTAAGTTTAGCACGAATAAATAAAGGTTCAGAAATATGATTAATTTTGTAAGTAGTTGCTGGTTTTTTAACTGACAATGAAGGGTAACAGCGAGTGTCAGAAAATCTGTTTGACCTATTTATTAGTTTTTTTGAATTGAAAATTTTTTACATGTTAGTGCTGAATGTCCTATCATATCACATAATTGACAATTAATCGAGTTATTTTTAAATCGACAATTTTCTGTAGAATGATTATTTCTATTACAGATTGTACATTGTATTTTATTGTTATTTTTGTTTTTAAAATAGCAAAATTCTGTGATATGATTGTTTTTAGAACATATTTCACATTTTTTTGTATTTATTTTATTGTTTGAAAAAAATTGGCGATTATTTTTAAAATTGTTGTACTTATTAAAATTGTTATTTTGAGCTTGAGGGTTTATAATATTTTCTATGTCGGTTTTAAATTTATTGTTGTTTTCATTAATCAGATTTATTTTCTCATTTATTTCGTTTGAGATTTGATTTAGTTTATGGGTGATTATATCGGTTTTTATTTCGGAAGGAGATTGATTTATTTCGCCCGTTACCATAAATTCTACCATTTCATATTTTCTTATATTGTCTTTTAATAATTTTAGTGTTGAATTATCTAATATTCCAATGTATCTAGCAATATTTGGTTTAAGACCTTTCATTATATATCTAGTTATTTCTTGTTGAGCCATTTCAGAATTTATACGTTTACAAAGTGATTCAATTTCATTAATAAATGCCATAGGTAGTTCATCATCTAATTGCTTTCTTTTTTCGAGTAATAATCGAAGCATATCTCTATGAGCAATGTGTTCGAATTCATTTCGAAGTTGTGTTTCTAAATCAGCCCATTTATTGAAATTTTGATTTTCAATATTTTCATAAAAAGTTAGTGCTGGGCCCTCTAAAAATGCAGGTATGAATTGCAATTTTTCTTGTTCGGACCAGCCATTAATAGAAGCTGCTCTTTGATATTTTTTTAAAAACGCATCTATACTATCAGATGAAGAATCGGAAAATATGTTAGGTTTGAAATAAGGTTTTTTACCCTCCATTTTATTCGTTTTGGTTTGATTATTTAAGTTTTGATAATTTTCATTTATTGTTGCAAAATCGTCCGGGCAAGATTCACCGTTTAAATATTTTAATAATCTATTTTTAAGTTCTGTAACTGTTCTTACACTATTTAAATTCCTTTTATTTAATTCTAAAATTAATTGAGGTTTATTAACTTTGTTAATTTCATTTGGCAGTGAAACAAAAATTGGTTCTTCTATTCCCTTTTCCTGATTATTATTAGTTTGTGACATTTGTTAAAAAATATGTTTGCTTTATCTGCAATTTTATTATTTTTATTATTATTATTTCGGGGATTTTTAAACGCGGTAAGAGCCACTAGTTGAGCGCCACTTTGTAATGATTGGAATGCTAGGTTATTAGGCAACTATTGTGTACCTATCTCTAAATCATTACTTGCTAAATAATTATAATTTAATGATATTACCTTTCTGATTCCTGTATACTTGCTTGTTGCAACCGTGGTTCGTATTTAAGATATAATGTGATTTGATTGGTTTATATATTAAAATGATTACACATTTTTTTAAAATTAACTATTTCTTTAACTTTATTTTACAAACACTTAAATATTTCACAGTTAAATAATCATATACGCCTTTTGTATAACGATCTGCGTAGTCTTTTACACTCGCTTATGAATCCTTATACAAAAGGACGGCAACGACGCACTCCTGGCTGTCGGCGACTACTAGTCTCCTTATATATCTAATTTTTATACAGATAAGAGTGTGTGCGTGTGTATATGTGCATATGTGTGAGTTTTATCTTATATTTAAAGCTATCAATTATTATAATTATCATACATATGTTATTGTCACAATTATTATATGTATTATGGTATCTTATTGATTATTATTTATTATACATTTAAAATTTAAGATATATGATGGCTAAGCGCACATCATTACAACACGTTACATGGATAACTTTAGGATAAAAAATTTTAATTGCATTTCCACTTTTTACCATATAAGGAGCCGCATCACTTAAATATAACAAGACGTTATGTCGCACTCCCTTGGGCCACAAAATATGCATCGAGTCGTCAAATAACTTTGCAATAGTCGAGTTATTAACTTTAGGCAGTACTTCAGAGTTGAATAAAAATGTTTGTCCTGGAGTATCCGTTTCGAGAGTACCAATAATGACGTTTGCGACAAAGCGTCCTAAAGATTCAGTTGTCAGATGGACACCCAGATTTTTTTGTCAATAACAGCATTCCTAATTTTAATTAATGTTTCATCGTAAATTTCATCTACGTAGCCTTTTCGTAATGTTGTCACGGCTGGAATTATTTTACCAGTAGGGGAACCCGGGGAAGAATGGGATATTTAATGCTTAACATCGATTTTCCAGTATTCTACTTAATTTAAGGCTCCCAATTCTCAATCAATAAATGTTTAACAGTATAAATATCAATTCACTTTAATGATCAAACGAATAACTCAAATATATTTTACTTTATTATTAATAATAGAAAAAAAATAATTTGCCCCATTCTGCCCCTACCTCGGGGTAGAATGGTGTGTACATTTTAACATTTGAACATAATATTTTTTTGAACAGAAATACTTATTCATTTACTTTTTTTTGAACAATATTTACATGTATGGGTTGCTTCATCGTCGCTCTCAACTCCTGCACAAGAGTTGTGGGACCACTTCCTACATTTTAGACAACTAATCCATCCTTCATTAGACTTTGAATATAGTTTTTTACAATACAGACACCTGGCGTCCGGATCATCTTCACTTGAAGTTGAATCTTCTTTCTCTCTTTGAACTTTTCTTTTTTGTTGCAGGTTTAAATAATTGTCTCTTCGTTAACTTGTTTTTTTCTTTGGTTTTCTTTTCTTTTTCTTCTTTATTTTTTTTTGGCTGTTTCCAAAGATATTTGCAAGTCGTTCTTATAAGGCGATTCCGTTAAAATAGCTGTTTTACCTCTCTTTCGTGAATTTCTTTTTTCTGTTTGTTTAACTTTAAGAATAGGTAGAATATTTTCAGGTGATTCAATCGGAAATGTACTTTGTTGATTATGAAGCAAAGGTAAACACTGCGGCTCATTCAAAACAACTGTAACTTGTTCAGTCGTATCCGAGTTCAAATATTGATAGTTTTCGTTTTCATTTACTCCAACATCTTTTTCATTTGACGAAGTAGTCGGTACAATGTCAGTTACAATCGATGGCAAAAAATCTTCATCACTAAAAACATTATTGTTCGGAGGCCATATTCCAGTTGCTTCAAAACCTTTCATTGCTGTTTTCATGGATGCAGCATGTATGAAAGCTGCACCAAATAATGATGAAATGTTTCCTAAAGTAACTACTTTGCCCGGATTACAACGGAGCCATTTTCTAACTTCATCTTCATAGTATGTGCTCAATGGTTTCATGAATGATACGTCACATGGCTGTAATTTATGCGAACAATGGGGAGGAAAGCATAATAAAACAACACCATTTTCTCTAGCTGCATTAATAACGGGAAGATTTTTAGTATGTGAAGAATGACCATCAAAAAGTAATAGAACTGGATCTTCTTTTGTTGCTCTCGAAAATGCAATAAATTTCATAAACCATTTAAAAAAAAGCTCAGAAGTAATCCATCCTGTTTCATGACATTCAACCCACGATTCAGATGGTAATCCCGTAGAAAAATGTGGTTGATTTCTTTTTCTCGGTAAAATTAACATTGGAGGGACATAGGCGCCACTAGCTGAAAAGCATATTACTGCAGTAACCGTTTCTCCACGTTCAGCTGGTGTTAAAATACCAACCTGTCGTTTCCCTTTAGTAGCTAATACTTTTGACTGTCCTTTTGGATTTACTGTGATACCAGTTTCATCGCAATTGTATATTCTATTCGCGTTCAGCTTATATTTATCAATGCAACCAGTTAATAAATTGAAGAACTGAGTATAAGCTACTTTATTAAAACCCATAGCGCGAGCACCAGATGTGGCTTCAGGTTTTCTTATGCTCAAATCTGGGTGTCTTAATAAAAAACTATTCATCCAATCCTGACCAGCCATTCTATCAGCCTGATTAAAACGGTGAGAACAACCATTTATTTCGGCTAGCTGGAAAGCCAATTTACGAAAATCTATCATCGTTAAACCAAAAAGTCTTTTTTCCATAGACTTCAAATAATCAACTAATTCTAATTCCTGCTGTTCATTAAAAACACATTTATATTTTCCGCTAGTTTTATCAATTACGAAATCGGGATTTTCTTTTTTCTTTTTTACATACCGCTCCAATGTTGTCTTTGGTACTGCAAATTGCTGAGCAGCTTTTTTTAAACCCATTTGTTTATTAAGTACAACAGTAATTGCTTTATCCATACTATCGGTTGACCATGTTTGCCTTTCCGTCTTTCGAACGTAATTACGTACCATTTCACTAAATAAAGACAAAAACAAATTATGAATACAGCAATTATGCTATAAATAATTTAAAACCGTAAAAAAAAAAATAATGGGGCGGAATGGGATATTACATATTTATACCTCATTCTGCCCCGTTTCATTGTGCCCCGATATGCTATTTATATCTTAACTACGATTTTTTCCCAAAAATGCGATTATTTTACATAAACAAGAATAACAATCTAACAATAGTGTGTTAACCCTTTATAGGGCAGAACAAAAAAATCGTCAGATTATTCTAAAAATTGGTGTACATGCACTATGGAGTACACTGATTTTGGGAAAAATATTGGAAAATTTTTTATTTGTTTTGCATGGTTGGAAAAGCGGTGGGAAAATAGTTTCCCTTTGCCCCTTTACGACCATGGGATTTACTGAACGGGCAATGGTAATATATTTCCCACTTATGCGGTTACTTAGTATGATTTTGGTTTTTTTCAAACAAGTGGGAAAAATATTACCTCTGGCCACACGGTGCTAGAATTTTTTTTCTTGGGTGGGAAATATATATCCCCTTGCCCTATAAAGGGTTATATGGTATGTTTATAACAAAAATCAGGTTATTGAATAATATTAAATTCCACTTACCTACAGTTAAAAATCGAAGAATGTTATAAGCGATCAACACAAAACAATGAATTGTCAATAACTGAAAAAGTGGGTGGGTTTTGATTGTGATAACGTTATTATAATAACATGGAGGTAAAAGATTATTATTTCAGGCGGGACGAACCGATACGAAACGTTACGTATTGAAAAATAGCTGATACCCCGTTGTGCCCCGCGTCACCATTCTGCCCCGGGTTCCCCTATATTTTACTAAAAATGATTTAACCCTTTCATTCCCGAGACTAAAAAAAATTAAAAAAGTGAATTTTTTTTTTCATAGACTTTTTTTTATATGCATGAAATATTTGTTATATTTTTGTCAAAAATGTTTAACCACCTCTCACCCCCTTTTTTTGGTCGGGACTTAGATATCCCGACAGGATTCTATGAATGTAAATTAAAATACACTTTTTTTTGTGAAACTCGTATTTGTATACTATTTTATTGAATATTAAATTAACAATGTATTATATCTTATAGAAAAAACTTATCTTTTTATAACCTTTATATTTTATAGTTATAAAAAATACATATATCATAGAAATAAACATAATATAAAAACAATTTAATCAAATGTTAACTGTTTCTACTTCATGATACTCATTGAAACAATTTTTATTTTCATTACTGCACAAAAATACTCTACAATGTGAACACTTAGATTTTGGTCTCGACTCAATTCCCCGTGTACTGCACAGTTCACACCTCCCTCTATTGGCACCGTAGACCACCCAATGAATTCCTCTAAAAAAATTCAAAATATTTGTGTTTATTATAACCTATTTTTAATTTTTATTTTATTATTGAAGTACCTGTTTCCTAATCTAACATCCTTTGTATTGGATAACTGTTTTCCTCTGCGAGTTGTTGGGATTTTAGGAGCTGCTCTTTTCAAACTGACTGATCTTCTTGATGGTAAACTGCGTAATGTCATAAGACCAAGTGCGATGGATCGACGTACATCCAAAACATCCGTGTCATCGAACATCTCACAGTAAATGACGTAGGCGTTCACAAATGTAATGTCGAGGAGTCCCCAGAATATTCTCAACCACCATTTATTTGATTTCCGATCAACATTGTACAATGACCTATATCTATCCGCTAAATCGACACCTCCCATAAAATTATTGTAGTCTTTTACCACGGGAGGACATTTTGTTGTTAATTTTGAACCGTCCTTCATCGTTCTTAGAACACTTGTAACTTCGTTTCCGTGATAGTTAGATGCGAAATGCACAGTTTTATTATCACGCCACTTGAATACACCAATACCAGAAGTAGAAAAACGACAGTCGTATTCCCCACGTGCAATTGTAGAATCTTTCATCAAATTATTTGGCATTCCTTTCCGATTAGATCTTATGGTGCCACATGCCAACGTCTGTTCTGTCTTCAATCTTTCCAGTAATATTATAGACGTAAAGTAATTATCGAAAAATATAAGTCGGGACTGTTTCCAATATGGCTTGGTTAGCTTTAGCACTATTCTTTCTCCCAGATTGAAATCTTCGAACTCTCGTTCTAGAGCCTCATTTTTGCCTTGATAAATTGAAAAATTTAAAATGTATCCTTTTTGATCGGCAATACACCACAATTTATACCCACGCTTTATAGGTTTCATAGGATTGTATTGTTTTATACTGCTACGTCCTTTAAACTTTATCATTGACTCGTCCACACTAAGCTCGCGTGTTCCATTATATGCTTCAGAAAATGTTTTATTTAACGAATCTATCATTGGACGTAACTTGTAAAGTTTATCTTTATTATTTGCTGGAATCGCGGTATTATCATTTACATGAATATTTGATAAAATTTCGCTAAATCTATCTCTGCTCATAACTTCGGAAATTACTTGTAAATGTAGGTCTTTTGCAGTACTCCAGTAGTGTCTATAAGATGGTAACTTATGATATCCCATGCAAAAGTTAATTCCAATAAAGCCCATTAACTCATCTGCAGATAACTTAAGTGTTTTGTTATTTTGTGTCGCATATAAATTACTTTGATCAACTATATGATCAATAATTGGATTTAGAAGTTTTACAAAAATATCTGTCGTACTTTGACAATTCTTGAACATCTCTACATTATAGTTTTTATTTTCATTATATAACGGTAATTCAATAGTGGTTTCGTCTTTCTTTCTCCATTGTCGATTTATTTCAGTTTGAAGTACTGGGTCTGGAGTTACCGGTAAATTAGGAACAATAACTATCGGGTTATTTTGAACATTATTTTCTATAAGTGTAGTAGAAGTTCTTGGTCTTAAAATTCTCATAAGACTAGGATTATCAGCATTAGTAGGAACGTCGTTATTACCATTAGAGAACTCAGGGAAATCAAAAACTAGCATGTCATCATTATTTTCTAATAATTCTAAATCCTTACTACTACTTTCTATGTCCTGGCCAGTTGGTAAAAATAAACGATCAATTATTCCTACCTGGTTTGGGGCTTCTTCGTCCATTTGATCTTCATCTAAGTCGTAGTATTCGTCCTCAGATAGTATGTGATTGTCAGGAATATCCATGGCTAACCACTCTTCTACGTCGTTTTCAATAAGTTTATTATTCATTTTTAATAAATGTAAGTGCGTGTGGAATTAAAATAAGTAAAAAATACGAATAATAAATAACACGCGGTAAAAATATTTACGCGAATATCGTACGATTACTAATACGTGATGCTCACTGAAAAGCTAGACACAGATAACTGACGGGACAAGTGAGTCCCGTCGATTCAAACACGATTATTTACGAATTAATGGTTTATTCCCCACAAATATAAACACGTAATATACACTCGTTATAATCTGAATCGTATTATTGATTGTATTTACGAAGAAAACGATAAGTGTATTTATAAAATGAAAACAAAACAGCGATAAGATTGAAAAGTGTATAATGCTTTACACCTCATGTGGATACAACAATAAATTCTGTATAAATAGATATTATTAATTTTTTTTTTTTTATAACATATGTCCATGGGACTCAGATGTCCCGTCAGTACGATTGGCTCAAT
This sequence comes from Rhopalosiphum nymphaeae, assembly GCA_036289425.1. Classification (NCBI taxonomy): domain Eukaryota; kingdom Metazoa; phylum Arthropoda; class Insecta; order Hemiptera; family Aphididae; genus Rhopalosiphum; species Rhopalosiphum nymphaeae. The sequence goes on along the minus strand of JAZAQC010000007.1, from coordinate 13,550,537 downwards.
CGGCTTTACTGTTTATTTAATATTAGACGTTTTAGAGCCGGGACTCAAACGTCCCGCACGTCCTGAAAGGGTTAAAAGATTCATTATTTAATTTATTTAACGGTATATTGGCCGATAACATCGCGGAACACAAATGTTTATTGAAGCACGATTTTTTAGTATCAGTTAGAAAATGCTGTTGAGCTTTTTTTATATTTATGTTTTTTTCTCTCTGGGCAACTAATTTCAGATGTTTTCCGGTAGTCAAATGTTGTGTGACATTAACACGTTGACAGCCGCGCCTATTTCAGTGTATTATCCTTTGGGGCCACCGTATTTTTTTACGACTTTTAACTTATTTCTATTATGATTATTAGTCATAAATTTATCCTTAAACCATTATATGTGTTAATTCACCTGTAGAATATGAAGGGTTATAATGTCCCTCAGTAGCGAAAAATATGTGAATCACTTATTTCTTGCTTTTGAGGGGTGTTTTGACCCCTCAACTAAATTTAAGATACAAATCATGAAAATCTGTATTTCACTAGTAAAGTTAAAAATATTTAAATCCATTCATAAAAATATTAAAAATAAAATAAATATCTGCATTTTTAATTAGTAAGACATACTGTAATATAACATAATGACTTTTAATATATGACATAATTATTAGAATTATGTTTATTCAACCAATAACAAAAACAAAATATAAACAGTATAATATAAATAGTTACAACAAAAGTATTTTTATTTTTATAAATTTGTAAAACATAATAAAATAATCAGTCCCTTTTTTTAATAATACAATTTTTATCTCAACCAATAACAAATAAATTTAAAAACTTAACTTAACAATTTACCTTCATGAAAAAATTAAATATAACATATATATTTTAGTTACTTAAATTATAAAAAAAAAGTATGATAAGTAATGATAGTACATAATAGTAGTGGTAATATAAAAAGGAAATATTTATGTTTTATTTTTAAGTCTAACTGAATGAGAATCAAAAAAGCATGACATACATGTAGGAACTTTACAAACAGTGCACATTGTAGTGACTTTGATACATTTATTTTGAGCTTATGATGGTAAATTATTTAAACCCATCCACAAAATAAGCCCAAGAAAATTTCTCATTTCCGTACGATCTGTGTCATACCATTTCAATATACGAGAAAATCTAGAAGTCACATTATTCAATTTCGATTTGGCATAACGATTTGTTTCAACTATCAAAAAGTCAAGTACAGTATTGTCTACAAATAAACTGAAGAAATCGTAAGCTGAACATCCTGACATACAATCAATAATTTCAGGATTTATTCCAACAAAATCGTTATTAGGGTTATACTGAATGTTATTTAGGTTTCCAGTAACTGGACCCCAATTTAACTGATTTAAATCTAAACTAAAACTATTTTGTGTGTTATTACTTTGATCATTTATAAATTCTTCTTCACTGAACGGTTCTGCACTGTCTTCATTTTCGTCACTCAAATTGTCAATATTCTGATTTTGTAACTAAGGCAATACAAAATCAGGATCATTGAATTCGTCGTCGACGGAGCTTTCAACGTCATCTTCATCCGAAAATTCATTCAACCACTGTACAATGTCCATTTTAACAAAACAAATGACAATATTGAATACTTAAAGTATATAAAAAAAACATTTAAAACATCGTTTTAACATTAATGATAACATGTATTTTTGATAGTAAATGTAGTGATAAGAAATATCTGATAGGTATATTTCGTTTATCTAAAATATTATTTATTAATTTATTAAAATTGACATTAAAAACAATTAAAAATGTAAGGATAATAATTAACATTTAATAATTAATTAGGTACAACCTCAATGCAAATATTTAAATGCTAAATAGAGCATTTTGTTCTGTAGATAACAGAGAATCTGATAGTGCGTTATTTTGACGGTTACTGAGGGGCTATTTGATCCCACGAGTCGACAAAGACAACATAGCCTTGAGGGACAAATTGACCCCTCATGGCTCACTTAAAAATTCTACTGAGGGGCAAAAATGACCCTCGTGGCAGTCAACGTGTTAAACCTTTTAGCACTTCCACACTTGATATCACAAGTTTTACAATAAAGAATTTTACCGTCTGTTGAGAACACTTCAGGACTGAATTCAGACACATATTTGTTTAATTGTGAAGATAAAGACACTTTAACTTTAGGCATTTTGTATAATAAATAGTAAATAGAACGCGTTTGGTCGATGGTCAACCGTTGAGAAACACAGCGATTACTGAAATATGAATATGTCCGACGTCGGCGATAGGCGTCCCCGTGGCCCGTATCGATATTTTGTGCGTTGAACAATATTATCTTACTGTCTATAAATAAAATTAATAACCCAACAATCAATCTAATCGGCAACTCTCGAGATGTGTTTCTAGGAAAAACATGCGTCTGTGTAAAATCAATAACCATATTAATATTATGATCAAAATTTAAAATAATTTTAAATCTAATGTTATTTTGGTTGTATAAATAAATAAAAACGTTGACAAAAAATATTGATAAAATGAAAAATTACTTAAAATATGCATCTAAAAATATTAAATGGAAGAAATATGCCCTAAAACCAAAAAAAACGCAAAATATGCATTTATATGCACAATAAAATCTCAAAACTAGCTTTGTCGAAGCATGAAACGTATTGGTTTCACACTCTGCTATTTTTGTGACTATGCAAAAAAAATATGCAAATGCTACAAGTCCTCTGCCCTAATAATCAATCTTTAACTTTTATCATCATCAATAACAATATTAACAAATTTAAAAATATAAAATAAAATAAAATAATACAAATCATAACCACATTTTTGTAATAAAAAAAATGTAAAAATTAATAAAATAAATTTTTTCTGCTAAATAAAACACTAGTCATTTAAAAATTTTAAATATACATTTGATAATTATCATTTTTGGTGGTAATTCAAAAAACAGTTACTTGTTTTGTCTAAACATAAATGGACGTTATACTTGATGCAAAAAACGTGAGTTTTTCTACCTTTTTTCACACAATTTCGGTTCTTACATCTTGATGGAAAGTTTTTTTCGTCAAATCCAGGCAAATGGTCAACTTGGTCAAAGCGAACGTCATCTGATTGACGAGTAGAGTCAATTTTTGCCGCTTTAGAAGTTGGTTCGTCTTCATTTCCATTACTTTGTGGTCGTCCTTTTCTTTTGGGTGTTAAAGGTTTGCCTACTCGAATTAAATTTTCGCCTATATCCATTCTAAAGTGTAAAAGGTCTTTTATATTTTTTTTCGGTATTTTAAAATGTTCGGCATCCTTTAAATATTGTATCCAACAGTTAGTTACAACCAAATCCACAGCGTGAATCAGAATAATGAGCTACTTAAATTTGTTCGTATTTCATTTTTTTTTCACAAAAATAATTGTCGAGTTAAAGAATATAGAAACGAATATGTTCTATTAACATTCAAACGTTAAATCTGTTAAAAACGTGCAAAGTGAATTTCAATTAATATTTAAATGAAATAATAATACATTTATTATTTTTATTTGTTAGTTTAAAATTTACGAATTTTTACATAGCATATTATTTCCGCCAACCCTTAAATTATTAATTTTTTACTAGGAATTTTCATAATTATAATAATTACAGAAATAAAAAAAACATTTTATAAATATATGAAATAATTTAATAATAAAAAATAAAAAAATAAATTAATTTACAGTCTTACGGTTATAAAAAAACATAATTGATTACAATTTAAAAGTCACTATCATCTGATTCTGACGTAGTGTCGCCAGTTATTATCATTATGGTAGAATCCATGTTCTCCAAAACGCTTTCGACATGGAAGTCTTTGGTCCAGAACTTGTCTCCTTCCTTTTTGGTATGTTCGACAAAGTTTTTCCACATTTCTGGAATAACTCGATCAACTCCGTCGCGAAAAAGTTGTTGCACATCGGGAAGTTTGAACGTGGTGTTGTTTATTTTTACGAAATTCTTGATAGATGACCATGCCAGTTCTATCGGGTTCAGCTCACAGTGATAGGGCAAACCCGTGTGGCCGTGTATAGTTTGTCGATAGCCCGTATACGACATAAAATTGAAATCAGAAATAATAAACAAGATATAAAGGGAAAAACCTAAAGAATAATAAAATAATTTCATGTCTAAATGAGCGATAAGATAATAGTTCCAAGACATGGACATTATGCGTACCATCTAGGAAGTACTTTACTAACATTTATTAGATTATTATTAGTCATGATGATTAAACTAATCGTGTACCATTTTTGGTACATGTTAAAATAATTAATTTTTTAGTATAAATAATTACATAATAACCATTCAAATACTGAAAGCATAAACTAAAAAGCTTATTTTATGATTATTGTGGTATAGCGTATTGGACAAACATTGTAATAAATTGTATTTATTGCTTGGCAATACAACAGTGTACCATATATGGTACACATGGCAGTTAACGTGTTAAGTGGCGGCCCTCATTCTCGATACACTGATTGAGTCTTTCACGGTAATTTTCTATGACTCTACGGGTCATTTCGGGCGGGATAGCAGCAATTTCCTGGATTATTACCTCCTTCAGAGCTTCCAAAGTTTGTGGACGATGTTGGTACACTTGGGCTTTAAGATATCCCCAGAGAAAAAAGTTGCATGGGTTCAAATCTGGTGAACGTGGCGGCCACCCAATGTCACCTCGCAAGGACACAATATGCCCAGGAAACATTTCTCGCAGAATGCCGAGTGTTTGACGAGCTGTGTGTGCTGTTGCACCATCTTGTTGAAACCACACATTTCGTTGTCCATACTCATGAAAAAAATCGTTGAATTTTGGCCGAAGAAAATGTTCAAGCATCTTACAATAGCGATTAGAGGTCACTTTTACAAAAAGTTCCCACCGCCATTTCGATGCAGAAAAAAATACAATAAATATTTTGGGTAAGTGAAAAAAAGTGATAACCTTCTTTAGTTATATCAGCAGCATGACAACCAACTAAATTTAATGAGTGTGCTGAACATGGACTAAAAATTGCATTTTTTGATTTCTCTTTAATACGAGCTTGCAGACCATTAAATATACCTGACATATTTCTTGCATTGTCGTATGATTGTCTGCGACAGTTCTGTATGTCGAAATTTAATTCAGATAATTTCGTTAAATATTGCGACTTCCATTTCTTTACTTTTATGTCCAACCGATGGAATAAAACATAAAAATCGCTCTACTGCAGTCCCACCTAAATTAACGTATCTAACAGCAATCGTTAATTGATCAAATTTCGTGATGTCGGGAGTAGAATCTACGATTAACGAGAAATATTTAGCGGACGTTATTTCATTTACTATTTTATGAAGTACAGATTTGTTCATAAGTGTTATTAACTCATCGCAAATAGTGTGGGACAGATATGAGACATTTCCACGGCCTTTATTACCATACTCATCAAGGTGATTAGACATTAATTGATCGAATTTTGCAATTGATTCTAAACAGCCGAGATAATTTCCATTATTTTTAGAACCCAACGTCTCATATCGCCACGAAATGCAAGACCTCTGCCCGATAAAAATATAATTGTTTCAATTAAACGGTGTATTATACTTCTCCAATAAAGTTCTTTTTTTTCGAGTTCAATTTTTAACTCGACATCAATACCGGTAGTTATTTTACGTCTAGAGAACCACATGCGAATAGATTCGTTATGCGTCAAATTCTTTTCGTGTTGTTCAACTTTTTCAAAACATTTTTTCCAATTAGTAAATCCTGAATACATTTTTTTTTTTTTTATTATGGTATCGAGAGCCAAAGAAGGAACCGCGTTAGCATTACTTCTCTGGCTCCCATCATTTATTGGTTACTCAATTACATCAACAATTAATTAGCGGTTGGACAGTCCCCCACTCGCTAATATTACAACATTTTTAACAAGTAGTGGGTACAGTGAATTGTTTAAATAGTTGAATCTCCAGATCCTGCGTCAGGGTCTCACTGTCGCGCCTCGGTGGCCTGATGGATTCGCTTCTCATCTTCCTTAAGTGAGAAGATGCGTTCGACCATCACGTGAAACAGCCGAAATGACTCCTCTGCGTTCCTTAGTATAGTTGATTTCTCATCCGGGTCTGCTGGGAGCTGGTCAAATGGCGGCCTGCAAATTATATCCTGGATATCGGCTGTACACGGTCTGCGCCCTAGTCGTGTGTACAGGGGGTCATGAAGGGTGTTCCAGTGGAGGCATTCAAATAGAGTATGCTCCACTGTGTCCTCGCCGCCCCTGCACTGCAGGCACATCGTACAGTTCTTTTAAAAATTGAGCTATCCTATGTGCAATTGGTAAATAGTGATTAAGTTTTGACTGCAATTTTCTTGTTTGTGTTTAGCTTAAGTATATTTACAAATATTTGTTTGTGTAGTAAGTTGATGTGTACTGTTTGCAGTTCCATAATGATGTTTTTTATTATGTGAGATGTATATGGATTATTGTCGAGAATATTATTATTTGTCTAATTTTTATTGTCATTATTTCAAATATTATTTGTACTTGTTATATTAAAACATTTGATTTTTTTGTTACATTGCCTGCAAAGAATTTTATAATATTATTGTCTCTTAACCCCTTAAGTAACTTTTTAAAACATTTTTGAAAACTTAATTTTTTTTTGAAAACCTTAATGTGCTAAACTATCATATTATAAAAAAAATTATTAAAAAAATTTTTTTTCAAAACTCACAAATACCTAAAAAATGGTGGTAATTATATATAATCACTACGAACCTAGGAATAACAAATTATGAATACTAATGTTTTTTTTATTAGATAGTAAATTATATTATATTACATTATTATTTTTTGTGAAATGTTTCAAAACAGTTTTTCTCTGAAGTTAAACATAGTGCTACATTACATGTAGAACATTCCCATCTCCTTCTTTTAGGGTTTTCTTTGGTAGAACAGTTATGGCATCGACGGATTGTATAACTTTTTGGTATGTGTGCAACATTTGCAAAACGCATTTCTAGAGGTATTCTAACTTTGAAGTTGTTAGTTTCATTTTTAAATGATTTTTGTTTTCCTCTTGGTGATGTAGTTGGAATTCCAACTAAACCAGCAACTACAGCAAGTCTAAAATCCTTCAAAGGAATATTCCTCCCTTGACATTTTAATTTAAATAATATATAGGAGTTAGTCACAGCAACATCTAAGAAGTGAAAGAATATTCTATGCCACAACTTGTGGCTCTTTCGATCAATCTCATAGTATGATTTCATCATATCTGCATAATCAACATATCCCATATTCTTATTGTAATCCTTCACCATTGTAGGGCATGTTATGCTTGCTGATGATCCATCTTTTGCTTTCCTCAAGCAACTGGTAAGGTGATCTGGATCGTGATAGTTTGAGAGGAATTGTATTGGACGATTATCTTTCCATTTGATCCATGACACATTTGTGGTTGATGTTCTTCCCTCACTATCACCTCTTTTCATTTTTTTATCATTCAACTGGTTTATAGGAAGTCCTTTCCTATTACCTCTCACAGTTCCACAACCATAAACTTTATTTTTAAGCAAATCTTCCATGAGGTCAAGAGAAGTGAAAAAATTATCAAAAAAAACTCTATGGTACTTTCCTTGAATTTTATTGGTAAGAGTTAGTACTACACGTTTTCCCAAAGAACTTTCAACAGAATCTGTTTTCCCAGTATATATTTCAAACTCACTTATAAACCCAGTTTGATCAGCCCGTACCCAAATCTTGTATCCCCTTTTTATGGGCTTCATTGGCATGTATTGTTTCATAGTACTGCGCCCCTTGAACTTTATCATGCTTTCATCGATGGATTGAAACTCATTTGGGTTCATACATTGTAAAAAAGTTTTGGAAAGATGATCAAGGTAAGGCCTTACTTTATACAACTTGTCATAATTTTGTTCATGTCGACGGGGTTCCAAATTATTGTCATTAACGTGTAAATTTGATAAACACCATTGAAATTTTTTTAATGGCATTAAAGATGCTATGTAGTTGTCCCTTAGTTGTATGTTAGCGGACCAATAGTCTTTATAAGATGGAAGTGTTTTTATACCCATTGCAATATTAATAGCCAAAAATGTTTTCATAGTAGCAGCTTTGATAGGCTCAAAAGTTGTATGTTTTTGTTGAGCATAATAATTTGTATGAAATACTAAATGGTCAACTAATTCATTAGTAAAAATGCAGTGGAAAAAACTTATAGGGTCATCGATGTCATTTGGTATATTTGGTCCACCTTTACCAAGGAAATTTTTAGGCTCAGCAATATAGCCATGATTTTCCCAAATCCCTTCTATGTTTAGTAATCTTTCCGATAAAGGTACATCTTCTACACGTCTTACCTGTACAGTAACATCATTTGACTCCTATAATAATAGAACATTATAAATACTATAATAGTATAATAGTTATTGTATTTGGTGACATGCTGGTAGGAATGGATAAGGATTCCTCAACCATATAATTTAAATACCCTACATCTGATAATCTAACCCAGAGCATTTATTAATACTATTGAATTCTTTAATTTTGATGTTAATTTTTAAACCAGTAAATCATTTACTCAGATTATTAACTCAGCCTTTTGTTGATTTTTTTTGTTTAATCAAAAATTACAAATTATGTTTAATTAAAATAAAACTTTAGTAAGGACTCAAAAAAATAACAATAGTAATAATTATTATTATATAATAATATTTATAATATTATATACTTATTTATAATTATTAGTAATAATAGTAAAACTTATAAGTAAAACAATTATTTAATTAAAACATAAAATCGAGTAATTTAATTTTCCAAACTACACATTGCTAGACAAGACATCCCCTTTTTTATTCTATGTAATGTCCGTAGTCTGTCCTCTGTCCATATTTATCTTCATTGTCCTAATATTAATTAGATCAACCTAACATCTTATCATGTTTTGTCTCTAATCTATTTAATTCCATAAAAATGTCCATTTTATCTAAGAATTAGGCATTTATTATATCACAAGTAAAAACAAATTTATGCTGGTTAATGTTGATTATTTCTTGGGTATATTTTACATTATAATAGTAATATATTAACTTAAGTGTTATAATTTGACTCAAAATTATGACTTGAATTTTTCTTAGATCAACACATTTAAATTATTTGTTTTTAAAACTAAATGTTTAAAATTTAATTTTATAATTACATTATAATTAAACCATAAATTGTGTATACTTCTAATAGCTATTTGTTCTTTACTATCACATTTGCATAAACATTGATATAAATATTGTGTTTAATAAAAAAACAACTTATTAATGTGTTATTATTGTGTATGACAACTACAAGTTTACCATTCAATTGATACATCATCAAGTTAGCTGTAATTATAATATAATATATATATTATTTAATAAATGCATATGTATGAGCCCCTGGCGTGGTCTAACGATCTGTAAGCTCATAAATGTATGTTTGGATGGTTATGTTGAATTATAACCATTAATCTTAAACGTTGTAAATGTTAGCTAATTTGCTTATTATAAAAACATGTTTATACACAATTGTATATTTATATATAATGAAATTTAGGGATACACAATACATTGACTATTAAATGTTAAGAATTTTATAATCAAATGTCTAGTAAAGAATATTTAACAAGTAGTTGTTGCATAGTGTATATAATTTAATTATATTATTTTTATCATGCATTTTAAAATAATTTACTTATCAAATACAAATCTGTTAAAAATTTGTGTATTTAAAAATCAAATATAAATATAAATTTTTTGTGAAACGAAGTTAATTTAAAGTAAATCATTATTTAAATAAACATATTATTTCAATTTTTATTAAATATTAGATCATACATGACTTATTTGTAATATTAAATAATTTGGTTTTGAAAAGTTAAAATTTAGATTATCTTAAAATATGATGAGCGTAAAAACAGTTATTTTTCTCCTCTTTCTTTATAACATCAGATTTTTTTTTTATTTTATTCCTTCCTTTAATTACATAAAACAAATTATAATTAGTTTTTAAAATGTATATATGCCAAGGCTGTAGATCCTTTTAATCCCCTAAAGCAGGGATCGGCAATTAATTTATATGGAGGGCCAGATATTTAAAAAAAAAAAATTTCGAGGGCCAAAAAATCTTAAACATAATTTTATCATTAATGTATTTATTTTTGTATTAAAAACACATTTTAAGACCCAGTATTTAAAAATTAAAATAAGTAAAATTTAAATAATTGTATACCTATTTTTAAATATTTTCAAAAGACATAAAATAAATTTTTTTGATTATTCTGAATACCCTACCAGCAAAAATACCATTTATCAAATATTTGGACTTTTTTTTTTATTATTTCTATTGTTATGTCCCGACTTTGATCGATTCATACATCAATAAAACCATTGATCATTGTAGTTCTAATAATACTGCAGTCTTACTACAATATTTTACTTTTCATTATGAACTCTTATGTAATCATAATGTATTTCTCGTCAAAATGAATTCATTTGTTTTTTAAAAAGTTTATATTCTCTCTAATACATTATTTCATACATACTGTTTGTATTTAATTATAACTACCTAACTAGTTTTAAAGATAAATGTTAAAAACCAAACCGTGAAATAATTTCACAATCTATTTGTTTTGCTTTTTATAATCCATTGTTTTTGTACGGCATGATGTTTTGGAAAACAATGAATAAATTATAAGTATTTATCAATTAATAAATTTGATTATAAAGAACGTGTATTACTTTTAACCACACACTTCTTCGATGTTTTTTCGTGACATAATTCATTATAGTATATAGGTAATATATTCATTTACATTTTACAACACTAATCACTCGATAGTCGACACACAAGTGCAACTGGATAACCAAAACTAAATATTATGACGAAACAATCGATAGTTTATATAAATTATAAAAATAGTGAATTCAATATGTGATTGTTATTCGTTAAAATAAACAGCTGTCGTAAATAATCGTCAATAATATTGCCGATAATATTATTATCGTAAACAGCAAATACTAAAAACAGAAATAAGTGGTTTTAAAATACAGTGCCTAATGGTCCGATGAGTTGTAGTGGGGCAGTGGGAAATTCTCAACCGTAGTATAAAACCATTGAAAATAGTATTGCTATAGCAGTTGTGAATTTTAATAAACGAATATTGAACTACTGCGATAGCAGTAGTGATATACGCACATCGAATTTAATAATTACTGCTATAGTAGTACTGTCCATCAATGTGTTAAACTACTACATAGTATGTTGTGCCTAGCATGTCATTTCAACCGCGTAATGTCGTCTAACGTCGGTTTCATTTTGAATTGAATGTTTTTTAACAAGGTATTTCAAGTTGAAATATCCTTATACTATTTATTTTTGTTGTTTACTACATTATTATATAGATTTTTCTAATTTTTCTCATAAAAAATATAATACTCTTATGTATTTTCATCTTTATTTTTAGTTCTAATAATACTGCAGTCTTACTACAATATTTTACTTTTCATTATGAACTCTTATGTAATCATAATGTATTTCTCGTCAAAATGAATTCATTTGTTTTTTAAAAAGTTTATATTCTCTCTAATACATTATTTCATACATACTGTTTGTATTTAATTATAACTACCTAACTAGTTTTAAAGATAAATGTTAAAAACCAAACCGTGAAATAATTTCACAATCTATTTGTTTTGCTTTTTATAATCCATTGTTTTTGTACGGCATGATGTTTTGGAAAACAATGAATAAATTATAAGTATTTATCAATTAATAAATTTGATTATAAAGAACGTGTATTACTTTTAACCACACACTTCTTCGATGTTTTTTCGTGACATAATTCATTATAGTATATAGGTAATATATTCATTTACATTTTACAACACTAATCACTCGATAGTCGACACACAAGTGCAACTGGATAACCAAAACTAAATATTATGACGAAACAATCGATAGTTTATATAAATTATAAAAATAGTGAATTCAATATGTGATTGTTATTCGTTAAAATAAACAGCTGTCGTAAATAATCGTCAATAATATTGCCGATAATATTATTATCGTAAACAGCAAATACTAAAAACAGAAATAAGTGGTTTTAAAATACAGTGCCTAATGGTCCGATGAGTTGTAGTGGGGCAGTGGGAAATTCTCAACCGTAGTATAAAACCATTGAAAATAGTATTGCTATAGCAGTTGTGAATTTTAATAAACGAATATTGAACTACTGCGATAGCAGTAGTGATATACGCACATCGAATTTAATAATTACTGCTATAGTAGTACTGTCCATCAATGTGTTAAACTACTACATAGTATGTTGTGCCTAGCATGTCATTTCAACCGCGTAATGTCGTCTAACGTCGGTTTCATTTTGAATTGAATGTTTTTTAACAAGGTATTTCAAGTTGAAATATCCTTATACTATTTATTTTTGTTGTTTACTACATTATTATATAGATTTTTCTAATTTTTCTCATAAAAAATATAATACTCTTATGTATTTTCATCTTTATTTTTAGTTCTAATAATACTGCAGTCTTACTACAATATTTTACTTTTCATTATGAACTCTTATGTAATCATAATGTATTTCTCGTCAAAATGAATTCATTTGTTTTTTAAAAAGTTTATATTCTCTCTAATACATTATTTCATACATACTGTTTGTATTTAATTATAACTACCTAACTAGTTTTAAAGATAAATGTTAAAAACCAAACCGTGAAATAATTTCACAATCTATTTGTTTTGCTTTTTATAATCCATTGTTTTTGTACGGCATGATGTTTTGGAAAACAATGAATAAATTATAAGTATTTATCAATTAATAAATTTGATTATAAAGAACGTGTATTACTTTTAACCACACACTTCTTCGATGTTTTTTCGTGACATAATTCATTATAGTATATAGGTAATATATTCATTTACATTTTACAACACTAATCACTCGATAGTCGACACACAAGTGCAACTGGATAACCAAAACTAAATATTATGACGAAACAATCGATAGTTTATATAAATTATAAAAATAGTGAATTCAATATGTGATTGTTATTCGTTAAAATAAACAGCTGTCGTAAATAATCGTCAATAATATTGCCGATAATATTATTATCGTAAACAGCAAATACTAAAAACAGAAATAAGTGGTTTTAAAATACAGTGCCTAATGGTCCGATGAGTTGTAGTGGGGCAGTGGGAAATTCTCAACCGTAGTATAAAACCATTGAAAATAGTATTGCTATAGCAGTTGTGAATTTTAATAAACGAATATTGAACTACTGCGATAGCAGTAGTGATATACGCACATCGAATTTAATAATTACTGCTATAGTAGTACTGTCCATCAATGTGTTAAACTACTACATAGTATGTTGTGCCTAGCATGTCATTTCAACCGCGTAATGTCGTCTAACGTCGGTTTCATTTTGAATTGAATGTTTTTTAACAAGGTATTTCAAGTTGAAATATCCTTATACTATTTATTTTTGTTGTTTACTACATTATTATATAGATTTTTCTAATTTTTCTCATAAAAAATATAATACTCTTATGTATTTTCATCTTTATTTTTAGTTCTAATAATACTGCAGTCTTACTACAATATTTTACTTTTCATTATGAACTCTTATGTAATCATAATGTATTTCTCGTCAAAATGAATTCATTTGTTTTTTAAAAAGTTTATATTCTCTCTAATACATTATTTCATACATACTGTTTGTATTTAATTATAACTACCTAACTAGTTTTAAAGATAAATGTTAAAAACCAAACCGTGAAATAATTTCACAATCTATTTGTTTTGCTTTTTATAATCCATTGTTTTTGTACGGCATGATGTTTTGGAAAACAATGAATAAATTATAAGTATTTATCAATTAATAAATTTGATTATAAAGAACGTGTATTACTTTTAACCACACACTTCTTCGATGTTTTTTCGTGACATAATTCATTATAGTATATAGGTAATATATTCATTTACATTTTACAACACTAATCACTCGATAGTCGACACACAAGTGCAACTGGATAACCAAAACTAAATATTATGACAAAACAATCGATAGTTTATATAAATTATAAAAATAGTGAATTCAATATGTGATTGTTATTCGTTAAAATAAACAGCTGTCGTAAATAATCGTCAATTATATTGCCGATAATATTATTATCGTAAACAGCAAATACTAAAAACAGAAATAAGTGGTTTTAAAATACAGTGCCTAATGGTCCGATGAGTTGTAGTGGGGCAGTGGGAAATTCTCAACCGTAGTATAAAACCATTGAAAATAGTATTGCTATAGCAGTTGTGAATTTTAATAAACGAATATTGAACTACTGCGATAGCAGTAGTGATATACGCACATCGAATTTAATAATTACTGCTATAGTAGTACTGTCCATCAATGTGTTAAACTACTACATAGTATGTTGTGCCTAGCATGTCATTTCAACCGCGTAATGTCGTCTAACGTCGGTTTCATTTTGAATTGAATGTTTTTTAACAAGGTATTTCAAGTTGAAATATCCTTATACTATTTATTTTTGTTGTTTACTACATTATTATATAGATTTTTCTAATTTTTCTCATAAAAAATATAATACTCTTATGTATTTTCATCTTTATTTTTAGTTCTAATAATACTGCAGTCTTACTACAATATTTTACTTTTCATTATGAACTCTTATGTAATCATAATGTATTTCTCGTCAAAATGAATTCATTTGTTTTTTAAAAAGTTTATATTCTCTCTAATACATTATTTCATACATACTGTTTGTATTTAATTATAACTACCTAACTAGTTTTAAAGATAAATGTTAAAAACCAAACCGTGAAATAATTTCACAATCTATTTGTTTTGCTTTTTATAATCCATTGTTTTTGTACGGCATGATGTTTTGGAAAACAATGAATAAATTATAAGTATTTATCAATTAATAAATTTGATTATAAAGAACGTGTATTACTTTTAACCACACACTTCTTCGATGTTTTTTCGTGACATAATTCATTATAGTATATAGGTAATATATTCATTTACATTTTACAACACTAATCACTCGATAGTCGACACACAAGTGCAACTGGATAACCAAAACTAAATATTATGACGAAACAATCGATAGTTTATATAAATTATAAAAATAGTGAATTCAATATGTGATTGTTATTCGTTAAAATAAACAGCTGTCGTAAATAATCGTCAATAATATTGCCGATAATATTATTATCGTAAACAGCAAATACTAAAAACAGAAATAAGTGGTTTTAAAATACAGTGCCTAATGGTCCGATGAGTTGTAGTGGGGCAGTGGGAAATTCTCAACCGTAGTATAAAACCATTGAAAATAGTATTGCTATAGCAGTTGTGAATTTTAATAAACGAATATTGAACTACTGCGATAGCAGTAGTGATATACGCACATCGAATTTAATAATTACTGCTATAGTAGTACTGTCCATCAATGTGTTAAACTACTACATAGTATGTTGTGCCTAGCATGTCATTTCAACCGCGTAATGTCGTCTAACGTCGGTTTCATTTTGAATTGAATGTTTTTTAACAAGGTATTTCAAGTTGAAATATCCTTATACTATTTATTTTTGTTGTTTACTACATTATTATATAGATTTTTCTAATTTTTCTCATAAAAAATATAATACTCTTATGTATTTTCATCTTTATTTTTAGTTCTAATAATACTGCAGTCTTACTACAATATTTTACTTTTCATTATGAACTCTTATGTAATCATAATGTATTTCTCGTCAAAATGAATTCATTTGTTTTTTAAAAAGTTTATATTCTCTCTAATACATTATTTCATACATACTGTTTGTATTTAATTATAACTACCTAACTAGTTTTAAAGATAAATGTTAAAAACCAAACCGTGAAATAATTTCACAATCTATTTGTTTTGCTTTTTATAATCCATTGTTTTTGTACGGCATGATGTTTTGGAAAACAATGAATAAATTATAAGTATTTATCAATTAATAAATTTGATTATAAAGAACGTGTATTACTTTTAACCACACACTTCTTCGATGTTTTTTCGTGACATAATTCATTATAGTATATAGGTAATATATTCATTTACATTTTACAACACTAATCACTCGATAGTCGACACACAAGTGCAACTGGATAACCAAAACTAAATATTATGACGAAACAATCGATAGTTTATATAAATTATAAAAATAGTGAATTCAATATGTGATTGTTATTCGTTAAAATAAACAGCTGTCGTAAATAATCGTCAATTATATTGCCGATAATATTATTATCGTAAACAGCAAATACTAAAAACAGAAATAAGTGGTTTTAAAATACAGTGCCTAATGGTCCGATGAGTTGTAGTGGGGCAGTGGGAAATTCTCAACCGTAGTATAAAACCATTGAAAATAGTATTGCTATAGCAGTTGTGAATTTTAATAAACGAATATTGAACTACTGCGATAGCAGTAGTGATATACGCACATCGAATTTAATAATTACTGCTATAGTAGTACTGTCCATCAATGTGTTAAACTACTACATAGTATGTTGTGCCTAGCATGTCATTTCAACCGCGTAATGTCGTCTAACGTCGGTTTCATTTTGAATTGAATGTTTTTAACAAGGTATTTCAAGTTGAAATATCCTTATACTATTTATTTTTGTTGTTTACTACATTATTATATAGATTTTTCTAATTTTTCTCATAAAAAATATAATACTCTTATGTATTTTCATCTTTATTTTTAGTTCTAATTATACTGCAGTCTTACTACAATATTTTACTTTTCATTATGAACTCTTATGTAATCATAATGTATTTCTCGTCAAAATGAATTCATTTGTTTTTTAAAAAGTTTATATTCTCTCTAATACATTATTTCATACATACTGTTTGTATTTAATTATAACTACCTAACTAGTTTTAAAGATAAATGTTAAAAACCAAACCGTGAAATAATTTCACAATCTATTTGTTTTGCTTTTTATAATCCATTGTTTTTGTACGGCATGATGTTTTGGAAAACAATGAATAAATTATAAGTATTTATCAATTAATAAATTTGATTATAAAGAACGTGTATTACTTTTAACCACACACTTCTTCGATGTTTTTTCGTGACATAATTCATTATAGTATATAGGTAATATATTCATTTACATTTTACAACACTAATCACTCGATAGTCGACACACAAGTGCAACTGGATAACCAAAACTAAATATTATGACGAAACAATCGATAGTTTATATAAATTATAAAAATAGTGAATTCAATATGTGATTGTTATTCGTTAAAATAAACAGCTGTCGTAAATAATCGTCAATTATATTGCCGATAATATTATTATCGTAAACAGCAAATACTAAAAACAGAAATAAGTGGTTTTAAAATACAGTGCCTAATGGTCCGATGAGTTGTAGTGGGGCAGTGGGAAATTCTCAACCGTAGTATAAAACCATTGAAAATAGTATTGCTATAGCAGTTGTGAATTTTAATAAACGAATATTGAACTACTGCGATAGCAGTAGTGATATACGCACATCGAATTTAATAATTACTGCTATAGTAGTACTGTCCATCAATGTGTTAAACTACTACATAGTATGTTGTGCCTAGCATGTCATTTCAACCGCGTAATGTCGTCTAACGTCGGTTTCATTTTGAATTGAATGTTTTTTAACAAGGTATTTCAAGTTGAAATATCCTTATACTATTTATTTTTGTTGTTTACTACATTATTATATAGATTTTTCTAATTTTTCTCATAAAAAATATAATACTCTTATGTATTTTCATCTTTATTTTTAGTTCTAATAATACTGCAGTCTTACTACAATATTTTACTTTTCATTATGAACTCTTATGTAATCATAATGTATTTCTCGTCAAAATGAATTCATTTGTTTTTTAAAAAGTTTATATTCTCTCTAATACATTATTTCATACATACTGTTTGTATTTAATTATAACTACCTAACTAGTTTTAAAGATAAATGTTAAAAACCAAACCGTGAAATAATTTCACAATCTATTTGTTTTGCTTTTTATAATCCATTGTTTTTGTACGGCATGATGTTTTGGAAAACAATGAATAAATTATAAGTATTTATCAATTAATAAATTTGATTATAAAGAACGTGTATTACTTTTAACCACACACTTCTTCGATGTTTTTTCGTGACATAATTCATTATAGTATATAGGTAATATATTCATTTACATTTTACAACACTAATCACTCGATAGTCGACACACAAGTGCAACTGGATAACCAAAACTAAATATTATGACGAAACAATCGATAGTTTATATAAATTATAAAAATAGTGAAATCAATATGTGATTGTTATTCGTTAAAATAAACAGCTGTCGTAAATAATCGTCAATTATATTGCCGATAATATTATTATCGTAAACAGCAAATACTAAAAACAGAAATAAGTGGTTTTAAAATACAGTGCCTAATGGTCCGATGAGTTGTAGTGGGGCAGTGGGAAATTCTCAACCGTAGTATAAAACCATTGAAAATAGTATTGCTATAGCAGTTGTGAATTTTAATAAACGAATATTGAACTACTGCGATAGCAGTAGTGATATACGCACATCGAATTTAATAATTACTGCTATAGTAGTACTGTCCATCAATGTGTTAAACTACTACATAGTATGTTGTGCCTAGCATGTCATTTCAACCGCGTAATGTCGTCTAACGTCGGTTTCATTTTGAATTGAATGTTTTTTAACAAGGTATTTCAAGTTGAAATATCCTTATACTATTTATTTTTGTTGTTTACTACATTATTATATAGATTTTTCTAATTTTTCTCATAAAAAATATAATACTCTTATGTATTTTCATCTTTATTTTTAGTTCTAATAATACTGCAGTCTTACTACAATATTTTACTTTTCATTATGAACTCTTATGTAATCATAATGTATTTCTCGTCAAAATGAATTCATTTGTTTTTTAAAAAGTTTATATTCTCTCTAATACATTATTTCATACATACTGTTTGTATTTAATTATAACTACCTAACTAGTTTTAAAGATAAATGTTAAAAACCAAACCGTGAAATAATTTCACAATCTATTTGTTTTGCTTTTTATAATCCATTGTTTTTGTACGGCATGATGTTTTGGAAAACAATGAATAAATTATAAGTATTTATCAATTAATAAATTTGATTATAAAGAACGTGTATTACTTTTAACCACACACTTCTTCGATGTTTTTTCGTGACATAATTCATTATAGTATATAGGTAATATATTCATTTACATTTTACAACACTAATCACTCGATAGTCGACACACAAGTGCAACTGGATAACCAAAACTAAATATTATGACGAAACAATCGATAGTTTATATAAATTATAAAAATAGTGAATTCAATATGTGATTGTTATTCGTTAAAATAAACAGCTGTCGTAAATAATCGTCAATAATATTGCCGATAATATTATTATCGTAAACAGCAAATACTAAAAACAGAAATAAGTGGTTTTAAAATACAGTGCCTAATGGTCCGATGAGTTGTAGTGGGGCAGTGGGAAATTCTCAACCGTAGTATAAAACCATTGAAAATAGTATTGCTATAGCAGTTGTGAATTTTAATAAACGAATATTGAACTACTGCGATAGCAGTAGTGATATACGCACATCGAATTTAATAATTACTGCTATAGTAGTACTGTCCATCAATGTGTTAAACTACTACATAGTATGTTGTGCCTAGCATGTCATTTCAACCGCGTAATGTCGTCTAACGTCGGTTTCATTTTGAATTGAATGTTTTTTAACAAGGTATTTCAAGTTGAAATATCCTTATACTATTTATTTTTGTTGTTTACTACATTATTATATAGATTTTTCTAATTTTTCTCATAAAAAATATAATACTCTTATGTATTTTCATCTTTATTTTTAGTTCTAATAATACTGCAGTCTTACTACAATATTTTACTTTTCATTATGAACTCTTATGTAATCATAATGTATTTCTCGTCAAAATGAATTCATTTGTTTTTTAAAAAGTTTATATTCTCTCTAATACATTATTTCATACATACTGTTTGTATTTAATTATAACTACCTAACTAGTTTTAAAGATAAATGTTAAAAACCAAACCGTGAAATAATTTCACAATCTATTTGTTTTGCTTTTTATAATCCATTGTTTTTGTACGGCATGATGTTTTGGAAAACAATGAATAAATTATAAGTATTTATCAATTAATAAATTTGATTATAAAGAACGTGTATTACTTTTAACCACACACTTCTTCGATGTTTTTTCGTGACATAATTCATTATAGTATATAGGTAATATATTCATTTACATTTTACAACACTAATCACTCGATAGTCGACACACAAGTGCAACTGGATAACCAAAACTAAATATTATGACGAAACAATCGATAGTTTATATAAATTATAAAAATAGTGAATTCAATATGTGATTGTTATTCGTTAAAATAAACAGCTGTCGTAAATAATCGTCAATTATATTGCCGATAATATTATTATCGTAAACAGCAAATACTAAAAACAGAAATAAGTGGTTTTAAAATACAGTGCCTAATGGTCCGATGAGTTGTAGTGGGGCAGTGGGAAATTCTCAACCGTAGTATAAAACCATTGAAAATAGTATTGCTATAGCAGTTGTGAATTTTAATAAACGAATATTGAACTACTGCGATAGCAGTAGTGATATACGCACATCGAATTTAATAATTACTGCTATAGTAGTACTGTCCATCAATGTGTTAAACTACTACATAGTATGTTGTGCCTAGCATGTCATTTCAACCGCGTAATGTCGTCTAACGTCGGTTTCATTTTGAATTGAATGTTTTTTAACAAGGTATTTCAAGTTGAAATATCCTTATACTATTTATTTTTGTTGTTTACTACATTATTATATAGATTTTTCTAATTTTTCTCATAAAAAATATAATACTCTTATGTATTTTCATCTTTATTTTTAGTTCTAATAATACTGCAGTCTTACTACAATATTTTACTTTTCATTATGAACTCTTATGTAATCATAATGTATTTCTCGTCAAAATGAATTCATTTGTTTTTTAAAAAGTTTATATTCTCTCTAATACATTATTTCATACATACTGTTTGTATTTAATTATAACTACCTAACTAGTTTTAAAGATAAATGTTAAAAACCAAACCGTGAAATAATTTCACAATCTATTTGTTTTGCTTTTTATAATCCATTGTTTTTGTACGGCATGATGTTTTGGAAAACAATGAATAAATTATAAGTATTTATCAATTAATAAATTTGATTATAAAGAACGTGTATTACTTTTAACCACACACTTCTTCGATGTTTTTTCGTGACATAATTCATTATAGTATATAGGTAATATATTCATTTACATTTTACAACACTAATCACTCGATAGTCGACACACAAGTGCAACTGGATAACCAAAACTAAATATTATGACGAAACAATCGATAGTTTATATAAATTATAAAAATAGTGAATTCAATATGTGATTGTTATTCGTTAAAATAAACAGCTGTCGTAAATAATCGTCAATAATATTGCCGATAATATTATTATCGTAAACAGCAAATACTAAAAACAGAAATAAGTGGTTTTAAAATACAGTGCCTAATGGTCCGATGAGTTGTAGTGGGGCAGTGGGAAATTCTCAACCGTAGTATAAAACCATTGAAAATAGTATTGCTATAGCAGTTGTGAATTTTAATAAACGAATATTGAACTACTGCGATAGCAGTAGTGATATACGCACATCGAATTTAATAATTACTGCTATAGTAGTACTGTCCATCAATGTGTTAAACTACTACATAGTATGTTGTGCCTAGCATGTCATTTCAACCGCGTAATGTCGTCTAACGTCGGTTTCATTTTGAATTGAATGTTTTTTAACAAGGTATTTCAAGTTGAAATATCCTTATACTATTTATTTTTGTTGTTTACTACATTATTATATAGATTTTTCTAATTTTTCTCATAAAAAATATAATACTCTTATGTATTTTCATCTTTATTTTTAGTTCTAATAATACTGCAGTCTTACTACAATATTTTACTTTTCATTATGAACTCTTATGTAATCATAATGTATTTCTCGTCAAAATGAATTCATTTGTTTTTTAAAAAGTTTATATTCTCTCTAATACATTATTTCATACATACTGTTTGTATTTAATTATAACTACCTAACTAGTTTTAAAGATAAATGTTAAAAACCAAACCGTGAAATAATTTCACAATCTATTTGTTTTGCTTTTTATAATCCATTGTTTTTGTACGGCATGATGTTTTGGAAAACAATGAATAAATTATAAGTATTTATCAATTAATAAATTTGATTATAAAGAACGTGTATTACTTTTAACCACACACTTCTTCGATGTTTTTTCGTGACATAATTCATTATAGTATATAGGTAATATATTCATTTACATTTTACAACACTAATCACTCGATAGTCGACACACAAGTGCAACTGGATAACCAAAACTAAATATTATGACGAAACAATCGATAGTTTATATAAATTATAAAAATAGTGAATTCAATATGTGATTGTTATTCGTTAAAATAAACAGCTGTCGTAAATAATCGTCAATAATATTGCCGATAATATTATTATCGTAAACAGCAAATACTAAAAACAGAAATAAGTGGTTTTAAAATACAGTGCCTAATGGTCCGATGAGTTGTAGTGGGGCAGTGGGAAATTCTCAACCGTAGTATAAAACCATTGAAAATAGTATTGCTATAGCAGTTGTGAATTTTAATAAACGAATATTGAACTACTGCGATAGCAGTAGTGATATACGCACATCGAATTTAATAATTACTGCTATAGTAGTACTGTCCATCAATGTGTTAAACTACTACATAGTATGTTGTGCCTAGCATGTCATTTCAACCGCGTAATGTCGTCTAACGTCGGTTTCATTTTGAATTGAATGTTTTTTAACAAGGTATTTCAAGTTGAAATATCCTTATACTATTTATTTTTGTTGTTTACTACATTATTATATAGATTTTTCTAATTTTTCTCATTAACAGGTTAACTGCCATGGCTTTTTTTAATGTTTATAACATGTTGCTATGTGTACCATTTCTGGTACACGGCTGAACATTATTATCGAGCCACATGTACCATATAAGGTACATTCGATTCATTGAAATTAGTTACACCGTGCGCCAAAACGGGTATACGTAAATGTGATTTTCCTATGAGTTATGTTTGTGTGGCCTCCTAGTAATGTTTTAGTAAAAATAGCGAAACAAATTTATAATTTTTTAACATTTTAATCAATATTTTTATTAATGACATGTTTTACTGTAATATAACAATTAATTACAATATTTTTTTTTTATTTTATTTTGTAACATAATCATTTTTTTTAAATTTTATTTTGTAACATTTTATTTTTATTTTTTTTTGTATGCATGAATTCGAAAAAAACAATCCAAACAAAAATAGGAATCACATTTAAGCGGCCCTCACACGATCAATATTACTGACACTATGAATATTGACAGTATTTACTTTACTGACAGTATAGTCCTCAAACGGTCATTACAAATTACAGTCAATACTCAGTATTTTTTACTTTCACAGTAGTTCAGATTGATTGTTGTCTATTGATACTGTAAATTATTCAATCAGTTTAAATAGTATAAATATTTTTAAATTAACAAAAATGGATAAGAAAAAGGCGTGTATTGCAATTATAATTGCTCTTTCTGTAACAAAAAAAAAACAGACAAAACGTAAACGATGGATAAAAGAATGGATTGCTAAACGAAAAGAGTACACTCACTTAAATATTTTAAATGAAATAAAATTATCTGATCCAAAAGATTATCAAAACTATTTTCGTATGAGCGATGTTATTTATAATCAACTTTTAAACATGCTAAGACCATTTATAACCAAAATGGATACGAATATGAGAGACAGTATTCCTGCAAACGAAAGGCTTGCAGTAACTTTGAGGTACTTGGCGACTGGACGTTCATTTGAAGATTTAAAATTTTCTTCCATTATATCACCAACAACAATAAGCATGATTGTAATTGAGACATGTGAAGCAATAGTTACTGTACTCAAGGATCTTATTCAGGTATATAAAACATTATTTTACTTTTAAATTTAAAGTAGTTTTATATTTTTATGTGAGATAAACAATATATTTTTTTCAAATTTTTAAACAAAATTAAACAGTCTTATTTTAAATTAATAAACAACAAAACTTAAACAATATATTGTTTTTAATTTTAAAACTATGCTTTAGTCTTTACAATATTACAGTCTTTATAATTTATTTGAGCAATCAGTGTTATTAAATAAAGTCACAATTTAGTATTAATATTAAACATCACTTCCATTCCAGTTGCCATAGAAATTTTGTAAATTTGTTTCTGTCAAAACATAGTCCTGTGATTGCATTGTACCAATTGAAGATTCATTCCAACTATTTGCTGTCATAGGAGTAGATGAACGAGTGCAGTCTTCTTCGTTTATTTTGACTGAGTTTCTGTGCAAGGTTCCAAGCTGTGCCTCAAACAAAATATCATTAATCGCTTTTTGAGCAAATACTTTTTGATTAGGAGTCAGGGTTTTTAAAGTATTTGCCCAAACTTTGGCCTGGTCTAAGTCTGAATCTTGTCTATTTTCTTCTTTTGATAAATAATTACAAGCAAGTGAAAGTAATTCATTTTGTTGACTGATAGTAGATTTGGATTTTTTTGGTGACGGCCGAATAAAAGTAGGAACTGCATTTTATGTACATTGATTTGCTTCACAAGATTCATTGTTTGGTACCTTAAATATAAATCGAAGAATTACAAAAAAATAATATTTTGTTAATGTCTTACTAATAAATTTAATTATATGATAATTTTAAAAGTTTTAATTGTAAGAAATGTAAATAACTTTATAATAATAAGAAAAAATAAAACTTTTCTATTAGGTTGTTATTTTTTTATTTATCATGAAACTGTATAACGACTAATTAGTCTATTTATATTAATTAGTAATTTTTTAAAGCTTCCGCAGACTCCTGAAGCATGGAAAATTGTTGCGAACGATTTTAATTGCAAATGGAATTTCGGTAATTGTTTGGGAGCCATAGACGGCAAACACGTGAACATAAAAAAACCACCTAACTCGGGCTCCTTGTACTACAATTATAAAGGTATAAATTATAATAAAGGTAATTAATTATAATAATTATTAACTATTTTTTTAATATTATTCAGGTACATTTAGTATTGTCCTGATGGCGATAGTTAACGCGAATTATCAATTCACTATGGTTGACGTTGGAGCAAATGGTAGAATATCAGATGGAGGCGTACTTTACTATACAAAATTTTGGGAAAAGTTTGAAAACAATACGCTTAATATTCCACTACCGTCATGTTTACCAAACACTAGTGAAACATATCCATATGTATTTGTTAGTGATGAGGCATTTTCATTAAAATCTAATTTAATGAAGCCATTTAGCCAACATGAGTTGACAAACCATCGACGTATTTTTAACTATCGATTATCCAGAGCTCGGCGTGTTGTCGAAAACGCTTTTGGAATACTAGCATCTAAATTTGGAGTGTTTCAAAGACCAATAAATCTTTGCCCCGAAAAAGCAGTAAAAATTACATTGGCTTGTTGCTACCTACACAATTTTTTAATCGAAACAAATCAACAGCTGTATTGTTCAAGAAGTATTCTGGTCGAAGAAAATTTAGAAACTGGAGAAATAATTAATGGTTATGAAAGAACAGAAAACGTATTAGGTTCTTTAAAGAAAACTCCTATTCGTAACGCAAGCGAAGATGCAAAATTGGTGAGAGAAAAATACTGCAATTATTTTAATAATGAAGGTCAAGTTCCATGGCAAACAAATATGATTTAAAATTATATAATATATTACAATATTATAACTCTTATTATTATTTATTTATTTATATTATAAATTAAAAAGTGCCAACATAATTACTTTACTTTTAAATGTATTGCATCTTATATTTAAAATGTATGTTGGTTTTTACTTTTTTTTGTGTGTGTAATAATAGAAAGTAAAAGAAATGTACATATATTTATTTTAGTTTATACATTTCATTTTTAGATTATAAACGTATAATAACCTATAAAATAAATAGGTATAACCATTTATTATAAATACAACGAATACGCTGTTTATAATCAATGGTAGGTATAACATATGAGAAAATATTTAATAATAAATTATCTTACCGCTATCTCTTCTTCTCTATTTTCAACTTTATCATCAATAATGGAACATACACTTTTAGTTGGCTTTTCCAAATCCGTTAAGAATGATAATTCTTCAAATAACCAAG
This sequence comes from Rhopalosiphum nymphaeae, assembly GCA_036289425.1. Classification (NCBI taxonomy): domain Eukaryota; kingdom Metazoa; phylum Arthropoda; class Insecta; order Hemiptera; family Aphididae; genus Rhopalosiphum; species Rhopalosiphum nymphaeae. The sequence goes on along the minus strand of JAZAQC010000007.1, from coordinate 13,524,045 downwards.
ATGATGGTTGATAGACGTCGTCTGTCCCAGCTCCACTTCTTTTTGAGTCGTTAATTTTTTTCAATTCTTTCCGAAAATTGCTTCTTAATGTATTAATTTTTTTTTTACATCTTCAATTGTAGAGTCATTTTTCAAATGTTTATAATAAAATAAGAGTTTTGTATAGGCAGAATTTTTTTTATCTTTATTGGAGTACTCTTTACAACGAACATCCCACAATTCGGGCAATTGTTTGTACTCTAAAATAAAATTACGCAAAATGGACCGATCGCGACATTCGCGGGTTGTGATTTCACTTCCGTCATCCATCGCTGCGATGTCAATACTGACGAAGTGTCAATATCGACCTCACACTATCAATATTATCATCAGTAAACAAATACTGACGACTCGATATCCGAATTTTTCATCAGTCATCAGTATCGTTTTTCCATACTGACAGTACATCAGTACTCACATTACACGATCAATAATACTGTCAGTATCAAAAATACTGTCAGTAATATTGATCGTGTGAGGGCCGCTTTAGGACAAATCGTTGATACGCGAGAGGTTTTCTTTCTTGCTATCTGCGTTCTTGTATACAATAATGTATTTATTTAATACAATAAAATATAACAGTTATGTATAAGTATATTACCTTCTGTTTGAGAAATGTGTTTGTAGCATTGATTACATCGACCTCTTTTTTTATTGTTTACCAACTTATGTTCATCATATAATTCTGGAACTTCTGGAACACTGTTTGATTGCTGAATTAATCCATTAATAATGTCGTCTTTGAACTGGGTAATTGTCTTAGAATTTCCAGTGACTCCTTTATAAATACTAAAAGCATTCAATAATGATGTGTTGCAAATAATATCCATAGCAACTTTACGGTACCACTTCACACCTCTTCTTAGACAGCTACTATAAGATCCCATTTGATCAGTTAAATCGATGTATCCCTTACCACGATTATAGTCGATAACAACTTTTGGTTTTATTTTAATTCCTCTTTTAGCCATGACTTCTTTCATCGTGTTTTGTACTTATCATAAGAACATCTCTACGGTCTCTCCATTTTAGTACCATAATTTCGCGATCACTCTTTTTTGCAAATATTTCACCCCGGTTAAGTTTTTTTTGTGTTACATCTTTAGGATTTCTTTTTCTATTTGATCTAAGAGTTCCTACTAAGTGTGTTTTCTGTTGCAATAATTTTTCCGCTAAGTCAATGGAGTTATACCAATTATCTGCATACAATGTTCTACCGAATGTGTGTAATCTGTATTTTAATAGTGTGTAGTGTGTATGTCGTATGATGGCTGTATGACAATGGCGTCACTAAAGAATCTCCTCCTCTTACTTTTTCAAAATTTTGGATTGAGGCAAATTGCATTAGCTTGTAATGATTGAGAAAAAATGGTTATAAGTTAGTCGGGGACTATTATACAAAATACTCAACGAATTCCAATTGTTTTTTTTTTTTTTTTTTTTATTTAAAGATTTACAGGCTTCAACTGCTAGGGTTATTAGCCAACATTTTTTAAGCTGCTTAAGAATATGAACAATTATGAAATATGTTTACAATATATAAATACTAATAATGCTTAATAATATTAATGACTTTACATTGGGTTTGAATTAAAATTAGATTTTGTTTATAAGGTTGTTTATAGTGATGAATTTGATGATTTTATAAGTTGATTCTTCGTTGAGAGCTTCTTTGATGTTGCGTGGGAGGTTGAGAAAAGTGCGGGTTGGTTCATACCTTGGGCATTCTTCGAAGATATGTTTTATAGTGATGCGAGTTTGGCATATGTTGCATATAGGGTGTTGTTCTTTACTGATGAGGAAGGAATGTGTAAGAAATGTGTGGCCGATTCTTATGCGGTTGATGGCAATGTTTTGTCGACGGCTGAGTTCTGGGGGAGTGTACCACTGTTTCACTGAACTTTTAATGTGCTTAAGTTTGTTGGTTGGAGGAATGGAATCCCAGTGATGTTGCCATGACTTGAGGGTTTTATGTCTAACTGAAGTGAAGATGTCCATGGAAGATATTTTATCAATGGTGTTATTGATTATATTTTTACTAGCTAGTGAGGCTGCGTCGTCGGCCATTTCGTTTCCTTTTATGCCTACATGGGAAGGTACCCACATGAATTCTATGTTTTTTTGGGTGTTTATTAGTTCCGATTGAGTTTTTTGGGTGATTTCGTTTTTAGGCCACGGGTTTTTTAGCGCTGTTAGGACGCTGAGGGAATCGCTAATAATCAAAAAGTTATTTGTTTGAAGTGAGTTTGCTAATTTGATTGCTTCAAGAATTGCAAAGTTTTCAGCGGTAAATATATTTGTTATTTCAGGGAGCTTGTGTTGAATTATCGTTTGGTTGTGGATAATTGAGAAACCGACTCCGTGCTCAGATTTTGAAGCATCAGTGTAGATTTGAATGTGAGTAGGGAATCTGTTTTGGATAATTTCATAAAAATTAGACATTATTATTTTGTGGTTAGTTTCTTGTTTTTTGAGTGTGAGTAATTCTGTCGAGAGCTTAAAGTTCCATATCCATGGAGGAGTTTTTTGGAAGATGATTTTTTCTTCGACCGAGGTATAAATATTCATTTTAATGCATAGGTTTGAGTATATGTCCTGTATTGTAGTGAGTTTTTTCGTTACATTGCGGTTGATAATTGGGTTTTTATTTTTGAAAAGAGCTGTATGGCCTATGTGCTCAGGAGTAGTTTTTCTTTTTATACAGAATAAAAGTGTGTTTTTGTCTCTTATGAATTGGAGAGGCATTTCTCCCGAAAAACATAAAATGCTTTCTGTGGGGCTTGTTCTGAAGGCGCCTTAGAGAGAGGCGTATTCCCTCATGATGTATAGGGTCTAAGATTCTGAGGTGTCTAGACTTGGCTGTGTTGTAAATTTGGGATCCGTAGTTAATTTGTGATAAAATTAATGATTTGTATATGTTGATCAAGGACGTTTGGTCTGCTCCCCATGTATGGTGGGCGAGAGTTTTTATAATATTCATTTTAGTCTTGCATGTGGTTTTTAGATGTTTAAGATGCATATTCCAGTTTAGTTTGCTATCAAATATCATTCCAAGTATTCGGATAGAGTTGTGAAACGGAATTTGAATATCATTAAGGTAGAGTTTATGAATGCTGTTTGAATTGAGGTTATATTTTATGCATTTACTTTTAGAGGGGGAAAAAATGAATCCCGATTTGTCAGCCCATTCTTGTAGGGAGTGAAGTGCGTTGTTGAGGATTTCCATGGTGGTACTGATGTTGTTTCCGCTGCAGTAGATGTAGCAATCGTCAGCGAATATTAGATGTTTAGTGGGTTTTTGAATTTGGTGAAAGATGTCATGTATAGCAACTAGAAACAGAGTTACACTAAGGACCGATCCTTGGGGAAGTCCGTTTTCAATGGGATATACGTTGGAGAGGTAATTGTGAGCTTTTACTTGTATTGAGCGATCTGTAAGAAAATTTTTGAGGAACGTGGAGATTTTTCCAGTTATGCCCCACTTTTTAATAATTTGAAGAACTCTGTTGCGCCACACCATATCGTAGGCTTTTTCGAGGTCAAGTGCTATAAGAATAAGATGTTGTTTGGTATTTATTGCGTTGCAGATGTCCGTATGTAAGTATGCAAGGTAATCTAGGGTTGAGTGGTTTCGCCGGAAACCACATTGGTTGTTTGGTAGGAGTTTAGATACTTCAAGATGCCAGATTAGCCGTTTGTTGACCATTTTTTCCAAGAGTTTGCTTAGTGTGCTTATGAGAGATATGGGTCTGTAATTGGATAGGTTGAAACTACTTTTTCCTGGTTTTGGAATAGGTATGATTATTGCTTTGCGCCATGAGTCTGGGTAAAAGCCTTTTTCCCAAATAAGGTTGTATATTAGGAGGAGTTGATTCAGACTATTGTTAGGGAGGTTTTTAATGAAGCAGTATGGTATATCGTCTGGTCCAGGGCTTTTGCTATTGTAGTTTGACATAGCATCCAACATTTCGGAGATGCTAAAGGGTATGTTTAAGAAATTATTATGGGGGTGAGGATCAAGCTCTGGTTCATTGGTGATATTATTTTCATAATTGTTTTTGAATGTGGCAAAATCGGGATCAAAATTTAAGTCACTGCTATTTTTTTGGAAGACTTCCGCAAAGGCTTCGGTTATGTCCGATGGTGTTGAGAGAGAAGTATTGTTATGTTGAAGAACCGGGGGTAAACGATTGTATGGGGTGCCTTTAATTGCTTTGATTTTGTTCCAGATTTCGGTCGAGGAGGTATTGATATTGATAGAACTAGTATATTTTTGCCATGATTCTGTTTTGCTTCTTTTGGTGATATATCTGGAGTATGCCCTGGCTTTTTTAAGTTGGATATGATCGAGTGTGGATTTGGATTTTTTGAATTTGTTGAGACATTTTTTGTATGACTTTATCGACTCATTACATTCGTGGTTCCACCAGGGTACTAATTTTCTTTTGATATTATTGTTCGTTTTGCCGATTGCTTTAGAGGCGGCCTCTAAAATTAGGTCTGTAAAGTTCTCGGTTATGGAATTGATTGAGGTTTGATTGGTAATAGATTCTGTTTGTATTGGATTTTCCATGGTCGATTGACTTAAAAGGTCACTGTATAGGACCCAATTAGGTTTTTTGGTGTTCCATTTGGGTGGGAAAGGTATAAGGGGAGATTGGTCTAGTAATTGAATAGATATCGGCCAGTGGTCGCTGCAATTGTAGTCGATGAGAACTTTCCATTTTGTTTTAGGTGCGAGAGTGGTGCTAGCTATTGATAGATCGATGGCTGAGAAGGAGTTGTTTGCTACATTATGTCTGGTAGGTTCTCCGGTGTTTAGGAGAATGATTTGGTCGTTGTCAAGAAAAGTTTCTACAATTTTCCCTCTGGTATCGGTGTAGTTTGATCCCCAAATAGGATTGCGGCTGTTAAAGTCGCCTAATAAAAGAAATGGTTTCGGTAATTGACTGATTATGTTGTTTAGGTCGTTAAGTAATAAGTTGGAACTGTCTGGCAAGTAGATGTTGCAAATACAAATTGGGTTTTTAAGGAGTATAGAAACTGCTATAACTTCAAGGGGTGATTGTATAGGAATTTCCTTGCTTTCAACGAGGTTATTTACGTAGATAGCAACGCCTCCACTTGCTCGGAGATTAGTTTGGCGGTTTTTGAAAAAACCATTGAACCCACGTATTGGAAAGGTAGTGTTGGGTTTTAGGTTTGTTTCTTGGAAACAAAAAGCAATAGGTTTGATGGCAAATTTGGCTCGATGGATGTCTGTGTAGTGCTTTAGGAGGCCATTTATGTTCCATTGGATGATAGATTCCATAATAAAATGATTTTAAAGGTGATTGAGTGAGGGTTTGGTTTTTTTTTTTTTTTTTTTTTTTGAGTGTTTTATTGGGGAGGTAGTGCTTGGAAAAGGAGATTTGCCAACTTTGTTAGCCGCGCTTTGAGTGATCTGTCTTTTGCTATTTTTCGAATTTGATCTAACAGGTTCATAAGTGACGGAATGTCGATTTTTACATCTTCCGTCAGAGAGTGAATATTCAAAGATTTATTAGTGAAGTTATTGAGAATGTGTTTGAATTGAAGGAATGTGATAGGTAGGGACTCATTGACTGTGAAAAAATCCACAACTGGTTTTAGTTCATCTTCAGGGATTTTTTCTTGTCTGTTTGCTGAGTTAGAGCGCGATCGTACTTTGATTTTTTTTGTGATTTTTCCTTTTATTGGAGTGGTTGTAGGTGAAGTTAAAATATTCGGTGAAACGGGTGTTTTCAATGACGAAGAATCGGACAGAGGTCTTTTATATGTTTCGATTGGTGGAAAATTAAGAGTTTCGTCGAATGTGCTCTGCGTTTGCGAAGAAAGTTCGATTTCTTCGGACCAATCCATAGTGGATTGGTCTAACTGTAGTTTTTCGTTTGGCGTTGTAGGAAGGAGGACTTTTTCAATTTGTTCTGCGGTGATATGATCAGGTGTGTTTGTTTCATTTATGATAATTGGGTCATCATTTTCCAGTTTATTTTCAGTGTTTGTTTTGCAGTTGGATGTTGTGTGTCCAACAGATTTGCAGAGAAAACAGGTTATTTTGTCATCAGTAAAGAATATTCTGAATTGATTTTCATTCGAATAAATTAATAACGAGCTCGGGAGCTTAGGGATATCTTCGTGGTTAAGGAACATTTGACGGCGGAAACTCAAAATGTGTTCGTAACCTTCAACATTTATGCCAGCTTTGAGGTGGTTAATTTTTGATATGGGAGTTATACCTATATTTCTTAAGGCGTCTTCAATTGTTAGGTTTGGTATGGATGGACATACGTTGGAGATGATAAATCTTTTAGCCGGGTTAATGAGTCTTCGAATTTGGATAATCTGGTCATTAATGTTTATAACTTGTGTTGTTTGAATTAGGTTATCTAATATTTTTTTACTGGATAGGAATATACAAAAACGGTTATTCGATATTCTCGATACAAATGTTATGTTTTTGGGTAGGACTATTTTTCCGATTGCTAGTATATACTCTTTTTGAGGTATGCCGTCAATCGAGTTAAATACTATTGCCTGTTCCTGACTCGGGGTCTTTTCCATAGCGGCGGCAGATGCGAAGTTTATGTTGTTTGTATTACTTAATGTGTGCGATATTTGTGTATGAGAAATCGTAGAGACATCGTAATCAGAGTGATTAGCGATAGTGGTTGAGGCTTGCGTGTTGTCGGTACGAAGTGCAGTAGATATGGTGCGAGGTGGAGGTGGAGGGGTCTTGATAACGACGCGTGGTGAAGAATTGCTGGCTGTGGCCGACTGAGGAATCGATGATTTGATGTTTGGTTTTGGATTGTTTGGTGATGATTGAGTTGGCGTATATGGGGAGGTATTTTTTGTTATAGGTGTAGGATTTATTTTTTTTTGCGTAGTATTAAGTGATGAACGATTGGTTATAGGTTTTTTGGACATATTGTCCATTGCGTTGTTATTCATTTAGAAATACCGCGGTGAATAAGGTTATATATTAATTAAACCATATTACCTGTTAGACGTCGATAAAAACTAACGTGCTATCGGAAGCTATAAAACGTAACCGAAGATAAGCACACGTGTTGCACGGACGGTGGTTGAACACGAACTGTCCAATTGTTATATACGCTGACTTCGAATGTATTTTAAACCCTAAACAACCTGATAAATTCATTCAAAGTTTTAAAAAACCAATAACTAATATTACACATTTACATAAACTTATGAGTTACGGGTTTTATGTAAAAGTTGACTATAATATTATACCAAAAAAATTAATAAAAATGTTTGAAATTTTCCTAGAAAAGTAGTAATTTATAGAGGTAAAAATGCAGCAAAAAAATTTATGAATAGTATGATAAGTATAGGAAATAAAATTAATGATATTTATAAAACTAATTTACCAATTAACAAATTAACTTTAAAAGAAGAAAAACGTTTCCAGAAGACTAAGGTTTGTGAAAAATGTTTATTATCTTTTAAAGATAATAATTTGTTGAAAGTTCGAGATCACTGTCATATAACTGGCAATTACAGACGATGTATTTGTGTAAAATGTAATTTTCAGCTAACTACTCCATCATTTGTACCAATCTTTTTTCATAATCTGACATATGACAGTCACTTCATAATTCGAGAACTTGGGTGTAACGATAAAAATATTCATGTTATACCTAATTCATCTGAAAAATATATATCATTTAGTAAAGAAATCGTACCAAAATTTAACATAAATTTTGTTGATACATACCGTATTATGGCTGAAAAATTAAGTAAATTAGCAACAAATTTATCCGAAGATAAGTTGAGGTTTAGAGAAACTATTAAAGTATTTTCTATTAAAGTGATAGATTTAGTTACACGAAAAGGAGTCTTCCCTTATGAATATGTTGATAGTTGGAGTAAACTTAATGATTCTTTTTTACCTTCAAAGCTTGCATTTTATAGCTCTCTAACCGATGAAAATATTAGTGATGACGATTATATACATGCGAAAAATGTATGGAACGTGTTTAATATAAAGACATTGGATGAATATAGCGATCATTATTTAAAAACTGATGTTGCTATACTAGCTGCGTGTTTGAAAATTTCAGAGACTTATGTTTATCTACTCTTGAGCTAGATCCTGCTCATTATATGACTGCTCCAGGATTTGCGTATGACTGTATGCTTAAATATACTAAGATCGAATTAGAAAGATTAAAATGTCCAAATATGCTTTTGTTTATACTTTTGTGTATATACTTTACTAAATATATGTTTATACTTAGATATTCTAACTTTGTCATTAACTTTTAATTTTGGTTTGTATAATGTATCATTAAATTGTGTATTAACCCTTTGAGTCCGGCTATTGGAAAAAATGAAAAAAGTTAAAAAATTTTTTGCCAGAATTTTTTATTGTGGTCCAACTAAGGTCTCTGATTTTTTTCAAAATTTTTTTTTAAGCCCTTCACTTACTTTTTTGTCCGGGACTTCAAAGTCCCGTCAGGTTGATATGCATTACAATGAAAATTAATAACAAATCATTGTTTGCATTAAAAAAATACGAGAAATATCCTTCTGATAATATAATTTTATTTAGATTGTAAACATAAAAATGAACGGACTCCTTGCCAATTTTTACTTTGTTATTTTACATAAAAAAAATAATACATATAGTAGTAAAATTATTAACATTTTTGTAAATAATTAAAAAAATTATACAATGTCAACTTGATGGTATTCTACAAAACAATTTTTCCTTTCATTGCAACACAGAAATACTCGGCAGTGGTTACACGAAGAAAGTGGCCGGGACTCTACTCCTCGAATACTGCAAAGTTCACATCTACCTCTCTTTATACCAAATTTTGGCCAATGAATACCCCTGTGATAAAATAAAAAATTAACTATATTATAATATTATATTATAGTATAATGATGAAATAGTTTTATTATACCTGTTGCCTAATCTGACGTCTTTGGAGTTGGATAAAGTTTTCTTTCTTCGATTTGATGGCGTTTGTGGAGCTGATCTTTTCAGGCTTATAGATTTTCTTGATGGAGTATTTCGAGCTGTCATCAGACCAAGGGCAACTGATCGACGGAAATCAAATACATCTGTTTTTTCAAACATTTGGCAATAAATGACATATGCGTTTACAAACGTTATGTCTAACAGTCCCCAAAAAATCCTAAGCCACCACTTTTTGGATTTACGGTCAACGTTATATAATGCCCTCAATCTGTCTGCGTGATCAACTCCACCCATATATTTATTGTAGTCTTTGATTGGATTTGGGCACGATATACTCAATCTAGAGCCATCTTTCATAGTCCTATCAACAGATGTTATTTCGTTACCGTGATAGTTTGACCCAATATGTACCACTTTGTTATCTTTCCATTTGAATATTCCAATACCTGAAGTAGAAAATCGGTAGTCAAATTCTCCCCGAGGTATTTCAGAATCTTTTTTTAAATTTTGTGGCATCCCTTTACGATTTTGTCTGATTGTACCACAAGCTAGTGTTTGTAGCGTTCTCAACTTTTCAAGGAGTGAAATAGTTGTAAAATAGTTATCGAAAAATACAAGTCTAGATTCGTTCCAAAATGGTTTTGTCAACTGCAATACAATTCTCTCTCCCAAATTAGTGTTCTCGAACTCTTTTTCTAACGTTTCGTTTTTTCCTTGGTACACCGAAAATTTCATAATATATCCGTTCTGGTCTGCAATACACCACAATTTATAACCCCTTTTTATGGGTTTCATTGGGTTATATTGCTTTAACGTACTGCGACCCTTGAATTTAATCATAGACTCATCAACACTAAGTTCACGTGTTCCAGATGAAGACTCAAAAAATATTTGGTTCAAACTATTTATCATAGGACGTAATTTGAACAATTTATCTTTATTGTTCTGAGGAATATTTTCATTATTATTGACGTGAATATTAGATAGTATTTCTACAAATCGATCTCTTGTCATAACTTCAGAAATAGCTGGCACATTTAAATCTTTGGCCCCCTTCCAATAATGTTTATACGAAGGTAGTTTATGATACCCCATACAAAAATTAATTCCAAAAAAAGAGAGTAGTTCATTTTCTTGTAGATTGAGATTTTTATTTTTTTGAGTTGCGTACAGATTACTTTGGTCCAAAATATTTTCTATGATAGGATTAATAAGTTTTAAAAAAATATCCGTTGCCGTTTTACAGTTACCAAACATCACTTGGTTGTAACCTAAACTTTTTTCATAATCTGGTAAAGTTGCTGTGATTTCATTTTTTTTACGCCATTGTCTATTAATTTCAACAGGATCTGGAGTATTATTAACAGCAAATTCTATAGTCGTATTATTATCGATATGTTCTGGTGTGCGTGTATTATCAGGTATAACATGGTCAGAAATAGATTTATTGGATAAATTAGTTGAATTTGATACTCGTGGTCTCAAAGTTCTAGAACAGCTTGGTGTATTAGTGGTTTTTAGACTTACGTCCTCGGTTTGATGGGAAAAGTCAAATTCCGGAAAATCAAAAATAATAACATCCGAATTATCAATTATTAATGGTTCTTTGTCATTTTTACCAGTTTCACATTCACTTTGCAAAAAAAAATTACTAAATTCAATTACCTCTTGTTGGGCTTGCTCATCGGTATCACCATCATCTAAATCGTATTCGTCCTCAGATTCTGGATCATCCGGAATATCCATTAATAGCCAATCCTCGATATCTTGATCTTTTTTACTTGCACTCATTTTAAGAAAAAAAAATAATTCAAAAAAATATTTTTACGATAAAAATTGATGACGAAATATACAAAACGTGCGTACGTAAGACTATATTATATTATATTATATTGTGAACACACGATCGGGAGTTTTACGACTGACGAATACTGACGGGATATATGAGTCCCGCGACAAAAATGTTGATTAATTTCGTAAATATTGATAATATGACGACCAAACATATATTATTTCATTTTTGAGAAGTATTGAAAAATAAACAAACGATTAGCGTCGTCCGTAAACAGACTATATACGCAGAATATAACTACAAAAATACAATTGCTGGCAGATAAGAGTACGGTTGGGTTTGCCCCATTACAATGTAAAATAAATAGTCTAAGAATAAGTATATTTCACTTTTTTTTTTTTCAACGTGTATTAGACGGGACTCAGATGTCCCGCCAGGCCAGAACATACCGATATCTAAAAGCATATATTTTCTATTACCGATTAAAGTGTCCGGGACTCAAACGTCCCGCTAGTACCGAAAGGGTTAAATTAAATTTTGTTTGTATCCATTCGAGCTTCATTCGGTGTACATTTGATTGTTCTATGTTTTGTGTTATTATAGTTTTGTATAATTTTCGATATTGTATTATACCAATTCCATGTACCTGTTGCAGTAAAATGTTTATATATATTATTTTTAAGAGTTTGTATGACACGTTAACACTGTATGAACTGTAATGTTTAATTTTATATTTTTTCATTAAATTTTGAAATTGAATATTATAAAATTCTGTGCCATTATCTGTCTGTAACAATTTTGGATAAGCTTTTTTCAATATATTAAACATACCATTTGTACATTCCTTTGATGTTTTATTTTTTAACGCTTCTACCCAAACCTACTTACTATATGTGTCTATGACAACTAAAATATATTAGTATATTTAAAACCATAATTCTGTCTTGAATGAGATTGCATATCCATTAAATCAACTTGCCAGAGGTCTTCAATAAACCGCGTTACTACACTACGTCTAGGAAATATTTTTATCGCTGGTCGATGTAGCTCATTAGCTATACTCTCTAAGGTTGTCATTAAACTATAATATTTCTCTCACGTAGTTCTTCTAAAATAGATATTATTTCATTATTAACACCAGTATTACCAACACTTTGCGATGATGTTAAAAGATTTAATCTAGTTACTAATTCATTCGGATCGTCATAATAAACTAATTGCGTTTGCGGTATTACATCTTTATATAATCCAGAACCTTTCTTGGTCTTTGGCGATGAAGTAAAATTAAACGTATCTCTGACATTGGGAGCTGCAATCATAGAACTGTTTGCATCTGGATAAAAATCAAATGGTACATTTACCATTGTTGTATCTTCATTACTTTTCTTAGCGTTAGAACTAGATAAAAGATCCTTAATTGGTGTCATGTTAATTTGAGGAATTCTAAAGTTATTAAGTTTAGTTATTTGTTCGTTTATTAGTTTTTCCTCATTTTTCATTCGTTCATACAAAGGTTTTACAACGTTCATCCATTTATTGAACTTTGTGGTTTTAGGTTTCCCATCTTCTTTTAAATGAACTCCGGTAATTTTCAAAATATTGTAATAGTTTTCTATATCTTCTAAAGTTGTATTTTTTGGATGCTTCTCACATAATAAAGACTATAGTCCATGTATAGTATCTATTAAGCAACTGCAAGTTACCGTGACCAAAAGTCACAGTGTGTTTTCCTATTTTTATAGAATCACTGGCTTTATCATAATGCATGCCATAGGATTTATCATAACGTTTTAATATGTAACGTTTATCATCTAAAAAATTTGCAAATGTTGGATTTAATTCATCAACATCATCTTCATCGCTAGAACATATGGTTTTTATTTTTTTTGGTTTAGTCGGTTGCGAGTTGCATTGTATATTATTTTCTGTCTGCACATTCAGTGGTTTACTCAGTGGCTCCGTTATTGGTTTAAATACTTCACGGTAATAGTTATCAGAATCTATTACACCACGTTTCATTTCCATTATTTTTCGTTTAATATTTTTTTTTGATGCTATTAAATTTTCTAACAAAACTTTTTCTTTGTTCATTGTGAATAATAAACATAAGATAACTGTATCGTATGACTGCCGATAACACTATTTAGATAATAATAGTGTTACGTTATATATATCATATACAGTAGAACTCCAATTATCCGGACTAATTAATGTCAAGGGTGGTCCGGATAAGCAAATATCCGGATGATTGACATATGATATATCAAAAGTTATATACACACGTAACCATAAACAAATATGTAATTTTATTAGATATTCAACTGAAACAAAATAAGCTTTAATTAAAGTACATACGTGACATAATTTAAAACCAAAAAAAAAGCTGACTTGGCACATAATTTATTTTATTTTGAAAAATGATGATATTTTAGTTTGCTTCATAGTTGACTTTCTCTTTAGAGCAGCTAGGTCTCTCAATCTCCTTAATTGCAACAATTGAGTGGTGTTTGATTCTTCTTGTCTCTTAAACCATTTAAACGCCAAATCCAATGCATCAAAAACTTCAGAATGAGACGGCCCATTTTCACCTTCAGTCAAATCGTCAGTTTCATTTTCCTCTTCTTCAAATAAGTTACGAACTATTTCATCATCCGAAAGTATTTGATATCCAGGATCATTTGTATCCATAAGCAACCACTCACTTATATTCTCTTCATCACAATCGCTAAATACGTGAACTTGGCTTATACACTCTTGTATTTCAGCTATTTCAACATTTGGTTCCACATTTTGGGTATCTTCAACTTGCTTCAGTAACTTATTCCATGACCTTTCTAAAGTACAATTTTGTACACATTTCCATGTTCCAACAAGCATGTAGCAGCAATCCTTCAGATTAATTTTTTTATAAAAAGATAAAAATGATTCCTCGTCATTTTGGTCATCTAATAGTAAGCGACGCATTAATTCTTTTCTGTACAGTCTTTTCAATCTTTCTATAACACTCTGGTCCATAGGTTGAATCAGAGAAGTAACATTGGGAGGAAAAAATTTTACTTAAAATTTATTATTTATGGCATTTAAAGTTTCTGTTGAAGGGTGGGATGGAGCGTTATCTAACAAAAGTAAAACTTTGCCTTCTTTTCCTATATTTTGCTGAAATTGTTTCACTTCAGGAACAAATGTGTGTTGAAACCATTCTACGAACAAATCGGCGTTCATCCATGCATTTTTTTGACTTTTGTACGTCAATGGAATTTTCACATTTTTAAAGCAACGTGGATTTTTAGACTTTCCAATCAAAAGTAACGGAATTTTATGAGTACCGGTAGCATTTGCGCATACCATAACTGTTACTCGGTCTTTACTTAATTTGTATCCTGGAGCTGTGCTGCCTCACGTTGATGGTAAAGCTTTTCAGTTGAAGCCCGTTTCATCTGCAATCGTGAAATCCATGTCAAATTTGTTTTCTTTGATGTATTTCTGGACATTATAAGAAAACGATTCTGCTGCAGTGGTATTTGCACTCAACTTTTCTCCATGAATCTCAAATGATGAATCCCCTCCAAGTTTTTTATTAAAATATAATGCTTTTTCACACAATAAAGGACCTGATATAGGCAGTCCAGATGCTCTATTTTGCATAAACCAAGTAAACACAGCATCTTCTAATAATTCTGTTTTAGGTTTTTTCATTGTTTTACGTGTTAAAGAACCGTTTGCATCATCGAGATTATTCACGTACCTGGTGATAGTCCGCATTTTTTTTTATATCTGAAATAGTGGATGTTCCAACACCATACTTTTCGGCCAATGCTCGGCCTGTTTCGCCTTTTTTCAACCGCGCAATGATATCTACTTTTTCTTTCATAGTAAGCACTACACGTTTTCTGTTTGACGACATTGTAACACGACAATTCACTATTTATGTACTATTGTACTATACCGTGCGACGATTATACAACAACTGACTTACTAAGAATAATATCTATGTATGTGTGGCAATATTGTAAAATGTTATATGTATATGTATTTTATTATCGATAATTTTTAATATACCTACGTTGGAATGACGGATATTATTAAGAATAATATATATGTAGTACCTATTCTTTATCTAATCTAAAAACGATTATGAAACACGTGTATGAATAACGGTACGTGCCGTATTTTTCTCGTCCGGATGATTGGCGTTCGGATAATTGGAGTTCTACTGTATAAATATATGTATATTTTATTTATTTATTTTAATAAATGTATGAAAACCGCATCTATATCATCCTTCATACAGTTCCCGAGTTTTATCGATAACCAAAAAACCGTAATCGCTGTGGTTCCAACAGAAATGAGAAATTATCCGAAATTCTGAGAAATCCAAATCTGCGGACGAATGATCGTTGAATATATGCCGTAGATTTGTATCATCTTGTTTCAGTATCATTAAAAAGTTTGAATTATCTCTTACTAACTGTTTTGATATTTCAGAATATGTTTGTGCTAAATAAAATACAGAGCTAGCACCTGAATGTCTACCAATGCTAAAGTATTCTCTGATTATAGATTGTGGACCACATATTACATCATCAAAAATTATAATAGAATTTTTCTTAGTCGTGTTCGGTTTTATAACCTTATCAGCACTTGTAAATATGAAAAAATTAGCACCTTGTATATCATCTATAATTTTTTTCAATAAAACATATTTTTCCTGATTTGAGGTTTTAGAGTATAAATAAATATTTTCAAATCTTAACCCGTTTGCATGTGTGATCAAATTATACATTATATTGGTTTTTCCTGATCCGCTGGGGCCGACTAATATAGTACGTATAGTATCAGGTAATAATGAACTGTGTCTTGACGGTTTTTTTAGCATCTGAACATCTACATTTATAATATCTAATTTATCTTTCTGATTAATCAAATCCATTTTTTTTTTTTTTTTTTTTTTTTATTATTTCCTTATAAAAACTCTAAAATTTTTCAATTGATAATCAGTCATAGATAGAGTGTTCAATGCATAGGGGAGTTTTGAGACGTATAGAGACAGCAACGACTTCTAGTGGAGATTGGACATGAATTTCGGTGCTTTCAATGGTGTTATTGATGAAAATAGTGACTCCGACGCTTGTACGGAAGAATTTGACGATTTTTGTAAAAACCGTTATATCCTTTAATGGGAAAAATAGTGTTGGGTCTTAAATTGGTTTCTTGGAAACAAAAGGCGATTGGTTAGATGAGAACTTTTGCTCGGTGGATATCGGTATTGTGTTTGTGTAGGCCGTTTATATTCCATTGAATAATAGAGTCCATGGTCAGAAGATTGAGTTTTTGTGTTGTATTGTTTTATATAGGCGTGGTTAGATTTGGGTTGAACTTTTTGAAGAGGTTGGGATTGGAAAAGTAGATTTGAAAGCTTCGTTAGTCTTGATTTAAGTGATTTGTCACTTATGTTTGGACGAATTTGATCTATTGTTTCCATTAACGTTGATATATTTGTGCTTACATTTTCTAGCAGTGTGTGGATATTCATTGCTTTATTGTTGAAGTTATCCAAGATGTATTTGAATTGGATATATGTGATTGGTGATGGATCATTAGTGGTGAAGTATTCAATGATTGGTTTTAGTTTTTCGTCCAAATTTGTATCGAGATTGATTTATGAATTTGATCGAGATTGTATTTTGGGTTTCTTGGTAGTTTTTTCATTTTTTGTGGTAGTGGTCGATGACAATACAATATTTGGGGAGTCAGGAGGTTTAGAGGACGACGAGTCAGACAGTATTGGTTGTTATTGTTGTGGCTTTCGTTTCTTTCTGGATTGGATTTGTGAAGTTGGTTGGTGTAGAAATTGTTTGTGATGTAATGAATATT
This sequence comes from Rhopalosiphum nymphaeae, assembly GCA_036289425.1. Lineage (NCBI taxonomy): Eukaryota > Metazoa > Arthropoda > Insecta > Hemiptera > Aphididae > Rhopalosiphum > Rhopalosiphum nymphaeae. Next base: position 13,507,369 of record JAZAQC010000007.1, on the reverse strand, counting down.
TGATAGAAGTTGGATTAATGATTTTTACTTGATGTGATGTAGCCATTTTCTTCTTTGAGAGATGATTTTTAGTGAAGAATGAATAGAACTTAGGAGTTATTTTTGTTGATGGATTTTTAAAATCAAATTTAGTTAGTAGTTAATGTACATATGTAAATTAAAATAATGAATTGTTTTATGCCATATATATTTCTGTGAATTACAATATAGTCGACTCTTATTTGTTATTTTTCGACTTTTTTTTTTTAATATTTTTAAAATTTTTATATATATTTTTTTTTACATTAATATTATATTCACTTGTATAGATAGTATATATAGTTATAAAATATATAAAATTAAGTTAGATTAATGTAATAAGTGGTTATTTAATATATCGATATTCTAATGTAAGTATATAACTAATTATTATTATAATGTATAATTTGTTAATTCTAGAACCCTTTATACATTAAATTATTTTATGAATATTATAGTATATGATATGATGTTAGTAATAATATAGTTTCTTAAATTAAGCGTAGCCTTAATTTTAGTTAATGAAATGTATGGGTTAATATTGTTCATTTATATTATGTATAGTATAGTATATTTTATTTATTTTTTTTTTAATTTTATATGTATATATTTTTTTATTTTTTTTTTATTTTTTTTTTTATAATTATATTCCCTTGTATAGATAGTATGCAATTATAAACTATATATAAAATTAAGTTAGATTAATGTAATAAGTAGTTATTTAATATATCTATATTCTAATGTAAAATATGACTAATTATTATTATATTACATTATATGTTAATTTTAGAACCCTTTATAGATTAAATTATTTTATAAATATTATAGTACCTATATAATTTGATGTTTTTAATAATAGTAATTTTATAACTGTTGATATTTTATTATTTTATTTTTATAATAATTTTTTATATATATGTTTTATTTATTATTAAGTCATCTCTACATTTTTAAGTAACATAATTTATTTGATTTACTATAGGTATAATAACCTACCTTATAGATAAATCATAATAATTCAAGTGCTTTCAACTCGTACTCCGCTACTCCTGTGATCTTCAATATACTACCCTTAAGAACAGGATTACCCAGGTGATAGTGTACTGTATAATATTATTACTATTTAAATATTTAATAAACCTTGTATACGTTGCTATATCGTGTTCGATTGCGTTAGTTTATGAACGCAGGTCATAAGTTTCAAGGACCTGTAAAATATAACTTGGAAAACTTTATTTGTATCAGTTCAACAACCCGGTTCACAAGATCGGTTCGTGTAGTAGAAATAGCTAACCAACTACTCCTTAACTGGATAGAATTAAGTATAAATATCGACAGCCACTTAAGTTTAAATAAACGAGGTAGGCGTGTTGCAATTTGGTGGAGATATGTAATCTCTTTGATATCATAGTCTTTAGATTGAAGCTTCTGATATGATATGATTCCTACCTTGTATAATAGTTCATGATCATATGATGCGAACGTCCATTTTCTACGGTTTGCACTGGGTAATGTACGTCAAGTGTCAACACCGTCTCTGATGTGAGGGAAACCCACTTGTTTGGGGTTTACTCCTATAGTGGAAAGGTATTTAAACCTTTCTGGATGCTCTTGTATATAAGCATCTATATCCTGCTCTAGAAGATCTTCTTCTTTTCTTAGTGTTTCGGCTGCTCTAACAAAATTTGTAGCATCGACTGGGTCAAAACATGAATATGCTTGACCTATCAGTCTAGTTATTGTCTCAAATTTAGAGTTAACAGTATGTTCAGGATATATTGTGGAGGCTATGATGGTATCTATCGGCTTATATGGAGTACCATTGTTGTTGTAATAGCTTAAGAAATGAATAAGGGATCTATCCATTACTTGAGAATTCTTTTCGGCATTAAATATCATACCGAACTGTTCTATTGCGTATGAAGAAAACAGTAGTAAATCTATTTTCTTAGGTAGGATCAGAACTAAATCATCACCTAGATAGACGTCAGAAAGAGGGAATTCACCGGTTAATTCGTATGTCATATATCTCATTACCAAAGCATTGACTATTGAGTCAATGACGTTAGTGAAACATGAACCGGAAGGTACGCCGCAGTGTTTTATGTAACGTGTACCGTCACTCATTCTGATTGGAGTGTCTATGAAGTAGCTAACTAGCTTACGCCAGCGCCGCTTAGATCTATTGGACCTGATGGGCCATAGATTTCCTTCCGAATCCTGGACATGATTCCAGTCTATAGCTTCAGCTAATATTTTGAAAGCGTCTCTGACTAGCCAAGCTAGAATAGTCTTGTCGAATTTGTGTTTAATTTTTTTATTATAGCATATGGTCCATCATATCTATCGGAAATTTTATTTTTGCGTACTGGTACTTTTACTAAAACCTGTTTGCCTACTTTAAAATCTATGTCTGATTTATTTTTATCTTTATTATTTTTTTGATTCTCAAAAGCTTTTCTTAGTATCTCTGGTATGGTGTCACGTAGTAGGAATAGCTAACCAACTATTCCTTAACTGGATAGAATTAGGTATAAATATCGACAGCAAATGTTGCAATTTGGTGGAGGCGCCGGGCATTTTGTCCCCAAAATTGTTCATAATTACGCTAGCACAATAATATTGATTTTAGTATCAAAATAATAGTTTATGTCTTTGTTTGTTTGGTGATAATATTTAGATTGTAATCTATAATTATATTAAACTTGTTTATTTAGCAAATGTTTAAATACTATTTTAAAAGAGCGGGTAATAATCAACCTATTTATATTTCTCAACGTACTTGGTTAATTTTAAACTTGGATAAGTCGATAGATATCTGCAGTTTAAAGCCAAACGAATGTACATCATATATTCAAACAGTTAATTATTCAGATATCACTGAAGCCTTTTCTAATTGTAGAAATATAAAATTACCTAGTGATGTTAAACAAATCGCTGAACTTAACACTGGGATTCTTTTTTCATTAGAACTTCTAAATAAACTTACAAAAGAGGAATTTACACAGAAGCCCTTAGAGAAAAAAATTGAATTACTTTCTGTACCAAAACCCTTATATCTTTATCATATACTATCTAAAGAAGATCTGATACAAATTTTAGGATTTTTAGGTGCCAAGTTTTCAACAAATAGCGAAAAAGTAGAATTACGACTTCTATTAAGATCTATATTAAACAAAAATCAATTTGAGAACGATAACGATAGTGATCCAGATTTTTTACCTAAACCTTTTAAGCCTGACAATAGATCATCCATTATAACGCGTACAAAAAATAACGATACTGATTTAGTAAACCCAAATAAAATAAACACTCAAATCGAAACTTTAAACATGTCTAAACCAATTTTCTTTAAACCTGAATTTTTTTTTTTTTTTTTTTTTTTTATTAGAATATTTACAATCTATGCTTACAATAAGGCATAATAAGCAAATTTGAGCACACATACGTACAATTTTATTTACAACATGAACACATGAGGAGGGAGGCCATCCAGTGATAAAACCCAACGTTATTTTAATTTTTTTTAATTAATTTTTTTAATTTTAATTATTTATTAATTATTGACTTGATATAAATTAAATTTAAATTAAATGGAATGAACCATCAATCATTCAATAGATCACGACACCAATTTCTCTTTAGGCGGCGTGGGGGGTTACTAGGAAGTGAGTTGGAAGCAAGTTCAGCGATTAAAGGGTTAAAGTGACATTGTAATTTAGAGTGAAATTTTTTATAGTGTTTTGTGGCTAATTGATTTACTGTTTCTATTTTGAAGTCATTTTGGAGTGTGGAATTTGATACATACCAAGGTGCGGAAGAGATAATTCGGAGAGTGATACATTGGAAGGCTTGGAGGGTACGTATTTGAGATGCTTTAGCGTATCCCCAAATTTGGATAGCATAAGCCCAAATAGGCCGTAATGAGGATTTGTAGATGATTATTTTTGTGTGGAAGGGTAATTTTGATTTCAGAATTGGGCGAAGTAAGTGGAGTCGACTATTGAGGATTTTTCTTTTTGACTTGATATGAGGACCCCAGGTCAGTATTTTGTCAATTAGGACACCGAGGTATTTTACTTCTGAGGATATTGGGATTTGTATTCCTTGAAAATAGAGGGGAAGGGGTATGGACTTTTTTAGTGTAAATGGAACATAAATTGATTTGTCAGGATTAATTTTGATTTTCCAGATGGATGACCATTTGTCTATTAAGTCTAAATGTGTTTGTAAAAAATGTACAGTTTCTACAGGATCAATACCAGGTGAGAGAATTGCAGTGTCGTCAGCATAGGTGGCTATAACAGTATTTGGGGTTTTAGGAATATCAGCCGTGTAAACATTAAATAAATCGGGAGAAAGGTCACTACCTTGGGGAACTCCTGTTTCAATTGGGTAGAATGACGAGACAGAGTTACCATACCGGACTGCGTAAGTACGGTTTTCTAAATATGAACATATTATCAAAAAGTATGGGGCAGGTAAGAACATTTTTAATTTAAAGAGTAGACCCTTGTGCCATACCCTGTCGAACGCCTGGGCTACATCTAAAAACACTCCAGGGAAATATTGCTTTTTTTCAAATGAAGATGAAATTTGATCAGTTAGTTTGTGAATTTGGTGTACAGTGGAGTGACCCGTTCTGAAGCCAAATTGGGAGTGTGGAATTATGTTGAAGGTTTGGAGTATTGGTCTTATTCTTAATCTTATGATTTTTTCAAATAATTTGGCAAGAGTAGGCAGTAAGCTTATAGGTCTATAAGACGTGATTTCATTCTTGGGTTTGTTGGGCTTAGGAATAACAATTATTGTTGATAATTTCCATATCGATGGAATGTAAGAAATCCGTAACATGGAATTAAATATGTAAGTTACAAGGATGATTGTCTTTTTCGGTAGATTATTTAGAATTTTGTTGGTAATAAGATCATAACCGGGTGCTTTTTTTTCTTTTAATTTACTTATTAGAAATTTAATTTCACTTGGTGAGGTATGTTTTGCTGAAAGTGACATTGGAAGAGGACTGTCTATAAATGAGTTGATTCTTTCAAGGTGTTCAGTGCTGGGATGTATATCAGTATGAGGTTTGAAAATGTTAGAGAAATGTTCGCCAAAAAGGTTTGCTTTTTCATCATCAGAAATAGCCATGGATCTGTTAGGGCCAGTTATTGGTGGCATTTGCTGTTTTATATTAAGTAAGTTTTTTGTGGTTTTCCATAGTGAGCCGTCATTTGTGTTTAGGGATTGATATTTTTTTTCAAAAAACTCTGATTTATGTTTTGATATTAATTTTTTGATAATGTTTGTCAAGTGATTAAATATTTGTTTATCAGATGGGTATCGATACTTTTGCCATCTAGAACGAGCACGACGTTTATCAGAAATTAAAGTTCTTATATGGATGGGTAAGGTTTGATTATTTGTTTGATTTATACTCCTTAATGTATATGGATGTAATGATTTATATATAGCTGATTGTATCGAGGTTGTGAGGACTTGGGCAGCGTTTTCTATGTCAGTTTTTGATTTAAGAGAAATTTTTAAATTGGTGGTATTTTGCATGATTTCAGCGAACTCATTCCATTTTATTGGACCTTGTGATAAAGACGGATGCATAGGGTTTAGATCTGGAGCTACGTTTAGTTGCAGCAGGACAGGAGTGTGATCAGAGCTAAGATCGTTTAAGTTGGTAACAGAGAAATTAATATAACTGGGTAATGTTGAGATGAAGAAATCTAAAATGTCAGGGTGTCTATTTAGATGTTGGGGCCAGTAGGTGGGACCATTTGGGGATATGTGTGTATAATTGTTATTGTTCATTATTTTTTGTAATATTTTACCTCTTGAATTATCAGATATGCAACCCCACTGGGAGTGTTTGGCATTGAGGTCACCCCCAATCAAAAACTTTTGACCGAGGGATTTAAAAAATTCTTCCAATTGTTTTGAGTTAATAGTAGGATATGGAGGAAGATATACAGATGAAATTTTAATTGGTATATGATTCAACGTTATTTGGATGTTAGTTGCTTGTATGGTGGGCGTTTGGTTAGCCGGAAGAAGATGGTGTTTGATTTTAGATGAAATTATTATAGCAGATCCTGCATGAGCAGTTTTATCAGGATGATCAGTTCTATAAACCATATAGCCCTGGAAAAAAAGTTTAGTGCACGGTTTACAGTGAGTCTCCGAGATGAGTGCTAAATCAATTTGTTTTTCTTGTAATAAATTTAAAAATTCTGTTTCATTTTGTTTTATACCATTGGCATTCCAAAGTAATACCTTAATTACATTACGTTAAGTTGATGACTGACCATCATTTTACAAGTTTTTCTATAACTGTGGTGAGGAGTGATATGAGAGGATTAATTAACAGTTTAAATTCAGAAATGAACGAGGATAATTGGATTTCTATAGATTCCTGTGAATTCTCATTGTTATTTTGAGAGGTATTTTTTTGGGATTTAATTTGAGGAGGTTTTTGACTTAATTGAGGGAATGACGAGGTGTCTGTTAAATCAGGAGGAGAAGTATGGGTGCTATCACTTTTAACGCCTTCCCCCTTTACAATATTACTATAATTAATATTACTTTTTTTGTTGAATTTATTGTTTGAATTGGATTTGCTGTGATGGAGTTTCTGCAGATTCTTGTGAACTAGACATCCACGATAGTTTGCAGTATGAGCGCCCCCACAGAGTACACATACAGGTGGCTGATCGATGGTCTTGTTACAAGCTGAAGTTGAGTGGTTGGAGTTACAGCGAACACATCTTGAGGGATATGCACAATAAGTTTTAGAGTGACCGTACTCTTGGCAGTTTATACACTGGATAATTTCCCGTCTTTTGTACGGTTCTTCTATTTTAATCTTTGTGTTAAGTATCGAGTTAAGATGAAAAATGTCTTTGTTGATCACAGCTGGTTCTAAGTAAACGAAAAATATCGGAAGTTTATTTTTTGTGGTTTTGTGTAAAACGTTCGTAACACTACGAACTGTGTATCCAATTTCCTGAATTGCAATACCTATATCAACTGTTGGGGTAGACGGATGCAAATTTCTAACAACTATACGGAAGGATTTGTCTTCCTGGGCCTGGAATGTGTGGTATTCAGCTTTAGACTCTTTTAAGTATTTTATAATCGATCTGTAAGTGTCAGAGTTGCTAGATTGTATCTTTAGGTTTTTGGAAGTTGATTTGACAAAAAAGTTGTTGATTCCAACTAAATTGATTAAAACAGTACGAAATGCGGCAAAGTCCAACAATCCGCGGACGAAAATGGGTGGGGGTGGTTTGATTTTTATTTCGTCCATGTCCATGTTAGCATTGGAATTTTCATCAGATTTAGTACTTTTTGAATCAGTATTATTATTTTCATTATTTTCATTATCGAGAATAGCGTATCTATTTGTTGATGCAAAAATAGGTTTGATATTTTTTTTATTTAAATTTGACGATGAGCTATCAGTTGATAGATTACGTTTATTTTTGGACTGTACTATTTTATATTCAGGAATATTTATGTTGTTTTCGTCGGTGTTCGAAAATACATCGTCACTTGAAGCACTCTGTATACGGGATGTATTAGATTTGGTATAGTTTGAACTGTTATTATTACGATTTAGATTAGCATTACCATTTTAGACATTGTTTGTTATCGGGTTACGCAAGAGAAGAGATTACGGCTGCCGCCGACTGTGACAGTCAGGGAAACCGTGTGTGTATGGCAGATTAATTATAATTACCAGTTTTTTGTAGATTTCTAGTCGAGAAGTGATATATTCACACGAGGAAGATTCGGGTTGAATCAGATTTCTCACCTGCATCCAGCTGTAGTAAAATCAAATTGTTCCGTAAACTCTGGCTTAAGAAAGAAAATCGATTTATGTTCAACAGATAGGACACATGTGTAGCGGACGACGTTCACGTAGCGACTGAACCTGAATTTTATAATGGCGAACCTGATGAATTTGTTAACGACTTTATTGAAAATTAAAATCTGATATCTGTGGCTAATGAGTGGTCTGATGATAAAAAAAAAATGTATATCCCGATTTATCTAAAGAAAAGCGCGAAAGCATTTTATCAACATTTTACAATAAGTAATCCTACACCAACATGGAGTCTTTTTGAACTATCACTTAAAGAATATTTCACTTCACCGGGAAGAAACAGAATGCTTAAAGCAAAATTATCAAACCGAAAATTAAAATTAAACGAAACAGTTTCGCAATTTTTAGCAGATTTTCAAATGTTGGCTCATAAGGTTAACCCAAATATGAACAAATCGGAGAAAATCGATCTTATGTTAGAAGCACTTCCTCCCGATTTTTATAACCCAGTCGCATTAATGAATAACAATACACTTTTTGACTTACAAAATAATTTGCGTAAGGTAGAATCCGCAAGAGCAACAGTTAACGAACGAAATAACATTCACAATTTCAATGCTCTTAAAGCAGAAATAGAAGTATTAAATAAACAATTAATAGAACAAAATGCTTTTGTTGCTAATCAATTATCACATCATAATAATAATCCGAATAAGTACTACAATAGATATAATAACGATAATAATAGTAATCGATACACTGAGGAAAGAACTTATACTGACAAAAATAATTTTAAAAACAAAAAGTTTAATAGAAATAATTACTACCAGCCAAATACAAATTTCCCAACTGAACAACATTTTAATAATAAAAATTTCACGAATAATCAAAATCTTAACGTAAATTATAGAAATAACAATAATTATTGTAATCAAACACACGCAAATAAATATACACATGTAAATCATAATGGAAATAAAGGTAAATTTAATAATCAACGTCTGTTGCTATGGCTGAACATTTATTAAAGCCTCCAATTCTGTCAACTGTTTTCTTCAGAGCCTCATAGACGTCTTTTCCTTTTATTGTTCCATAAAGAGGACAAATATCAAATAGCTCCTCTTTACTAGTAAAATCTTCAAAAGTAGTGCGCACGAATATCAACAGCTGACTAACATCTGATTGATCAGTGCTTTCATCCAGACAAAGTGAGAAATACGAACTTTTTTTAACCAGGCTAAGCATAGAGTTTTCTACTTGCTCACCCATAGCAACAACCCTTCTTTGTATGGTTTGATGTGAGAGTTGCACTGATTCAAATTTCTCCGCCATTTTGGAATCTTCAAAAGCTTTGGCCGTTTCAACTGCACATTTTTTAATTAAATTGGCATCAGTGAAAGGTTTTTTTGCCTTTGCCAGCTCAAGCGACACGGCATTAGATGCATGCAAAGAATGCGTTTGAGATCGCAATATTTTACTAAACATACCAGTTTGCTGTTTAAGCTTTTTCTTCAAATCTGCAACTAACGCACGCCGACTTTCATTTGTATACGTAGCATACTTCTTTTCATGCATTGTTGTGTAGTGTCTTCTCACATTATATTCTTTAGGCACAGAAACAATATTCATGCACACTAAACACTGCAACTTTCCATTATTGTTAGCAATCAAGTAATCACTCTCCCAACTTTCTTTATAACACCTGTTCTCAATGTCAATTTTACGTTTTACACTCATAATTGTATTGAAGTTTAAGGAATCAAGACAAAGAATGAACTAATTAACTAAGATACGTAACAAACAACACGTCGAAGCACATTGGCGCGTAGCGGCTGACGACGCGACGGACAATTGACAGTTTATTATGACTAATTAAAAATAGAACACATTTAATTCAGGGAAAACCCGCACACTGATAAGTAATAGTCAATACAAAACACTTTTGCTCTTTAGTAAATTCTAGTCATGACTAATCGTGTGTTATTGAAATAGAACCACAGATTATATAATGTTTTTCGAACTTGAATTTATTCGATTATATAACTGTTTTTAAATCGTTTTATATAATCTGTGTTAGAACATGCTCTATTCCGTCAGTCAAAACAAAACAATTGTTATCAGTCAAAAGTCAAAACAAGTTGGATCAGTTGGATGCCGTAATCGTTGCAAAACAGTTGTTCGTTATAATATTTTAATATAATTAATAATTATTAAACTGTTTTTGTATATTATATTTTATACCTATAAGTATATATATTCGTATATACCTATAAATATTTTTATTATGCATTTTGTGTTTTTCTTTTATAACATCTTTTTTTACAATGGTAGCATTTAAAGAAAATATATGATTTCCGTAAAACCTTACGCGGGCCACAGTTAATAGCATCGCGGGCCGCCAGTTGGACAACCCTGATCTAGAGCACGCTGAATAGTAGAAAATGTTTTTGGTATACTAGCTAGTCGATTTCGAATATTCCATAATCCTATTTCAACCCGGCTAAAAGTAACCGATAAAATTATTCGTACTGCGTGTACTTTGCACAACTGGTTAAGAATGACAAGTGGTATTACAAATTTGGGTAGCGGCACTGTAGATGTAGAAGATGAAAACACGGGTGAAATTTTTGAAGGTACATGGAGAAGAGATTTTTCCATGCAAAGTATCGTTAATACCGGATCGAACCATTCAGCTAGACAAGCTAGAGAATTGCGAGAAAGATACAAACATTACTTCACTCATGAAGGTGCAGTTCTATGGCACGATAGAATGATCTACTAAGGTGTGTAGTTGTTTGATATTGTGTAATTGTATTACAATAATTAATAATATTAAAAAATTATGTCTTCATCTCAATTTAATTTTAATTTAATTTTGTAAAAAATGATTTAAAAATAAATATATTACTCACATTGTCAAAAGTTGTTCTTGAATCTGCATCCTTGTAGATTGATTCAAGTTCTTTTAGCCACTGTATATTTGACACATAACAAGTATCAACTCCACTCCCAGATTTCTTAGATTCCTTTATTTTTTTAATTTCCTGAGCATATGTGGAACGAATATTTTTTATTTTTGTTTTTACTTCTGGAACACCAAATCCTTCTATTGACATTGCTGTAACGATACTTCTATAAGCCGATTCACGCATATGTTTATTTTTGTAAGATGGAGATTTAAAATTCCACAAACAATCATACGATTTGTACTCTTCAATAAATTTGATAGTGGTTTTACAAACCCACTTTGTTGACATTTTGTTAAATACGTTAAAAATTAAGTTAACAGTAAAAACAGTAAAACAATTTAACAAATTAGACAGATTTTATATTGATAACAAGTGTTGACAACAATGTGTTGATAACAAGTGTACAAGTTCAGAACTACTACGTTGCACTCGGTTAGCGGTTTAGACACGCCGAGTACAGTAAAATCTTGGTAGTGGGGTAGTCACTCGGCCAAGTAAATACAATACGTGTAAACGCTTCACTCGGTCAATTACGGTACTAGACCGAGCAACATAACGAGTGACACGGCCGAGTACTCGTCACGTGTAAACAAGGCATAAGAATTATTTATAAACCATTTTCTTGTAGCAAATACTTTATAAAATGTACATTGTTCAGGATTTAAATCCTTATAAAAAATACAGCAAGGTAGCGTTTCTTCATCACGAATTTGTTCCAGTTGAGGACAGCCCAAGTGTTTGAGCCGGGAACGGACAATAATATGCCGTGCGCCCGGTTACCAAAATGTTTCGCGTTTGCTACGTATTATACTCATACACCGACCGACCTTTGTAAAGTGTGTATAATGTATATAGCATTCAACAGGAGTTGGACAGGGTCGCCGAGCAAAACCTATGAGTGCTAGTATGTGGGTGGTGTGTGTATGTGTGTATTATTGTGTGTGTGTACTTAAATGCTAAACGGATATAGGTAACTCTAGTAAAATGGTAACGCAAATGTGAATAATAAAAAATATGCTGTATAATAGTAATATTAAATACGGCCATTTTGGCTCAACAGGTAAAAATGTAAATAATAATATTTAATAAATAATTGGCACAAATGTATAAGAAATCACACTAACAAAAATATAAATTATAAATATAATAACTGCGCCGAACAGAACAAAATATAAGTATAAAAGAAATAATAAATATAAGTTATAGCCCTTCTGGCACAATAACACAATTATAATATATTAACAGCTATTAGAGCTTGATATAATTAATTAATTTATATAAAATGTATAAAATGCCCTTCTGGCATAACAATAAAAGGTATATTTATAAAATAATATAAAATAATAGGTGGCTCTTCTGGCCTAACAATCAAATATAATATTATATGCAACTATTTGAGCTGTAAACTCGTGTACAATTGCTTAAATAAAATATTAATGTATAGAAAAGATAGCCCTTTTGGCTCAATATAAATTATAATAAATGCAGTGCCAATAATAATAAATTAATTAAAAACTTGTGGTTTCATATACAGAGGTGTAATGATATGCTCACATATCATAAGTTATTGTACATTTTATTATTTTATCAAATAAATAACGGTAACGTTTTCGCACGCAGATAGCTCTCTATAAAAACTATTAATGCCTATTGATCACTGATGAAAGAAACGATTTACATTGTTTGGTCACTTAGGGACTCACAGGTTATTGCGACAATATGGCACAAAGCGTGTGAGCTATTTCGTGTGCCACCAAAGACAAGGGATGGTCCAATGGGGCTCTCCGTCGTCGGGGAAAAAGTCAATTTCTCTAAAGACGCGGAGGCCTTTGGTGGAGCCGCCTACGACACTGGCAGGCTTGACCGGATCGTCTTCTCTCACTAGTGCAGGCGCACCTCTAAAAACAGTAACATCTCTTGAGAGTGCATAAGCACCAAACAATTTTAAAACCATGCCCTCCAAAAGTGCAAGAGCATACACATACACCACATCGGATACTGCGAGCGACAACTGGACCATTTTCACTACACCGAAATTCAACAGTGTTGTTTTTTTTATCTGTATCCGCGTGACCAACCCTTTCTAGTCTTATTAAAACAACCTCAGATTAGCGAGTTCAACAGTGAATAAGGTAAGGTGCACGAGTATCATATTATTTGCGTTAACTTGTATAATTCTGCTTTTTTCTATATTTAATCGCCATAGTGTATTTGATCATATTCTCGAATCACGATCTCGAGAACCCTCCGTCCATCAGGGGGAAGGTAATAACGTAGACAATAATTATAACGTACATAACTTTACATTAATTTATTCGTTTAAATCATAATAACAGCCGTTCGGTCTGTTTGGTTTATTATTATTTTAATTCTTTATTTTTGCGTTATTACAGAGGAGTAAAAGATGTTGTTGAATGTTTTTCCTGCGAACTTTTCTTATACGATTGGAAAAAAGACGATATACCATGGATTGAACACTCGAGACATAATCCGGAATGTATATATGTATTATTATCAAAAGGAAATCACTTTGTTGAATATGTAAAAACCAAATGCGGAAGAGCTAAATGTAATTGTGAAACTAAAACATATGATACCACTTGCTAGTATATTAAGATGTATATATATATGATTATATGTACATATATATATATGTATATATATATGATGATATTAATAATTCTTCTTTCCCCCTCCACACTTATCAATTAGGTCACGTATTTACTTTTTTGCATTTTTTTTTCTTTTTAAATAATTTTATATATAAATAATTAGCAATATTATCAGTATATGATAAACACTCTAACAATCATAGTACTACTTTAACAAACGTAATTCATCAGAACGAAAAAAAATCGATAAGAATTTAAAGACCGCTAGCCACAATATGATTTCACCGGTTGTTTCAAAGACGGTATTCGAAATTCGACCGTATGGCAAAAAAAGTGTAACAGTTGGATTGCTTGTTAACAAAAGGATTTCAATCGTTATATTATTAGAATGTAAAATAACCAAAAAGATTTTAAACCTTGATTTAGAACAATGGCTTACATTAATGTGTGAAAATAATTACAATGCAATTATCGATAATCTGCAAACTCGATGTAAACGTGTAAGAATAACTGACAATTTAAGTTATTCTGTTAATGTGAAACAGTCTTCAATTATATTACATTCTAATGAAAATTATATTACTTTATCACATATCGATTTACACCGTTTGAAACAATTGCAACACTGTATTGATTTATATATTATTGAAAAACAAAAAAAATTGTCAAGTTATCAAAAGACTTTTGACACGGCATATTCAATAATTATGGCAGATGTGAACGGGTTAACTTCTTCTTGTCGTCGGAATGAATTTACAAACCAATATATTCAGAATTATGACTTAAGTTATAATATGGAGTCTAACGATATTTCTTTTATGTATGAATTATTACAGCATCATCATAACTCACTATCAGATATGATATTACAAGACTTAGTAGTCTAATTGTTTTCAATCAGCTGTTAACCAGTAATTTATATTATTATTTTTTTTTTATTTTAGGTTTCATAATACTAACTCATGTACACTACGTTTTACTACATTTTAAAATAAATATATGATTAGTTTTTTTACATACATAAATAAAATACTATGTATAAATATATAATTTATTTTACAATATAATAATAACAGATATTTAATTGATATACAATATGAGTGATGTATAAATATGTTTCATAACACAAGTATATTTAAACTGAAAAATGTTTATTTTGCATAGTACTTATTATATATTCAAATGTTTTCCTACTGTCATTATCAAAGACATAATAATATTTATTACTTGCTGTTTCAAAAAAAAAAAAAATGGAATCACCTAGCACTATTTATTGTACAATAGAAACCGAAGAATCAAAGCGAGAAGAAAATCAAAAATTTGAATATGAAGTAGAACTTAAACATAAACAAAAAACTAAACAAATAAATAAACAAATTAGAAAAACTAAGTCAAAAACAGTAAAAAACAATTTCTTAAAATGTATACACTAGATTTTTAGTTACCAAATTTTATTTTATTTCAGAACGATTATAATAATGAAAGTATGAATAACGAGGTTAAATCGATGAAAAAACAAAACATACGTAGTAAAAATAAAAAACAAGTAAAATCAAATAAGAACAAAACAATGGCTAGAAAAGTAAGTAAAACAAAACATTTACAGTATAGTAAAAAAAATTACATTTTTTTTTTTTTTTTGTTTTAGAATATTTCATATTTGGATAATATTGAAAGTTTGCTAAAGAATGGAAAAATTGAAACTGATATCATAAATACTATTGCGGTAAAACAAGGTGATAATTTGATAAATGTTAAATCTCCAACTGACGAAAAAAGTTCCGAGTACTGGACCATCAGCCACTATAAAGTCAAAAATATTAAGAATGTTGATAGCAAGAACAGGTAATATAATATATTATATTATTTATGTATGGAGAGACCAGGACTATTTTCGGATAAACACTTTTATGGCGAATGTGAACTAGTGAATGATATTAAATCATTATCCCTACAAAGACGATACATATTGCTGTCAACTTATATGCTCTTTATTATTTAATCACCAATATTCAAAAATGTAGTAACATTATTCATTTTGTCCAGCTATCCGCTTTACCCAGGTCCCTAATATTATATACTTGTGAAAAAATAATCATATTACAGTAAGATTAAAAAAAAAATTTTATATTTTTTTATAGATGGAAAGAAACTGAATGTAGTCTTAAAGTAATGATAACCGATCAAGCAAAAGATCAAGAACTTAAGAATAATTTATCAAAGGTTGTACAAACAAAATTCACACGCTTTATGTCTGATCCAAAGAGGAAGATAGTAAGATCAAAATTATCAAAGACATTATTATGTCTTTGATAATGACAGTAGGAAAACATTTGAATATATAATAAGTACTATGCAAAATAAACATTTTTCAGTTTAAATATACTTGTGTTATGAAACATATTTATACATCACTCATATTGTATATCAATTAAATATCTGTTATTATTATATTGTAAAATAAATTATATATTTATACATAGTATTTTATTTATGTATGTAAAAAAACTAATCATATATTTATTTTAAAATGTAGTAAAACGTAGTGTACATGAGTTAGTATTATGAAACCTAAAATAAAAAAAAAATAATAATATAAATTACTGGTTAACAGCTGATTGAAAACAATTAGACTACTAAGTCTTGTAATATCATATCTGATAGTGAGTTATGATGATGCTGTAATAATTCATACATAAAAGAAATATCGTTAGACTCCATATTATAACTTAAGTCATAATTCTGAATATATTGGTTTGTAAATTCATTC
Source organism: Rhopalosiphum nymphaeae (assembly GCA_036289425.1). NCBI lineage: Eukaryota > Metazoa > Arthropoda > Insecta > Hemiptera > Aphididae > Rhopalosiphum > Rhopalosiphum nymphaeae. The sequence goes on along the minus strand of JAZAQC010000007.1, from coordinate 13,491,166 downwards.
CGACGACAAGAAGAAGTTAACCCGTTCACATCTGCCATAATTATTGAATATGCCGTGTCAAAAGTCTTTTGATAACTTGATAATTTTTTTTGTTTTTCAATAATATATAAATCAATACAGTGTTGCAATTGTTTCAAACGGTGTAAATCGATATGTGATAAAGTAATATAATTTTCATTAGAATGTAATATAATTGAAGACTGTTTCACATTAACAGAATAACTTAAATTGTCAGTTATTCTTACACGTTTACATCGAGTTTGCAGATTATCGATAATTGCATTGTAATTATTTTCACACATTAATGTAAGCCATTGTTCTAAATCAAGGTTTAAAATCTTTTTGGTTATTTTACATTCTAATAATATAACGATTGAAATCCTTTTGTTAACAAGCAATCCAACTGTTACACTTTTTTTGCCATACGGTCGAATTTCGAATACCGTCTTTGAAACAACCGGTGAAATCATATTGTGGCTAGCGGTCTTTAAATTCTTATCGATTTTTTTTCGTTCTGATGAATTACGTTTGTTAAAGTAGTACTATGATTGTTAGAGTGTTTATCATATACTGATAATATTGCTAATTATTTATATATAAAATTATTTAAAAAGAAAAAAAAATGCAAAAAAGTAAATACGTGACCTAATTGATAAGTGTGGAGGGGGAAAGAAGAATTATTAATATCATCATATATATATACATATATATATATGTACATATAATCATATATATATACATCTTAATATACTAGCAAGTGGTATCATATGTTTTAGTTTCACAATTACATTTAGCTCTTCCGCATTTGGTTTTTACATATTCAACAAAGTGATTTCCTTTTGATAATAATACATATATACATTCCGGATTATGTCTCGAGTGTTCAATCCATGGTATATCGTCTTTTTTCCAATCGTATAAGAAAAGTTCGCAGGAAAAACATTCAACAACATCTTTTACTCCTCTGTATATGAAACCACAAGTTTTTTAATTAATTTATTATTATTGGCACTGCATTTTTTATAATTTATATTGAGCCAAAAGGGCTATCTTTTCTGTACATTAAAATTTTATTTAAGCAATTGTACACGAGTTTATAGCTCAAATAGTTGCATATAATATTATATTTGATTGTTAGGCCAGAAGAGCCACCTATTATTTTATATTATTTTATAAATATACCTTTTATTGTTATGCCAGAAGGGCATTTTATACATTTTATATAAATTAATTAATTATATCAAGCTCTAATAGCTGTTAATATATTATAATTGTGTTATTGTGCCAGAAGGGCTATAACTTATATTTATTATTTCTTTTATCCTTATATTTTGTTCTGTTCGGCGCAGTTATTATATTTATAATTTATATTTTTGTTAGTGTGATTTCTTATACATTTGTGCCAATTATTTATTAAATATTATTATTTACATTTTTACCTGTTAAGCCAAAATGGCCGTATTTAATATTACTATTATACAGCATATTTTTTATTATTCACATTTGCGTTACCATTTTACTAGAGTTACCTATATCCGTTTAGCATTTAAGTAAACACACACAATAATACACACATACACACACCACCCACATACTAGCACTCATAGGTTTTGCTCGGCGACCCTGTCCAACTCCTGTTGAGTGCTATATACATTATACACACTTTACAAAGGTCGGTCGGTGTGAGTATAATATGTAGTAAAACGCGAAACATTTTGGTAACCGGGCGCACGGCATATTATTGTCCGTTTCCGGCTCAAACACTTGGGCTGTCCTCAACTGGAACAAATTCGTGATGAAGAAACTCTACCTTGCTATATTTTTTATAAGGATTTAAATCTTGAACAAGAGTCGGCCATAGTTAACTTGGACGTCGAAATCGGTACAGGAACGCATTTGGTAGCATATAAAAAAATTAGAAAACAAGTTTTATATTATGATAGCTTTGGAAATTTACCGCCGCCGCTATAAATACTAACATATCTCAACGATTGTAATATCGAATATAATTACGACAGACATCAAAAATACAATACGAAATACTATGGACACTTGTGTTCAAAATTTTTATCATGTACACCATAACGTTAACCAGCAACTCGAGCGAAATGTCATGCGACTTTTTCCCGCCGATAGAAGTCAGTAAAAATGATAAGATCTGTTTGCTAGGTTTTCAAACGAATAATTCTATACCTAATGTAAATGACAAATGTAATAAAATCGGAATCACAAGAAACGTTGATGGCAAACGTGCAAACGCTAGCTGTATAATACCTACAGGATCTTACGAGTTGAAAGAAATCGAAGCTGCAATAATACGTGTATTACCTAATTCAGATACTTTATTCGTGTTGAGTGCAGATAATAATACATTAAAATGCTCAATATTTTGTAGCGAAACTGTAGATTTTTCCATGCCGAATAGTATAGGCGAGTTTTTGGGTTTTAAAAATCAAATTTATGGCACTAATGTCAATCACGAGTCAGATACGTTAGTAAATATTACCAAAACAAACTGTATATATATATCGATTCAAATCTGGTCATGGGTTCATTCGTCAATGGGAAGCAGTGTCATACAATACACGAGTTTTATCCAAATGTACCTCCAAGTTATAAAATAATAGAGATACCAACACATCTGGTATTTTATCCCATTAATTCTACATCTATAACATATGCAAGTATAATTTTAAAAAATCAAAACAACGAGTTGATCGATCTACGCGAGGCGAGCCAGACGTATCATTTTTCACTTGGTATATTTAATGGTACACAAGACGAATGTGTATTGGAATTTTTTGAAAATTTTGAATTAATGGCAAAGACAAATGGATGGGAAAATGAGATAAGATTAGTATATTTATCACTTTATTTAAAAGGTTTGGCGTATAAACTATTTAAAATTCTCGATTCGGAAACTAAATTATCTTCTGAAAAAATAATACTTAAATTTAAAAAAAATTTTACGTCATACTCGAGATAAAAAATATTAAAAAATAAATTAAGAAACAGAAAATTAAGAGCTGGTGAATCTATTGGGAAGTTATGGATAGATATGATTTTTTTAATAAATGAAACAAACAGCACGATGTCTGAATTGGAAAAAATCGATTTGATTTTAGACGTATTATCACCTTAATATTATAATGTTTTAGGTATGTTAAAAAACAACAGCTTGATAGAATTAGAAAATAATTTAAAACAGTTAGAGTATACGAAATCAAGAGTCCATGAATTGGAAGAAAAAGCCAAATTAGAAAATAATACTTATAATTCAAATTTTAATAGTAGTTTTATGAAATATAATAACGATAACTATAACAATTATGATAACTATAATAACCATGGTTATAGACGAAACAACTCCAACGATAACTACAGTGGACCTAGGTTTAATAACTACAAGCCCCCATTCTTTGATCAACAATATAAGAATAATTATAATTTCCGAATTTTTAATAATAGAAATAATATTTCAATAATATGTAATAATTTTAATATTAAACAATTAATCATGTAATATTGTTTCAGAATCTTTACAGGAACTATTAATTTACTACCATTATATTATAATTGTATTAATATTATATTAATATATCTAAACATTGTATTCCAAATAGGTAATCAAAATATTGAATTAATATTATTTGACAAAATTGTAAAAAATAAAAATTATAAAAAAAAAAGAAGATAATCAAAAATAATTTAAAAATAAAATTAAACATATAAAGCTGTATAACAATTAACGATATGAATCTGAATGTAATTAATTTTTATTAATATCAATTGTCAAATATTACATACACTAAATTTTGATCACAATTTAATGTTGTTTGTAAATTATTCTCTATAAATGTTAAATTTGTATCGTTTAAGCTATCCTCAAGGTCTTCGTCATTTCTAAAACTTTTTAATTCTGATTTTGCCAAATTTCTCAAATCTCTGATCATCGATGAAATTTCACTATGTATGTTATAAAAATTTAAAAAACTCTCCATTTCCGTTTTATTTAATACATTTATCCACGCTACTGTTCTCTGTGAAATTATAAATTCAATTTTTTTTTGTGCTGCTAATGATTAAATTCTTCTTTACCTAGCGTCTCAACGTATAGAGAACACAAAGTGAATTTTTGAACAAGTATTGCAGACAGTGGTATCTTTCCAAACCTGGAATTTGCGAAATAACTACCTAAATCAACTTCTTCAATTTGCCGTAACAGATTTATTAGATTAATTTCGTTTATTTCGGAGTCAACATTTTCATTCAGGTATACTATGTTCGTTTCTGTCCACTTTTGCTATTTGATTATTCGTATTACGTTTTATGTAAAATTTGTCGTCCATTAAATACTCTTATTTATCGGAACATTATTGTTAACACCTTTATTTAAATATAATTTAATAAAATGTGTTCTACCTTACTCTGTATGTAACTACCCTATATTATTTATACTTTCCTACTTGTTTTTTAATCTTAATATCTTAATATTTATAATCTCATAAATCTTTAATGATAAAAAAAACTATATTCCCTTTACCCTTATTCGTAATACTTAAAAAAATAAAAAATAAAATAATTATATAATTCTTATTTTTATCATATAAATTCTCTAATAGCGTTACTCTATTTCCTTAACACTTATTATTAATACTTATTTACTTATCTCCTAAACCTCAATTAAAACTCTTATTATTCCTAACCAAATTACACTTTTACTTTATTATCTTCTTATACTTCATTAACATAACTTAGTAGTTAGTACCTGTATTAATAATAACTAATAATCAATTAAAATTTTAAATTTATCTCAAATATTTGTATTTTAACTACTTAAGAGCTTCGGCACCTCCACCAATATGTAACATGGTCGGGTTAGTTTCTTTTGAATTTGTATTGACCGGAGCTCGGGAGCAGAAGGTATTTAGGAATTTTAATAATACAAATAAATGATCGAATAATCGTTAATACGTAAAGGTTTATTAATACTTACAAAACAGTTTACTATGGTCGTCTTGGAGTTTAGGTCAGCGCGATAGTAATCGCGGAGAACTGCCGTTCTCTCACATGGGGGTATTTGGCCATAGCCTTACAATAAATGTTGAACAAAGTCGGAGGGGGACTTAATATCTAGTCAGCATGTATATAAAGTATATATGGTTCTATCATATTTACCTATATTGTACATATTATGTTTATTAACTATAAATAATGATGTAACGGTTGTTACAGGTAAACAGTAGTTTTAATCAATAATTGGTTTGTAAATATGCACAGATATTAAAAATATTACAGCAGAATTTACGTGTATGAATTTTTAATTGTTGCGATCCATAACGATTGAAGGTTGAGAAAATAGTAGGTATTAGATATTGCTCCCGGATGAGCAAACTCGTCTGTCGGCCGCCGTCTACGAATAATGAGCGTGGCCTAAGCGTCGCACGCTTGCGGATCGCGAAAACACTTAATAGCGCATTTTCTTGGGCATTAAATACGTTTCGCTTTACTTGTGGGGCGTCCTCTTAAAAGTATTATATTTATTAACTCAAACATTTATAAATAATTTTAAATAACTCTATATATTTGCAAAAAATTTTAATTATATATAAACTATTAATAAAAATAAATAATTCGATATAAAATGTATAGAATTAAAAAAAATATTTGTTTCAGTATTTTAAATACTTTTAAAAAGTATTTGAATATAAATATAAATACTTTTAAAAGGATGTATTTGAATACGTATTCTGAATACATTTGAAAAGTATTCTTAACAAGACTGAATTAAAGACATACCTTCTTAAGAAACACAATAAGTCAGAAACGATTGAATGAATTAGCGTATGCTTTATATTCACAAAAATATCGATGATAAAGCTTCATATATATTATATACTGTTAATAATAGAAAATAAATTAATCAAAGTGACTAAAGGTAAGACTTGAAAAAAATAATCAAGTAGTTTAAGTAAAACCTAAAACGCCAAATTTAATATTCAGATATAGCTTTTATCACAAGCAATATTGTATTTTTTTATTTCTATATACATATTACATACTAAACCTTATTAAAGTATATTGCTAATATTATTTAAAAATTATTTTATTTAGCTTTCTCTCGAAAAAAATCATAGGTGACTACTAATTTATTGTTCTCTTCATTAATTTGTTTTTCTATTTTTCTATTTAATTCAAATATGAAAAATGTACTCTGCGACATACGAGTCCTTTTAATGGGTCCCAATAGTCATATGTACATGGAATTAAATTAAATAAAAATAAATATTATTATAATTTATTTTAGAACAAAATAAAAATGTTTTTATTAAATATTTCATGTTTTCAAACGGTACATATTTTTGAAAAAAATAACAACACGATTGAGACTTTTTTATTACACAAAAATCCGCGACAAACTCATAAGAGGTAATAAAACTGATCATTTATATTATAATATGAAATTGGTTTTCCAGTCCATATACCTCTGAGGAGCGATTATCCGGACGGCCCGCGATCAAACGGCCGAGTGGGGTTTGGACTCTCGAGCGTGCGAAAGTTCGACGTCATCGCGGTGTTCGGACACACGCTTATATATAGATACACGAACAGACGAAACCGTTCGCGTGCGCGTTCTTGTGGGAATACTCGATGACGGCGGCTCGCGTGAGTGCAGGCGTGCGTGCGCTGCGTCGGCGTGGCGAGCTGCCCGGCAGACGGGGCTTTTGATGACGACGACGACGATGACGACGACGACGACGACGACGACGACGACGACGACGACCAAAAGCACCCGTCGACGGCGGCGAGTTGGCACGCGACGTGCCGCCAAATGCGGAAATGCGACGTGCCGCTGCGGCATCGGCGGCGGCTAAAGGAATAATTTATGCACATATAAATGCGTGCACGTATATACATACCACGCTGCGGATACGATATCATTAAACGGGGAAGACACGCGTCGGCGACAGTGGCCGCACGCGCCGCCGCAGGGTAATGAAAAATTAATTGCGGCGGAAGTTATAATATGTGCGCGCGCTGTACACGGCTGTGCCTATCCCCTTGTTACTATACGTATTATATTGCCGTTGCAGTACGCACGCACCACTATAATATATCATAAATATACCGATGTGTAAGTCGCGTCTGACAATGATGCGTATATTTGTGCGTATAATAATATCATATTATTTACATGATAAACTATTATAATGATATATTAGGAATAGAATTGTATTACAATAATATTACCTCTAGGGTGATTGAAATAGGAGTGTTTAAATGTATTTAACATATATATATATATATACACCTAAGTATCATATGTGGTATACACACGGTACATTAATGTATCGTGGACATCGTGTAGGCGGTATATATCCACGTTTTCCATGTTTTTGTTTAACATTTTCAAAAACGCCTATGTGCATTGGTCATTCGTGCTCATTCTGTAAGAACTTATTTTTTAATTTTAAACATCTCTTATGTTAATTCCATAGTCGGAAGTGATAATTCTGCGCATCGTGATAAAAAGAAAATACAATTAGGTATAATACATCGCAATAAAAACGATAAAAATATTTTATTTTTTTTGAAACTTGTTATTTTTTAACGCAGGTACACTAAAATTTTGGATCTACTTTAATATACCTCCTTAATTTACAATTTTCCCCCAAATTTTATGTTCACGATTTAAGTTTCACTTTCTACGGCATTTCAAACATTTCGTTAATTGACGGTTAAGACTGTCATTTTACCCTAGAACTTTACAGAAGAGTAAAGTAAAAATACTTCAAAATATTGGAAAAAATTATATTCTTTAATAATGTATTAATTCTTTTGGGATAACATTGGAAATATTTGGCAAAATATAAAAAAATTACTGTTCAAGTTACAGAATTAAATAGAAATAAAAGGTTATCTTACAACTTTTTATTAGGTTTGTATTATTTATAATGCTATAATGATTCATATAGTAAAACAGTACTATTTATTATAAGACACCAACATATTGGTCTATCATTTTATATTCTCAATCTTCTGTTCTAGTAAGTAAGTATAGGTACTTCAGTTTAGCTCCAAATGTTCCAATTATGATTTTAATAAATATATATAATGCAAGTTCCTAGCACTTTTCTGTAAGCTTAATTCAATCTAATACCTAATACGGAAGCACCAACTATTTTGGTTTGTCTACGTAAATAATAAATGTCAGTAAGTATGTTAGTTATGTATAATGTGTTATCATTTTATTTAATGGCGACTTGAATTTTGGTAAGAAGGCTTAATTTTTAAATAAACAAATTGTATGACCAAAAATATACGTCTCATAAGAAACTAATTATTCTTAAAAATTTCATTTGGCTGGGAAAGGGGAGGGCATTCCCCATTCTCCGTTAGTACGCCACTTTATTCTTATTTACAATGTAATAAACATGATGTAACAAAAGTACAATTCAAGTGACGGTTGATTGAACACCACATCCAACACATTTCTAACTAATCGGGCACCACCATATTTCAAGAACTAAGATTCATAAATAGAAAAATGTAGTAAGGCAAATAAAACTATCAAATATTAATCTATGTGTTTATATTTTCATTGAATTATGTTTAATGTTTATTCTGTAGATAAATAACTTAAGTAATAACGTATTATAATGTTCTGATTAAAATATATAATTTTTTTTTTTTAGCTTTCTTTGATGATGGCAAAAATTATTTTCCTGTAAGTAAACTCATATAATAAATTCGATTAGTACTTATTTATAAATTTTAATAATATATAATATATTTAACTAATATGAATATATATTTTTTTGTTTTACAGTTATTGAAGTCAAGCCGCCTACAAATGAATAGTCAACATTCATAATTTCTGATAATATTGAAAGGAATTTTGCCTTGTCTTTATTCGTGTAATAATGGTAATTTATTTAATTATTTAAAAACTTGCATAAAGTATTTTAATTTAATTAAGATTATTTAATGTATTAATAAAGGTAATTATTATTATTTTTAGCTATTAACGCATTAGATCATACAACACCAACAAATTTCACTGATGTAATAAATACTAATAATTTATATCATCATTCAGGTTATGAGAATAATAGTGTACATTTTTATTATTTTACATAGTGTTTATAAATAGTTTAATGTTCAATATATAATATACGTACCTCCTATTAATCTATTTATCAAATATACTATTCAAACGTAGGTAAGTACACGGTACGCCCAAATACTACAGTATCAAGCACAATGCTATCGAGACATTGAGAACACTTTAAATTTTTGAACCTATAGCCTTGATTGAAAACAATGAAAACATAAAGTACTCGGCTCTCGCTGTTTACCAAAAAGACTAATGCGACGAAAAACAAATTTTTACGCAACATTTCTATAATATTTAATTGGCAGTTTACCAATTGCACCTAAAATTAATTTTTTATGTACTAATTGCGCTCTACATATTTTAGGATCAATAGACCAATTACGCTCAAAACATTTTATAATAAACCAAAGAAAAATGTATTAGTTAATTAAAATTATTATATAATAAATAAAAACACTAACTAACTTTTTTGTGAGTATTAATACATAATATATAATATAAATAAATAATTTTTTTTTCGCATTTTACAAGTAGTTTTTGATCATCAATTATTCAAAATTAAATACCAGTTACATTACATTCCATAGAATTCCTGATACTGTTATAAAATATATTATACTCGCAGTCACTTTAACCAATAATAAATTTATCAATAAATAAGTTTTAATTCTCAATAATCTTAGTACATGTGTTATACAAGCGTAATTGACATACATAATCCTAAAATATATAAGGAGCGCAATTTGTTTAGTGACCCTAAACTAAAATTTTGTATTAGGCAAAATTGGTCTATGCCATTTAATTAGCTATTGGACGATTCAAGGCATTGAATTTTTTTTAAACTAAATATTTAAATTTAATTCATAATAATAATAATAATAATAGGTATATATCGTTAAAATAAGTTGTAATAAATGATAGTTATATTTTATACATTATACATAATGTGTGATACAAATGCTTAATGACGTAGTCATAAATTATAATAATTATATACATTTTTTGAATTATGACTATAAATAATGGGTCAATAAATAATAATGGTAATGAATAAACTATATACCAATTCCTAAAAAGCATTATCCAAAGGTTAGGTTTTAAATATTTTAAAAATTAATTGAATTACGTATCACATATTATATACTTACTTTAAATATTTACTGATATTTTGACTTTTTATTTTTCAGTACTTCATTATTTTTTTTCAACTTATGACCTTATTATTTTATAGTTATTAAAAATGGTTCCACGACAAAATATTCGATAAAAATATCCCTGCAAAAATACCCTAAGCCAAACGTAAATAATTATTTAAAATGTTAACCTTTGTTATAAAAGTTATAACGTATACTATTAGAAATAATAATCGAACTTTATTTAAAATGAATGTGTGCGTTATTCGTTATTTTGATAATGGTATAGTGAGTAATTTTATACCATCAAAAGAAAAGACGAAATTATAAAAATTTGGACGAGTAGTTAAATGCTGTTGTAAGATGATTTTATGAAACGAATAACAATAAATACTTAAAATTAAGCACATAACTTAGTATTATAATTAGTATAATAATTTTTGACAAAAAACTTATCATTTTAATATTTTTTTAAATATATTTTAATTAATTTTTTGTATTCTATAAATGTTAATAATAATATTATATTGTAATAATATCTATATAACTTTTATAAAAAGATTTACATTTTTAATTAATATTTAAGCGGGATATTTTGTCATGTCACCACTACTAACAGATCTTCGACTTCTTCATGACTTCAAAATTGTAGACCAAAAAATAACTGGAGTCACTTTTCTGGATCATTGGACTTTCTATTTATATATTTTGATTTTTCGATATTCAATATTTATTTGAATAAGTACAGAATAATATATAATATTTAATCATTAAATATAAATTATTAAATTAAATGAGGAAATATTAGAAAAAATATAAATTGAGCATTTTCAATCGTAGGTATAACTAAAAATTAAGTTAGAATCATAAATCTTAACTGAACAATTTTTAAAAACCTATAATCAATACTTATATTTATATACATATATAATGCATATTATTCAGGTATGATAAAATATAACTTAATAGTAGATATTGGTTTAAATAATTAAATTTTTGTAGTAAGTACTTACATCATATTAAACAACATCAAACATGACTGCGAACTTACACATTTCAGATGATAATTTCTTAATTGTTATCTCTTTATAATTATTTTATAGGATTTAACAATTATTAAAAAAATATTGCAGATTTTCTTTTTTCTACTATGAAATCAACTTAATATTGTACAAATTACAAAACAATTATAATTTATCTACAGCTCTACTTACGAACAAAACAATATTTAGTAATCATATAATAAATATTATAATTGTATAATATATAGGAATATATTATAATAGGTATTAATAAATATTAAATAATAGTATTTTTTATAAATGTAAAAAGTATATCTATATGAATAAATATTATTAATAAACAATTTGTAATAATTATTTTATTTCATAAAAATATTTTATAATAATAATTTATAATATCAGATGACACATACATTTTATTTTTAATATTCATAAGATAAGTATTTTAAGTACACGGGTACCTATTGAATTGTATTCCAAAAACATTATATTGACACACACAACTCTCTCTCTCTCTCACACACACACACACACACACATGCACACATGTATATATATATATAATTGTAAGGCCTATGGCCAAGGCACTGGATGTATAGGTAGTCAGTCCGCTGTACACCTTAGGCATAAAACATACTACGACTAAATGACTTCGTACGACTGCGATAAGGTCATATAGTATAGATCATAACTATTGTGAGTATCGTTATTTATAAGGGCGGTACTCCTTTTTAACTTAGTCATAAAATTTTTAGTTTTTGGAAAGTTATAAAAGCCGGCTCCTTGTGGTGCTCTCTGGATTATACAAATGGCTTTATTAAACTAATTTTGAGATAGTGTTTTCCAAAATGTTAAACATGAAATCACGCTTAAATCAATCTTTTCACGTGAAAAGAATGCAATTATTTTTAGGCGAAAGAGGAAACTATATTATCATTATCACTTTTAGTCGAAAAGAGTAAGATCATTTTTGGGCGAAAGGAGTTGCGCCCATTTATAAGTCTTTAATATATAATAAAGGTTAATAATAACTAAAACCAAATCCTCGTTATTTACATAACATATAAGATTCTCATACCCCTGGCTACGGTAGTTATATTTATAGAGTCCTATGACTCTCCCTAGATATCTTGTATTTAACTGGTCATTCCCCGACCACGCTACACCATATTTTAAGGAAAATTAATATGACAATATTTTGGTAAATTGTTAAATTGTCATTGTGAAAATAAATGCATAAGCAAATAAAATTAAAAATTAGCTAATATTGATAACACAAATTATTCAAATGTAACAAAAATCAAAAATATAAATTATTGCTAATGGATTTTTAGAAACTACAGAAAACACTGAAGCAATTACTAATTATACATTGATAATAGTTTATGTATAATACTACTATATAATATAATAACAACTCATAATTTTATTATAGTAATTAATTTATGAATTTAATTTAAATTTTATTATTTATAATACAATGTAATGCCATACATGCATAATGAATTTGATCAGTATTTTGAAGAGATATCCAATCTGCCTTGATTAAATATCAAACAGTCGAAAAAATATATTTATATAACTTAATACTGTCATACTGACTTACCTGCCATCTAGTGCTTCCGCGAAAAGATTATTTAGCATAACTGATGATACCTATATTCAAAAGCAAAAAAGCAATTAACTTTTTTTAACAAATTTTCAAACATATCAGACGAATTAAAATGACTGGAAGATTTGAACAAAGCTATTTAATAAAGAAAATTATTTATTTTTACTAGCGGACTCTGTACCCTACTCGCTTCGCTCGCCAACCCATTTCTATTTTTTTACGAGCTGAAAATTTATAACTCTAATTAAAAAACGAAATAAAAATTATACAAACATTATAAATTATTATCATCTCTTTATATCTATTATATATTATACAAAAATGTTATACTATTTGACAATATAATTTATTTAATTACACTTAATATCACAAAGTTATCTTCTCTTTTCGGTATTTTAACACAAATTTACTGATTTAAATCAACAATCAACAATAGTAAGCATTTTTTTTCTTCAATTTATAACCAATAGTTGTATAATAATATTGGTTTCCGTTATAATTATTTGATAAAAGATAAAACTCTTATTGTATAATAAATAGATCAAAATTCAATTGTATTTATAATATATTTATTGTTATGATTACATCCAAAAATGAAGTGTCTTACACATCATAAATATTCATAAGTAACTCATCAAATATCAATCTTGTTATCAATCATAGTAAGTTATAAGTCTCTATAAAATTGAGAAGGAAAATTACTGAGTTTTGTTTTCACTTAAACAATAGATATACTAAAACATTCGTGGACACAAAAAAAAATTGGTCATAAATAAACGATGAACAATAATAATATCACCCCTATACACGCCTATGGTTAGTTGTTTACTTCATATACTTATATGTGAACTAATACCGCGTAGGAGGTATTACCTATTACCTAGTCGTGTGCGATGTTTCTATGAATTGCAAAGTTAATAAAGACTATGTAATAAATACCATTAATCATTATTAATTATTATCCCGAGCATCTAACTAAAGTATTTAAAGCCCTAAATTTTTAGTTAGTTTTTAGGTGAGCTTTTATTTTACTGTTAAGGAATAGCGCGGTAGCGTAATAACTACATTTAGGACACCTCCCACTTGCGACCAATGTAGAATGACGTTGTGTTGTATACACAAAAAGTAAAACTAATTATTATTCAAGAATCATGTTTAAAATAAACATAAATTTAAGCATTTGTTAAATATTAAATAATAAAATCCACTCATCGCATATCAACTCTAGTACCTACCACATACCTACTACCTACTTATTTTGATAATAAGTACTTAAATATATATATTTTTTAATAAAAGTATTTTAAAGATTTTAAGTTGATGACGATGACATAATGTATTCATATAATTAAGTATCATTTGTAACAAATCTACAGGATTAATAAATTAATCTTTATTTTTTAGTGAGGCGAGACTATGTAGTTATACCTACTTATAAATGTATACCATTGAAAATTAAAATGTTTTTAATACATCAATATATTGAATTAAGAAGTACAAACAAAATTCCTGTTTTTTTTCCAATTATTATTGAGAAAAGTGCAGGATTTTTTTATTCTGGTGCCCACCTCCAAAAAAATATATCAACTAGATTCACTTTTCTATCAGAAAAGATATTGAAGTTGAAAATCTAAGCATTTTTACTATTCTAAAAGGTTTTATAACTAACTGCAAGTAATAAAATACTTTGTATTTTATACCTATATCTTATACTTAAATACTTTGTTCAAATTTGATATTTCCTTTTATTAACTAATCGTTTTTCAATTTAATATTCAAATTCGACTTTCTAGTATTGTAACATAAACATTTATTTTATTTTTATAGAACTGTGAATACATGTATTCTTATACTATACACATTTATTCATTCCTATTATATATAAATATACATATTTTGTTATAATAATATGTATAAACAATTTTTGTTAAAAGAGTTTTTTTCCGTAAGATCATAAATAAATAAATATAAAAATTGTATACGGTAGTTACAACAGCACAACACAATACGTACATTATTATATTTATACACAACTACTACACATCTACATAATATAATAAGATATAGGTAGACAATAGATTTATAATTTTGGATCTCACCATTTATGAACTGGACTGCACGATGATATTCCGATAGTTTAAAGAGGCTGTAATCATAAGAACAAT
Source organism: Rhopalosiphum nymphaeae (assembly GCA_036289425.1). Lineage (NCBI taxonomy): Eukaryota > Metazoa > Arthropoda > Insecta > Hemiptera > Aphididae > Rhopalosiphum > Rhopalosiphum nymphaeae. Next base: position 13,476,116 of record JAZAQC010000007.1, on the reverse strand, counting down.
AGGTATGAATAGTTGCTGTCACTGAGTTATAAGTCATAACTTATGACTAATGATGATAATTCTGTCACACTATCGAACATTCTAACGAACGTACTTGATAATTGATAGATTTAGATAACTTTAGTCTTATTCACGATTTAAGATATACATATAATATCTTGGGTTATTTATTTGTTTTGTTTACTTTAAACCGTTATCTCACCAAAATATTTTTTCATACACCATAATGGTCTTTTTTGAGTATTATTATTTTATTGGAATTAAGACAGTTACAACCATAAAGTTTATAAATATCTTATATACATAAGATTTTATACATATAGTGGTGGTAAAATTATTTTGTAATATTTTAAACTATTATTGTATATCATAACTTTTAAATAAATACTTATTGGCTTACCTAATCAATATATTTTATAATATATACTCAAATCCTCACTTTTTTTTTTAAATTAAAAAATATTTGTTATTTTTAATTTAAATAACTTTAAATGCCTATTATAACAAAAAAAATGAACTTATTTTGTTTTTTAGATGTGCGAGAAACTTAAAAACTATTTAGGTATATACGATTATATATTCAATTATCTTGTACCTTTTAAGTATTAGTTATAAAAATTTTAAATTATATATATTTATAATTATAGAACAATTTATACATTTTTTGAAATTTGATCTTTTAACGTTAACAAAAAAAACTCTTTATATTTTTAAATTAAAAAAATTTTTATGTTCTTAAATTTGTATGACTTACGTAGAATAGTATTATATTTTCAAGCTTTTTGATCGAGCCTAAAAAAGTTTATTCAATACCGGAAAAAAAACCATATAAATTTGAAAGTTTAAACATGCCTATAAATAATAGTTTTCACTTCGAAAATAGAAAATTACAAATTATTGTAAAATCAATGTATTCATTGTTTGACTTAAAATTCAAAAATTCAAAATGTCAATAAATAACTCAAAATATTTTGAAAATTGTATACAGTATTATTTAGTGAAATATTATCGTATCTAATATTTATACAGATAATAATTTTTGAATAAATTATAATAAATTAATTTTTTCAAAAATACGTAAATATTTATTATTAAAAATGTCTTGAAAATATAAATTATTATGTATCCAACACGAAAGGAATTTCACTATATGTATAATGCATTCAATAGTACCAATATTTAAAAAATCTAAATAAAAACTATACATTTGTCATATTTTAAGCACTTGAAAGACGAAGACAACTCTGCATACAACCTGCATACGTCCTCTTAACTCTTAAGTACCAGGGTGACATTTAATGTAAATAATTATAATATAAATAAACATACATCTTTTAAAACATTTTTTATATTTTATTATAATAATCATTTTAGAATTTTAAATTTCAAAGCCAAATTAGTTCAAACCTAAAAATAAATTGTCCGCTAGATGGCAGAACATGTATATGTTTTTTGGCCCTATATTTAAATAATTTTATTCAAAACCAGAGTACCTATCCCAACTCTATGATGATAGTGGATTATGTCATTATTGCGTCCACGTAAGACATGTAACTAATATTAGTTGGACCAACTTTCCAAAATAAATAAATATATTTTATTATTAATTCCATTGTTACTATAGCAACTACTAACTAGCAATAGTTGTTAATTGTTATAAACAACTAACTAAAAGTAAGAAAAGTTAAATTTATCAAAAAAATTTAATTTAAATTATATTGTAGATAGCTAATAATGATTATTTCATAACAATAATTATCATTAAGAATAATAAAATCTCAAAAATATGTAAAAACTATTATAAACTTTTTTTTAAATAACGAATTTCTGTAATAAGCTGTCGGTGCTATATGATGCGCCTCGCATATAACTGAATACATCAATACTATTAATTATTAATTTTCCTATTAAAAATACCGTCGGTTGAATTAATTTTTGCCCTCAAAAAATATTGTTTAATATACTCGTATTATATAATAATAATTATAGTATTATTTAATAGTATATTACTAGCAGTTATATTTTTTTTTCAATTCTTATTTTATAAGAAAAATTGTTATGAGGACAGGGTATCTATATTAAATTTTCAAGCTTCTTGGCATAACATGAAATTACATACTTATATATTATGATAATTTTAAAATAACAATAATAACTAAGAATAGTATATTTAATACTTGATGGTAATTTACTAATATTACCGTAACAAGAGTATAATAACGTATAGGTAACTTTCTCCTGGAACTCGTTTACTAGTTGTATGTTAGGTCCAATAAACAAGCGCCTAAGTGACTTATGTATTTATACCATACTTACCAATATTATATAGGTAAAAATGACTATTATGCTGATTCATGGCTTTCCACTTAAAATCTAAATAATTATTAATGAATAAGACCGACACATTTTTAATAATATGATGCTATTTTTGACGGTATCATTTTCTACGATCTTACATTTTATTGAACATTTAGCTATTTTAAAACAGTTAATTTACAATCTATGATTTACAGTATTCGATTAAAGGAATATTGCAGGGAAAACCATGAGCAAATTAAATTTATTTAGATATTATACGTTATATTACAAAAAACTTGGTATATGATATCTAATCAATAAATGCTTTATCTCTGATTGCTAAATTAGTTTTATCAATTTTTTTACTCTATAGCAGTGGTTTTCAACCAGTTTGCCATGGCCGCTCTTAAAATGTGTGCAACGAAATATCTATTAATAGTTTTTTTAGTATGTATTTATATGTATATATATTTATATATATAAAATAGGCTTCACATATTATATGGATTGGTGTGCCTCATTGTTTAAAAAGCTGAAAACTACTGTTCTATAGAAATCAGATTTTCAGCTCACTTATAAAGGTTATACAACTTTCAAAATATCTACCTATACAAAGTTCTTGGATTTTATATAGAACCTTAATGTATTTATTGCTTCATTTGTCATTCCAATGTAATTATTATAGTAAAAATTCAAATCATATCTAAGCTCTTAAATGTGTATATTACTTATCATATTACATTATAATTATATAATGTTGATCAGCTTTTCTATTTTAACTTTTTTTATAATTGATATTTTTAAAGTAATTGAGTGTCTTACTATAATTATTGAATTGTATTTATCATAATATATTGTACATTATTGTTATTGTGGGTACCTAAAATGTGCAATTTTTATTAAATTAATAAAAGAGATTACACTATTAAATATATACATATAAAAATTATTTAATGTAACATTTTAAAATGGTATATCTTATTAAAAAAATTGAAAAATTATGAAGACCATAACAATTTTAATCCAAAGACATTAAACAATAGCTGTATATATTTTATTCTATTTAGACTATATTTAATTACACAATTAGGTATACGTCATCATAATGTAGTGTGTTATATTGAAGGATTATTTGTTATGTTGCTTATCTCTATTTATTGTTTAATGACTTAGAATATTTTAAAATTGAAATTTATCTAAAATCACAAAACATCTTAGAATTATTCCCAGTCAAATAGTTTTCATTCAGTTTAATGAAATTGCATGATGACAATCTTATTAAGCACTTGTCTGCAGTCTACACCAAGAAAAACAATGTTTTATTATTACTATTATTATTATTATTAAATACTATGTGAAGTATACTGGAGTGATAAATGTATTGATTTTAAAATAGTTTATTTTGTTAAGTATATTATACTTATGTATAATATCTGTTATTACCTTTTAGAATAAAAATGCTTCAATTTTCAACATTAAGGTCTTTATTATATTTTAAACTCTACATATGTGAAATTGAGTAACTAAACTAGATCTAGTTTATATGAAAAATATAATTTTTGTTTTATAATAAATACTACTATTATTTATATATTATTATTTTGAACAAAATAATATAATGTAAGATTTAAATTATTATTAATAACATTAAAGAAATAAATAGGTACATTTATTTTTAATAATATTATTTAACAACTGAATTAATACAAAAATATTATTTAATTGGTTAGATAAAATGGGGCTCCCGTTTAAATTTCTCCCTCCCATTTTGTTTTGAAAATAACTTAATGAGTATGTCATACCTTAAGCACGAACAATATGAAACTTTGTGCACATTCGTTTTTGTATAAAATGACGTTATATGGTCAAAAGTTTAAATTTTGAAAGTGAGGTTATATCATTAGCTCATAATTATCGTTATCTTCTGGAAAAAAGATAGTTAAACTATACATTCTAAAAACAGTTAATAGTTAAAAACATGTTCTAGTAACAAGTAACAACACAATGGAACATATAAAATATATTGTATTTGTATATAATAATGTATAGTAGGTATATAATAAATAATAATAAATTTTTTTCTTTAGTTTTTCTTAAAATGTTATATTATTTACTATGAAAAATGCAAATTACCAAACTATTAACATTTTTTACAATTTGAATCCAGGGAACATAGAGCTTTACATAGCCACCCTTAGGCATGATTTTACAATCTTCTATATTCAATGATAACATGCATTCGAAACCCATTAGATATTAATCAAAACATTTATGAAACATAAATATTACCACTCAGTGCCGTAGCCAGGGAGGGGGCTTCCGGGTTCATGCTCGCCATCCAGAAATGTCAGATAACAATAATTTTATTAATTTAATTATCATTTGTGGTTATAAAACAACGCAGCTCTCATCACACTTACTTGATTTTAATTTTATAATATGTATAATTATATGAATTATATTGTCAAAAATACAGTACAAACTTAATTTGTTGTTATAATTGGCCATCAAAAATTAAGCCCCCCCCCCCCCCGCAAAAAAAAATCCTGGCTACGGCACTATTACAACTTTTTGCATAGTAGGACTCTATAGTTCAGTGACTTTCTGTTTTTTTATATCTATTCTGTCTTACTACTTATAGGTATTTCATTTCATTAAACAATTTTGCCAAAGTCTAATTAATATAATAATATAAATAATAAATTTAATTCGTAATATCTAGGTTAGGTATACGGGATTATATTGTTTGAAATTTACTTATTTCAACGAGTTGTTAAAACTATGATGGTTAAATCTGAGTTTGTAGATCAGAATTATTCTAAAATATTGTAAATATCATAATTAAAATATTCAAGGTGAAACGATAGATAAGATTTACGCATACCTAGGTTACTTATTTTTTTTTTTTTCATCTCTTAATCATAATTATATTTATTAACTATAATATAGGTATATATAATAGTTATAATCACAAACAGCAATAATAAAAATACGTGACGTAAATCACAAAAAAAAAACCGTTACAAAATGCGATGTGATGTGCAAAATGTGTAATGCTTATGTGTTTTGATAGATCAGCGATTTTAGATATTTAATTTATACTTTAATTACTTAAAGAATATACGCAGCGTAACGTAAATACACTGCATATTATGTGCCGTTTTTTTTATAATGTACCTATATCTAATAGGTATGCCTATATAAATATATGGGAGTAGACCGTTTGGACGAATAGATATATACCGTTTGGGCGAGGGTTTATTCAACTAAAAATACCGCCTGGGCGAATAAGTATGAAAATGCTTACAATATACACTCAACAATTAATTGAACAAAATCGTCTGAATCGTAATCATGTTTTCAGCAATAGTGATTAATAATCATTAGCAACAATATCATCCGTATTTGTCACCATGTTTTACCTCGCATAGGTATAATTTCACTCGCCCAAACGGACTATTATTTTGTTGGTTAAAATTACAGTAGAACTTCCATATAACGCTCACTGAAAGAACTGTAAATAATGACCGCTATTTAGACCGTCCTACGAGGTGACCGTTAACAGAAGTTCAAGACCTTCCAGGTGACCGCTATATAGAGGTCATACAAATTTTAAAAATAAAACACCAATATTAAAATAACGCATATGAATATGGGTATTAAAAATTGTATTTACGATTTACGAAATAATGTAGGTAGGTAGGTACAGTTTAAAATTAAAAAAAAATCTCATAAGCTTTTATAAATAGGTACATATTAAAATTAAAAAAATTGAATTATATTAGTTTGTTTTAGATTCATTTGATAATTTGAACACTTTTTTTCAAAATAAATTTCTGCAGTTTTAACATGTCATAATCATCTACATCACCTTTTTGAAGGCAAATTTTCCAAAATAAAACCTGATTTTTTAACACATTTAGTAACACAACTACCAGTTATTTGCTTTACAGAGTGTTTAATCCACATCAAAGCGTCTAATACAGTAATGCTTTTTGCAAGTTCATCAGCATCTTTTACTACGTCTATCTGTGATAATATTCGCCTAAGTATCATTTGTCGGTAAATAACTTTAAAATTTTGATCTAGAGGCTGACAGTGTGACGTCGTATTTGGTGGTAAAAATACTAAGTTTATGTTTTGTAGTTTTAAATCAGGATGTGATGTTGCATTATCTAAAAACAAAATAATTTTACGCTTTTCTTTTTTCTTTTTTCATCAAACCACATTAACCACTCAGTCATTATACATCGTGTCATCCATGCTTTTTTATTTGCCTCCCAGTGTAGGTCTAAGCGTTTTATGTCCACATTCCTAAAGCAACGAGGTTTCTTAGATTTACCTATGATTAGTGGCTTTTCAAATTCACCTATTAAATTAACACATAACATGACCGTCAATCTCTCTTTAGACTTTTTCCCTGAAGTACAAATTTCATTTTTAAAACTTAATGTTTTATTAGGAAGAATTTTATTAAATAATCATGTTTCATCTGCATTGTAAATATTTCGTGCCTCATAAGAAGAAATTAATTGTTTGACTTTTATACGCCATTCATCCACTGTTTCCGTATCAACCGATTTACTGTCGCCGCAAACCACTTTAAAAGAAATATTGTTGCTTGATTTAAATTTATTAAGCCAACCATTTGACGCTTTAACATTTTCACATTCAAATTCTTTACTTACTTGTTAAGATAAACTGTCAAAAATAATTTCGAAATGATAATTTTCCATTTGATATACTTTTAAATGTTGACCGTTAATTAGAGTGCCCGCTATTTAGAAGTATTAATGTATTTTTCCCATAACACTCGACGGGACCAAAAAAATTGACCGTTACATAGAGGTGACCGTTAACGGAAGTTTTACTGTATTACCTTCGGCCAAACGACCACCGCACAAATATAAAATATATTATAATTACAAAAATTCAAAGTGGACTTCAAATGACTTAAGAATGCAAGTGAATGCAACTTCGACCGACTAATTAATATTGCACAATTGTTTTGACGAATCGTTAATACGCGTGATTATATTATGTAAGTATTTTTGAGCTTCAGTAACAATATGTTTGGTCAACACTAGTTTAAATATCGAAAAACGTACGTTTATTTTAATTTTTTTATTCATTTTAGAATTAAAATTAACACATATATTATCATAATTAATAACGGTAACAAACAGCTTTAGATACAGTGTTATTAATATTATTTTTATTGTTATTTTAAAAATAAAAAAATTAATATTTAGCCATTAAGTAATATAGGTATTTACTTTATTATTATATTTACGCATTAATATGGCTGCAGTATGTGCGCAATTATTAAGTTTACGGGACAATGATGATGTATATTGTTTTATGATATGCGTGCCAAAAAAATAGCGATAAACTGTAGTAGTTTATTATTTTTCTTAGTAATAATCGACGTACGCAGTCATGAAATTAACAGTTGACAACTATTACGGTGATAAAAAATGTAATTGTTCACGTCACAATTAGAACTGTATATACCTGGGCATTATGTATCTAATACTCATATATTATAAGGTAAAAATTATTTTTAGAACTTTTGGCGTTTAATTGGAATACTAAAGTTATACAATATTATGGATATATCTACGTTATAAATACTATACAAATATATAACTTTTATACATAAATAGGGTAAAATTGAATCCAAAGTTATTGTTAGTAGGAATGCATACGAATTGAGTCTCGGTAAAATATTTTAGGACGATTTGAGTCCGATTTGTTTTAGGCACATACTAATTGAGTCCAGTCAAATTAAAAATATAAAAACTAATTTAATACTGAGTCCCATAAAACTTTTATAAAACACCGTCCTTTCCATTTGAACACAAATTATTTTTACATTTTTATTTTTAATTATTTTTACGATAAATACCTAAGAGCAGGTTTTTTGTTTTGTCTCAGTCATAACTTTTTGGAAAAGTAATAATTCTTAGATTTTCAACTTTATAAAGTTATAATAACTTTTCTGGTAGGGAAGTGAGTTATTCGTATGAGCACTTCAAACTTTTCCGTTTATTAATATTATTTATTATATTTATATACAAAGTAACATTAATTTTGAACTATTACCTATATTTATGCAAACATATTACCATGAACAATGAACATATTCACTGTTTTATGGTAACGCAGTATTCACTCAAAACGTAATTATAATAATAAATTATATAAACCTATACTAACATAATAATTAAATATTATATAATGTAACTTTTTAACTTTTTGTACCTTATTATTAATGCGTTTGTAAATTAAATTTCAAAAATCCAATGATCTAAATGCTTAACCATTGCATGCTAACCGATATATTTTACGTTAAAAATTGTAAATTTATAAGTTTAAGTTTAATAGATTCTGTCAGAAAAACTTATTAATAACAAATAAAAAATTAAATAGAAATTAAATACATGCAATATTACCGAAAAAAACTTTATTAGCAAAATAATAAATTACTTCACTAGCAATATAAAAAACCATATTATGAAAATATAGTATATTATACAATATTATACAACATTATAAATATAAGTATGTTACGTGACACTCTTATGTGTACTGCTGACCAATACATTATTCACACACACACACACATATATATATATAATTGTAAGGTCTATTGCCAAGACACTGGATGTATAGGTAGTCAGTTCACTGTACACCTTTTAGACATAAAACATAATTCGACTATACGACTCCGTACGACTAAGATGAATAAGTCATTTAGTATAGAAGGCAATTGTGAGTATAGTTATTTATAAGTCTTTAAGATATAATAAAGGTTAATAATAACTGAAACTGAATCCTAATTATTTACATACATTTAAGATTCCGATATCTACCCCTAGCTACGGTAATTATATATAAGGGTCCTACGAATCTTCCTAGTATCTTCCTTATATTTAACTGGTCATTCCTCGACCATGTTACAATAGTATACTTAGACACCTAATAATACATACAATGATTTATCATTGAATTCAAATTTTACACATTCAATGTAGTGGCCTACTCTATTCCAGATACATTTATCGTACAATATTATAATGATTAGGTACCTATTTCACCCGACTTTTTATGTCAATTTAGAAAAATCTGCAAATGATTCTGTGTAATATATATTATGTATATCAATGGCGTAGCGTGGGTTTCAGCTTAGTGTATGCATTGAAATAGTAAGTTAATACAATTGTGAGGGCTACGCCCCCCACACCCCCCTATACTCTTCTTAAAATTTAACTTGAAACATACAATGACACAATGTTTTACGTATTTGTTAATATATATCACGTAAGTACAAAACACAATATTTAATACAGCCGGCAGAATAGTTCGATAGACGACGGCTGACGATAGCGTATGCAAAACTGATCCTACATACACGAATGACAAAAACACGACCGCGAGCATTCAATGTTTTGTTATTAATATTATCGATAAGAAATATAAATAGCTGTCGCTGAATGTCTGTACCCGTATGCAATCGCCAACGTGCATACTGCGTACATAATGAACACGATAGGTACTAGCCATTAGATATAGCGGACTATAGCGCGGCGCAGCCGTAGTGTTGCGGATTATTCAATCCTAATGAATTTAGAAGAAAATCCACAAAATATTATAATATGAAATACTCAATTAATACAATAAAAAATTTTTTTATAAAAATATTACATATTACATTATGAATACGAAAAAAATTATTTTTTCAATTTGTGAAGTGTATGCTGTTCATACACAGCATACGCACACGCTACGCCACTGATGTATATTTTAGTTGTTTAAACTGGTTGATATTTCTATTTTACTTTTTCAAGTGTTCATAACTCGATTAGTACTTACATTTTTCATTTATACCAAAACTCAATTAGTATATTATTTTTTTTTCAGTTCAGATGAGTTTACACTGGTCAAAGTAATTACAAATGATGTGTAGTCAGCAAAAACCTTAAAACATACAAATTTATTTATTTAATTTAGATTTTTTAAATTCCAAATAAGATGATTTATTTAACCCTATTAATTGAACTATCCAAAAAAAACATACAAATACTAGAGGTCAAAAACCTTTATATTGTATAATAATATACATCGTTTTATCTTCAATCACCACTAACCAATGCACTAAACATTAACTAAAATAATTTGTATATTATATACTAGTTAAAATAAATAGTTTACCATCATTTTGTAGTTATATATATATATATAGGTACTCACTGACACGCGGTCATTATTAGGTCATCGTGGGTCGCCGAATCATGATATTCAATCAATAAAATATAACCTATATAAAATAATAAAATAGGATTAAAAACTTTATTAGACTATTCTAGCGCTTAGCTGTAATTTATGTTTTTAATAAATATATGTAGGTATATGGTATATATAATATAGTTAGTTCAGCGATAAATTATAAATTTTGTCTATTTAATTATACGTACGCTCAAATATTAAACATAATATTATAGATCAGAGCTTGTCGACATCTTTTAACTCATGGCACCTAAAGATATTTTACAAAAATCCAGTGATAGTCTAAAGTCTAAAGTAGTATATCATGTATTTGTATTTAAATTTTATATCTTTTGTTTTCTTTAACTAGTTAGAACTAAACATATTTTGTATATATATCATTATATATAATAAAAAAAATTAATTAATTAATGCATTAAACTCACTGGTTATATTTTTTGTAAAATTATTTTTCTTAAATAGTGAAAAATATGTATGATTGTTCTATTTTTGAAATAATTTCACAGCACTTCCAATTCAAATTTGTGGTATTCTGATTGGAAATATCTGATAAAGATACTAAAAAGTAAAAAAAAACATTTAATAGCAATAACAACGAAACTTAATTAAATTTTATTTTACTAAGTCCTCAATAGTTAATACTTACGAGCTACGACAGTATACCTAATAGAAAACTATGTGATTATACATATGTATATATGTATAATAATAATTTGCTATTCACTATATAGTACAATTATAGGATCGCTATAAGCTTAGTAGCTTATAACGATCCTATAAACAATAGTTTGTTATAACATTTTATTAAAATTAATTAAATTAAAAAATAACTAATAAAACAAACCAACTGAATATCTACAAGCGTTTATCTACAAGTTACAAACGTCCAGTGTCGTGCTCAGCTTTTTTGAAAGAGGCGGATATTCATTTTTGACTTATCACAGACCCTGAATTTGTTTTTTCATGTAGATAATAAATCATTATCAAAAAATCCAAAGGGGAGTCACCCTAATCCCCCCTCCGTGAGCACGCCACTGCAAACGTCAACCATAATAGTCTATAATTTTACACGAATAATAATGACTGAATATAAAATAATTAATTGGTACTACAATAATTCAGTAAAGATATCGCCAACTTATATCTATATAATATCTTTCAATAATACTGCCTGAACTACAGATTGGTATAGGTATATTGCAGTTCACTTGACTATAATCACCTATTACGTCTGATTTAGTTGTTGACGTATAAATATACAGTGGACAAAATACCAAAAAACACAACATGACCATTATACAACTATGTACGGATTAGGCCTATATATTATACAGATCCGTGTTAGTTCATATTTATATATTGACACCCTGGGGTATACATTTGCAAACATCTCTTTTCTCCTCCATATAGACGTGATTATGTAGAATAATGGTTTTATAAAGTATATAGTATACATAGATACACTATACTTTACATACTAAAAAGAAAAAATTAAAATTAAAGTCATTATAAACAATTCATTTAAAAGGTACAGTATATTATCATAAACTAATTATATCATCATTTAAATTGATAATAGCGGTTATAGTATTTATAGGACTGCTTTCTTCTAAAACTGATATTCCACTTTTCGACCAATTATTATAATAAAGTTATTTCCACTTTTCACATTTAAAAAATTGTATAATTTTCATTCACGATTTTACGTATAACATTTTGGGATGCGCTGTCTCAAAATTATTGTGTTTCATATTATTATATTACGTGGGTATGTTCTAATGACGTAAGTATGAATGATTGTGACAAGATTGTCTGTGAATAGAAACAACTTATAACGGTGTCTTATTATGTTTATCTACTGTTTGTTATTTAACCGTGGTTTAAACAGACAATTTTATTAAATTATTATACATAAAAATAGCGTATTATCAATATATAATATATAACAAATGCAATATACATAGGTATAATACTATATTATATATAGTATATATATTATACATTTATATTGAGTTATTTATACCCATATAATTTTAAATGGCAAAAAAATATGATCAAGTTATATTAATTTAGTAAGTTGTTCATTTTCACGCCCAATAGTATTATATATAGTTTTAATAGTACCTATATGTATATATATATATATATAAATTATGTTAGCATTTTTTCATCATGATAAATTATGATAACTTTATTAAAGAGGACGATGACTACATTTTTTAATAAAGTAAATTTATAAAAGTAAAAAGGGTGGAAGATTTATAGGTACAATTCCTTTTAGTAATTTTAAGTAGGTACCTACAATAATTTTGGTTCGACTAACAAAAAAAAAACTCATCTATACCCGCATTGGAAATATGTGTATATGACAATACATAAAAACGTATGTAGGTACTTACGTTACATATAGTTGGTATGTATATTCAATATTGTATAGTTTTAATAGATGATCACAGGATACAATAATAACTGCTATAATTAACACACTAATAGAATTCTAATATATCTATACACGCACAATAAATTGTAAAAGTTAATATAATATTATGATGGGCAATATTATTATATGCACTATAAAATGGCCGTATTTAGCGAGTATGGCAACAGGAGTTTTTATTTCTAAATTTTCATCGTCTTAATTCACTCTCATATAACTCTACGGATATTTACTTATATTTTTTATAGGTACAGAATATATTATATTTTTATAATTTGTTACCATAAATTAAAATATTATACTATTATCATTGACATTATCATAAAATATTAATCTATATAACTACATTATATGATAAAATACTATAATTAAAATATTTTCTTAGTAACAATCCAGAAACAAAATTAAAAAAATAATACCCGTTTTTTTTTCTAACTAAATATACGCCTATCTGAACATACTTGATATATTTTGTAAAAGCACTCATCATTCTCTATGATCACCAATAACATGATACGACACTTTGTATTATTATATATAACACAGCCTACATCTACCATAAAATATAAAAATTATCTGTCATGAAAAAACATTTGAATTATTGTTATAACTTATAACATAATAGATTATTTTTGTTAGCATTTGTTAAAAAAAAACTTTAGTGCAACTAGGTCCCGCTATATCTGCTTTGCGATAGTTATATTATTTGTAAATGTTTATTGTATACATATATAGGCCGTATAATTGTATAAATAATACCTATAATAATAATTATTAAAACTGAAACAATGTCCTTGCAGTTATCTATATTATTATTAAACAACCTCTAAGTATATAGTGTACCGTGTACCTATATCTATGTAAATATATAACTATAATAAGGCCGTTTTCATAAAATAAGTTAAATGAGTGCACCATACGCAAGACATATGAATAGATAAACAATGAAGCTTAGACCCACAGGCTCAATTTAAAATTTTTTTTCAAAATGTATTTCATTACACTTAATCAGAAAATGAGACAAAATTTACCTTTTAATTTTTTGATTTAACTTCCATTATGTAAAAAGTAAAATTTTTTCTGATACTTTTATAATCATACCTTCAAAAACACATTTTGGAAAAAAAATTATAAATGTACATTTTATATATATGCATATGCCATGGTATATATTTGCATTTTTTGTCGAAAATGTAGATAGATAGCACTATAGGTAAATATTCAGAAATACTTATATTATCTGAATGTTTTTTTAAGTAACATGTCTAATTCAAAAACAATAAAATTAATAAAAAATATAAATATTTAACAATTTTACTTGGTGTTTAAAATGAGTAACATAATATATACCTATAAGTACAATAGTCAATAATACACTTTTTTAAACCTGTATATATAAGTGGGTGTAAAGTTAGGTACATTATTGAATATATCCATAAAGATTAACTGTACCTACCTAACCTTCTATGAGTATCTATTATAATATTTAACTGGTCACTATCGCCTATAAGGCCATATTATGTAATACTCTATTACACCACCTTAACATACGAGATTATTCCTACACTGCATAGGTATACCCAATAAATATTGCTGCACACTACCTATGTCGTACACGGTACACCACAGTTATAGTATAAAATTGTAGATTACTAATATAAATATTCATTTTCATTAATTAATATAGGTACATGCAGAGGAGGATATAAGATAGAGTTTGCTTGCCGAGCATAAAATATATACCCACAATGCATTCAAATAACGGGCAATATAGTTTGTATATTTTATAGCCTTAATTTACAATACAACCCATAATATTCTATGTATAAGACATTTAGCTATAGTTAATAATAACCTGCAATAATATTACAATACGGTAGATATTACAGATAGGTACATACATATACTTATAGCCACATCTACTTTTATGTAAAATTCTAACTTCCGAAAAAGTAACAATAGTATAATATATTATAAGCGCGTAACAATATAATGTAATACGTAAACGCGCCCAGTGCAGGTTTAACGGATACTGTTACTACTCCGACACCACAATTTAATGGCCAGGCGGGTAATTCTATGGGACCGTTAAACGCACATGATGTTACCTATATTACCTACGCCTATCACAGTATATACGTACTGCGTGTATATTAAATTATCGTAATATTATTATTAATGTTACATACTGTATATCATAATGAATGTATGAAAAAAAAGATAATAATAAATATTGATTAATATAGCAAAACGAGCGCTCTCTATTCTCTTCAGGTGCGATCCGCGACTTCGGGCGGCGGCGGCGGCGTTTAGGCAAAGCTCGTCTATCACTGAAACACCATCACTACTGTGCGCCCAAGTCCGTTACGTGGCGCGGGGCGCGGTGCGGGTGCAGTTCGAAGTGCAGGCGGGCCAAACATCTGCTGGTGCGCTGGTGGCGGCGGCAAGACAACCGACCGTGTGTGCGTGTGCCGGCGGCGACGTGACTGATGTGGGAAAAAAACGGTGGACGAAAAAAAAACCGTCACCGCGACGGCGGCGGAAAACCCGTCGTCGCGCCGCCCGGTGGGGTCGGGGTGACGATCGGCGGCGACGGTGGGCCGACGGCCGATTGGTCGTAGTCTAGGAGACCGTCGGCTGGGAGGGGCGCGACGCGGTGTCGCGGGCGGAGCGCGCGCACGGCGTCGCGGTAGGACGTCGTCCAATGCGCGAGCGCACCTCGTCAACCACCGCACCGCGCCTCGGGCAAACGACACAAACGCACCGAAAAACGCCGCGCGCGCACGTCAACGATACAACGCACGCACGCACGCACCCGACGCACGTACACATTTGTTTGGCGGCCGGCCCCTCCTCCTTCCGCGCCGCACCACTGACGTGTACGAGTATACGTGTTTTGTGGGTGTGTGTGTTCGTGCGTGCTCGTGTGTCTGTGTCCGTCGACCGGGACTGTGACCGGGGCCGGCGGGGCACCACACACTCGCTCGGTCGGTTTAACGACGGCAGCAGTTTGCCGCGATCAGCCTTGCCCGAACCAACGATATAATATACGCGCACACGTAATAATATCATATTATATACCTGCGAGCAAACAACGCACACACACACGCGCGCGCACAGGCACGCAAACGCATCATAATAATAATATCTTGTTATTATTTTGTACGTCGGTACATCGCGTAGGTATATAATATTACGTTATTATTGTAGCCGCGAACCGTTAGTACCTATAGTGTGGCGGTCCGTTGATCGTGTCACTGCAGTGTCCGCGAGTCGGAAGACGCACTCGAATTCACCGCCGCCGCCGCCGATACGCCGTCGCAGTGTTTTGCAAAACGCGCGTCGAGAGTAATAATATACACACCGCGCCGTTTGCGGGTACGCGAACCGGACCAAAGTGCCAGAAAACTGCAGCATCGCCGCGCAAGTGTTACGAAATATTTATATATCTGCATACATGCCGTACAGTCGCTGTGCACAAATATTATGTACGATTGTCCGCCGTCACCGTCACCGCCGCATTCGCTAGCGCCGCCGTTGTCGCCGTCGTCCCCGCGGTCGCGATCGCCGCTCCGTCGTCGCCTCTGATATCATATAGGTGTAGATGTTTGCAGCGCAAGTGTGACAAGCGTCGTATACAGTGTACACACGCGAAGCAACGCCGTCGTCTGCGACCGCCCGTAACCGACGTCACATAATAGGTACAATATACATAATTATTATACCGATAAATACAGGTAAAAGTAGAAACGCTAACTATGACAATGCTATCGTCGCAAAAACTTTTGTACTCCGATACGGCGACCGCCGCGGCCGCGGCCGCAGCCGCCGCCGCAGCTGCCGTCAACGCGGCGGCCATGTACGGCGGGAACTCGTCGACCACCGGCGCCGGTGGTGGTGGCGGCGGACCGTCGTCGACACCGTCGCTGTGCTCGCCGCCTCCGCAGTCGCACCACCAACAGCAACAGCAACAGCAGCAGCAGCAGCAGCAGCAGCAGCAACAGCAACAGCAACAGCAGCTCGTGTTCGGCAGCAGTGCCTCCGCCGCGGCTAACATGCAACAGCAACTGTACGGCGGCATGAATTCCGCCGCGACCGCGGCCGCGGCTATGTACGGTTTGAACGCGTCGGCCGCCGCCGTCGCTGCCGCGGCCGCAGCCGCTGGTGCCGGCGGTGACCCGACCGGTGCCGCGAACGCTGCAGCACTACAACGTGTCCGTGCCGACAAGACGTATCGTCGGAACTACACGCACGCCAAACCACCTTACTCGTACATTTCGCTCATTACGATGGCCATACAAAATTCGCCTGTGAAAATGCTCACACTCTCTGAAATCTATCAGTTCATCATGGATCTGTTTCCGTTCTACCGGCAAAACCAACAGCGGTGGCAGAACTCCATCAGGCACTCGCTGTCATTCAACGACTGTTTTGTTAAAGTGCCACGGACACCCGACAAACCAGGTAAGGGTTCGTTTTGGACGTTGCACCCAGACTCAGGAAACATGTTCGAGAACGGTTGCTACCTCCGACGACAAAAGCGTTTCAAAGACGACAAAAAAGACGCTTCGTCGATCCGACAACACGGTGACGGCGGTGGCGGTCACCACCATCAGCACCACGGAGGCCATAATCACTCAAAGAGTTCGTCACCCATGCTACACAGCGGCGGCGGTGGCAGTCAACACCAGCTCAGCGGTCAACATCAACTCAGTGGTGGCCACCACCATCAACAACACCATTTAGACATGGTATTAGACAAAAAACCGTCGTCATCGGTACCACCGTCATCGGCGTCGTCCTCGTCGGTACTCGCCGCTGCCGCTGACCACCACCACCATCTGCTGCAACTGCAACACCACCATAATCAAAAACTAGGTGCTGGTGGTGGTGGGCTCATGTCTTCGGCCGCCGCGGCAGACTTAGGTTTCGGTAGTGGCATGCACCATCAACACCAACAACACCAGCAGCAGCAGCAGCACAGCAAACACCATTTACTATTACACCACCACCACACGCACGAGCACCAAAACAGCCACAACAACGGTAATCACCACGACAGTGATCACGATCACGTGCACCACATGCACCATCACCTACAACAACACGGTGGTGGCGACGATGACTCGTCATCGTCAATGTTGGTTGGGTCGTTGCTGCAACATCACCAACACCAGCAACAACAACACCAACAGCAACAGCACCACCACCAGCAGCAGCAACACCATCAGCAGCAGCACAGTCCGGTGGACATTTACGCCGCAGCCGCGGCCGCTGCACACCACAATCACCAGCAGCAACAACAACACCAGCAGCAGCAGCAACAGCATCATAGCCACCATCAGCAACTCCAACTGCAGCAACACCTCAAGTCTTCAGCAGCAGCAGCCGCCGCGGCCGCAGCCGCTGCCGAATTCGCCGCATCCAATCATCCGTTTTCGATTACGCGACTGTTGCCGCCACCGCCGACGGCATCGGTCGCTGCAGCCGCGTCGGCGTCCGACAAACCGTCGTCAGCTGCATCCGTGGCCGCGGCCACTGCGTCGTCCGCGACTGCCGCCTCCGCCGCCGAGAAAATGTACGAAATGGCAGCGGCTTCGCAATACGGTACTACAGCTGGGTATAACGATTACTATCACCCACACGCACATCCACATCATCCACACCACCACGGGCACCCACATCCACACCACCAGCAGGCGTCACTATATCACGCAGCCGCGGCCGCTGCAGCAGCTGCCGCGGCAGCAGCAGCTTCCGGCGGACCGCAATCGTCCGGATCGTCAGTATCCGCCGCTGCCGCCGCCGCCGGATCGTCGTCGCCGTTGTGACATCACCATCACCATCAGCAGCTCCAGCAGCACCACCAGCACCAATATCCGCCACTTGTTTGAAAACGGCGTGGTCGTTTGTGGGCCTGCAGCAACAACGACGGCAGCAGCAATAGTAATTAATGCAGCCGCGCTTAATTTTTCTTCATTAATTTCCAAGTGTCTGTCGCGCGCGCATGCGTGACCGTGGTACGCAACGAATGTGTAATTTTTATTTTGTTTTTTTCTAGTAATCTCTCGAGTACCTTCTGCCTATAAACTATTATATATATTATACTCATATGTGTTTGATACCGTCATGTTTCGTTTTTAGATTTATTATTATTATTATTATTATTATTATTATTATTATTATTATTATTATATACGTGTGTGTGTACAGTATATATTTTATGTTAGTGTGTACGCGTTTAAAAAATTACAAAACGACCTTTTACGTTTATCTATATATATATAAAATATTAATTTATACAAAATAGTAATGCGATGTGATGCAAAAATTGTTGTGCAAAAAATAAATAGTTGCGTTTTTTCCCTCGTAATCATATATGTATATATATATATATATATATATATATATATGCATATAATATATTATATATTTATATATTTTATACAAATAAAAGTATAATATATGTGAATATTATAAATTATATGTATATTTGTAAACGTAGTAAACTGTACTATTGTGAATATATTGGACGCTCACTCCGGCCAGTATATATATATATATATATATTATATATAGGTACGTCGAGTGATTTACGACCATTTTCACCGCGTTACCATATAGTATGTTAAAATAATTATAGAATTAATATATAATATATAAATGTACGTTGAAAATAGGAGTTTTTTATGTTACTTTTTTTCGTCGTCGTCGCGTGTGCGGCGACGGCGGTGTTAGCCGGGTCTTAAACGACGCCGCCGCCGCCGCCACTGCGCTATACTATATATATATACGCGTACGCACAGCAAACTGTTGTACTTTAAGTATTTTTTTTTATATACATATATATATATATATCTGCTAATATATATATATATACAACAATACAATAATACGATATATGTACATTGTACGTGTATATTTTGTAATGTGACTTTGTCACATTACGGTCGTGTCCTAAATATATGCCGTGTACCTATATTTTACTTATATAATATGTAAATATTTATATTATGTGTATATTATATTATAAATATTTATCATGTGTACGGTTTTAAGTAAAATAAATTCAATTCGACAACATATACAAAATTATACCAACGTGCTTTTTTACAAATCGTGTAAAATTATTATTTCAATGTATTACAGGCCGTGTAGGTTTCATGTCACACAACATAATATTACCTATATAGTATATACCTATTTATATATTAGATATATACTATATTTAAAATGATATACTTGTATTTTAATATAATTATATGCATTTTGAGTTTTGAGTTGTATATCAAGTTTTGACCAGGAAACAGATACCTAATTAATTATACCACACACGTAATTAGTATATACACGCGTAATACCTATATGAAATATGCAGAATATTGCAGTGTATGCGCGTGTATCAGTGTGACATATTATATAATAATAATAATAAATTTATTTATATATACATAAGTTATTCGTACTAATAACGTAACTTGTAACAATGGTTTTAGCTTAGCTACAACTTACAATATCCTGAAAAACCCATATATATTTTTGATACAACATACTTCACAAAATAACCTGTAAGTATATGAAACTGTCGTTACGTATGAATAGTGTTATTATTGAATTAAACACGGAAACTGTACACAAAATTAGGAAAAGTATCATCACAATTTCCTTCGCATCATAATGTGTTATTATATGTTATCATATAATATATCATTGACCTATCACATGTCATACATACATATAGGTTAAATTACTTTGTAGGAATAGGTACCTATAAATATAAAATTATCTCAAACAGAATAAATGAATATCAGACTACCGCATATCATCATATTTTAATTTTTAAAGATTAATGTGAGTAAAACTTTTATTCTTTATTGATTATACGAATAAACATTTATTTTTTTTAAATAACGATTTCATTCATGTTGTAGCATAAATATTAAATAGTATGTTGTGCTAAATATCGGCAATATGACAGTATTATTTTCTCATACCACAACAATAAATCACATAATTTCTATTAGCTGCAATAATAGGTACAAATTCTTGTATATAATAACCGGCAGTTACAATAATATTATATTTATTATTATTTTTATGTTTTATTAAATTATGATAATATGTATACTACGATAATGCGCACATTATACACATTCGTCAGATATAAATTATCACGAATCAATGTACAATTTAGCTTCATTAATTATAGTTTATAGTAACATATAATATGATGAATGTGTATTAGTACGTATAAATAGTATTTATTCGATAATATTTTATTTTATAGACAACTGTTGAACTTTATCGTGTCAGTAAAAAAAAATATATAAAGTACCTACATACAATATGACAATATAACAGTTATAATAATTATATAATTTGTAACAATTATTATTTTTTCATGATATTATCACTAATTCAGTATCAATTAAAATGAACACAATGAAGTATTTTAGAAAAATTATTATAATATTGCATAAAAACGTATCTATTACTTTTTTATTTTTAACGACTCAAAACTTTTTCTTCGTATAAGTTATATAAAAGTGGATAGTTTAAGCAGGTGTAAGAAATTGATAAAATATTTTATTACAACAAACCTTATAAATTTAGTGATTACCTATACAAAAAGACAATGTAATAAAATTAAAAATTCTAACCTTAATATCCAAAATATACTTAATGATTATTGAAATTTCATTAAATATTTATTACTACTGGAAAGGCTTCAAAGCCATTTATTCAGTTTCGATTAAGGTCACTCAATGATATTCCTAATGATGTGTTAAATTGTGCAAACTTTTTTATTTTAAATGTAAATTTACTTTCTTGTTCTCCGAAAAAGTATAATCTAACTAGAAAAGAAATCTAATATGCATTAACCATTACTTATACAAAGTTATTCACTAAGGATACTCAACCACTATCATTTCCTTTAATTATACATTTATACAAATTCTGATTTTTAATTTACTAAGTACCTGTTGCTAAATAGAAACTTGAGAAGTTGAGAAAATTTTTTAAAAATATTAACCACCCTATTTATGACTTAATTTTTAAGATGCTAATTTCTTAATGATTTTTATTTACCTACTTATATATAGGTCTTTGGATAAATCTAAATTTAGAGAAGTATCGGAATTATTAAAGCCTATGATCTGTGGGTATAGAAGATAATAGTCTATAATCATTATAAATTTAGAAAATATATAAAAGCTATATAATATTATTTGAACAATAGGTGAGCATACTTTGTGAATCAATGAATCACTCTGTACATATATTACTCAATTATGTATTTTTTCATAAGCAATTTTGGATGTAGATGATAGGAATAGAAATAATAAATAATAATATTTTCATACCGTTATTATCCCTAATTTAATCTCTATAAAATTAATTAGACAAGTATAGTATATCAATATATGTATAGTGAAATTACTGGTAAAAAACTTAAACTATTTAAAAATATCGAAAGAGTATTCTTTTATAACCGGATGCTATCATTATTAGCACAATGATAACAAAAGTCTATATTTTTTATTCCTAAAATTCAAACAATTGGATATGATTTTCTATTCAAATAACAATGTGGGAATAAAAATTTCTGATAAGAAAATAAACTAATAAGCATAGTTATACTAAATACATATGATTCTGAATAAACAGAAAAATATTTTAAGTTAATGTTTGTATTAAATTTATTTGTATCAACAGTAGAATTATAGAAGATAAAACTTTTTTAAGTTAAAAAAACATAATTGAATATTATGTATAAACTATAGCATAGCTACATTTTATTTTTAAGGACACAAACTGATTAATAAATACATAGCCTTTAACGACTTACAAAAATGCTGTAATTAAATAATGACCATATCGATTAACGTCTACTCACGACTCACGAGTAATATGTCGTAAACTCACAATCAAAACAATGCGTGTTGAATGTTGATAATAATGATAATACATAACTATCTATAACTGATAAATACTAATTTTTATCAACTCTCATCAACGCGCGGGGCTATTAGTTTTACGTCAAAACTATCCGTTGATTATGTATACATATTTATTTATTTATCGATAATTTATTTTTTTCATGACGTAAATATAGCACTTTAACAGTACACCAGTATATACGCATATAAGATGTATAATATGCAAAATTGCACAATAATTTTTCGTATAGCAATGTAAATTGAAACCTAATATAAGTAAGTATATACAATATTATATTAATACGTTACCACGGTACAGGTACGGTTAGGCGAGCATATAATAATATGACGGACATCTGTAATAAACTCGGGTTTAATGCGTTTTCGTAGCATTCTATATACAACAACAATTAGGAATACATCATAATATTACATCGGTAGGTATATTATACGTGAGTATAAGACGTACGCGCGTGTGTGCTTATGAGATTTCACGGAGTTATTACTCGGTATGTTTAACTATTATGATATTATATTGTTGTATTATGCAACGCTGTGTTGACGGGTCGTCTTCGTCGTCAGTAAACGCCGCCGACGGAACGCTATACATAGTTTATATTCAATAGTGTATATAGTGTATATATATATATATATAAGTATAGATGGTACGCGCGCAACAACAATAATTAATAGTAATTGGTATATATTAGATATATATATATATGTGTTTGTGTGTGTGTGTGTGTGTATATGTATGTATAGAAACGGAAAGCCATCGCGCGCGCCGGTGGCGGTGATTTATTGTAATGTATGTAATGCGCGCCGTTGTCGACGACGACCGTAACGGGGCGGCGCAGCGGTCTCTCGGGGGTTCCATCATCATCCGAATCTGTGCGCGCGGGGCCGGGGGAAACGACTCCCCTCGCCGCGCGACCGACCCATTTTCCAAAGCGGCCGCGGGCCCCGCGGTCGAGTACACAGCCGACCGGGTAGCTATCCGCCACCGCCGCCGCTCCGACGATAATAATTAATTCATCACCGTCCCCGTCGCCACCTCACCATCACCGCACCCGACGTCAAATACCCCTCCACGTCATCCCCCTGCAGCGGTGGAACAGATTGGAGAGATCAAAATAATAATACTACTACTACGCGCCACCGCCGCCGCCGTTTACTATATCATATGTATATATATACACGCGTATATACACATAATAATATACCCGCAGTCGCCGTTTATGCGCCACTAATCATTATCATCGGCGGCGGCGGCGGTGGCCTGAGATTTTCATCGAGTGTGGGAGACGGCGGGGTGGCCCACCCGTTCCCACCCATTTGTCGGCTCGTCGGATATCGCGCATCCCTAGGCGGGTCGTCGCTCGGCCGCGGTGGTACACGTGCGTATGTATTGCGTGTACATATATAAATGTGTGTGTGTGAGTATCCCATACATAGCCGCCGCATCGGACGGCTGTCGAGCGAGCTTTGGCAAATAAACGCGACGGCGGTCGCCACTTTAGGGATTTACAGTTGTTGTACTTATTGTAGTAGTATTATATATATATATAGCTTTTGTTCATTATTTTTTGTATTTTGTATATATAATTATATCCATGTACCTCATATATATATATCACGGATGGACCTAAGTTTTATTGTTTCTCTCTTTTTCTCTGTTTACAGTATACATATAATTTAATGTAATATAACATAGTCGGAAAATAAGGCAAAACGTTGTGGGCCGCCCCGCTATATTTCATAGATCGCGGTACACACAAAGAGCAATTATACAATGTATAGGTAGTATACACATAATTATGTTTAGGTCATGGTATAACGTGATTACAATAATATAAAAAGTATATAGCATTACAGCTATTATGTTTATTATATTACTATTTACTATTATTATTAGTCGGTATATAAATATTTCTAAAAGTATGCTCCGAAAATCCACTAATATAGGCCCTAAACACATACCTACTTATAGATAAAAGTTGAGACATTCCCTTGGAAATATGAAATATATATAATACGCGTATATTGCGTATATTTGACAGAAACAACCATTCACGGTAAGCTTTTAAAAATAAATATAATTTTATATGGCCTAAGGTAAACATTTTAAATCCGATGTTTTATACCTAAATCTATTATAGATTTAATACTCAATAATCATATGTTATGTTTTAATACATAAGTTTAATATATTTTTAAACAAATAAATAGTTTCAGATTTCTAAAAACATTTATAATTATGACGACAGCTTAGATTAGCTAACTATAGTCCGATAAGCGATTATAATCAATTTCTCAGTATAAAGTATAAAGAGAATGATAAGTATTTGTATACATGCAGTACACTAAACTATTCTGTGAACGTAATAATTTAATATCATTTGCATATCTGACTAATGACGATTAAAAATTTCAAAACATATAATGTCACAACATAATTGAAATACAAAAAAATCGCTTCGTTCTATCGTTGTTTCCCCACAACACGCGTGGTGTACAGCAGATGTCCGCACGACAACAGCGTGATTTGTAATAATTATTTTAAACATTTATTTAATAGAGTGACGAGTGCAGCGACAGTGTTTATAAAATAATTCTAAAAAGTCGGTCTCGGTAGTAGTATTTTATAACTGACGGGGGTAGTGGTTGTAGGAGGGGAAGCGTACAAGCAGGTGCGATACCACGTATTCGCACGAGTTGCGTACATAAAGTCAAATTACGTGTCGTCGTTTGTGTGTATGTGTGTGTATATGCAACCATTGACCGGAACCGGCGACGTCCACTTCGACCACTTCCACGTCCATTATAGCCGCGACATATGGGCTGCCGGTGTCCGAGAATTACGAATAACAAATCATCGTGACTCGTAACAATTATGGAAAAATTAAAAAGTCAACAACGCGTCAAGTCCGAGCTTAAAGGTCGGCGGTGACGGGAGGACCAACGTTACGTGTTTAGGCTGCAAATTATTGTATATAATATACAGTATATACTCGTATATACAATACACAATATATAATGTACAAAAATGCAACACACACGACAAAATTATTATAATATTGTAGATATACCCTTGTATACATGTATATGTATTATATTATTGCCTATACGTAATACGTTTTAAAAATTGGATTTATTCGTTGTACCTATTATATATACATATATATATATATATATATTTGTGTTTCATGTACGTGTATGTGTGTAGGAACTCAATTTAGGAACTGTTTTCGTCGTCCGTTTAGAACTCAAAGCTTATGGACTATGGTGAATATCCAATAACCATACTCGACGAAAGTAATCGATGTTTCTGGCAGCGTATAATTTTAATAAATGACCTATTACAAAGGTATAGCGTATCAAACATCAGTTGTATTGCTTTGCATTTGCACGCATTTTTTTTTTTAGTTATTTCCTAAAATAAAGTTTGACGCCACTGTTATATATAATATTATTAGTATTAGTATATAGTTATAAATATTATTTATAAATGTGTTATATACTACATCAAGCGCAAACTTGTGGAGAAAGAGAATTCGCTTTAATAAGAAAAATATTATCGTTCGTGACGTCGAGTCCCGTAGTAGTCGTCATAAACTGTTCTCCCTTTGTGTGCTTCGACGTATGCGACCACTATACACGTCGGTCAACACGGCGGCGCGTAAAAACAATAAATACCGCCTCGCGTATTTGTTGTCGTCGTATATAATATTATATATATATATACCTACTATAACGTCCCCTAAATATCGGTCTTTTATTAATATACACACGTAGGTGTATACACACACACACACACAAACACACACACACACAATATACTGTCGTTCTCTAAGGGTGACCACCACAACCCCCGTCACCATCAATTGCCGGCAATTTCGAGTGGCCGCCGACGGTGTCGGCGGCAGCGGTTTATTATTATTATTTATTATTATTTTTTAACCGCATGTGTCTTTTTTCAACGACCCATACGCTCCACTGTATACACATAATATACGTAAATGTATATACTATGTACTACATATATATATATATATATATATATATATATATATATATATTAATATACGCACTCACACACACATACGCATATCCTAATAAACCATTCCATACATACGCGGCACTCGTGCTCACATTATACAATAGGTGTAGGTACCTAACACGTACGTTACACGTATATACTGTGGATATTTAAATATATGTATATATATATATAAAAACACTCGCACGTCGTATATCACATCGATATGTGTATATATAATACATAATATTAGAATATAATGTACGCGCGAGCGGTGGTGATGCGTATATCGTCGGGTCGCACGGTCGTTCTCGTCGTGGGTCTCGGGAAACGACTACGACTACGACGGAGCGGTTTATTATTATTTATCTACCCATTTAACCCAACCCTGTTTTCCTCCGCGCGAGCGTTTTTTTCGTGTTTTGTTTCCACGAACTGTTTGAACAACAACAACGCATATAGTATTCGTACCTATATATATATATATATATATATATATATACACATACGTGCCGGCGAGTGAGTGGTGCAAGCGAGAGTGTGTGTGCGCAGTGCAGTTTCTACCTGGGCCGCCGCCGTCGCTGACAATCTCTCTTCTTTTTGTCTTTATACCCGCCGCCGCGCCGTCACCTGCTTCAGAAAAAAAAATAAAATAAAAACCCATCCCATCACCCATCGGCCATCGCGAGTGCCGTACCCACCACCCCACCGCAACCCACTGCGCACGCCCAATATCACATTATTATATACCGCCACCACACCAGTTTATATGTATAGGTATATTATAGGTACGCGCGATGACGAACACGACGACGCACTTTGTTTGCTCGCCGTGTGATCATGATATTTCCTGTTTGCCGGTGGTTTTTTTTTTCTCAAAACTATTATATTTTATTGTGTATAGAGATACGAAGACGGCGATGACGACGACGGCGACGACGACGACGACGATGAACATCACTAAAACGTAGGTACCTACCTAATGCATAATGTTATACAGCCCGCCACCTATGGTTGTTGACAAAACGGCGGTGGGACCGTGTGAGGTCTGCGGCAGCCACTCCTCTAGTTCGCGGCGGCGTCCTACACGATGACTATAATATAATACCTATATTATGTATAGTATCTATCTGTACATTAAATGGTATACACGCGTATATATGGCATATACGGTGGATGTTGGTATATTTTTTTAAATATTTAAGAGAGAGAGAACATGGTGTATATATTATACTGTATAAGCGTATATTATGTATACCTGTATTTGACCGACGCGACAATGACAATCCCTCCACCGCACGGGTATACATAGGTACCTACCTGTAATATTATATGATAATTTAATGATACATAATAACAAAATAATAATACGATATATTATTATATTATACAATTGCAATGGCTGCAGCAGCGTTAAACGGATTGTGACGGCGACACAAGACAACGCGCGCCGCGGCATAACAATATACCTACACACACACACACACACACACACACATGTGACGTGTTTAATAATATACTCTGTATATGTATAACATGTATAATATAAGAAGGCTACGGAGACGGTATTGTTTAAATCGAGAGCGCGCGCGGCGCGTATTACACACGTATATAACAATAATACGTCGTATAATAATAGGCTTATCTCGGGGACATGTGAGAGCGCTCGGCGTCTTGTTTTCGTTTATCGCGCTCTACGGTTTCGCCGGTGTGCGTGTGTATTTGCATTTTGTATCTGAGAGCACGCCGAGAAGTTCCGCCGGCAACAGATAAAACCCCCGCCGCCGCGCGCCGCACGTTTTCGGTGCCGCTTCGATAGTATAGCGATGGCGCGGCGGTGACGGGTAAAACGCGAATCGCGAAACTTTCAAATGCCTCTGCCACTCGGCGCGGCTGTAACCGACTCGTCGTCGTTATCCTTTGTTCGCCTCCATTCTATACCGCCGTCGTTATAATCGTCGAACAATACAATCGCCCTGATAGGATTTCAGTGCCCGCAACTATATTATAATATATAAAATACATGTTACTATACACACAATACACGAAAGTCTTACAGAAGCATATTATTTTCCTCTGACTGTCGTTATATTTTTTGTATAGGCATTTACGAGTAGGTATATAGACCAGCCATTTTAGTCTTTTTAACTTGCGGGCCACATTCCAAATTTGTATTTATACTGCTGGCCGCATATTATATATTTCACGGTTTTATTTTGTTCATTTTTATAAAGTGTATAATAGATATAATATTATTTTTGTTCACTTATCGAATTTATGACTTTAATCGTAGGTATGTGTTTAAAGTACTGAATACTTCCACGTTAGTCGCTAGTTTGTTTTCGTCATTAGAAACTGCATGTTCACATTTCTTGTTTCCAAAAAATAATAAATTACATTTTAATTGTTAAAATATCTCAAAATAATAAGCGCAAACTATTGATATACTGAATGCTGTGTTTTCAATGATAATTTGCAATTTTTAAAAATGTATTACTAGTATAATATTTTTTTTTAACTATATTTTTAATTTTTATTTATACTTTTAAGCATTTATAATTTTGATAAACCAACCTAAAAAAATTATGCAATTCCTATTACCTATATGGAGATTAAATTATTATAATTTATAAAATGTCTACTCAAAATTGTATTGAGTCAGATATTGAATAAGTAATTTTTATTAAAGGCGCATTATATCCAAATCGATTTATCGAAATATTATGGAAATGAATACTTCAAGTTTTTTTACTTCTTCTTTTTACTTCTGCAGCCCGGATATATAGGCTATAACAATAATATTGCCTATATAATACCTAATACTGTGTGTCTAAACATAGGCATACACACAAGGCGTGCCGAGCATGTCCAGGCACGCCTTGTGATTTTTCATGGGCCGAAGCGCCCTATGCCTCAATCTACCTAAATACTTCAATTCATTCAATTTTAGATAATTTTTTTAAAGCGAATTTAAAAAAAAAAATAAAATAATTTATTATAATTAATTTAAGATTTAAGCAGGATAAATTTGTCTTGTTTAGTGCTATGGCATGCATGTTAAATATGAATATAACTCAAAATAATACGAAAATGTTGTTAACATTTTCCAATATTTCAGAGGATGATTTATTTACTGAACTGAAACTATTAAAAAATTATCAAAATGTTATGCAACTAAATGATGCTACTAGTGAATTTGTTTATGAATGGATTCATTGGTTGAAAAAAAATGGAAATTCCACAGTATATACTTGTGTTTTTAAAACTTTAAAAATGTTTACGATCATACTTGTAACTAGTGTAACTAGCTACATGTGTGAACGCGGTTTTCAAAATTAACTATAGTAAAAACAAATTATGCAGTAAAATGGGTCATGAAAATTTTAAGTCATTATTACTGCTTTTCACAGAACAAGAAATGGTATCGAAGGTAGATTTAAATGCAGTAATGTGTGAATTCAATAATATGGGTAATAGACGAATGTCTCTCTAAGTACATAAAATACATTTATGATTTCTAGCTATGTAATTCATAATTATTATATTTGATAGATAATTATTCTTTATTTAAATTTACTAGTACCTGTTTAGTATATAGTATTTAAAATAATATAGTTAAAAGTTAAAATTATATTAAACTATGTAGGTAAGAAAAGGGGGTTATAAAATAGTCGATCAGATATCAGAAGGCCGATGTTAAATATGGCCACTACCTGCTTTTAGAGTCTGCGCACGCCTATATATCTAATACTCTTATAATAATAGTTATAAATAATGTAACCAAGTTAAAACGATAACCAGTTTTAGCATAGGACAAAACTATAGTGTATATAAATGCCTATTAGCTAAATCAACGTTAACATAACTGTTCATCGCACTATGCTGTAGTTGTCCAGTTTGATTGCATTTGGCCGTCATTAATAGTTAATATACCTATATATATTATATATACAATCACGAGTGATTATAAACCAAATATAGTTATATATCTATAATAGTATCGACTGACGCATATAGTGCGCATATGTCGTATCGTGTATACATCTCATATTTAAAAAGATAAAAAATTCGTTGAATTAAATACTTAAAAAACATCTCATATCACTATTTATACTCGTATATATAATTTATAAATATTTGTATTCTGTACTAAACGGCTAGACCTTAGTATATAATATATACGCGTGCACGGGTGGTGTAGGCTATAGCCGATATAGGTATTATAACTATTATATAGCCTATATAGGTACACGCACGTTTGAAGCTCTAAAAAAACATAATCGGCTAGTTGCAATAATAAAAAAAATCATGTACGCGTGCATCGTTCACGCAATTCGTTTTTTGCGTGTCTATTATTGTTTATAAAATGTTATTTAATTTCCGCCCGCACGCGAACTTACAACAACGACGACGGCAAATGCGCGCGTGCGCATTTTATTTGTATTTTAAGCCGCGCGTAATATATGTAACGACTGCGACGACGGCGCTCATCGGCCGTTGCATATTTGTTTAACGAGATTGCCACCACCGCCGGCAACAGATCACCACCGCCAAAGGATAAAAAAGGGGTTAGGTTTACGGCGGCCTTTTTTTCAATTACATCCGGGATTCATCGTCACCATCACAAATATCGTCGCCGTGTCCACGCCATCTCATCATGTGAACTTGTGGATGTGCGTGTATATGCAGGGAGGTATTCTGCAGATTTAAGGGTTGCTAGAGAAATGCACCGTAGTAGTGGTGTTGTTTTAACGCGATCGTGATCGTAGTGGGTCCACCACGACGGCCGGCGGCCGCGCACGCGCCTCCTATGCGTAGGATTACAGCCATTTAACTATCGTCGTTATTATTATTATTATTATGCACGTGGCGGTGAGTTCCGCAAAAAATTGTGTTCTCCCTCGTTACATCGCTTGTCGATGATGAAAAAAAAGAAAGATAATATTCATAAAAAAATAAAAATTGTATAAATATAACGCAAGTTAGACGTAACATCACATTATTATATGACACCGCAATCAAGCTCGTACTAGTATTTAGTTATTAAGTATATACTAAAAATAAGTTATCAATCTATTGCGGCAGATGCCCAACAAAACCGTAAAATCATGAATATTCTACACTAGTTATTTATACTTAGTAGTTGATACATAATATTATATCATATACAATACCAATAGTAGATATGTAACGATGTAAGTTATATAGTATAAGTATTCAGAATATTGTTGAAGTATTTTATCCCAAATACCTTTTAAATTTTCATTTTTAAGAGAATTTAAAGTACCTATCACTTGAAAAAAATGTATTCATGCTTCGATCAATTTGTTATTAAGTAAAACAAAAAGTACGATTTTATAATATTAGATGTATAACAATGCTTAGCGTTTACTGTTTGTTGTTGTCTTAAAAATATAAATAATATAAAGTTAATTTTAATAGAAATTATAATTAATTATGTATAAGATAGATCGATTATCCTTTGAACCGTTAAAGCAAAAATAACAACTGATATTTTCAAATATACATAATCTACAGATTACTGTTTAAACCACTGTTTATAATCGATTAACCGTAATATATTTAAAATATTTCATTCTTAAAATAATAATAGAAAATATTTTTAAAACATTCGCAATACTATTGCTCCTTATACTTTTTTGATACCTATTCCAAATAATTAAATTATGTATTTATGTTTACTATATAAATGATTTATACATTATAAGTGGTATTTTACTAAATTTGAATATGAAAAGTTATAAAAAAACTGTTCATAGAATTCAGAAATAAAATCATTGTATAGTTAAATATTTACATTCGATTTCACTTATTAATGAAATATTAATTTTTATATAACCAAATAATAATAATTTCTTATAATCAAATTTATATTTTACAACATTATTATATACATGTATTATTATATTATTAATAGTGACAGCTTTATAATAAAATTTAATATTAAACGGTCAACAGCCACTACGTTTGAAATGCAAATATAATATAGAAGGATAAGTATATGTCCAGATTAATATATAATATTATTATCACTAGTTCCAAAAACAACACTCTTCAAGTAAACATTTATCAATAAACTCATTTTGAAAATGTCTTCATTATATAATATAAATAATTTCCATACACAAACGTACAATATTGAATGTCACGTTAGTATATGATATAATATGTAAATGCCGACGATGTGGTGGCGTAGCAAAATACGAGTATATTCAAGGGTTTCCGTCCCCCCTCACCCTCAGTAGTATTTTTTGTTATTATTATTATTAATATTAATATTATTGATGAGCCCTAGTTGAGTATTTGTTTTCTTATTATTTTAATATTATTACGCGTAAAAAAGTAAATAAAATTGATAATATATCATATTATATAGAATTATGTATAGGTAGGTACTTTTTATTACAATATTATGTTCTATTTTATATTTGCTCTTTTACGATAAATTAATTAAAATCACCCGTCAATTAATTCATTAATTCCTCACTTTACCGTGGATGCAAAATAAATTATTGGACACTATAGAGTTCAGCGTGTATAGTATATCAGTATATTGTAGGTATTGTCTACTTTTTCCGTTCCGATTTCCAATAAAGCTCAAAACCTCGAGGGCATCATATTATTGTACCTTTTAATCGTCAGAGAATAATAGTAGTTATAAATAATTGTGTGTTCAATACGTTATCATACAGTTCAACTAGCGACTTACCAATAATTCAGACGACATAATATACTGCGGAAAAAACCTCGCAAACCCAATAACTCCACTGGCCCAGTTACGGGTAGAGTTATAAATATTATAATACATGTTGTATGTAGACATATAGTAGAATAATATAATCAGTCGCGCGCTATTAATATACGATGACAGAACTCTGCTGAAAAATAGTAAATTGTATTATTAAGGATACAGTACGATTGTACAATAACAATAAATACACTATAATACAATATGTATATTACACGCGCGCGCGCGCACACACACACACACACACACACATACACTACAATATTATAATACGGCCATATTATTGTGTACACTATATAAATATATATTATAATACACAACAGTGGTGGACATGTGTACACCGCCGCGGGCGCGTGTGTAATTAAACGTTTTATTGTTGTACGCGCCGCCGCCGCTGACGACTACGAGACATGTTGTTAATAAGCCGGCGGGGCCGCTTTAGCGGCGGCAGCGGTTGATTGACAGGCGCGGCCGCCGACGCGCGAGTACGGACGGGCGGCGGCCGCGTAAAACGGCGCTGGCTGCGAGCGTATACATATATGCACGGC
This sequence comes from Rhopalosiphum nymphaeae, assembly GCA_036289425.1. NCBI lineage: Eukaryota > Metazoa > Arthropoda > Insecta > Hemiptera > Aphididae > Rhopalosiphum > Rhopalosiphum nymphaeae. The sequence continues at coordinate 13,441,795 of JAZAQC010000007.1, read as the reverse complement.
CGGTGGAGGCGGGAAAACTCAATAAACAGCAGTTTAAAGGGATTTTCGGGACGGGGGGGAGGGTAATAACGAATACACAATGTGGGTGTATGTGTGTGTGTGTGTGTGTCTACCGATGCTGGTGTTTAAGGGGTATTATATGTGTGAGTGTATGTGTGTGTGTGTGTGTGTGTGTGTGTGTGTAAAGTCCCTGCGCGGTATACTTGCTGTTTGTGCGGATGCTGAGGCGGCGACGGGTCGCCGCCATCTGGCAGGCCGCGGCCGCGCATATTATATATCGCGTGCGCGAAAGAGCGAGTGAGCAAGTGGCGTCAGCGGCGGTGCTCCGCGCGCGCGTTTTAAGCTTCTGCTGCTGCCGCCGCCGCCGTTCGAGGACGCGACCTGCAGGACTAGTGAGTAGAGACTCACTTTTCATCCCCGCGGGGTGACCTTGTTTTATATTGTGTGCCCGGCGAGCAAGCGCCTGTGTGTGTGTGTGTGTGTGTGTGTGTGTGTGTGTGTGTGTGTAGAGATTCATGTGCGCAATGTATATACAATAATAAACTGCGAGCACGGTGGTTGAACTGCTGCTGTATACAGTATCTCGCCGTCGCGATATTAACTATCCTCTTCGTCCTAGGGCTATAATATTCTCTGAACGGAACATAATAATATATAATAGCATCAACTAGTACGACGAGTATTATTATATTATAATAAAACATATTATATATATTATATACTATTTACGAACGTGTATAAATAATATAAGAATAAACATATTATTCAAACGCCGTTTTTTGGTTCTAAAATTCTTGTATAATATAGTATAATAGTATAAATACATATTATAATACTTTAATTTTCTCGAGGCACCCAACAGATGATTAGGTCGCTTGTGCGAAAATTACGTATTTAGTAGTATGACAAACCGGATATTATTATAATATATAATTTATTTATAGGTGCGTGTTTTATAATAATATATTATATTGTGACGAAATTAATTTAACAGATGTTTTCGGGGGAGCGAATGTATATTTAAATGTATAATATATTAGTATGATGATCAAAGTAAGTAGGTTATAACTTAATATTTATGCTATGGTATATTTGCGATATTGATATGTATACAAATTATTAACTCGTTATATTTTGTTTACATATTATATTAAATCTTGGGATTAGGTATTTTATCTATTTATTTATTTACTGCAGGGACCAGGAAGTAATATTAATAATAACATCAATAACAACAGTACCTATTATGTATAACGTTTTATTGATGCAGTAATCTATTTATGTAATAGTATATTTTTATAAAAGAGAGAGCAAGGGTTTCAGTTTACTAATGATGGCATAAAATTGAAAAGCTGGTAGTTTTTTTAATATTAAGTGACAGTTTTATGCAATATACATTGGGATATGTATAATGGAACGAATTAAAGAGTAGGAAAAAAAAAGTTCATAAAGAATATATAATATAATGAAGAAGGAAAGTTAAGCTTTTCACTTAATAGATTTTTTGAGATCGTCAACAATCCGTATCAACTATCAAGGTACTAAAGTACAAATAAATTGTGTTATATTCATATAATGGAATTATTCAAATATTATCAAATTTGTTTTATTAGTTATATAAATATAACTAAAAATTAATAAATACATAATATACAGCAAAATTTCTTCAATCATTAGTGATGAGTACATTTTGGTATACTAGGTAAAAAGCCGTAACCGAAATTATGGAATTTTTGCTAAGTAAACAATTATAAATTTGTTAATAATTAATGGCGTATCACTTATTATGAATATCAATATTAGAATAACCCAATGAAACATAAAAGTTGAAAATAAAATATTGAATAGTTCCATTATATTCATTAGATATATTACTATAAGAAATTAGGTATTTAAATATTTTATTAAAATAAAACTACCTGCAAACATTGCTAAACATAAAAATGAGTTTTTCTCAAAATGACATGAAACTTTAATTTTAACTTTCTTCTTTGGCAAGACACAATAATTGTTATTGTGTATATAAATAATAAGTTTATATACATATACTATTGATATACTGAGTGAATCTTTTATCGAACAACACTCATCATTTCAAAATCTATTTATGTTTTGGAAGATATTTTGTTTTTACATAATTTTAAATTGAAATAAATAATATTTATTAAAACAAATATTATATTTTTAATTATTTTGTATTGTTAGGTATCATATTTTAAGTTTTATTTTTTTAAATAGCATTATATTTTTTTAATTTCATATTCTGAAGCAGAATATTTTTCGGAATATTTTGATACAAAAAATTCAGACAAGCATGATTTATAACTTATAGTTATTTAAAGTTTAGAGTGAACGGATGAGTAGTAGAGTATTTTGAGCGATACCTTGTACTCCGTATAACACTACTCCAACCACCTAAACTTTAAACATTTATAGCTTATAAACTACACGCCCAAATTTCGATTTTAATGCTTTAAAATCACTCTGAAAAATATTCTTCTTTAGAATATAAAATTAAAAATGTATGTTGTAATTCAAAAAAGTAAAAATCTTAGAAAATTATAACAACAAATAAATTTATTTTAAAAAAAAAATGTCATTTTATTTCCACCGGATAATTATATAAAAAAATATTTTCAAAAACTGATAAATTTTGAAATAATAAATGTTTTTTGATAAAATAATAAAATAACTACTCTGTGTATGTATTATGTGGTTAGTGGAAAATAAATTTACTATCCTAATTATTGAAATAATAAAATCTAAATTATTGAATGCCAATATAACACTATACTGTTAATTTAAATTAACTGTAAGTGTAAAAATATGAATCGTTTCCTGCGTATATTTAACGATATATAAAGGTATTTTTTCCCACTAATTTTAATAAAATATATAATAAAAAGAACTTATGCTAACGTAGTAATGTAGTATATTTGTACAATAATAACATTTCTTAAATGTGCAATCAATTATAAGTAAATTCTAAACTAATTAATGTAACAATACTATGTAAATAACTAACTGTTTAAATAAATAAAAAAAAATTAACTACATTATTCAACTTCAGATTAGGTACTTGATGGATCCTTATAGGTATTTATGCACTTAATACATTTAATTCGTAATATAACAGGTATATTTATAATATTATGACTTAATATGAGTGAAGTAAACATTTCCCAATGTTGATGAATTTGTATTTTAAAGAAATGCAAACATAATTTTTATAATCAATTAACATTTGTTCAAACAGAAAACTTGCTTTGTTGACAAGTAATACAAAATTATCGTTTCTGCGTTTAACTAAACTTCAATAGCTTCTTTGCGAGATCATAAAAATATCATATTATGTAATATGTATATGCATTATGAAAATTTCTGAAGATAATAATTGTACAAATATGACAAATAGTTAAGTACAACAATGAGAGCATTAACTAGTTTAAAATTAATACTTTAATTTATTTTTAACCTTTCAACTTAATTATATTAGGTAATTTTCTAATTAATTACTTAGTTAACTATTTAGTTAAAGTATCCAAATTAAAAACTTAATTTTTTCCTGTTATAATTTAATATATTACACATTATAATCATGTTTATAGATATCTATAAGTTATAAAAACTGATTAATTAATAAAGTACGTTTTTTTTTTTAATGGCACTATAATACTTTATTTAAGTAAACAAATAAATATACCCTGATTAGCTGACTCGTATATTATTCTAAGCCACCATAGCTATTATAATACAGCAAAATAATAAAGAATAGTACGAGTATAGGGTGAATTTTACAATACATTAAAAAAAAAATGTAATTATTAATTAAAAATGTTAAATTTGCATAATTGCTATGTGTAACAATTGAAAAAAAAACTTCTTTTTAATTGATCTAATAATATAATATTTTTTCCTATATTAATTTTAAATTCCTATAGAGTAAAAATATACTGCCATAGTTAACTAATAACTTATAACGATGTCTTTATAAATTTATTTTATTTTTACTATTTGGAGATTAATTTTACTATTTAGATACTTGTATGAAAATTATATTTTCCATGAATCAAAATTTTTATCGAATTATTGGCTCAAATTATCTACGTATTCACCTTAGTACTAATAGCTATTAATATATAAGATATTTTTTCTAATATTATAATATTTAATAATTATTAATTCATCGTACTGAAATATATTTTTAGTATAATATCAAATATTAAAGTATGTATTTAAAAGCAACTTGATAATAATTATTTGTTTAGTTAATCTTTTTATTGAATATATAAATAGAATATATTATAACATTAAAACATGAGTCGATAAAAATAAAAATATCAAATATTTAACGGAATGATATATTATTGTATTATTATTTTTTAATACTAATCACCAAACGGCTTTATTTGCAATAACTACATTAGCATTAATAAAAAATTCGTTTTTAGCATAGAAATACGAATTTACAAAAATTTAGTATCACATTTATAGTACATTCAGAATGATTAATGATTGCAATTTCTATGATTAGTTTAGAATTCAAGCGTATAATTTATATTTATTAAAACTATAATTATTAAACCATAGAAAGAAATAATATTATATTTATATAATAATTATACTTCATTTTTTATTGACAAATGATAAAAAAAAAATAAAACTTTAAGTAAAATCCAAACAAGAAAATTTTTTTTTAAATAACACTAAACAATTATTACTTTTTACTTATATTAATGTTGACTAAAAAAAAAAAGGTTACAATTATATACACAATCTACCCCTTTCATTTTTTTTAAATAATTTGTTATTTTATTTCCATAGGTACCTCCTATGTAATATTTATTTATTCGTTTTGACGTTTTCAATAATATTTAATTATTAACAAAACGCGTATTATTCCAAGTAAGATACCTCTATATATTTGTTGAATATAAATTGAAAATTCTAAAAATGTATAGGTATATAATATGCATTATAATTATAATATTATATGTATATTTGTTTTAATACTTAATCAAATAATTAGAATTTAAAAAAAAAAACTGGAGAGTGTAACATAACATTTTATGTAGGTACTAATAACACTGAGTTGCTTTGCTTGTATCTACTGCAGTGGCGACGCGATATATTACATTTTAAAACATTACTGTGATGATTAACGTAATCTAAGACCGATTTTTGAAGAAAACTCCATTTAAACAATTGTCGTCTTATTATAAGTTACATATCAGCTGTACTGTTACATTATCAAAGTGTTTTAACGGTTGTCAGTAATTTTTCATTATATATACATATAGTAGTACATACGTTTTATCAACTATTGTGGAAATTGAAAATTATTCCATCAAAATAACACCTACACAATATATTCACGATATTTAAAATTGCATTATAAAACTTTATAGCCTTATATCTATACTCAATCTCAATTGAGTTCAAACTCAATGATAACATCAAGTAATGTATCGATTAATGTTTTTGTTTGAATGCAAAAAAAATATTACATTATAATATGATATAAACATAAATGCAGTTAAGTAGAACCGTTATGGATTATTGTTACCCAAATTGTTACAAAAGTATTTGATAGTAAATGTGTATTTGCATACAAATGCGAATATATATTTAACATTTTTATGTTATTAACAATTACTATAGAATAAGTCTATATAATTTGCATTTGCATAAATAAATAACCTGAACTATGCTTTGTAGTTTCGATACACCATCGGCCTGACACGATTTACAAAATCGTATCTATATGTATATAATACACCTATATAGTTATAATATTATCATGTTTTATAATAAAATATTATTATTATGATCATTATGGCGCACTTCACGCAAGACGACAGCAATGACGACGGACACCGTGGTCGCCGCCAACGTACAGCCGCTATTAAGTGTAGAACCTTCGCAGCAAAGGATTGGAAAAGGGCTCATGTGTAAACACTAAAGCACACCGCTGCACAAACAGTCCCTAACAAGAAGTTACACGCACATGACAATGTATATATGATATATAGGGGATAACGCAAAACGCGGCAACAACGACGACATGCAGGTCTTATAATATATAATATATCTACTTATTTCATATATGTTATCTTCACTTGCATATTGTAAGATCCTTTGTATAAATGGTCAGCTGTATAAAGCAGAGCGGCAAATGCAGTTAATTCCATTGGACTTTGCATATGTGCCCGACATGGATGGCACGAGTAACGCGTACATACTTAGGTATAACTCATATATATAATATAAATACACACATACACACCTACAGCACAACTCGATACATACGGTGTATGTATATTTTACAGTGCATGATTGTATCAATAGGATAAGTTCACCTCTGAAATTTAGAGTATCATTTTGCCCCTACCTTCCCTGAGCCCAGATATGCCTACAAAAGAAATCTTTAAATTTTTTAAAATAAAGAAAGAATGCAATAATACGTTTTAACATTTTAATTTATAAGATAAACATATTTCTACCTAAAATTATTGTATATACAGTCGAGTCGCGATAATTCGAAGTTGAAGGGAAAACAAAATTCGCTTCAAGATATGTATTATTTGAAGTATCTAACTCGAATTTATATTAATTTATATATTATTTATATTTCTTGGGGAATAAAAAAAAAAAAATTGAGTTATTGAGGTTCGAATTATCGCGATTCGACTGTATTATAATAATATAAAAAACATTTATTTCATGAATCAGGATTACAAGATTATCATCACATTATTTTTATCAAATACGTTAATCACCTTTTTTATGAACTCCAATATATTTAACGATATGAGTGTTACCTTAAACCATACGATCTGTTTCTAAGCCAAAAAAATGAGCTTGAAGACCTGTGTAAAAACAAATGATTATAGGTTATAATGGTTTCGGTTTTGGTGAATAAATTATTTTTCTCAACTACTCCCCTCTCCCTCCAACTAGTTGTTTTACCAAATTATCCTGCTATATATAATATATATATAAATTCACACATATATACCATAAATACCTATATACAATATACATATATACGCACTTGCAACTTTGCAAGCAAACACGCACACATGCATACTTATACACACACACTAGCTGAGGCTCGCGCGCGCGCTCCAACCAAGTACGTGGACCGCGGTCGATAAAAGCACACGCGAAATCGCGCGCGACGACGACTACGCCGCCGCCGCGCCACGTCCGGTCGGTGAAACTGGTGCGGCTCGATTATTATTCGTCGTCATACATCGTAGTTGTCGTCTCATACCTTTTATTCGTTCATATAATATTACGTGTAAGATTATTATATTTGTCAATATATGTATAGTTGGTCGTCCGGCGACGTCATCAGCGCGCGGCACCTGAGGTTTTACAACGCGGCGCGTGTTAAGAGACGTGGACCGACCGGACCACACACCGCCGCCGAACGTGTATAATATTATATTACTATTATATTTGTACATTATCATTGTTGTACACAGAAAATCATAATATGACTCCGGCAATTAGTGTGTATATATTAGCCGCGCGTCCGCACACCACAGCTTATCGGGTGGTTTTATTGATGTGTGAATGAATTTTATGACGGTGCGTGGTATATACACACGAATATAGATAGGTACATTATACATATTATTTTATAGGTATATATAAATAATATAAGTGCGTGCCCGCCGCCGGTTGTCTCGGGCACTCGCCTACTTGACATGTGCGCGCAACAAATTGACGACATTATGTTATGATACAATTCACGCAACACACTGCACTACACGGTGAATGCAGCGTAATAACAAAGCGCCTGCAAGACCAACAGGGTTAACGTGGGGGCCGAAATGTAAGCTCCCCTGCATCCTCCTCGAACAAATCGTTGGATGAAATTATTGCAAGTGACTTTAGTATGATTAGCTGCGATATGTGTTGGAGTATTTATTTTATTTTTTCATATTTTACTAACATCTATACATGTATTTTTAGTATATAATATAATGTACACACGGTATATTTTGCTAATGTTTGATTTTCCTTTAAATAGGTACGTAGAAATCAAACACTGTTAACTATTTTAATTTTGCTGTTTTTATTTTTGATTGAAAGTTTACTGATGACAGGTCACAGTATCACTCGGGGAAACTGATTTAACAATTATTATTGACTTAACAGAATCTCAATATCAATTAATTATAAAAAATAGAGAATTTACTTAGTTGGTGTAGTACCTTGGCGATATTTATTAACTGCTACCTACACGTGGACAGTTTATTAAATATTATAAAAAATATGACGTATAAAAGCAATATAACTTTTCAAATTACAAACCACTTCTGTCCAATACCTATTGTTAATTTTTAAGAAAATTATATGTTTGCAATAAAAATGCTTAACTATTTCATCTTTATTTGAATGTAAAAATACTAAAAATTTTACATTGTTATTATTATCTGTATATTGAAAAATGTTTGTTTTCATTTTGAAAAGAAAATAGACAATATTGTATATTAGCATAAACAATTTACGAGATCATCGGATTGTGTTTACCTCGTAAACATATTGTAATATCGTAATATTATTGTTGTTATAGAATACCTTCCTACTAAAAATTAAATGTTTAGATTTGTAGAAAGAGTCATTGTACAGTTTATTGTTTACGCATAGATATTAAAAAGCCAGTTTAATGACGTTTTGTATTCTATTGATGTTTATAATTGTAAATAAATATTACATTTTATAATGTACAATCGGTCTTTTTTTTAAGGGCGAGGGCGCAAAGGACTTTTATTTACCTAGGGTGACAAATGACAATATATATAATAATATATTAATCCGGGTACGATCACACCATACGAACATTAGGTGTCCACCTGTTATTTACAGGGAGGAAATAATGCAACGAAATGGACATTTAGACAATTAGACATGGTCTGCATGATAAACGATATTCATGGGAGTTTCGGGAACGTTAATGTAAAGTCTGCAGTGTGGGGGGGGGGCTCAAAAATGATTATTACACCGTGTCTAAATCTAGAGAAGATTGTATACAGGCGTACACGCGGATACAACAGGGTTTTCCGATAGTGTGTATTATGACATACGTTTTATTATTATTATTATTATTATTATTTTTAATCTCAACAACCATGCTTGCAGTGCCTACCTAATATAATATTATATTACATTGGACAAAAGTGAAATTACACGCCTATATATCGCACGGCTGCTGCTCTGCGAGTGAAAAATAAAATATTAAACAATAACGGACGACTTAAACAGTATACCTCGCGAGGGGAGAGAGGTGCCGCCGCTTCGGATTGTATTTAAACTATACGATATAATAATATTAATAATACAGTTAATTCGGAGGCTCCGCGCGATAATAGGTGACGATTGAATAATAATAATATAATGATAAACGGCTGCTGCAGCCGCCACCATAGCAGATTCGTACATAATAATATAATATAATGTGTGTATATACATATATATTATTGTGTTTTGGTGGGCCGCGCGTAACAAATATGTTTTGAGCGCTCGTCGTGGGGCGGTTTATTTGGGGGGACGGCCCGGGTGGCTAATAGAGCGAGCGAGAGAGGAGACCGGTGACGGCGCTGCATCATAATAATAATACATAGCGCAGTGCTATATGATGTTATAGAGCGGCGGCAGAGATTATATTCATACGACGGCTCGTTCGGAGAACAATAACTGCCCCGCGGACGACAAATCTATTTGGCCGCGATACTACGAGGAGCCCAGTGCGTAGTTTTGGGGGTGGCGAGCGAATAACTAACGAGCGGGTGGTAAACGCGGCGGGTGCTGATGGTGGTGGCGGCAGTGTCGGAGGATTAGTCGATACACGGCGGCGGCGGAGCCGGCTTCGACGAGGACGACAACGACGACGACAACACTATTCTACTACTACTACTCTACTACCATACAACTATAATACTACAACTCTATACTATATACGACTACGATGTGTCGTATATATATATATATATGTATAATAGGGGAAAACAACAGTTAATAATCAATTGTATGTGTGTCTGCTCACAATGGGATCAATGTCAAACGGGTGGGTGCGCTAAATCGACGGTCAAAGACTATAATAAAGACTATAAATAAACGGCAACAAACGCATGGTACACATCATCGGTCGGCGGCGGTATTGTAATAACGTTTTGTCGAATCCAATTTAGCGCGTTTTGATTTTTTCGTCCCCCTCGCTCGCTTCCTCCCTCGACCCATCGCCGGCCCCGATTGCGAGCGGATTTGTTTTTTGTCCGGCGGCGTTTTTTTTTTTTAATTTTTTTTTCTTCTTACGCGCTAATCACACGCGCCCGCAGACGGATTCGCGTTCGCCGTGCAGTGCGCGTACGCGTAGTATACAGTGTTACAATAATAATGGCGAACACGGCGGCGGCGACGCGCGTAACGCACACACGCCGTGTTTTGATTTAATTATTAATCACACGTTACAATAATAATATTATATTGTTGCGCGCCGCCGTACCGTAATAACGACAATATTAATTCACCAGCGCGATACACGACAACACGGCGATGTGCGTCGTGTGTGTGTGTGTATATATATATAGGTATACGATTTACATCACAGCGTTCGATTGCCGTTGGCGATTTATTTTAACGACTGTCCGTCGCATACCGCCGCGCCGCCGTGATGTGGCGGACGGCTGGCGGCGGCGCGGCGGACCGACGCAATAAAACCGTAGTGGACGCACGTCGTCGTATACCGTACGCGCGGACTAATCCGTTGAACTCGTGTCGCGGCACGGTCAGCCGCCGCGCGCGGACCTACTGTGGGCACTGCTGACCGGCGTGCCCTGCAGGGGTTCAATTTTCATTTCGTCTAAAAAGCGCACGACGGCTATGTACAATCCGTCTCGAGTCCGAGCCGATTAAATCGCGGCGTGTCCGCGTGTGTGTATATATGTGTGTGTGTGTGTGTGTGTGTAACTTTGTCGCGTTCGACGCTTTCATCAAGCTTATAACGCGGCTTAACAAATAATACATCGATACGCGTAGTAATGCCGCACTGTGTGTATGACGTGTTAACTACACTATGGTACTCGTATATTATACGCGTAACGGCCACAGGGCGTGTGGAATAGAAACATGACTAACACAATCTGTGGTCAACTGTATTGCGGGTATTTTTAAATATGATTTCTCGACGTGGTTCGTAATATACCTACTGCTAAATTTGGAGAAAAAAATTTAGCCCGCAGCACGCCTATGCCTATAATACGTATATATTATAATTTAACTTTTTATATATTATACTATACTATATTTAAAAGATTTTATATTTAGTTTTCACAACCTACTGAATTATAAATTTAATTTTTTTTTTTTTTTTTTTGATATATAGTTTGATACGTACCACATATGTATCGGTGGCCTAACAAAAAAATGTGGTATACCAGCCCCGCGGTGTGCAATGTGTGCTGCAGGCCGTGTAAATGTAACAATATGTCTGTATTGTGTTCGTTGTATGTGCCAAATAAATTTTTAGCGAAAAAAATAACGCTAACATTGCACAAAATTATTTTAAAGTGTGATTTTTTTTTACTATAGGAAGTACTATAATATAATATATATACGACTGTAATGACGTAATTCAAGATTAGATTAAAATATAATGGGAAAATTACGATAATACCTTTGTGACGGAATATTGTACTAATATAATATAATGTAGAGCTGCTTATATATATATATATATATTTAATATTATACTAAACGACAATTTTTTTATTTACCTTACGTCAAAATCATACGCAGCTTGACATTATACAATATAGTGTTGTTAATCACTAAATCACATAATCAAACTAAATTATAGGAAATATACATATAAGTATAATTAAGTTGGTTTCGTTAAATTAATATTTACCAACATATTATAGCGTAACTATTATAAAATATTAAAATGATTTGTATATAATCTCAAATACGTTGGTTGTATTATCCATTAAAACAAAGGTTGAATTAACTTTTGGAGTTAGTATTGGGATTTTAAATATAAAATGTAATAATTATAGTTTTTTTCTGAAAAAAAAACAGTTTTTTTATAATATTTCAGTCGATTTCATAAACGCAATTTAATTTTATATAGATACAATACCTAATTTACCCAGGTGTATATATTACTTAATAGTATAAATTCGGTGTTCATTACCGCGTAAATAAACCCTTGTGTATACGCGGTAGGATTATTCGGTAAATTGAATTATACCACCCACTTGACCCACTATCGTTTACCGTAGGTACTTGTATATAATATTCCTAACGCCACTGTAGGCAATTGCTAATTACTATCATCTCAAATGCATTTATAATTCGATATATCTATAAAAAAACTTTTTATGTTCCATTTTAATTTCTTAATTTCAAATGTACGGAGTAATCAACATTTAACTATATTATAGTAATACATAATAATACTAAGTATAATGTTACTTAATTGTTAATAAATATATTATACGCCAGTCTTTAAAAATGTATTATATACTATACAATATGCAAATTTAAATCTTGAAAAAATTGTATTCCTACATATTAAATTATTATACTTCCTCTAAAGGAATTAAATTCCCAATAAAACGATAATTATAAAAATTATAAAATTTTTTAATAACATTCAAATAAATGAGCAGTAGTAAACTATAATATTACATGGAAGGCATTGATGCGTGATATAAATAAATATATATATACCATTATACTTAATAATATTTATATAATGTACGTATTGTATAATTTAAATCATAACTATAATTTTTTATCATTATTTATTAAAATATATTTATTTATATGTTTGCATGTTTACTTGTACCTATCTATCTTTGTGAAAATATTAAAATAAAATACGCTTGTTTTTTTAACCAACAAATTTTTTCAAAAATGAATAATAAATCTATTTTAATAAAAAAGAATGAGACTGTATACAATTTTTAACGCATCAAAGGAGTATTATATTATGCATATATTTGTATTATATTATTTTTTTATTTTATACTTACTTGAATATTTCTGTAAACATAGCTTACATTTATTTTACTACTTGAAAATACATAAATTTCATTAATACATCATTTTTTTTATAAATGGGAAATTATAGATTCAGCATGACTACTTACATGTGTAGTGCTATAAGTACAATATAGTTATCAAGTATTAAAATTAATTATATCAATTATATTTTAATAAAGCATGAGAGAATACAGAGGACTCATCATTGGTTCACAGGTTGTCCTTCACAAAATATATCGACATATATTCATATCAAAACTGTACAAATTGTATTCTATATTTTATTGTAACTTATAATATTCGTTTGAAAAAATATAACTTGATGAAATTACTAGATTATTATTCAAGCTTAATAATTTTACTTTTTAAATTTCAGAGATATCACACCATTAAAATGTTAAGACTGTGTTTTTCGTGAAATTTATAGATGAGATGATTTTTTTTTTAATTGTATTCTGTTTGTCTACGAATGCCTATTAATCTTTTTTTCATTTTTATAATTCGTTAGTTTAGTAGATTAAATCTCAATATATATTGATATCGATTATGTACCTACTTAAATTATTTAATATTTATTTTATTAATCGCCTACTTATATTAATCGCGATATTAGGTACATTTTGATATGTATGTTTTATGTTCAATAGATACCTATATGTATAATAGAATTTACGTGTCCTTCATTTAAAAGCTACTTTTTTTTTGTACGATATTTGTAAATTTCCTACGGAAGTATGTACAATGTGTGATCAGAAAAATGTTTTCCTTACTATCCGCGTACAATACTCTAATTTCATTTCTTATTGTTATATTATATTTAAATAATTATTGTAGTATATTACGAATATAAAAATCTTATTGGTTTGGGATGACTAATATCCTGTCGTTTTTATAGACATTATTATTGCATAGCAGTTTTCAAATAGTATAATAATTTACAGACAATTTTGTACGTCTACAGACCTTTAAACTTTGCGATCAATACGGGCACTCTAATGATGTGTTGACGTATGATTCCTATACATCTATACCTTTTGTACATTATACAATGAACGCCTAACCTTTGATCGATGATAATAGGTGACAATTGAATGTTGATTATTGATAGCGGAATATTCACCAGTCTTCATCAGTCTTCACACGACCATACGTATATGTTTACGCGATTAGGTATATTTGAGTTATTTGACCACAATAAACGAAGATCGTCATTGAACCAAATAAGTCGATAACAAAAAAATGAATCATCAATGCGAACCGTCCGGTGACAATAAAAAGAAAACGTAAATGCGTTGCAAAATCGGTCAATCCCGTTTTCCTCTTCTGGTTTATTCGTATTTTATAGATTCTTATTAACTTTATATTGTCTGTATCATAGTTATAGAACTATGTAATCTTTGATGCAAAAACCATGCTTTTATCAACAAACTTATTTTATTTTGTTAATGATTGTACAGTGAGGATATAGGAATATTATAATGAGTATCGAAAACCAACACAATGTATTACTTAGTTTTATTATTTCTCAAAGATATTACTATATTAAAATATTAATTATAATTTATTTATATTATATTATTATTATTATTTGAAATTGTGAATATTAATCATAGGTAATTGGTAATTGATGAGTATATAATAAATCGATTATTACGGAAAGAAAGTATTTATATTATTGGAATATATAAACAGAATTTTGTCTTAAAATTTGTTATTTTGCAGTTATTTGTAATATTAAAACATATGTATTAATAAATAATAATATAACTAATCGTAATGGTCTGTATAGGAGTTAGAAATAAGAAGAATATAAATTTAGTCATATTCATATAGTATAAGTAATAAAGTAATAAGTATATTATATATAATTGTAACGTTTGTCATTTAACCAGCAACCGCAATACAATTAAACCACCACCTTTGTTGTTTTCATTGGTAAATGCGAGGAGCTAAATCATAATTCGCGATATGAGAGGCATAAAGTGCTTTTTATTTAGTAATTAATGCATCGGATAGGTCATCACCAGTTTGCAAAGCAAATCAATATTTCTTTTATAATAAGCATTTTTTAATAAAATCCTTAATACAATATAATATATAGGTAGGTAATTTATTTATTTTCTATTATATTCGTGATATTAATGGTGATTTCGATTATTATGTTACTCTAACGTGTTGTTGTTTTGCTGAAAACCCTAGCTCGTAATTTTAATCGTGTTAGCTTGTATCGTTTCTAGTAAATAAGTTTGAAGAATAATCCACGAGTCTATGATATCATAAATATTAAAAAGTGTGAGTATAAAGTGCATTGTATTATATTAAAACTATAGATGCCTATTTATATACCTACTATAGTAGTCTATAACTTTATAAGTTTTTTCCATAACAAATATTTTTTTGTAAAACATTCGTTAATTCATTAATTAATGATTATATATCCCATGATATTTATTCTAAACAAACTGCCGTATTTAAATGTTCGTATTCTAATGTGTACATAATAGGTGCTTTATAATTTATAATATAATTTGATATATACATATTTAAATTGTACCACTAATAAACTGTTAAATCAACCACGAGTGTTTACGTAGAGGCAAATATCAAAGCACACAGATATACTATTATAACATATGTATCTAGTAAATACATTGTGTAAACGTTAAATATTATAAAATACATGTATGTATGTGTTATTTACTATACACGCATATAGTTATATAGTAAATATTAAACTCAAATTTTCAGGACTAAGAGTAAAGTGATCTACTAAATGAGTGTTATTTGATTACTAGCACAAAAATAAGCCCCCTTACGTGTATTTTATCACTATTTTAAAATTTAAGATTTTGATAAAAATTAGGAACTGTACACTTTATGCATATAATATATAACCTATGTATTTTTTTTTAAATACAAAATGTATTAATATATTTTAAAATAATTAATAAGCATGACGGAATATTTAAAACATCACTTAAAATATTTTAAAGAATATGTGAAAAACTAACAAAATATAATCAAAACAATCAAATACAACTAAATTTAATTTAATTACATATTACATATTATATTATAAATTGTATACAATATAATATCGTATCTACCCTCAATATTTTAACCGTAATAATTGTGATGATTAATCATTTTTAATTTTTATTAATATAAAAATAGATTAAATAATATCTAATATCTAATTATTTATTAGTATTGGCTATTGATATACGATGTTTAAAAACCATGACAAATATCCAGTTATTATTCGAATATGTTTTTCAAAAAAAAAAAAAAAAAAAACACTTAATCATTAAATTTTAATCTAGAGTTCTTAGAACTATTATCATCTGATACTCTTACAATTAAATTACATTGATTGAAAAAATAAAAATTAAATAATGATATAGTTTATTATGCATAAAATGGCTAATGCCACATAGTATATAATAATATATTATACACTCATATAATACATAAAACATAATGAATTAAGTGAAGCAGTAAATTAACACGAATTCTTATAATTATATTTATACATTATAACAAGAACGTAAATTTAATGTTAAGATAATCTTCATAGAATAAAAATTAAATAAACAGATAATATAGGTAAATAACATTAAAATATGTATTTTTCAGAGAAAAGAAATTCTGATAAGTTTTTGTGTATTTATACATTTATAATAGGTACCTATTATAATAAAATGTGCTCAAAACGTTCATCAAAAAATATGAACATGTTCACGTTCACGTACATGCATGTTATTTTAACGAACAAGGTCACTATGCGTTCTTTAAAAAAATGAACGCATTGATTTGATCGTTCATCATTATACAATAAATGATATATATATATATATATATATATATATATATATATATATGCGTTTCTCACTCGATACAAAGCATTATATCAATATTATTATCTATATATTAATATAAGAATGTTTGATTAGTTTTATGCACATAATTCTTGAAGCTATTAAGGTATAATATTTAAATGTATATAATATATTATACATACATTTAAATATTATCTAAAAAAAATTAATTTGTTATCTACTAGTTATTTTAAATTTTAACAACTATAATAATAATATCCTGTTTTTAATAATTTGTAAGTTAATTCAATAAAATAACCTGTTCTTTTTTTCTTTGTTTAATAATTATTATTAATTTTGGTACATATACAGACTCGATCAAAATGAATAATTATATGAATAATATTTTAGTAAGCAATAATTAAAAATAATTGTGTATTTGTGTACATATATTATGTTAATATGTTTTAGTGAAAATGTAACATATATTACAGTGACAATGTACATGATTTTGATGGTTTGATATCACTCAAATATTAACCTGATTTTGTAATAATATTTGTCTTATTTCAATAATTTTTAAAAGTTACAAATATATAAACATATATTTAACATTCATTAATTAATAGTATTATAATTTAGTTTATCTTGCATTAAGCATATTGTTGGTTTTAATTTATTTTTGTTATCATTCACAAAGTTACGCTAACAAATAAAAAACTAATACGAGAAAAGTGAATGGGGTTAGTGAAATAGTAAAAATAATATTTAAATAATGTATTAACGTATTATTGATATTTATTTATTTGTTTTAAAGCTTTTTTAAATTGTTGTGCAAAATATAATTATCTAATGAAAATTAATATTAAAAAATTTAAAAATGCAATTTGAATTTACAAATATGCATTCAAATTTTATTATATTAATTTCATACAAGTTCACATTTTCTTTGATAAAAAATTGGAAGATTCGTGATTATTCGCTAGTACAAAAGTTAATGCATTGAACACTAGTATTTTAATATTTTAAATAATCATCTGAAATCAATATATACAGTACAATTTAAATAACTAGCTGTATAATGACTTAACTTCACTCGGGAAAAAATTAACAAATATAAAATACAACGCTATGTATTGAATACTTATAAAGATTTAATGTTCACGGATAAACTAGCGATTTACCTCGCTTTATGAACTAATTCGACCGAGATTGGCAATTCATTTATATCAGATTGGATATGTGCCTATAGAACTCACTGATATATTTTTGGAACGTAGTTTAAACCACTCTTCAAACTTTTCTAATACCTCTAAGAACAATCATTGAAACTTTCGTCAAAATCGATAGATTAGTTTTCGTGGCTTTGTGTCTATTGTATATAAACTTTGCAAACATAAGGACATTGCCTTTTTTGTGTACTGGAACAACAAGCAAACTTATATGTGTATAGTAAGTCAGCATGGTTGTGATGCGTACACATATTATATGTTATTATATTAGACTATAAAAGGAAAACGATATGACACTGATTTTGTTACAGACATATTTTTTCGATCGATTGCAGAATACGTAGTTTGTATAACCTGCAATAAGATACGAGGCAAACATTATATAGTTAATTTTAAAGTCGATTTATATAGTTTATAGCAATTATAACGCATACGTAAATAATAATGATTCGTATATAATATAACATAATAACGTGGTACTTTACTGACAAATCTATCGACACATTCATATAATATACTCTTCGAAAATAAATAATCCTATTTCAAATATTTTCCGTGTCCCGCGCATATACAACAACATTGCCTATATTTAATATGTTGAAGGCAGGGTTGGGCAAGTTACAAGTTACTCTAAAACTATGTAACCAGTTACAAGATACTAGATACTTTTATGTTGTGTAACCGGATACAAGTTACAGTCATGTAACTAAGTTGTATTTAAAGTTAAAAGTTACATTGAAAAATATTAAATAAATTTATGGATAAACTAACATTTTATTATTATTATTATTATCCTTGTTGACGGAAAAACTCTATTTACAAAACAATATATATATAAAATTGTGTAGTGACATAGATACAATAGAATTAGGTACGAATAATATAAAAATTCGCATTCAATTTTATAATAAAGAACGTAAATTGAGGTATATAGTTTTATTATAACTTTATAATTTTGTCAATTGTGTAAGGTAACGGTCATAAAAATGGTAGATAGTCGTCTCATGAAGTGAGTGCATACAATAAGCATAATAATATAATAATATAAAATTAGTAATATTTATCGTCATTATTAATATATATATATATATACAAGTCAATGGTATTTCAGTATTTATATTATATGGTAGTACAATTTAAAAACACAAAATTTAATTTAAAATAAAATAAAAAAGTGTATTGTAATTTCTGTAGTCTACTTCGTCCTGTTGTACGAAATACGTCTCGCCCGTATTTACATTTTTTTTATAATAATTTAGATAATTTATTACACGGTGGTAAATATTAAATATGTATTTTATGTACAATGTAACTTTTAATTGTAACTGTAACTTTCATATTAAGTTGCAGGAAGACGTGTAACTAGTTACAAGTTACAAGTTAAATTAAAAATGAATAACTTGTTACAAAAGTAACTGAGTCACGTGTAACTATGATATGTCCAACCCTGGTTGTAGGCATATATAATATGATGCGTGTATAGGAGGTACCTACCTATTATCATGTGCATTGGTCCGTCGGCGAAAGCTCTACTACGCCGGCGGGCGAATACCCGTAATGTACCTATTGTACGTATTTTATTATATAATTCAATACATTTCACGATCGATATAATATAATACACGACATATCGCATACAATGCATACAATCAATAATACATCACTGCACGTTACACGCATTATACGCGTTGTACAATGTGTAGTGCGTGTGTGGCTGTCGTGTGCAAAAATGTTTGCGAGGCCCATCGTCGTCGTAATCTTGTCGAGTACATGCCAAACCACGTCGCCCGACGTTTGTCATTATGTTTAAAAAAAATAAATAATATAACAACAACGGCCGCTGCACATAATATTGTTACATTATGTATTATTGTGTGCGTGTACGTTCGCCACGTAATCCGCTTGAAGATGCGCGTTGTTGCAGCAACAAAATATAGAAAAAAAAAAAAAAAAAGGCTGCGCGACGTAAGTATATACATTGTTGTGGAAAATTTTACGGACACACACACACACACACGCGTTCGCGATACGTTAGCCCGCGTGTCACGCGTCCGTATAATATGAAAAGAGTAATAATAATAATAATAATAATAATAATAATAACAATAATAGTAATAATCATAATAATAAAAACGTCGTATACCACCCAAGTCGTGGCGGTGGCGGCGACCGTCATCGCTTATACGCCGGGCGGCGGCGCAACGCTATATATACGCGTCGCTGACAGGTGGTAACCGCAGTGTTTCCCTAGGCGCGCGTAGTAAGGGCTGTTTGACAATTTCAAGTGGTGCACTCGACGCGTTTTGTCCCCGCGCCGAAGCGGCGGCGGGGCAGCAGCAACCACTGCCGCCGATATATATATATATATATTACGCGTGTATATATACGTACAATAATATAATATGATATGATCGACGACGACGATTCCCGTACTTGTTGTTTTCATTATTACTATTATTAATATATATATATATATATATATATTCTGCGCGCGCACGCATACACACACACACACACACACACACACACACACACCGCTTCACTCGAAGACCCGCCGACCGGCCGGCACGCACGCACGTTTCTGCTGCCCTCCGCACACCGCCTGCACCGCGGCCACTCGAACGTCCCACAACCACACACATATATTGTATGTATGTGTGTATAATATAATATTATAATATTATACGTCGTCAGCCAGCTCGCGCGCTCTTATGATCGGGCGCTCGCGCGCGCCCGTGTGTGTGCGCGGAAAAAAAAGTTCGAGTGGATTATTTGAACGGTTCGAAAAACGGTCGGACGTCTTGTTGTGCTGCCGCTCGCGCGCGCTATACAACATCGCTCGAGAAAGTGAAAATCCCTGCTCGTATAAAATATTATACGCACCATTATACATTATTATTATTATTATTATATATATATGTATAGCATTATACAATACGCGATCCGCCGCTGAGTTCCGCGCCCGTTTAATATACATGGACATATATGCGCGGGTACGTATCGGGTCCTGGTGTGTGGGTAGTGCGAGGTTTATTTATTTTTTTTTTTTCCTCTCGTATTATTTAGGCTAAGCGGTGGCGTTCGGCAGTGTAATATAGAAACTACGGCTCTCCCGCCGGCGACGTACAATATAATATACACTCGTAATCCTCCTCCACGCGCACGTTATCCCATACGTATACGCACCGCACACGTAAATACATAAAATATATACGCATACCACCGGCGCGGGTTCTTTTTACTGCGCACAGCGTAATATCAAACACGAGCATAATAATAATAATAATAATATGTAATGTGTACACTCGTCGTCTCTCAGTGCGCGCGCCTGAAACCGCGCGACGGGCTTTTTCCGCCCCGTGTCTCGAAACCGCACGTACGTCGGTATAATAATATTGACGATGGATGACGTCGTACACACCGACGTACCTATATATACGTTTATTACGGCATAATATTCTATACATATGTACAGGCATAGGTGTTTTGTAGTATACGGTTTTCGCGTACCCATACACGCACCGTCGAATTGGCAGTCGGCGGAAAAAATAAAAACACGCACACACATTCGCACGCATCCGGTGGTATATCGTTATTATTGTACCCATATATTTTAATGTACGTGCCG
Organism: Rhopalosiphum nymphaeae; assembly: GCA_036289425.1. Classification (NCBI taxonomy): domain Eukaryota; kingdom Metazoa; phylum Arthropoda; class Insecta; order Hemiptera; family Aphididae; genus Rhopalosiphum; species Rhopalosiphum nymphaeae. The sequence goes on along the minus strand of JAZAQC010000007.1, from coordinate 13,420,058 downwards.
CGACTGCCCGATACACACGCACACACACACACATATATATATATATAGTATTATGTATGCGGTGTGCGTGTGTATATAACATATATAGTCCGTCCCGCGAGGATTTACTGATTTAAAGCGGTATGTAGTCGTGTGTGTGTTTGTGTGTGTGTGTGTGTGTGTGTGTGTGTGTGTACGGAGTGTTTATGTGAAAACAAATCGCGTTTAAATCGCGCGCGATTCGACGCGATACAGTTATTATACGCACACACACACGCGCACGCCATAATAATGTTACACTGTATTTGTTGTAGAGCTATATCGTTATTTGTCCAATAAACGATTCGATAATATTTACAAGCAGTGTATACGCGCGCATTACAAATATACAAGTATATATAATATTGTATACACGTATATGTGTGTATAATGTGTTTGTATCGGCGATAGGAACAAGACGTATAGAGTGTATAGTGTATTTAGCGCGCGCGGAATTAAATATTTATACGGGGAGGGGTTATTAACCGTTAGCGGCGGCAATTTATTAAACGTCTGCTAGGTATATACTTGTGCATTTGTTTTGTTATACACATTAAATAGGGTATTATATTTTAATAAATAAACGCTCGTTTAATATATATATATATATATATATATATTATATTTATGAGCGTGATCCTTGTATGCCCGCGCGCGCGCGCGTGTGTGTGTGTGTGTGTTATAAATATTTGTCAGTCAACACCGCGACGGTGGACACGGTGACGGTGGCGGAGTAAGTTGAATTTACTCGCGAGTAATGTGATTATCCGACGAAAACAAACAGCAGTGGCTGCGGTGGCGCAAACATAAACTCACCTCCACAACGCGATGATTATCAAATAAATATTTATTGTTAAATATTATTATTATTATTATTATTATTATTATTATTATTATTATTATTATTATTATTATATTGTGTGCGGCGTTGTGGTGCTATGTCGCACTGGCTCGTTGTTTAGAAAGAGTAAACGACCGCGCGTCGAGCGATAAATATACTACAATGGTATTTACCGCGGATGGTGGATAGGAGAGTGGCAAGAGGGGCGGTCGGTTGATGACCGGGGTTTGCGTGATTTGATTTCCGCTGGGAAAAAACGACAACCGAACGCGATTCACCGCGTCGCACAATCAAATAATTTGACTATAACGACGAAACACGCTGATAAATCTTCAACGAACGTCACAAAGTACATATAGTCAAATTTAAAACCAATTAGACGATAACAGCAAATCGCGGGACGCGATAATTATAATAATTAAACGACGTGTTTTATATAATAATAATTATTATAGTATAAATTATAGTAGCCAAGTACATAAAATACATAAGTACTAAAGTACGGCCTAAACGGAACAAGACTTTCGGTGATGCAAGACGCGACGAGCAGCCATGGAAACGGCGGCGGCGAAGGCGGCGAAGGCAAAGGCAAAGGCGAAGGCGTACGGCTATAATAGTCGACGACTGCTGTAGGGAGGGTGTAGGTACACTTGAAAATCGCAATCTCGACGACCGTCGTCGTAGTCGTCGTTGTCGAAAACGCGTCCCTTAAGCCCAACGGCAAACATAACCGCGCCCGGTCCCTGCTGCTGCCGCCGTCGATCCGCACGCATAGTTTGGCGGCATCCGGCCCGCAGGCACTTTTTCCCCTACTCCTCCTCCCCGACGTTTCCCGCGTTTGGGGTACTCTCTATAGCACACAATCAAAACACCCCCGACCCACTCCCCGTTACGTCTTCCAAAACCCCTAGCCCCCTCGCTCCACCCGACGGCATAACGTCGCCGACGAATCGCCCCGCAGACGACCCGTTTTTGAACGACGTCGATGATCGCCCGTCGTCATCGCCGCCACGACGACGTCCTCCCTGCCGAGCCGTCATGCGTCCTGTATAGTCCGTCATTCTATCCTCCACTCGGGAATCGCAGTATATATGTATGTGCGCACACAAAAACGAAGGGCCCGAGGACGAATTGGCGAACCCGTGCCGCTGTGATTCGAGCGTAATACGCGTGAAATATTATTATATATATATATATATGATATGGTAGCCGGGCGTCACGACGCCTAATTTCGTACGGTTCCCAACGTGCAATTTGCAGCACCACTGCAGTGATGGGTCGTGGATGGGAAAAAGGGAGCACGCGCCCCTTCTTAAATCTCGGTTTTATATTTTTCACGGGTATACATTATGTTACTACGCTATATATATATATTATACAACAAAAAAAAAGAGTTACAATGTTATACGTAGGAAGGTATAATATTATGATTTATTGTAATTTAGTTTTTAGAAATTCTTAAAATCGATTTACTGTACGTAGATTCATACATAATATATATTAAAATTTCTAACAATATGTTATTATATTACAAGTACTTAAATTATTTATTATACGTGACGACGAACAGTTATAAATTATTATCCCCACACATCCATCAAGGATTCGAATAAAGAACTAAACAAAATATGTTAACGTTACTGTATATAATTGTCGAAAACGCGCAATACATCCCACAAACGTGTATACTGTGTATATGGCGTAATCGATTAAAATATACATTTTAATACGCGCGCCATATTTACGTCTCGTGGCGGTGGCGTCGGTGGTGGCAGGCGGCACGTGGCGGGCCGCTCGATAAAAGATGCGCGTGCGATATCATCGTACTCTATATTACTAATCGTCTCTTACGCGGGTCGACGGTTATTCATATTTTTTCGGTTATACCGACCGAATAATAAAAATATACAATAATTTGAAAATTTTGTCGAATATTGACAAAATGTAATCTTTAAACGCTCAAAAGTATCGTGCCTATATATTTGAAAAAATTTAAATTTCTATAATAATATCTTACATAGAAACTTATATTAAACTTTTAAACTGTTTTATCAAGCATAAACATTATTATCAACAATTAAAAAAAAAAAAAAATCAAGAAATTCAAATATTTAAAATGCCTTTAAATAGCTTTAAATGTGTATAAATATTTTGAAGATTCCATTGAGAGTAGAAAATTATAATTTAAGTGATGTTGATATAATTATTATTTCAAATTTCTACAATCATTATTTTTTGAATAATAACTTAATAGCAAAAATTGGTTGAAAATAAATCGTAAATAAAAGATAATCCAATGTTCTCAAAATTAGAACTTAAGTCGCTCTAAATTTTATTTTGTAAATTGACTAAGTTTTGATTCTACGTGGAGCGATTGTATTAATTTTACTATGATTTATGTGTAACTTACTTATATGTTTCTTACTTTCATTTAAGTCAACTGGTTTTAGTCTAAAAATAATTTAACTTTATAATTAGTTAAATAAAATTTCAATAACTATAAATACCCCAATTTTGTAATTTGATCTTTTTTTAAATAAATTCATAATGTATTCCAACTTACAATTAAAAACTGTAAATTTATAATTTATTATTTTTAGTTTTTGTATACATCTATGTACTTAAATCGTCGTAGTAATCAATATAGTACCTTTATACAAAATAATCATATGATCATAATGATTTATCATTGATTTCAAATATAACACTAAATATGATATTTTATTTATCTTGAATCTGAAAAGCAATATTTTATAGATATAATATAGACATTACAATTTTATACTTTATATTTTATATTTTTAATAATAATGAGTAGACATTATATTCTAACTTTTCATTATTTCCAATTCATAAACATATTTTTAGATTTTGACTTTTAGAGTTAAAGAATTATACAAGTATAGAATTACAAGATTGCAAAAAAAAAACTCGCTGTAAGTTAGGTACACACAACTGGCGTGACTAGTTATTAGTGATTATTAAACTTATCATTATTAACTGAGACGAATCTCAAACATCCGGTGTTTGTATCTGTCAGCCTTTTTTCATTGAGTTTTTATCAAGAAATAATTGCAACTCGATACCGTTACAACTATTTAATGACAAAGGAAAAAAAATATACAGTTATACACTTACAGTAAATACACAAACAAATAAACATCAAACACTGATTAATAAATTTTTATAACTGGGGCGCGAAGGTTAAAATGTTAAGTAGATTGATTGTACAAATATATACCTTAATTGTTAATAAAATAAAAAGTATATGCCGTTAAGTTGACCTTCAACACAGAGAAGTCAGAAAATATAAAAATAAGTATAGTCAGACAAGTCTAAAATAAAGCATGTAATGAATTTATATGATCCTTATGAAATCATTATTTTATTTTAGTTAAAATGATTTATATTCTACTTAATGTATATAATAATAACTAATAATATAATTTTAGTCATTTTGTCAAATGTCTAGAGATATTTACTCATTGTCATCTAAACAAGGATAATTCTCAGTGTTGTTGATATTATAAAACAAAAAATGTTATTTTATAAACAAATAAAATAGTCGTTTTGTATTTAAGACTGTCAATTATAAATAGTAAATAGATTTTTTACTACTTCAAGGGTAGTCTATTAAAAAAAAAAAAATAATAATAATAATAAAATAAAAACAATACATACGACATTGTAAAATCAATATTAAATATGTTCTTCGTTCCACTCATAATCTAAAAAACATTTTTTGTGTAATTTAAATGTTATTATAAAAAAATTAATCATTTAAAATAAAAATTAAATAGTTTCTCATTTTTTTGGAATAACTCTGTAGACGATCACTAAGGAAAAAAATTGTATGTATATAATTATTTTTTATATATCTATTTATTTATTATACTTGTAATAATAATTGGATTTTTTTACAAAAATTACATCGATATTTGAATTATTTGAATTCGCTGCAAAACGTAGGCTATACCGGGATTTGAATCTTATTTTTAGCCATTCGTCAGTCTTGTATACAGATTAATTTATTGTAGATACTCGTACACTGCACCTACTAGCACAGGTGTATAATGTTTATATGTATATATTTTTTATACATAAACTCGTATGTAAATTGATAACAATAACATGATAATATATATAATATACACATTATGTATAAATTGATATTCAATTTTTTATTATAACTTGGTATAGTAAAATAAGTTTACGTATAAAACGCGCTAAGAAATTGTTGTCCGCGTTAACAATATAACAATAATATTATTTAATATATTATTACCTGTTTATGTGTGTGTGTGGCTGCTATACATTAATATAAATATATTGTTATGTAAACTATAAAGAAACGTTAACACTGTTGGCATAAGCGGTTTAGATAATAAACACATCATCGTTTTTGTATAAAAAAAGGCGTTGTAAACGTTATGTAATATTATAACGTGGAAAAAGTTATTATTATGAGCGTAGGCTTCCGCCGTCATTTCGACATTTACACACCCTCTGTATCGTACATATATAGTGTCGAAGACGTGTGAAAACGTCCCCCGTGCATAATGTACGTGGTTGATATATAAAAATAAAAACGAAAAGGAAATACTGTATTGTACGGAAAAAAATTACCGTCGCGCACCCGCGCCACCGCTTAGTATATGTATATAATGTAGGTATATAATAGGTATATAATATGTTATATAGTATCATTATTATACTGACTACCGGTTTCGTCGATTTCACGCAGTGGATCCGACCATCACACATTGTATATTCATACACACGTTACCTACAAACACGCACACACACAAACACACAATACGTAGGTATATTCGTACAATAAATCGCGGCGCGTATAGTCGGGCTATTTATCGCGATGAAGGGTAATACCACGAGGAAAAAATTACCGTTTTTTTGCCGTATCGGTTTTGTTTGTATGTGCCGTGAGAATATTTTATTTTATTATTATTATTATTATTATAGTTTTTTTTTTTTTTTTTCATAACCCACGCAAAAAAAAAGATCAATAAAATGTGTACCCGTGAACCACCTTATCGTATATATGTTTAGTATACAATAAAACATGTATGGGTTAGGTATAGTCCGGCCATATACACGACCGGCGACCGCGTGATCTGACCATATGATATTGTTGTGTCCAACAATAATCAACAGCCGCGTATGCATCCGTTGGCCCGCCAAATGCACCTATAATGTATATATATACTTATGTGATTGTATATTATTAGATATATTTAGATAATTGATAGTTTTATTTGTATTTTAGTATAGCTTTAAATATAAAGATAATAATCTGCCCACAATATCATATTATTAGCCAACGAATTTGTACGGCTTGTAATACTACATGCTTTAAAAGGCAGTGATATAAAACATCTTCTTTTGTTTTTTCAATCAGGAAATTTAATATATTTTGTAATATAGTCGTATTATATTTCTGCTATCATGTCATGTTATTGAGACCACGTCGGCCCATCGGTTAGTTATTAATGTTATTCACGTTATTGCAAATTTACTTTTGCAGTATCCTGCATGACTGTATCAGTTTATATAGTATATATACTGATAAAACCTCCAAAGCTATATTATCTGACCTATACCTATATTATATTCTTTATTATAAATTATACATTTTAATATTGAAAATAAAAGTTGGCCCTAGTTCAATATTTCTTAAAAATAATTATAGCTATAGGTATATCAAATTAAAAAATATATATGTTATATAGCCATATAGGTATATAACATTTTAGATGCAATGAATTATGAAGCGTATACAAGATGGAGTGTTTAAAATTGTAATTTTCATAATAAAATTTATTTACATAATGTATGCAGGTTGCAGGTATATACATTTTATAAAATATAAATCACATAGTTCTGTAATAGATGTATTTATAGATATACTAACTATCTGTAAATTTTATATTGTTATGGTGTTTTAATTAATTGTCATGTTTATTGCAAAAAATCTATAATAAACATTTGACAATACAAATTATTGGATTCCAAGATTCCATTGATTCCAGTTTCCTATCGGCAAGCTACTTTATCAAAAAGAACATATATAACACACATATGCATGGAAACTGTTATGAAGTTATTTTATGATGCGCACATGGTTATACATTTTTAATTTTTTACGTATAGAAAAAAGGAATTGAAAGTTTTATATATATATACGTAGTTCATTAAACCTCGTAATTCAAAATAATCCACAATATATTATACTACTTCTGTGTATTCTGGTATACATATTTCGATATTCATAATAATGAACATATTTACCTATCTACTATTATAAATAAAAACATTATATTGCAAAACATTATTTTTGTGCAAGCTAAAGTGTATGAAATAATATATAATAATATACACTTTTTCTTTAGTTTATATAAACGCCACCTATGTAGTATGTTCTCGGAAACTAATAGAAGCAAGAATCTACGGCACCAGTAAACTATAGAATAACATTAACCCTATAGCTTTCAACTGTACAGTATACGGATGATGAAATATATACTCGTCATGAACGATTCAGCCACATCGCCACAAATATTCGTTCTGTTTCTATATCTGTTTTATCTTACTTATTTTATATACCTTATTACTAAGTAGGTACTTACTAACTTTGTGTTTAACTTAATAAACATACAAACATTATTAACCAGTACATCAGTATTTATGCTCCTAATAAGTCCTACTTGTGCAGCAACCAATGTACCTTAGGAAAATAACAGAAGAGATCAAAGCTCATATAGGAATGAGTTGAATTTATTTTACACAAGAATATCTTAGAATCTACTCCTGTATTTAATACACCTAATTAACATTTAGTTGATTAGCTCGGTATATATAATATATTAAATAACCTTATAAATGTTAGTATATACTGTAAATATTTAAATAGTCCTAAGATATTATAGTGATATTTCCATAAGTGGAAATCCTAATAGCATGTAAATACAAATATACAAATAACAATTATAAAAAAGCGATTTAATTCTTGCACAATATTATACATACTTACAATAAGTTCATTAAAATACACCCACAGTAAATTTAGCTCTTGGATACTTTTATTATGTCATCAATACATAAAACTGCATTGAAATCATAAAATCAGTTAGGAAGTAATTTTATCAACATTTTCGTATTTACGTACAGAAATTAAAAACAAGTTGGTACATATTTAAAGGAACGTTTTACAAAAATTATAAATGATACCTGGCGCTCTTAGACCCATATCAACGTTTTGTAATCTAGTTTATTATCAAGTATATTGTATACTATGTGTATACAAACTGTCGTTTTATAATCAGTTTTCGATACTATACTAATATTTTTTATTACAATTTATTTAGCAGGACTTAAAATGATTCATGTACTACACACTTTAATATCAAAGATTATTGATATATAAATACAGATTTGTTAGTTTTTATTGGTTATAATAATACTGTTAATTATTGAGCTTTAATTAAGAAATATATCTATATGTACATTTGAAAGTGCCCATGCTGTTTTATGATTTTTTTATTTCATATAAAAGAGATTCAATTATAATGTTTAACTTCAATAAATTACAATCGAGAAAAAACACAATTATTGTAAAAAAGATATTATAGGTTGGCATATTTAGTTTTAATTATCGCTTATTATCTTTTTATGTATCTACAATACCTAACTATATTTTTTCAGATTAAAAACTAACTATAGTCATCTTCATAATCTACTTCATTACACGTTTTATAATTATTTACCAAAACTCCATTAAACATGTAGCAAGTTCAATTATAAATATAATAAATATTTAGAACAATAACTTGTTCAATTTTTTTTTCTTTATTTTATGTTTTATTAAGAATATACCTCTTTGAATTAATTTTATTATAATCAAAAACAATATAACTTTAGTTAAAACTTAAAAATATTTGGTTTTTTTAAACTATTATTTAGGGTTCTTTAATAGACTAACTTTAAAAACAATGTACTTGTATTGTAGGAAAAATCAGTAATTTTAACCATAATAATAATATATATTTTGCATAAAACACACGTTTAAAAAAATAAAAATAAAAATATCACTTGTCTGTATATGCATAATATTAAATAAAACGATAAAAAAATTCAAATACGAGTTCAAATAGTTACATTCAAATGATATAAATTAAATTAAATCGCAAATTATAAAGCAGCTATGAATTTTAGGTAATTTTTTATGTTAAAAAAATAAGTAACAAAAAACAATAAGATAAAAAGATACTTAACATAGTTTTTTTTAATAAAAAAATATAAATTTTTATGTTTGTGTGGAAAAAAAGAAACTACGATGGTCTCAAAGAACAATATATTAAAAAATATATGTTGCTTATAGGAAATTTGAAAAATCAGACTTTTTTGTATAGGTACTATAGCAGTAGTATAGATATTTGTAGGTATTTTGTACGTCCTGTAGATTGATATTATTTTAAATTATATATTTTATTACACCTGCAGTATTATCACTTTTCTGGTTTTATGTACAGGTCCCTGTCACGTCGTAAAGTACACATCGCAATAAACGCAGATAGGTTAGGCACCTAATTTCAGTACACTTTTTGACGACGTCCACCAATCTTCTTTTATCTTTCTGGTTGTAACAATGCAGTAAACAATTTATATCTCTACAATCAACAAAATGACACTTATTTGTCATATAAATTATAAGTACTCGTAACACTTACATTTCTTGCGTTCAGTATAATGTCGTTATGTTATACATGGGAACGCCATTATAATTTCACCATTTTGTTTTTGTAAGATGTTTTACTTGATTAATGCTTTTACGTATAATACGATAAAGTATTCTGTAAATATAGAAAATTAATTTCTATTTTATAGTGTATACAAACTACCTAAGTTTTCAACTAGTTATTCAAAGTATTATGTATTTATACTATTCAATTAGTATACGTACGTGTTGTATGTATGTAAGCTGGGCGTTGGCGTTTATGTTTATGTTTATTATTATTATTTACTAGTATTTATATTCCATACTCAAACTAGTAAACTTTAATCAATTAATTCTTCTTGTACACAAAAGTTACCAATTAAATGACAAATTATTGATAATAGTTGTCTATAATATACAGTAATTACTGTGTAGTTGGATTGAACTGTTTTTAATCACAAGTTAAACACTAATTATTAGGTATAATTATTATTCATATACTCTATAATAAACATAACGCAATTTAGTATTATATAAATAATATAAATTAAATTGAATAACGTTTGATATACTAAGTTTATACAAGTGAATTAGTCGGTGTAGTCGTACTGAAATGTTCAAAGAAGCTTGCATAATCTATTACGTATTAAACAAAATATAAAACTAATAAATTATAATAACCAATACAATATCGTTGTACATAAATAAGGTATAAATAGCATATATTCTAAACCTCCTTTTTAATCGTCTATTGCAATAAGTATTTATGCGGTATTTTAATCGATGTTGAGTCTTTAGTCTATATACCTAATACCTATTATCGATAACCATCATGGATCATATTATTGCGATCCGGGGAAATAAACTCGACCACAGTATTTTTTAGTAGAAAGATCATCATGATCTGTACACGCGTATCGATTATATATAGGTATTAGGTACGCATGCAAATAGGATTTCTTCGAAGTCCCTATGTATAATATAAAACATACATTTTTAGGGCGAATATGGAAACGAAACGGGGTACACGTTTGTCTGTGAAATAATAACTATTGGTACACTGAGCGCAAAAAAGCTGTTAGACGGGTTTACCCATTCGGCTACACAAACCAAATATCTACTCGTATTCCTGCAAACATAAATGTGCAGCGTGACGCGAAAGAAATAAACGTGTACAAAACTCTATAAATCGTTGTATACGCGCTGTTGCCGAGAAAAATGTGGTTGTAATGTCATGATACACGTACCTATATGGGTTATAAATAATAATTTGTATTTAATTTGCGTTCGTATGCGCACACCGTAAATCATGTGAAAATGTCTGTACACACGATAACCTGCACACGCTCGACCGACACACACACACACACACACACACACACACACACACGTTCTCGTGAACTCTCGCGCGCACGCACACAAGTGCATGTATACACACACACACACACACACATACGCCATTGCGGGGACTTAAAGCTTATGACCCGGTTTTTGACAAACGTATATAAAATTGATGCAATTTCATACTATTGTCACCATCATATGTGATCGACGTGAACACAAATACATATTACTTAAGTATTATTGTTGTATATACATGCGCTCAGTATACAGTATATACAATAATATATACAGATATACGCGCGGGAGAGATGTGTATGTATATTTGTTTTTCAGTTAGTGTGCGCGTGTATATTTGTATTTATGTGTATGTAATGTATATAAATGTATATTTGCGCGGTTACAATACGAGACGGTTTCAACAACCCTCTTAAAGTAGTGGGCTTATATTCGTTGGCTTAACGGTAGACTTGATGTATCGTCGTTAATTTGTTCGATTGGTCGTATAATGTAATATAATAACCGTTTGTGTATAATATCCCGCATTTATACGTTTGTTGTGGCATTTACGAAATAATCCAATAACGCTGTTACTGACTGACAGATACCGTAACGCATTTTGACAAAACAGTGTCGAACCGACAACCTGTTCAAATATATATATAATAATATTATATTATATACACGTCGGTGTCGATTTCATGCGGCCAGGTAACCTGCATAGCATGTAAATACAAATATAAGTATAGTAATGTGTACTATATGGTTCATGCCATCACCAAAGCGCACAGGTCTCCGGCAGAAGTACATAGCGTATTATATTGTGTTATTATTATATTGAATATGACGTATATATAAAATAATATAGCCCCGGCAATTCGTGTGCAGCGATTGTATTGTACTGTATATTATATGCGTATATAGGTACCTACACACATCACATATTCCGTCTCGGTCTCGCGGTCTATTGTCGAATCGTTTTCATTCATCATTACACAATTATTTTCATCTGCAACCGAAGTCGAGTACGTCGCCGCTATATTATTTTCTTTCTGCATCTGCCGCGTTTCACGTATTTTTTTATTTTTTTTTTATTACGTATCAGCATGAACGCACAGACACTTGACCGCCATGAAGTGATTTTTGATGTTGGCTATTCAATTTTAAATAATAATTACGAAAATAAAACCTATTAAGAGTCATCTATACATTATAATATTAATATATGTATGTTCTACACTAGAAATTATGACCGTGCATTTACGCCGTTTACGGGTTGTAGCTACAGGATATTTCGAACACAATAATTGTAAATATTTGTAGTATAAGTATACATCAATTACATTTATGGCGACAATAGCATTGTTACATGGCACGGTTCTATATACATATATATATATATTATATTATTAATTACTAGAAACGTGTAATGAATTTTTTAAATATAATAATATATTAGTTTAATTATACATAACGTATAATATTATATTATATAAACGGAAAGAAACGCTGATGCGTTTTAAATTTCATATAGTTGGTTCGTCGCCCCTTTATCTCGTTTATTTTCGTGAATATATACGACGTAATATATAATATGTGTATAATAATAGCCTACCAATACAGACCGTGTGTCGGCCTATTTGATTTGGCCATGGCTGCTAAAAGGGGGCAGGTAAAAAGCTTTCATACATAGTGGTGATGGTGGACGGTGGTGGTGATGCGAGAGACCTCTGTGTAAACAGGAATTTAATATAGTATAAGAAAACAAGGGGACAGAGTTAAGGGTAAATTTACCTCCGGGGAATATAGAGTAATAAACATGAGCACAATATTGCAAGAGCATAATATTATCGGTTTGGATATAATACATACACACACACACATATATATATATATATATGTGTATATACATAATATACATAAATATATTATATGGTCAAATATATCCCGATGAAATACAAACAATGGATGATTTTTCATTCGATTTTTAGGAAGAAGAATAAAAAAAATATTAATATAATATACACGAATAATATTTAATATTTATTCGACTTTACACAGTTAATATATATATATATATATATATTTATACATATAAGTAATATAGAAAACATGAGATAAATAAGAATAAAATGATAACGTTTCCAGTATACATAAAGTGGTGCTGCACTATATTGACATCGCTGCAGCGATCGTATACGTTAACATTAAAATTGCATTGAATTATACGAGTACGTACATAATATATTAGGTTAAAAAACAGGGTTTTTTAAATAATGCAAAACAAACGTTTTATTTGTTTATAGAAGGTTGTTTTTTGTTTTAAATGTTTTAATTAAAGTTTTTTTTGCAATATATTAAATAATTTATACATTTTTTTTTAAATTTATAATAATGCTTTGTTCCAAGCGTGATGAATAGGTAGGTACATTATAAAGTAATATAATTCTTAAATTATCTAGACCCTCTAATGGTTGTAAATATATATTACCATGATTTACAAACAAAATGTATATTTTATAGCAAAAACGATAGGTACAATTGTATAAAATTGATTTTATGGTTTTTTTTTTTAAAAAAAGTTTAATTAAACGCTCAAAAACATGTTTAACATATTTGTTTAAATTCATTTCAATCCTGTATATATAAGAAGATGTCTAAACCAGAGGATGTTTAACCCAGAGGATGTCTACATCTTCTACAAACACGATAAATTTACGTTCAATAGTAGGTATACCAACTTTGTGTAATTAGCTTTTACATTAGAATTGAACTATTATCTAACTTGAAGGTAAGAATATTATCTAGGACCACTTACAAAGGTTTTAATTGATATTTTTTAATTTTAAAGCGAGTTACTAATAAGTAACAGGTTATAACTATATAAAATATAACAATACTGAAATATTCATAATTCATTATAAAATTAAAATATCAATAAAACCTATATACGAGTTGTCCTGGATAATCAATTAATTGATTTATTATTTAAATTATTCCAATACCAAAGCTAACAAGTAATTATTAATAACAAATTTGATATGTTGTATAGGTTTGTAAAACGCGAAGACAACATTGGACACGTCATGCGAGTTCGGTGTCCTCGTAAGGGTTTGTAATAAAATAATAATATAGCTAAATTTATATATGGACAAACAAAAGTTCAACGGTTATTTGTTTTTGGTTTTTAATGATCAATAGGTACATACAACGCAGTACTATAAAATCCATTGAGGGCTGCGTATATAGTGTCTATATATACGTATATAGAATGTGTATACATTATTTTATAGTATTATATGTAAATACAAATATTAATATAGGAAAAAATGTATATCTATCATAAGATTATACAATTTATTATTATACCTACATTGTTGCTGTAAGCACAAGCATTTTGTTCTCTGTATACATTTCCGCATCTTTTATTATATGAAATTTGAATTTAAATATTATGACCTATAATATTTAATAATGTATATTTTGATAAATATTTTGTTTTTATTGTATTTGTATACAAACTTTTAAATCTCAAAATGTAATTGAACGACCTCCATGACAAATAATAATATTAATAAGATGATTATATTAGGTATACATGGATTTTTAATAGGACGTATTATAGTTAAATATTATGTTATATAATCTCATAATTTTGTTGGTATTATTATGTCATTTAATTTGTTTACTGGAGACGTTCAATTTATCGGAGGCGCACATTATGCATTATTAATACTTATAATTACATGTTTACATCATAACATTTCATAAATAAATAATAATATTGTGACTTGAGAGCTGTGCTGGTGAAAATCGTATATATGAATCAGACTTTAACAAAATATGCACATAACAAATAAACGACCGTATTTTTAATTTTTATTTAATAAATAATTTAATTATTATATCTTCTGTGTGCGGGACAAGACCAAAAACGACAAAAATCATAAAACGAACATTGTTAGATCTGATGCAGTTTAATCCCACGCCATCATGCTGGGGCGTCCCTAGTAAGGACCAATGGCACTTACTTGCGCGCGCACTCTAGTGTATATCAGCATTAAAATATTGATCTTTAAATTTGTGCCCGTGTACCAGGGACTACAGGTTCTTTTCGTGTACAAACACACAGACACGCGCGTTAATATTATATCAAACAAAAGTATAAAATATTACTTTACTATACAATGTATACAAATAGGTAGGTATATATGCACACCGCGCGCGATAGACATGTATACAACATTTACGCATATTACAGGTATGGTAAATACCTCTATACGAAATAAAATTATACATTTTATTAGTGATTCATTTTTTTTTCATTGTTAATTATTATTATTCAAAAACGAATTTATTATTAAAGTGCTTATTTTTGATATGTTGTATTACCTTTACTGAAATAGACAAAGGTTGTTGAAAATCCTTTGATTTATACCACAATAAAGTATTATGGTGCACTAGTGCTTTAATGTAAAAAAATATAAAACTCTGTAGTCATTACTCATTAGACAATAAACACGATATATATTTTAGCATTTTACTTATACTATAGTTATACCTATCTGTGTTTTATACATAAAAATGATAATGTTTGACGTTTGTTATAGCAATGAATCACGATGATATAATAATATATTATAACATATTGTACACGTGTAGGCATTTAGATTATAATACGCATTAAGTATATACTGGGTGAATCATTTAATATAAAACACTCATTGTTATAGAAACTATTATAGTTTTTGAAAATATTTTTTTACATCATTTAAATTGTTAAAAACAAAATTTTTCTAAAAATCTGTTATTTTATTATTTTTATTGTCATAATTGATTTCAATTTTAGTTTTTTAATAACGATATTTATTCTTAATTCCTCATTTTATGTTTTGTAGTATCTACTTCAATACATAAACATTGAATTTTGAATGAGTAGTTTATAAGTTATAACTTAAAAGTATTTAAAATAACGACGAGCGGATTGAAGTGGTGTACAGCGTAAAATATTGGTCCATTACTCATCCATTCATAAAAACTTTAAATACTTAACTATAAAATTAATAAATCGATACTGTACGAAATTTAATTTTTAATAAATCTAAATACGTCGAATAATATTTCGCTTTACCTGGAATATGAAATTAAAGATATATATATGTTACAGTCATTTAAAAGAATAAAAATTTTAAAAAATCATAATGATAAAAATAGTCAAAAATATAATTTTTCCCCAAAATTGTTGTTTTATTATGACTTAAAACTATGTAAGAGAAATATTTTCCAAAACGTTAATATATATTATGAGATAACGAGTGTCGTTAAAAAAAACCACTCTACAGTAAATAGGTATAAATTGTGTGCTTTAAATATACCAATATATGATGTAAAATAAGTAATTTAATAAGCAGGACTTAAAATAAAAATGATTTGGTTATATTTTAATATGTGTGTACATTGTACGTTGTACATGTTATTGTACATAAAGCGTATAAAATGCAGTGCGTTTTATTCGGAATTGCGGTTATATAATTATATATTTATATATGTATATTGTATAGGCGTATTATAATTATAATAGGTATATTATTATTTATCGTTATGTTCATTCCATAAAGACCCATACATATTGTTTACTCAGGGATAAGTAATATTATACGCTATGCACATATGTAGGTACCTATGCAGACATCACGTTTTGATCTCGTCTGTACTCTGTATATAATATGTATAACACGCAGCTATAGGAAGTCGTGTAGGTTATTGAAATATTGAAATATATTCGTCTAGCTATATTATTACCACCGACAAAAATAACAATATATATATTAAGCCAAAATAAATATTTCTAATATAATTATATATATTATAAGTTAGCTTGTATTGTTTTGTCGGAACAAATAAATCATTTCCGCCGTATCGGAATTTCGGTCATTTACATTGTAATTATCGTTGTAGAGGCATCACGGTGTGTGAACAAATCGATGTATTATATATTTGGGTAGGTACAACGAATCGAAAGAACGTGAGAGCTAAAAGATAAATTCGCCATGTATTTTATAAAATAGCTGTAGGTATATATTGAATTTTGTTACAGTATAGTCCACAAATATATTATTGTTTTAATAAACTGTATGCGATGTCCTTATGATATTATTGTTTGGTTTTCTTCTCGTTCGTATTTCGGTTTATACCTAAATATCTAATCGCTACTATTTTTCGTTATTTATGACTTAAAATAATACCGTCGATCTCGGTTAAATTGAACGAGTACACGACGTTATCGCATTTACCTATATAATATTATACAAGTCACGAGTCGGTGGCACAGTAGTTGTCGCCGCTATGGCGGACGGTCTGTTTTCAATGTTTACACTGCCGCGAAGTGTATAGGTGCAACAGAGGGTCGGGCTTTTTGCGACTTACGCCTGTTCTCATAACACGACACATACGATAAATGTCGTGTACCTGTGTGTAATCGAGGCCATTCGTGTGCGGTGTGCGCCCGTCGAATATTATTTATCATCAAAAATATATAATACGTAAATGGAATATGTACGATGATATGCACACACCAAGTCTACAACAGTAGTGCCAGTAACATGCTCATTGTCCAGATTTAATAATATTATTATGGGTATTAAGTACTCGTATAATAACTAGTAATCGTCGATGGATCAAGCCACTTGTCGACATATATGCATTTATAGCTATACAGGCCCTCATATGAACTAAATATAATGGTCAATAATATATATTATAGTATTACCAGCTTAAAATTGTATTAATTGATAATTTTTACTAGTAGGTAATATGTAAATAATATATGGCTTGTATGAGAATGCTGCAATTTCTGTTTTGGACAAAATGTAGACAAAAAACTTACTTCTCATTCTTACTATTAAAACTACAAAAAAATACGGGATATTTTGAATTTTTTAGATTTAAAAAATACTTTGCTGTAAAAGTTCAAAATTATTAAGTCATATTTTTAATAATTCAGTTGTTTAATTAATAAAAATAATGTACCTGCTTATAAATAAAGTTGATTTTGTTAATATATTGTTAATTTATAAATTATACTATTAAAAAAATAATAATAATAATATGTAGTATTTTATATTGGTTATTATAAAAATATATAGGTACCTTTTTAACTACTTAAGTAATATTTTCATAAGTATTATATCATTATTTAAAATATTCAATTATAATATTTAAAAATGTAAAATGTTAGTGTTTTATTTTATTCATTGAATCATTGATTAATTTTTCACAATATGTAGGTAGGTATACTTAATAAATTATGATATTATCCCGATATTATTTCTTAACAAAGAGTAGGTAATTAAATATATTGGTTTGTAGGTTATACGTACGCCAATATACTCAATATTATATTGATGTTCATACAGAGATAAAAACGGAACTGTATATTTTTTCATTTGTATGGGCCTATAATCTGCAAGTATTTATTTTTTGATCCCCTAAAGGTTATAATCCGTACTTGAGTACCTATAGGCATTGCTCAATATAAAAACTATTAATTACTAAATTATAATATATCCATTATAATTCTGTGGTTTTCAAGTTCTTCAATTTGTCGAAAAATACATAACCCCTAAAACAGGAATATTTTAAACTAAAAAAATAATAATGAGAAATCATGATAATTATCACAATTTACAAAATGTATGATGTTAAATCTGTTTTCTACTTGAATGTATTCACACCCTATGAACACCTAGATCACTTTGGCTGAACTCTACAAATCCACGAAGCATAATTTAAGACCCACTGCGTTAATGTACCATTGTCTAAAGTCTTATAACGCTGATATAAAGAAAATATAAAAATTTAAATTTAAATTTACTACGCTATTCGATTGATGATCATAAAATAGAAACTACCTTGAATTATTATACGCCTGCAGTATAGGTATATAATATATATTGCCATATTGGTACACCAATAATCCATCTATCTACGTTATAAATATTAATACTTAATATAATATTATATTATACTATTGTGTAGCAGTGTAGGATTATAATTTAATTTGAAATTCCGGAAATCTAATCGTGATTTATTATGTAAGTGCCTATTTTATTTCTTTACATATCAGTGGGTTTGTGAATTTGTTTATTGCTGATAAATATAAAACTCTGATAAAATATAGCTTTTTTTTTGTACATATTGTTGTATTATATGTTGGTACAAGCAATATACAAAGTACAATAGTTCTAAAACTAACAATATTCCTATAAAAGTTTAATTATGTTGTTTACTGTATAATTAATGTGTTAATTATTGTGTTTAATGTAGCTATAGGTACATATTATTTTTCATAACATTAAAAAAATTATATTACTTCTATAATACTGCCTACTATATTACTATTATAACAATAAAATAAATAATTGTATTAATTGAAAGTTACATACTATAATATACTACATTTATTTATTTAATACAAATATTTGTATTCAAATTTGAACAACATCTAATTCAACTGTTTGGAGCATAAAAATGATATAATCTTTCTATAGATAAACGATAGGTACATAATATAGTCGTAAAAATACCAAATAGTATGTACCTATCTACACATACATAACTGATAACTGATAAATAATGTACTATGGTAATTCAATTTATTCGCCATTTGGCCCGTATAATATAATATAGGTATCAAATATAGGTAATCAAATTATCTATATTTAATATTTAACAACTAAACTGTAGTTATACCTATATATGAATATAGAGGAAAAATGTAATACCTACTGTGCATTATAATAATAGATAACACGTCAAAAACAATAGATAGTAATTATTTTTACAGTATACAATGATTTTTTTTAGATATCGGAGTTTTCATTGAGCATTGAGCAATAAAAATAATGTACCTATTGGTATATAACATAAACTCGTGGATAAACTAGTGTTTCCTAACGTAATTTTTAACGAGTGAAGTATAACCATATTATTTAAAATACATTTGTAGGGTATATAAGCCATACACGATGGAATTTAAATCGTTGACAGCATTTCATTAGACTCTTTTGTATACACTTGAATCAACAAACTTCTAATGTACTTGCCAGATGTAATCATCACACCTGTATTTGTTCTTCTACTATCCCTCCCGTCTAAATTATCTGACTACTGACTATTCATCAATTTTTAAACAATAATTTGGGTTTTTTTTCATATTAGTGTGTGTGTGTGTGTGTGTGTGTGTGTGTGTGTGTGTGTGTGTGTGTGTGTGTGTGTGTGTGTGTGTGTGTGTGTTGCGTGTCTCATTACGCACTGTTTATTATATCTAGGTTAAGTCACCGTATACGCCCGTACAATATGTTTAGGTACAAGCGATATAATATGTAGGCATGATGTATGTATAGATAGGTACATAATATTATATGCACGGTTAGACACTGCTGCATAATATAATATACTTACAATAACTAGTCTATTGTCGCGAACGTACAATAATAATTGTTAATTCAATTCGTACAATATGACACGCAGTTTAAGCATCAACGTTAAATTAATGGGTATAATAGTTAGAGGAGTATTATACCAATTATATAGCGTCGTAAATAATATGTATAACAGTCATAAGCGGCACAATAATATACATATATTAGATTATTATTACATAGATGGATCTTGTGTGAAGTCTGGGGGTAGGGGAACCATTGGTCCGCCCAAAATGTTAGGATGAATATATTATAATAAATTGATATATATGTATATGTTGCGGCAACGTAATACATTGACTAGTCTATGTAAGTACCTATACATTGACGAACCTTAAAAAACTTATTAAAATATCATTTTCCCACGAAGGATAATATGATGTCCAGTCAACGAATAATTTTTTAAAGCAAATTGTGCATTGTAACATTATAATAAATTATATATTAAAATGAAAAAACACACTTAATGGGAATATTTTACACAAATGGGCAAGTAGGTACCGATAAATGTATAAATCCTAATTACTCAATAATCTATTTTTACTGTAACAAAATATTATAATTATAATTTATAATACACTTTATTCTTGAAAAAGTAAAATTACATATTCTATATACATAATATTATTATGTTTTGATATCGCCAAAAATTACAGTCGTCTACTTCCATACACAGTTTCACTTAATGTAAAGACTTTAATGAGTAATAACTGATAAAATATTAATGCAAGTTATTTTGATACCATTAACCAGTTGATTTCATAAAATACCTTTTATATTTTACCGCATATTATTAGTTATTACATATTGAAAAATTCAGCAAGTAAGTTATCACTTTGATGTATACCTATTAAATTAAATTTAAATTTAATGATACATCCAAATCATCCAATGATATACGATAATTGACGAGAAAAGAATCTGATCGAAGATGGTCTAATTGAACTTGCCACTTCAAAATTACTAATCAATTATTTTAATAATATTATTAAAAATTTAACACATTTTTGATGTTTTTTTCTGTGATTATTTAAAGTATTGAGAATTTTGATTGTTCCATACAGGATACAAGTCTAATTTTATACACTAGAAATCTCTAATCTACATTATTTTTACTAGAAACTGTCTTAACACGCAAAAGTAAATAAATACAAAACACAAGGATTATCGTAAAACCAATACATTCTTTGTTCATATCTGAATTAATATAGGTATATACATGTAAAGGTACCTTATGAATTATTATATATTATTAATGAAAAAATGTACAATAAAGAAAATGCAGTTATTGATTATGTGCATTTAATCGCCGTCACATATTTATTTTCTATATCAGTTTAAAATCATATTACTACGTGCTCTGAATCTTGGATAATCTAGGAGTATCACTATTAATAATAATAATAGTAATACTTAATTATTATAATAACGAAAACATGTTTTGAAGACATATGATAAGAATAGGTTATTAAAAAAGATTAGTAGAAAAGATTATTAGAAAAGATTATTAGGCCTACAATTAATTAGGATTATACACCTTTTTTAGGTATGGTGTTTTTCTACATATTCTAAATATCCTAGATAATACTAGTAATAGCAATATGTAATAATTATAATAGTGACGCGCATCTAATTAGGTTATCACACGTTCACAGAATCCTAAACCGCGTAAACAGCGTGTGAACAACAAATGAGTCACATCCGTTGACCAGAAGGGACAATAGAAAATGGGTAGGGGGAACTCTACTATATAAGGGGGTCCTGGAGAGCCCCCCGGCAGACGTGATCCACCAGAGTCAGCACGAGCACCTTCACGTCAGATGTCATCACGATTCAGTCCCTGTGACTTAGTCAAATTTTCTAATTAAATTACACTTAGAATAATTTACGATATAATTTATTTATTAATAAACTACACTTATACAAAAAATATCTGCACTGTCTAATCATTTGTCACGGCTATACCGTTCAAGTAATCAGTTGCTGGTTAGTCCACCACAATATTATCACGTTAATGTAATCAATTTTAATTTTAGCTACAAACTATAGGTATTTATAGATCCATTCAACTATTAAAGTTGTTATAATGACAATTCAACTATCCAGTACACAGTGATTCAAATAAAAATTACATTTAACGGTAAAACGAATGTGATTAGTTTGTAAGAAGTGTTCATTTTTTGATTCAATAAATGGCTGATTCGATAATCTATTGGTCACGTTAAGCTGAGCTCATTGTATCACGTTTGCGAAATGACAATAGTATTATCATTCACTGCGATGTGATGTGTATGTATATATATATGTTGTCGTCAGACAACACACTGTTGTGGACACAACTCGGAACTCGGTGTATAAATATGTACAGATAAAGTACAACAACAATCGTCTATTTATTCTCAGTGGTTTGTGATTTGTTTTTTTATAAACTTTTGCAGACACTGTATTAACATTATATGCTAATATAGTGACAAAGTCCAAATAAATGTTTATTCGGTCGGTACCTACCAATTCGTGCGCGCGTGTATCTATACTTAATATAATATTTGATTTGAAATCAAACATAATTATTAAGCCCGAAACGATAGGTAATTATCATCATTATTATTATTATTAATATTATTAGTCCGACACGATTTTGTTAATTTATACAAACATGCGTCTATTTAATATTTTCATTCTGCATATAAGATAATGAGATGTATTTAATTTGGCTTAATAATATGATAACCACATAGGTACATATTACTGTAAAAGTGTATTATGTACAAACGGCCGGGCGTTGGCTGTTTGAAAATCCTGTTTACCCGCACCCTTAAACGACGGCGCTGTATGTGTGCATGTATGATATGTATTATTCACATTAATAATATATATTATGTACACACACACACACATATATATTTATACACACACACAACGCTTATATTTTGTTTTCGACGCAAACACACTTAATAATAACATTGATTCGGTAAATTTGGGTATATATACCTACCGCCGCGCATCGATATATTACTGCTATGACATTGCGGCCAGGGGAATATTATATATAGGTAACCATCTTGGTGTTTTGTGTACTTGTGCCGTTGTACTTTTCAAATGGATGTTCTTTGCCAAACATCAATATTTGTCCGTAATAAACCAAAAACGAACCGCCGCCGCCGCCGCCGCCGCCGCCGCTGCCCAGGCCAAGTGCACGCGACGCGAGAAGAATGCGCGCGACTGTGGCGCGGCGTCGACGCTAGATTGCCGTACTTACACCAGACATACACAACCGTCGTGGTCCACGACCCACACGCTATGACGCGGTGCCGGCGTCATCGTGAATTTACAATAATCCGATACGGCGAACGGTGGATGATAAACTTGGGATAAAATAACCAATAGGTGCCTCTTAGCTTGCTTTTGGTGCGACGGTTGTAGCTTCAGCGATTGCCGGTCTACCGCCATCACCACACAATAAAACATCCATAATCTGACTGCATTAGACACGTGGGTGGATATAAGTACAGTGTAATTGAATGCGTTGCAACAGTGCACTGCAGGCACGCCGGAGAAGGTTAAAACTACCCTCCCTCCATATATTTTGCAACATATAGTACTTTGTTAATAAAATAATTTATAATATATTTATTTTTATTTTTAGTCGACATAATAAATTCTTATTAACATAAACTATCGTCATATTTTTCATGATATTATGTGATATTTTAAAGTAAGTTAATATAAATATACGGCACATCTTAAATCCTTATATTTTGTATAAATAAATATTATAACTTGTGTAATTAATTGAAACACCATCATCCCTTCAAAAAAGTCTGATTATACACGACTACGTTACAATACATATAGAGTTGAAAATTCTTTTCTTAACTCTGCACTAGCACTATACATGATTTATACCAGAGATGACTACACTTTTTTGGATGAAAATCTAAAGGGGAGATATTAAATGTATAATAAGATCGACTTTAAAATGATTTGTGATCGCGGTCGACTGTATGGCCGCCCTTGATATATATATATGGAGATATTATTTACTATAATAAAATTTTTACTTTGAAAATGCTCGTATGATTCCTGCAGAAATTTATACGTATATTATATAATAATAAATACGCGATATCATCATTAACATAATTATTTATCGACATGTATTGCTATTTATATACATGGAAAAATTAAAATATTTGTCACGCATGTTCTCTGAAACAACTCATCCGATAATTTTGATTTTTTTAAATAAAAGAATATATTACAGAACAGGTTTTAAGCCTATTTTTTAATCTATAAATTAATAAAAATCGAGTTATTAATCTTTTAAATAACCGTCAAATACGCAAATAAAGGCATATTTTATTTTCATTCTTGTTACTAATTATGAGTTATTGTTAAAAATTAGTATTTTAGTGAATAATTGATATAATATAACAGTACCGAACTTTTTCATAGTTTTTGATTCACACTATTGAAACTTTATGAGCAATTGGTTGTTGGTTCAAAATAAAAATAATAAAAATTTAGCTCGTTAAACAAAAAAAATAGAAAAGAAAAAGAATTTAAAAAAAAAATGTTGTTTTTATATGGTCATAAAAAAACATTGCTATACAGGATATCTATGTAAAGTTGATATGTCAAAAATATCATCTATTAAACGCCAAAAATATTATTTATCCAATTATTTTATTTTCTCGATCCAGCGTATTGGACGTACAAATGTGATGTATATACGTATAATATGATACAACATATATTATTTCCTTTGTGTGTATGCAGTATGTAATGTCGTCGTTACAAAAAAAAAGGTCTCGTAGAGAAAAAAAGGCGAGAAAAACGTATACAAATATAAAACGATCGATTCGTGTACGACGACTGTAAGCGGGGTTTTTGTTTTTTAATGAAAACTCAAACAGTCAAACAGCGCGCAATGTACAAATATTATATAAAAGCACAATAGTGTACAATAACATATATAAATATAATATATATATATATATATTACAGTATTATATACAGTTGTAGACTCTACGGTATAGAGTGCCATTTACATGCATATACTGAAGAATTCATCGAGTATTTTCGTTGGTATTTTAAAATGCAAACTCGGCTTTAACAATTTTCGTTATGAAAAAACAGGAAACCACGATGTTCCATTCATATATACTATATAGTATATACATACTATGTATGTTTTTAGTAAAAATGTAAAACATCGTAAAAATCGAGAGAAATAACGTAATTGGTCTCGGTCTCGTAGTTAATATTTTAATCCATCTCGAAGTACGATAAGTCGATAATAATATAATAATTATACTTAATATTTTGTCAACGTAATAAAAAGTATTACATTCAATGCCGTATCTTATAAAAAAATCATGCCTCTGATGAAAAATTATAAAATAATTATAAAAAAACTATATAATAATACATTTTTATTTTTTATTTTTTATTTTATTCAAATAAAAACGGGTTTAAGACCCAAAACAATAGTAAAAATACAAGTAAATAACTATAACTATACATCCATGTATAGTTTCATATCTTCAGCGAACACTAGTATTCTTATTTCTTACTTAAATAAATACAGAGGATGCTGCAATATTTACCAACAGAGAAAAAAGAAGATTTTCTGAAAATAAGAAGATAAGCCAGGCAATAATGTTCCTTAGGTTAAATAGAAAATAACTTGTAGTAAAGAATTGACACAATTATCAACTATATTTTTTTTTATTTTATTTTTTTTTATTATTTTGAAAAATACTACAGGAAGTTTTTACATTTCTTAACAATCTAGACTCAACCTGCAGAAACTAGTAGGTATAGTCCAATATTGAAGATTTTTACTGTTCTTAAAGGTGTCGTCAAATACAAAACTAGATAAATAGAAAATAAACAAATACACATCAATAGACGTATTCATCGCTACGCCCAGATTCTTAAATATTAATACTTTTCGAAGTGATTTTTATTAAAAGAATCATGAATTATTCTTATCAATTATCATTTATCACTATGCCCTGATAAACTGGCCATGCCTGCATGTAGATGTGGAAACTTTTACATAGGAACGTTTTTCAACGCAAGATGATAGCATATATAGGAATAATATATAATAATAGTATATGTATTTATATTATTTCGATAAATTGCAGTCTATGAACTCTGCTACAGTATAGGTATATCGTACACAACGTAATCCGTTGGAAATATTGTACTAAGTATAACCCCGATAATAGAGTGTTTAATTATGTTTACTCTCACTTAAAATATATATTATATATAATTGACTATTTAGCATTTGTGAAGACTAATCTTTTTTTACAGTAGGCCACACTAAAATGTTTCTTTCGTGCAGGTCTCCATTCATAGGACTGTATAAAATATAACACATAGAAATGTATAGAATATATCTTATATTACGTTTTGTGTCAATTTAAAAATATTCCTATGATCACTTTTAATAAGACTTTTTTGTGCCTAAGGTTGGATATCTCTGCAGTTTATAGATGTGATCACACTTTAAAAAATTAAACACATAAACTATAGTCTTCGAAAAATTAAAAAAAAAAATAATATTTTATCGTTAAATTATGTACAATCCATACAATTTTATAGGTTTACCTACCTATTATATTTCTAATGTAAAGAAGGTAGACATGCAGGTAATAAAAAGTAAATTTACTGTTTAAGATTAAGATAATTTTTACATTACAATAACATTTCGTAGTACAATTTACTTAAATATAAAAATATGTTCTGCATCTACAACTTTTATTTCTTGAAATTATGTTTTGTCACATTAATACATAAAATAAAATAACATAACATTTATGACGGTTATTCACACCCCTCCATCGACCTATATTCGTCGTTTGTTTGACCCAGCTTTACTTGAGTACATAATACTTGCTAAAGTAACCCAGTAAATATAGATAGAACCATCTAAAATTTTAGAAGGGAAGGTTAGATAAAGAGTTGTAGCTATAGAACTCAATATTTTTAAAGATTCAGCTAATATAAGTAATAATACAGTTTCTCTTAATTTTAATTGGTTTTCAATAGTTTTTATATAAATATATAATTGAAAAAATTTATTAATAATATTATATGATATATATATTATTAAAATTAAAACTTTGAATGTTTAGTATAAATTTATTATTAATATGTTGATTTGTTATCTTCGTATTTTTATTTTAAAGTATATATACAAATTTAAAATGGTTAATATAACAATATAAATCGAATCTATAGATAAAAAAATTATTATTGAATTTTTAATTATATTATATGTTAATAAATTATGAATATTCTAATAATCTTTTTAATCAATCGTAAAACGATCTGTAGAATTAATAATATTTTATATTATAATTTATAATACATTACCTGTACATTATATATTTATATAATTATACTTAACTTTAACAATTAGCAATGAAAAAGTTTTATTCAAATAAATTAACAAATT
This sequence comes from Rhopalosiphum nymphaeae, assembly GCA_036289425.1. NCBI lineage: Eukaryota > Metazoa > Arthropoda > Insecta > Hemiptera > Aphididae > Rhopalosiphum > Rhopalosiphum nymphaeae. Next base: position 13,392,171 of record JAZAQC010000007.1, on the reverse strand, counting down.
ATGTTACTGCGAATTTGCATTTAGATTTAAACATATTAATTTTGATAATTAGTTTTGAAAATAATGAAAATCAAAAGATAGAAGTGATTGAATCTTTTGATGCAAAGTAAACTAACTTGGTATAATTAAGTTATTAAATATCGTACTGAAACTTAAATACTAACAAGTTAATATATAATGCAAATATATACGGAGTTAGAACTGATTTATGTAATATCATATGTGTGTCTTATTTATAAGTTTTATCCAATCGAGTTAATTCCACACTAGATTAGCGACTACATCAAAACAAATATTTATAAATTCGATATTTTAAAAATGTTAATTTGAACTTTTTTTTTTCCAACCACTGAATTTTGTCAAAATGAATTAGTCACAAAAAAGTAAGCTCCGAATCTAAATAATGTACCTACTACAATACCAGTATATATTATTTTTTATTTGCGCGATGAAGGTGCTTCCGTACAGGACGGGAAGTAAAATGTTGTTAAAAAAATTACTGGACGAGCTTGATAAATAATAATAATAATAAATAAATTGAAAATCTCCGTTATTGAAATAACATACCATATATATAATATTATCGATTTGTCGTGTTTTGTTGTCTTTGTGACTCAATATATAAGAACGACATGACAAAATACACACACACAAACAGACCACTGCTCGACACAGCTGTCTTGAAGCGTCGGCGATCACCGCCCCTGCACACCCCCTCAACGCCCAAAACACGTACACACACACGTCGTTGATAACGGTGTATCGGCTGGAGGGCAAGGGCGGGACACGATACTCGCTGTGTTATTATTACGGCGCAAACGTCCAATATCCGACGACTCTCCTCTCCTGTGTACTTATACACTCACACACACATATTATACATATATATCATCGTACTTGTACGTACAATTTGCAGAGAGCCCCGCATTACGCCCCGCACTGGGGCGAGGAGGGTCGTCAAGTTCGCGTACTGCAGGCCAAATGCGACCGTATATATAGCGCGGTGGCGGCGGCGGCGGCGACGACGACGTTTATACAAGTCATATAGGGGTCGTGACGGGGAGTGTTTGCAAACATTCACAATCGCCCTACACGCACAAACGTATATTATATATGTGTAGGTATATATGCACACACGTCGTCATCGCTTCTCTCTTGCACTCATCTGTTTCTCCGCTCTCTCGCGGTCTCTCGCACACATGACGAACGCGCCCATATATAATATCCTGCTTTTCTTTCGGGTATACGCACGCGCATGCTATACACGTATATAATACATAATATAATATATAAATACGTGTATACATACTTCCGCCGTGCGTCTCTTCCTATTGTACACACCCGACACCCATCACCTGGATTGTGCGCGCGGGAACGTCGCTGGACATCAGAATAATATCACGCCCTATATAAATACAACAATTTTAAATTCGTTAAACATGTATTATGTTTATATTATTGTTGTCGTTGTTGTCGTTACGTTTAATACGTTTTGACAAAACCGACGGTGATCGACCCGACTACTATATACGGTATAATATGTGTGTCGCAATAATGCATGCTTATATATTGTGCCTGCAGTGTACAACAGAATAAACACAGTGACTTATATACGACTCGGGACAATAATTTACTCATCTATTAAATCGATCCCGTAACGTGTATTTTGGCACACTATATATATATATATATATATATATATATATATATATATCATAAATATAATCATAAAATATTTAATTGAAATTTTAAACCCCCAGGATCGTACTTGTTTATTTTATATTAATAATAATAATAATTTTATAGCAATAATAAATAATAATAATTAGTGATAAACTGATAAACATAACCAAATTCGGTAATTTGTATAATAAATATGTATAAAATAAAGTAAATACGAATATTACAAGTGTTTAAGTGTCTTTGATTGTTTTCTTAAACCAAAATACCTTAGATATAGCCATACCAATAGTATTGACACTTTTAAAATACACACATATATATATGTGTGTGTGTGTGTATGTATAGGAATACGTAAATATTAAATTTATTAATATTATTATTATTTAAATACAGTTTGGTATGGTATCTTTGGCAGCAGTGACTATTGAGATTTTGGAGCATAGACGATAGACGTATGCAAAGGATATGCAAAGAGTTACAGTTCAGCATACATGCTTGTTAACTATGCGGTTTAGAGCAGACACCTTTTTTTTAGCATGTATGTAATCAAAGAACTGAAATAACGCGTTTTAGAAAATAATATGTAGGTATAGATATAATTTGTTATAATCAATATATATGGCTTAATTATATGACGAGAAAATTATGAATAATAAAATATGAATAAAAAATTATTTTTTAAATAAATGTTTTTATTTTTCAACACAAACAAAATGTCAAAACAATTTTTTTTTCTTAATAAGAAGTAGTATTGTAGTGATAATAAATAGTTTTTACAATAGCAATTTAGGGACTTTTGAAATTTTGAAGAACGCATTTTATCAGTCACATATCCTGTGACCAAAGTCTACGTCTTACGGGACTTTGGCCGTTATTCACAACTCACACATATTTATATTTACATATGGATTACATAATATACCATAAACAAAGCACGCATATAACACGATGAAAACGACTTAATATAATAAAATGGTCAGTTAAGAGATACTATTGTAATATAATATAGTCTACAATGTATTTGTGAGTAAATCGACACTGACAATGGGCTAAATGGTAGCGAAGATATAGAGTCTTACTATATTTTATAATCCTTAAATTACTGAACGCTCAACGATGTATTAGTGCCATTGTCAGATATAAGTATAGGCACTACATAATATTACAGTTGGCAGTTGGTATACAGAAACAATGTTCATTTATAATTGATAACATTATTCTATTTAATAACCTTAGTTTTTACGTAAACAATTATAATTCATAATAATTGTATTATACGAAACTACATCTCATCTCATAATCAACTAAAATAATAATGTTGTTATAATATAATGTCGAGAAATTAAATATTAATTTAATCAAACGTCGTGGAAAAAACAGTACAATTAATAATATAATTAAGAAACAGCTACAGTAGTAACTGCTGACTGTTTATTTAACGACTCGGTGAATGCTGAAAAAAAATAATGGTTTTAACAGATACGCAGTCCTTGTTGTTTGTTAACATATAATTTTACATTGTTATAAAGCTACACAATGATACATATATCTGTATACATGTATACTGTATACCAATATAATAATAAAAATAGTTATTTTTTATATACACTAAGGCTTATGAACATGTTTATAACATGATTTTAAAGTTTTAAACTTAATATACCACAGAGGTATTAGTTTGCACTGCTATATTAATAGATAGGTAGTAAGGTAGGTAATAAAATAATACGAGTGGTTTAATTATAAAGTGAATTAGATTATACTTTATAGTTTTGTTTACAATAATTTTACACTATTTACTTATCAAACTACATCTTGGATACCTAGATCGTTTTCATAATTACCATTCACCAATAAGGTACATTTAATATATTTACATTTATCGAAACATAAACAGTTTATACAATTTTAATGTTTGATTTCACCTTAATAGATTATAATATTAAGTGCTCAAAATTAATGACACCTATAGTAATCATTACTGAGTGAATTCGCCAAGAATAAATACAAACAAAGGTACCTACATAGAAAATCAACTAATAATATAATATAATATTTTCCACAAATACACAATACACAAGTACGCTATACACTTACCAACATAGTAAAACTATATGCTTATGATGTACCTTTATTTATTATGCTATTACATACATCAAATGACAAATATCAATTATTCGTAGTTCGTTACGCGTTAAGAAGTTAATCAAATTTACTCACGTTGAGTATTTTATGTCTATATAGTAAAAACATAAGAATAAATGATCACAATATTTAAAATTAAAATACGTATTGATATTATATTGACATAAAAAAATATAATATTTGTCTACAAATTAGTATGTATTATTACGTATACAAATTGACAATGATTGTTAAGTATAAAATTTAACTTAAACAATAATTTGTAATGCTTTGTTTGCAATTAAAATGGTGCATATTATACTTTAAACACACAAGTGTAACAAATCTATATTGCTTTGTTAAAAATTATAATTGAACTTATACGTACATTATGCCTTGATTATATGTTATGACAATATTATTATGTACGTTATGTGAATACTTGTGTGAAACACCGGAACATTATATTTTTGTGTTTATACAGGTACCTATATTATACTCTTTACCTTAGGAAATCAGCAGTTTTCCAATATGATTTATTCAATATAAAAAGTTAAAATACAACTAATTACTTTTTTTGGGAAAAAACAGACGTATTCAACGTAATAAATACGTGTATGTCTTTAATACTTTTTAACTATATTTTTTATTGGCAATAGGTAACTGCAAGCCTATAACTATAATACGGTAACTTGTGGCTGGTATACAAAAGGTATACCTATCTATTTAATATACAATATATATAATATAGTACGTATAACTGTTTTAGGTTAGGTTAAATTATTTAAATAAAAATTAGTTTTGACCTTAAAATGTATTTGCCAATGGTTAATCAGTGACACCGTGGAGACCAAAGTCATTTTTTATCGTTAAAATGTAATATTTAATCAAGACACCTTATCCATTTACATATAAGATCAAAGTTTCTACAATTCTTATTGTTACTACGTATATAAAAAACAGCACCTTCAAAAGTTTACATTGCTTACTCAATCTATGTCCATACATATAGTGCATAGACAATATTAACAAAACTATACTAAATAAAACTAAATATATTTATATTATTTACATTTACAAAAAATTTAATTTGATTACTATGAGTATATAGGTACACATATAGTTCATTTTTAAAGCAATTAATTTAATTTTAACTAGTAAAGTACCTTGTATAAATGTTTAATATTTTTGTTTTAATTTATTGACTAAAATGTTTACCTATAAGTGCATAACCATGATTCACTAAGTATAAAATAATAAAACCCATTAGAGCTGACTTAATAAAACCGGAATTGTAATAATTTTGTTACCTTTGGGTATACGTGTAAATGTGTAATATATATGCACATAATCTTCTTTTATAGGGATTATTTGTTCGCGGTCATTGTATTGGTGGTTATCTAATCCCTCACGTTAGCACCTTTTAATGTAGATGGTATTTTGATCCTATTAAAAAGCTGCTAGAAGGTTACTGCGGGTATTAAGAATCCCACTTTTAGTTTTAAATTATTACAATATTTATAACGTAAACGGTAATTTTTTTTTTTAATTAACTAGTATTCGCTTTTTTTATGCCCGCAGGATTAGACATAATGATTATTATAACAGTATAATGAGATTATTGTAACAAAAATTATGATTGTCATTGTGTATAAAAAACTAAAAATTAATATACCAAAAGTCAAAATATGTGCATTTGTTGCCTATCAAAAATATGGTAATCGGAAAAAATTAACATTGAAAAATATTTAGCTCATAGAAAAAAAAACCAAAAAAAAAATTTAATTGAATAAATTACAAAAAAATAAACACACTCCAGTAAAACATTCCGTGGAAATGAAAGTCCACGTGAATGCCACCAAATTTTATTACCCAACTATATTGATAAAAATGTAGATACTTTTACTGATCTGTGTAAGGTAGTTCACTTAATTTATATTGTTATTTGTTAGATATAAATAATGGTGTCAATGGTATCATATACATAAGCCAATACATAAAATTAAACTTGAATATTGAAAAAAAACAAAATTAAAAACACAAATACAACAAAAGAAACAAAAATCTCGTAGTATAATTTAAACGAATGAAGCCAATATGGAAGAAAAAAAGAAAATTATCATTATAATATAATTATGAGATAATTTTTAGATATTAATTTTTAATGGGGTTTTTTTCTTTAGGCTTTTTTGTGTGATTTTTTTTTTACGATTCTAAAAACATTGTAAGGTGATAATGAATTAATTTTTGATTACAAAATCAATATTGCGGAGTTTCGGTTACAAACTTGATTCGCGATACTATGAATATTTATTATTGGAATATAATTCTTGATTTCTTTGTTAAAAAGGTAAACAGCAAGTGGTCAAGTGGGTATTACTCTTCTGTGCATTAGGTGTCGTCGTGTCAAATGATTTAATATTCTAAGCGTGTTAAATTTTGAATTTAATGATACAACATTGTTTACGAAAAACGCTACTGAGCAGATTGTCTCGAAACAGTTTGTCAACTCATATCACTAAATATATATTATGATGTGTATTTTTGATACATATTGCTAAAGGCATTTATTTATCTACAGTAGGTTGATGTAATTTTTTTCACAAAATATTTTGTTTATTATTTTATGAGTATTTAATTATAACAATAATATATCTTTATACTACATTATATCAACTTACATTTAACTAAAAAATGTAATTTCATCTTTCTGTAAATACTGTAAAAGAGTAAAAATAGGATCATAGTATAATTGAAAATATCATTGTGTATAATAAATTTCATAATTATATAATATACCTACATAAAAGTTTTAAGTTCCCACAAAATGTTTTTCAATTATAACATGTGAAGTTCTATCGCTGTATGAATCTTCCCTCGGGAATTACCGATTTATGCCAAAATAAAAAGGGGTATATTATTTCCGACAGACTGATTGCGCCAAATTTACGTGCGTAAACATTTTACAGTAATGTTATGATGTAATAATTCATATTTATTTTAAATACACGACATCGTAAAAATTAAAATTTAAAAATATAAAAAAAATTAAGATATTAAAATTTACATTTTAATGATTACCAATTTGTATTTATATTTTTAACATTATATAATAGTTATAATAGTGTAATAATATTTTTATCTCACAAGTTTTTTTAAAATTATAATCGGTCACACACGTTTTTTTTAAAAATAAATATAAATATTCTTTTGTTCAAAATATCTTAATTTTTACTGTAATTTTATTAAACGCAACTCCTTGTACATTTTATAATGCGTTAATTTTATGTTTTTATAATTTATTATCAATTGCTTTTAAATTTTTTTTACCTAACCCTATGAATTTTTTTAATGTTAGGACTATTTTTATGACTACTTTTAATATACATAAACATCTATTTGAACTTTTTTTTAATTAAAATTTCTAAAAATATAAAAATATTAGAATGCGGTTTATACAATTGTTTATAGATGTTAGCATAAAAAGATTCATAATTATTGCTAGTTCAATAGTTAAATTGGTTGCAAATGTCAACTTAAAATTTGGAAAAAAATTGGCATTATCCCAATGTATAGTTATATACTAAATAATTTATATATTCTCGAAATTTTGGATCATCAGGAATTTCCGATATTAAATCATCAACAAAACAATCGGAAACTTCATTTGGAAAAAAGTTAAGCCAAGTGTATATTATAACCAATTTTATTAGCTGATATTAACCCTAGTGCTTGAATTTTTCTGTAGCAATAAGCTATTGAGAAAAGTAAAAATTACAACTTAAAATAATTTCTTATAGCTAGGCAATAACCATACCGTTTTTATAGCATGGTGTATGGCTAGTTTGAAATCAACAGTGACATATTTTGATTTAAAAATTAAACTAAAATTTCGCAATCCTTTATTTTCAATATATGACAAAGCAAGTTTGTATGTTTTTGTTGGTTTATCAATAAAATACAAAATACTAAAGGTTCATACCATTCGTTGATAAATCCGTGAATTACAAATAACAATAGATACTAATAGTTTCTGACTTATATAAAAATTATAAATATTCATCGCAAGTAAATATAATTATATTAGATAATTCGTCATTAATCAATAAAAAATATTCATCTTTAGAAGTAGTCAATAGTCAAATCTATTTCATTTAAAACTTGAAGAACATCATACACAGATTTAAGATTTGAAGGAAAACATTTTTCACGAGCATGCTAAGTACTTTTTCGTATTGCGGTGACATCAGATGTAGTAAACTTTGAATTAATAATGTGATTACTCATTTCTGATAAAATAATTTTCCTGTAACGAATATTTATGTTTTTAAAAGCCACGCGCTATTATTGCATGGTGCATGCTGTAGTTATATTTTGTTTTACAATAATTTTACACAGTTCGTGATCATATACATCTATAAAATTAAAATTGAAATCGTTTATAATTTGATAAAATGAAATTTAAGTGAATTTTGTTGCTATTATCAGAGTAGTACCAAAATAAAACATAAAATTAAAATTGAATATTGTGAAAACAGTTTATTTGTTTTGTATATTAGGTAGGTATATTAATATTTATTATTTATATATAATTTTATATTTACATATTTCATAAAATAAAAGTAAATGTTTGCAACATACCATGCCTTTTAATAATATGTTTCTATCTTGAATAAATATCTTTGTTGGGCATATTTTATTTAAACAACAACACCGTTCGCCATTTTTAGAAGAAGAATAGATCAAAATATATGTAATAATTTTTTACAACCATTTTTTTCCCTCTATACTTGTCGAAAACTCCATTTGAATAATTTATAATATAAATAATTTAAAAAAAAAAACAAACTGTAAACGAAAATATTGTTAAATTGCGTTTAATGTGTAACGTAACGAATGTCTGATAAAATCACACTGTGATAGTTCTTATGTGATGATTTGATGAAGAATGATTTAGAAGCGTAACTTACATCGTACAACATAATAAAACACTGATACAAAACATGTTTTCAATCTGTCTACCCAATTATGTACAAAACTTTAAAATCTATAGCTTTATATTTATAAGAATAATTGTATTAAACGTACATCGTTTTTTTAAACATATGAATTATACCAAGTAGTTATTGTACAATGTTTAACGCAGTTAAATTTGGTACAAATGGATGACTGTACCAGAAAAAATATACAATTTTTATTTTGACGCAAATAGACTATATCCAAAACGATTTTTTTTTTAACACAAAGCTCCTTCCTATTCAGTCATTATTACCCCATCCATTAATTATTCTTATTGAAAAGAATATAATACGAGTACAAATTGTATACATTTTTAACAAAAAAAAAAAAAAAAATTATAACAAAATTAACATTGATATTTATTGTATATAAATAAGTAATTTCATCTAAAATTGAACTTAAAATATCTATAAAAAATAATTGTTTATATATTTTTAGATTTTATGGCATCATTATTAAAAGTACTTATGAAGAATCTTGTATTACCTACATTTTTAAAACTTGAGTATAAAAAATAAAGTTTTTATGAATTTCTCTAACTACAAAACAGTTTGCATTTCTTTTTTTTGCAAAATTCTCACTATTATAAATAAAATAAATTTTATACTAACTATTATATTTTTTAATATCTTTATGTAGATATAAGAGTATAACTTATTATATTGGATCTTGTATTAAAATTTGAAGAATTTGGCCCAACGAATAATTGTATAGACGTTTATAGAAAGAGAACTAAGAAAAATTGAAAATTTCTCATATTTATAAATAGCATAAAAAGTGTCAACATTTTTAAAAACTATACCATGTATAGGAAATAAAATATAAACATTTTTTGAACATTTCAAGTATATAGCAGGTATTTACGGTTATTCGTTTTTGAATTATAAAAGTCGTAAGATACCTATTTAAATTCAGTCATAAAAAAATGTATTTGATTTTCCGTTAGACATTTTTTTCTTGATATAGTTTTCAAAACGTAATAAGAACCTTATATTAAATTTTTAAATCTGAGGTACAAAACAGAATTTTTTTATTACTTAATTTCTAACTACAAAATAATTTATGATTTTCAAAACGTTGTTAAAATTCAAAATTTAAATATTTATAAAAAAAGGTATTGTGTTTACATAGTTTATATTATTTAATTAAGAAATGAATCACTATTGTTAGAAACTTTTTAATAATTTTTTAATTTTTTATCGATATTTATAAAAAAAATCAAACATTTTAAATGTATGAATAAAATAAATTATACTACATAAATATATAATACATAAAAAATGATTGTAAGACTTGGTGAAAATTTCAAGTTTTTGCGTTTATTCGTTTTTGAATATTATTACAACAAAATAAATAAATAAATTTAGTCGAAAACTGCAGGTTTAAAGTAAAAATGCCTTAATTTTTTGTTTTTTTCCCCGATTTTAAAAATAAGTACTAGGCATTTTTTTTTATTTTGGACCTCTCCGAAGTACAAGCTAGATCCAATTTTGCATCCCCAAAGGTGAAAATCTAAGCATTTTATCGACTACCTACGTATCGTGAACAAATACACAAACAAGAAATAAATAAATAACTAAAAACACACATAATTATAAAATCAATACACTCGTCGCCCCGCACGGAGTCTAAAAACCGTATTACTCATAAAAATGAATAGGTAATAGTGTCATATTATATACGATAATATACTCGATGATAAATATTTATAATAAACCGCATATTACCTATACGTATATATTATTGTGATGTACACCCGCAGCGCCTATTTTATATATGATCGATGCGATACCATTGTCGCACAATATACGTATAATATCGTCACCGTGATATTTCAAGCAATATATTATATATCAAATTATTATATTATTAATAAAGAACTTTTTATATCTTTTTTTTATTATTATTATTATTATTATTATTTTCAAAAACGTTATCTGCGGCGGTGCTCTGCCGCTATATCATTGCAGTCAGTATATAATATAATATGCGCTGCGTATACACACTGCTACGGCCGTGCGACGTGTGTGCGGGTGTGCACGCGCGCTCGTTTGTGTGTGTGTGTGTGTGTGTGTGTGTGTGTGTGTGTGTGTGTGGGTGAGCTGACGAGATAATGTGAATCATTGGGTAAACACCGGGCGGCACCCCATGCGACGACGGCGGTGGCGTCGTCGTCGTCGGCCGGGGCGGGCGGGGTTGCGGGAGCGTTGATGATGGATGAGTGAGGGAGAGACCGCTAGGCGAGAAGGCGAGCGACGGAGATAGAGACAGCACTGCCGACGCGTTATCAACGATTATTATGACCCGACTTTCCGAACGCGTTGTATTTACGCGGTGATTAGCTCTTATCATCCGCGCGCCTCACCTATTATACAGGGCCATTGTCGGTGGCGGCGGATAACGCGCGGTTGACGGATGTCGTTTGTTAAAACCGTCGCATGACTACGAAACGCTTCAGAAGATTAGTTAACCCTACGAACGCACACAAACGCACGCACGCCGACTTGTGTACGCGGTATCGCACGCACACACACACACCGCACACATAAATTATACACGGTATACCTATATCCATGTGTTTGCTTATGTAAATACGCCACTCGGATATATATATATAAATATTATATACACGTAGATATGTATTATAATATACGGTAACTGGCGATTTTTAAATAACGTACATGCCTTATGTAATACACTGCAGGCATACACCTATGCGGTTATCTAACACCTCTCGTGTGCACTGTTTAATATCATCACTGACATTATACCACAATAATGTACAAAATAATAAGTAGGTACGCGTTCGTTTGTAATCCCGTACAGTTTTCCAAACGATTACAACACATAATATACATGATACATTGTAATATGGGTATGCGCGTGGTACGCGTATAGGTATACACTTATGCCGCCCAACGACCGTGTCATACGCGCGGACTTACGTGGAACTGTGGTAGTGTGTGACGCGACGTAATACACTTGTATGTTAGCCATATTCTATATCGAAAAAAAAAAATTTATGGTATTCCAGACTTACTTATTAGTTATTGTGAGTTATAACTCGATAATTATAACAACAACATTTACTACCGCGACCACACGGTCACATTTTGTAATGGTATAATTACTGTCGAAACAGATAGATTACATTAAACAGTCCTAAAGTCGGTGTGACATTTTGTATAAAAATTGAATGCAATCGACCAGTTGAGAATGGTGAGCTCTTTTAAACTTTTATTTTAAACGACTAGTTTATAACTCTGTTGGTTTATCCTAGCAGTAATAAACCGTTTAATAGCTAAGTGTGCTGTACTCTTCTTAGCGATATTTTTTATTCTCATTTTTGTCGTAGATTTCCAAAAGTAGTATTACGTGCGTTTTCAAGTGACCATAATATAAATAACCGTAAATAAAATCAATAATTACGTTATGTTAGGGCGCATGTAAATTCCATTGGTACCTATACTTCCATTTATACTTATCTAATTTTTAATAGCTCGGATGGTTTAACCAATGCCTTTGGTCTGAAAAAATTGTACACAAACACTGAAACACATTCAAATAAAACTCCATCGTGATAAAACCAATGTATCAAAAAATGTTCACACACAGAATCTAAAATAACCGAAGTTAATTCGTAAATATTGTGTTGAATAAATACAAATATTTATATAACGATAATATATTTACCGATGTTAAGTCCTCAAATACTATAACGTAGTTTTATGTGTTGTTAGCTGAGGTATTATCTGATAATAATAGACATCATCACATGCACGCATCATCTAGTAAATAATACAAATTAAATTAACAAAATTAAAATTTATGCAAATTTCGATTTCATTCTTACATTTTTTATTTTTATTTTTATTTTTTCCCCGAACATCGTGTACGGCTATTATTGTGGTTTAATGCATCCGTTTACTTTTGTATCTCCGGTATTCCAAACACGGCTGACAGAAATTTATGATCTCATTGTGCTCTCTTTGCATCCGGCATTGTCATTACTTATACATATTGTATGTCCAACATGTATTATTATTATTACTATTGCGGGGTTTCGCGTACAAAAGTAGGGTGGCGATCTACAATTGGCCGTAAAATTCGTACCCATTGTGTCGCTAAGCTGCGTTTATAATCGGCGTACATGTAATAGGCTAGTTATATCAGTTTAGCAACAAGAAGTCATCTCCACGCGTCGTTATACTGACACATTATTATATAACAATATCAAACGGGAAACGCACACCGTTCCATTATTTGTCATTTGACTACAATAATACATTATTGCTACCCGTGTTTTGTAACCAGATTAACTTTAGCGTGCATGTTGAAAATCCGACTATACATCATATTGACAGAAAAATACAACAGGAACAAAACTGATGCATATAAAAAGTGTTGGTCTTACATACAACATACCAGGTGTTTTCTTTTAAATGCAATATACATAAATAACATTATAATAACGTTTATTATTTTTCGAAAACCTACAATAACGAAAGAAAAGATACACATTTCAGTAAATACCCTATACGGCTATACGTCCTACGTATATGATGGATACCGTATTATATTTATGGTATTCCTATTTAAGGTGTTCTTAATAATTAGGTGCCTAATTCATTTTTTAAGGGGTAATTCTTATAATCTATAATATAATAACATAACAAATATACTTACATAATATTATATTGGTTTAAAATCAGATCATTGGTTCATTATTTTTAAGATTTAGTTTAAATATAATATTATAACTGTGTATTTCCTATATTCAGTATAATCTGATAATTAAAATTACCATAACAATGGACGTTTTAAATCACAAATAAACTTAAACATACACAATTATATTATTTATTTTAAATTATTATGATATAATTTCATTATATTCATGGTGATTAATGATTACCCAAAACAATAAATATAAATTTATCATATTTCCAGCGTAGTGGTTATATTTTATACATAGAAAAGGTTTTAAAGGTATCTATTACCTATTAAATTATTTCAAATTGATATGAATTTTTATCATTTAAATTTTATTACACGATATAACATTTAAAAATATAAAACTAATTATAGCAAAGTAATAAATTATACATACAGAACAAGTTTTGTTTAATTTAATTGATTTAATTATCATATCATATCACTCTTATTAGTTCTATATCATTGGTCTAATATAGTATTTCATAGTTTTATACTAACCATTGATTGTATTTATTGAGTGAGTCATAATTAAATATTATAGTAAGTACAATTTATGTTGAACAACTTGATGCATTTAAATATAATCATCGCTTTGTATTATTTAATATTTTTAATGGTATAATACTTCCGTTGTTATTTAGTTTATTCTTTAAAATTGTTTATTTAATGAGTGATTTAAAACGAACATTAACTAAACATTTGTGATAAGTGGCTATACTGTGATTAATAATATATAATGACTGGTATTATATGTTTATTTATTTTATTCAAATTCTTATATCTTTTTTATTAAACAATATGTTTCATACGACTCATACATTTAAGTACTAAAATCATTTAACGTGTCATTTATATGTTAATAATTATTTTTTGACAATTTTACTATATAATTTAATTCGTTACATTCGTATTTTTGCCAAAAATGTTACCTAACTTATAATAATTCCTATTAAGTGTACCTACTAAATTAAATTTATAATGATATTAAAATTAAAATGTATAATTATTTCAATTAAATATTTCAAACATACTTATAGTATATTTTTTATAACTTACAAGTGTTGTATTCGTACAATTCAAAATATCTTTAACTTATATAAGTAATAATAAACATATATATGTAATAACCAGATAAATGTATAGATAAATTTAATTAGAGTTTTTGATCATATTTATTCCTCGTGATTTATTTATCTAATTATCTAAATATCTTTAGAGATGATCTAAGTTTTTTTTGTTAATATCAGCTGGTAATATTTTATTTTAAAAGGTAGTCAGTATCTACAAACTTTAAATAATAATTGTCATTTTAAATAATTATTTAGATTCCTAACTTCGCATATGATCGTTAAGTGCTGAAGTATATATTATAAAGTATATTCTATTAATATTGCCATATCCCATATATATATATATGTGTGTTTGCAATTTTGGCGTGCTACAACATAATCTGACTTTTATTTTTATAGTCAAGTGTAGACTCGACGAGAATGTAAATCATAAAAGGAAAATCTGGATTGACCATTCATTGAAATTGTTTTCAGTTTTTTCTATTTATCATCCAGGGTCGATCGCTTATTTTTTTTTCAACATTCAGTCTGTATTCAACCTGATATTCCTTACATTCGAATATATGAACTCAAGAGCGCTGAATGCATAATGGTTTATAATGAAAAAAAAAAAAAGTCATAAACAAATTAAGCGGATGTTACCAAGCAGAATGTTGCGTACAGTACCTACATAAAGTTTGAATACATTTATAGTATAAGGCTCAAGAAATATAGAATATAAAAATTTAACATTTTAGAAATATTTCTAACGTTTCTAATCACACACAAAAAATTAGGGAATGATGGATCTATATCATTGACCACTTCAATTATTCTAACAATAAAATGTTTGTTTAAATAATTGTAATTGCCAATAAAAATACAAAATATATTTGAACAGAAAACTGTGACTTTAAATTTAACTTCATTTAACAAAACATAATCATCGAATTCACCATTAATAATTCAAGAGTGAGGATAATTATTTTTTGAAAACAAAATACAATGACGTAGGTATAACTATTATCTTTTATTTATTTTATAATGGGCTTACCTAATGAATTATATATATTATTATTATTATATTCCTGAATAAATATCAACATTAGGTATTACTTACAATAATTAGATCGTATATTATGAACTTTCCCTTTTTTAAATATAATTCAGAATATTCAAGTAGTTATTATTAAATTTTTATTTTATGTAGTATGTACCTATATAAATTATAAGTTATGACTTTTAAAACTGTTCTCATTTTACTAAATGTTTCTCTGTTTGACCTCGATAGGATATTTCTATTGTTTATACTAGAACTAAATTATTTATAATTAATTTCGCTCATAAAGTGTTATCTTTTTTTAATAAATATAATTAAAGAAAAACAATTAAATAATATGTGTATAAATATAATTATTTGTAACTGCCTTGTCCTAAGTTTAAATCAATATCAGATCGGTATTTTAACCTTTAGTTATCGGGTATCGACAACCATTATTTTAAATATAATTGTCATTAAATACTAATTAATTTTAAAACTAAAGGTGGACATTAATATTGACCATTGATACGAACAAACGTGTACCTAGTGTCCACACTCTAATCTCTTACCGGATGGTAAGCATAATTTTTATTATTCAAATGTTAAAATGTTATATTATTATATCTTATAAATTTTACTTATAAAATGGTTTGTTCTTAAGTTAAAACTATGCAATTAAATTTTTTTTAAATCTGACATGATGATTGAAATTGATTATTGTAGCTCATTTCAGCACAAAATATATTACCTACTTAAGAACAAAAACAAAAAAAATTTCTTTTTAAATCTCATCTTGAAAGTATGAGCTATAAATATAAATATAGGATGTATAGATACACCAGCTAATAGTATCAGTAGATAACCAACATGTTCCAAAATTTCAATATTAATAACAACATATTTTAACTAAAGTTTTATAGATCAGTAATAAATAAAACAAATCCGATTATAGATTAAAAAAAATGTTCAATTTAATTTTTTAAATTTTTTAATAGCTATTTTAACCTATCTATTAAAAAAAATTGACTGAAATTTTAATTGTAAGAATAATAGTTGTTACTTGTTAGTAAAAACTAAAAGTCTGCATTTTTCTAAGTTAATCTTGTTATTGTAATGTCAATATTATTATGAATTATATGATACTTAAAGTCAATAAAAATATATTTATATATTAATATGAATCTATTTCAGTGTAATTTAAACTAAGTAGATTTTTTTTTAATTTGCATATCACATTAACTCAAAAATTAATTAATTTTTCTATATATTTTTATAAAATCATATGAATGTGTGAAAGTTAACTGTTTAAATATAGTTTATTTTTTCATCCAATTTAAAAGTATTTCTGCCATTTCTTATAATATAACATAATTGTGAATTTAAAAAGTTTAAACACGTACACGATTTATGTAGAGAGCAATATCATGACTAATTTAATCAATAGATTATTGATACAGAAACTGAATACTAATTAAACTATTGTTTACACTGTAATGCACGATATGAACCAAATTTTAGAATTTATAATAGATATGTACCTATTATAATTCCTAGAAAGTACAATCAATACCATTGAAATTAAACTGGTGCTGTACTTATAACTTTATTAGTTATCAAGTATACAAAATCATAGGTTCCTATACTAATATATCTCAATTCTTAAAACGTTTTTATAAGAGCTTATACTTTGCTTATAGATAAATATAAAAGTAATTATAAGTATCCAATAGTCACGGTTTTTAATTTCTCAAGTTGATTTAAACGAAACGATATCTATTATTTAATGGTTTTTCTTATTTTATAATTATGTCTGTATAATAAATTACTAATTATTATTGCTAATTTATATCTGTTAACCGTTATATTGTCATATAGTGGTATATTTACTGAAGATATATTTGATTTTGTTTATGTATATTAATATTTGTATAGTGTATAACTACTACGTAAGCGATTTTTGAATAATTTCTAAAGATGAATACATTTCTAAAAATGTATATTTTACTAAATAAAGTACTTTAATTATATTAAAAATAATCAGTCGTTATTTAGTAAAATAATAATATTCAATATATTTTAAAATAATGTTTGTACCTACGTAAAAAAATGTTGAGTTATAGTAATTGAAGGTTTATGCAATATAATTATATTAATAAAGTATCTATTATTTTATGCAAACTGTATAGGGTGGATGCAATAGCGTGGTGGCATTGGGTCACGTGTCAGTCACGTGCATTTGCGTAAGTACCGGATATTAAAAAGTATAAAATGCCCACTCGTCTCATAAATGTCACATAGTGTTATTGTTAGTGAATAATTACGTTTGTATATAATATTTACCACAATCAATAAAAGAAATATGGTTCACCTTCTAAATTAATACAGAAACATATTATTATATATTTATACTTACAGGTATTAATTTCAATCCAAATTATTTAAAATATTTATAAAAATAACTATAGAAATTAGAAATATTACATTTTGGCATATGTATGCAAGTAAATCACTAATAAAACATATGAACGTGGCTATTAAATTAATAAAATCGCTATAAAAGTATTTGAACTACATTTTGTAAAAAGAATTTTGAAAACAAATAAGTTAGTTAAGAAAAAATGTAATTATATAGGTAATTATTTATTGTATCTAAGTGATCTCCAAAATAAGAGATAACTTAAATCTTTGTTTGTATTAATATAAGTTAAATATTTTTCTGTATTTAATTTACATATTCTTAGTCTACTCTTGTAATGAAATAATTTGGTATGTTAGGGGGGATATTTCCTTTTAGGATTTTAAAACAATCAAATTATCGGTATTTTTCGTTCAGCTGACAACCATTAGGTTTTTTTTTTTATAATTTTAAGGAAATATAATATTGTGTAGGTACTGGTAAATTATTGACGCAATGATAATAAATAAATAGTTGAACAGATAGTTACACAGACGTATGAGACTGTCATAAGATGTGTAGGTATGTAAGAAGTGTTGTGAGTGTGAAAGAACATATTATATCTATTTGTATTTTTAAGTGCGTGTTATTATTGTTTATTCTTATCCATCGAATGGAAAAACGCTGATGCTTGTTATTCATGTACAGAGTGAATGGTGTGATTCACCAAGCATATGCTCATCTTTATTTTTCTTTTAATAATATTTTACTCAAATTTTGATGTCTGAAATTTATTAATATATTTAAGGACCATAATATAGGTATTTAAATACTTATGATTTTTGGTGTACCATTTAAGGAATTTTCTGTGCGATACAAACTTATTTTTCTCAAATGAAAATATAATATGATATAATACCTATATATACTCGTGAATCACGGTACAATTTAATTTTGGTTATGTAATTGATTAAAATATAGATACAAAACTATTATACAATCTATAAAATTGTTATTGTTTTATACATAAATGTCATCAAATTTGATTAAAACTTGTGAGTACAAACTATTGTTCAATTAACACAAGCATGTCTATAACAATGACTTAAACTATATTTGAAAATAGCCCAATATTTTGTCAATTAAGTAACGACAGTAGACAGTAGCTAAATTGTATTATAATTAAATGAATTATAATTTTGAGTGTTTTTATTTTCTTATATGCTTCTGTAGGTAGGTATATAAATTGAATATACACCTTATATTTACACTCCAACGTTCTTTATATATTAAACGACGATGACTATAATATATTTACATATTATTTATATGCTTATATATATATAAGGGCTATAGAAATACAGAGAAATTTCTTTCTTGAGACATGAATATTTTTTTTCAAATGTCATCGAAAAGGTGGGAGAGCTCTGAGACGTTAATTCAGGTACACGTTATAAAAACTATGAATGAAATAGGTTTATAATGGTTCGCCTTATATATTATATTATTATTATTATCATTATACATGAACGGACTGAATCCAAGAAGCCGGCGCAACGTCGTGTGAGGTCCCAGGTGCCTAGTCCGAGGATGTGGTTTTGTTTGGACACTCGGGCACTCAAAAATTATTTACACAGTCACTCTACACTTCTCTATACCTCACTAATAACAATAAAACTCGAAACGGGACACCCCTTCCTTAATACTTTATGCTTTTTATTAAATTATGACCGTTGGCGCGCATCGCACGATTTTTCAGTTGTATTAGTTCATCTATACTATCTGCACGCCCAACACCGAACTCACTTTGTTCTTAAAAATTCCTTTTTTAATATATATATATGTATATCGAATTACCTATTTTAACATTGATATTCTAATAAATATTTCGAATTAAATAATAAATGCCTTGAAATAAAAATTTAAAAACGTTTATAATATATATATAGATGAGAGAGAAAGGGAGTTTGTCAATAACGTAGTACTCTATTTGCAAGCTTTTATCTTCTACATACATTGAAAAAGGGTCATTCATAATACAACTAATATATAATCGACCACGCCAATAGCCAATCAAACAGAAACCTGGTAATATTTACTTACTTGCAAAGCGGATAATAGTAGCCATTTCCGTTTCGTATGAAAAACAAAGATGGGAGTTCGGTATCATGTTTCCGTCTAGTCGAGTACACATAAAAGACTCGTCCTTCGTTTGCTAATGGATATGTCGGTTAAGCGAAAACGAAAATAAAGTAACTTCAGACGTTCACAACTACCCCTTGGAAGTATATTTAGAATGTTTTACTATGTACCTACTATATATACCTTTTAATTAAATAATCTGTATTGTTTACTGTTATTAATTTCCACCTTGAATTGTTTGCACATAATATACGCGACGTACACCTTTTTGTTATTTTATGTTATTATTAATATGTATATATTTATATAGTATTGAAATATTGGTTTAAATAGGTATTAAATACCTATATAATAATTTTCGTACGCCTATCTATTAATAAAAAATGAATTATGATACTTCAAAATTGAACTTATATAGAATGTAGGGCGTTTATCTCTAAAAACGCATTAAAAGTATTATATCCGTGTATTTTCTGATTATATGATATGTTTACTCGTAACTCATATACCATAAGTACACATTTATATTTAATTAATTGTATCAATTCATATAGGATAGGTCAAATAATTTAACACCATATTTTTAATAAAAAAAAAAAAAAAAATACAACATAAATACACGACAAAATATTATTATTAATCATACCTATATGTAATCAAACAAACACGGTTTCATTTGCATATTTACAAATAGACATTAGACAATAGATAGTAATGAATTATGACTAATGAATATGTAATAAATAGTAGTAAATAATATAATATAGATATCTGTGGGTAGGTACCTACCTACTGAACGCATTGAATATTATATTAATTCTTATAGACAGCAATAATTACAAAACTTGAGAGTAGAGAGTCGAAACAATAATATAATACAGTTATAACAAATCTCAAACAACTTTACTTACATTCAATAAATGACAAATTGATAACAACAACAAAATGGGAAAGTAGATTAACGTGATTTAGTAAATAATAGGTATAGTACCTATATCCATAAGCAATTCAATTCAAGTGTTGAGTTACTATTAAAAATGGTTGTTTGGAAACCTCAAAACTCTACAAAAATATTTGCTCAGATAGTCAGATACTGACAGAAAATGCGAGTTAAGAAATAGTAATAAAAGAATTATACAAGAAAGACTTTATTTTAAACTCTCGGGTGAATGATGAATGCGTTGTTTTTACATTGATTTTAATTAAAATTAAATTTATTTATCTGAGGAGAAATAAAAAATTACGAAAAATGCGAATAGTTTTAAGTATATGATAATATTTAAAAAATCTCGTTTTCGACAAAATTGTTTTTAACATATAGTCTCTAATTTTTTTTTAGAAAGTATTTTCTAGTTACACTATAATTTTCAAAATATTTTGGTTTTTTTTTATGATTTATATATAAACATTTGAAATTTTAACATTTTTTCGAGTTATGTTGACAATTTTTTATTTTTAATTCAAAAAAGTTGAAATTATGTTAAGTTTCGCCAATCACTACCAAGCGTAAAACAAGTTTCTAATAAATTTTCTATACTAAATTAAAAAAAAAAGTTTAGTTTAAAGCCATATTATATTTTTATGAGCGTTTAAAATAATTTTAGTATAATTGAAAATGTGTAGGAAAAATGAGTACTTCTTAGTTATGTTTATGTAATTTAAAAAAATATGAAACATGGAAACTTAAAATATTCTGATTCTACTTAAATTATTAGTTGCTTTCTTTATTCAATAACATATTATCTAAAATGCTAATGCATCTATTTATATTTAAACTTTTCAAATGCATTAATTTTTTGAAGTATTGAAAGTATTGAAATTCAATTAAAAAACTCATATAAATTATTTTATAGCAATTTGAAAATATCGGAAATATAAAAACAGTTCTTTTTACAAGCGTAAAAATTTTGAATTTTCTTCACATTAAAAGTAACATTTTTATCAAAACTGTAAGTCGTATTTAAAAAAAAATCATATAAGATTAAAATATTATTACATATTAAATAAAAGAAGAATTTCCTAACATAAAGAATTCATGAAATCGTACATTTATATATTTATATGCCCTATCTTCTTAAATGTCTCTAAAAATTCTAACATTTCGTGTTTCATTTAAAAACACAAAAAAAACATGCTCATCTGAATTGGTCCACACTCATCAATTATTATTTTTTTTTTTTTTTATTAATTTACAATACCTCGAAAATAAGCGAGTTCCTACCTACAAATAGATAACGCATAGTAAAGATTATGCATGCTATTTAATATTTATAGAAATAAAACTATTTCTTTACATTTACTACGCCTTTAACTACTCCGGATAGGCATTATATACTATTTGTATTTAGTACCGTGCTAATAAATAATAATTGGTTTTACTTGGCTTTGTTTATATAACTGGATTATTTATACATGTAACATATGTCTACTTATATTGATATAATATTTTATGTCGGTCATCGAGGTTATAAAAATGTTTGAAAAGGTTTTATGTAGTTATAGGTACTTTCATTACACATGAAAAATTTTATAAAAATTAAATATTATTTTAATTTCTAAATAGTTTGAAAAATCACAAAAAATTGTATAGAAAATATGTAAGCAAGCAAATTATTAATTATAAATAAACTTTGATGAACAACAATTTGGCCATGGTTCACTTTAAATTATTTCTCAAATGCTACGATTTATGATTAACATTTAAATGTTAAGTGTATATAAATCAATTAAATGTAGATATTTGAAAAATTCAACTTTTTACCTTTATTATTTTACTTTTAATTACTAAATAATATATTAAAAAAATTATCAAGACATTTTGATATAATTCAAATACACAGACTATGTTAACTTAGGATTAATGTATACATTATAAACCTGTAGTAATTATTTTTAAATTATGCGATTAAAAAAGCATCTTGATAACTTATAAATTTTAAAACATAGGATCTAATTAAACAAGTTGTCTGTAAAAATTATAAGGTAATTAATTATGAATCCAATTTTTATATTTTATGCAGAACAAAGGAATACTGAAAACTAATACTAAGCTACCTGATTTTAAGGTAATCGTGATCCATCACTTAACATATTTTTATGTAATAAACACAAATTGTATCAAATTTTCTTAATTTTAAAAAAATGATTATAAACCTAAAAAATATGAATTAATTACTGAATGCTATACTATATGTTGGTAAAAAATTTAAATAATTCAAAACCAAATAGTATTTTATTAAGAAGTTATAAATATTTTTTCATAAAATTATACTACTTTGTTAAGGTTGCATATTTTTAAAAATCCAAAATTTCCCAACTACAAATTTGCAAATAAAATAAAGCATATTTTTTTTTCTAAAAAAAATAAATCATTTATATAGTTAATTAAAAATACCAGAAAATATTTAATGCAAAAAATGTAAATGGTAAACACGATCTTATTAATATCTAATAATAAACAAAACAAAAACTAAAAATAAGTATAACAAAAAACAATTTTGATTCTTGACTATGAATGAAATTAAAATAAATACATTTTTTGATATTATTAGTAAATAATAATAATAACATTTAATTTTACATAATGTACCAAATATTTAATATCATCCTACAAACTTAGTATGTGAACCTTTAGCTAAGATAACATTATCATCTTTCCTAAATAATGTCACTTTTAAAAATGCTAAAGTTCTTCCAAGTTTAATAGTTTCAGAATCAATAACTATTCGGTCACCAATTTTTGCTGAATTTAAATACCTAAAAACAAATAATAATAAATTGAATTAAGTTACACAGTATTAATTATAAGTTATTTTATATATTTTATAACTAAAAACTGATAATAAATGTAATTATATTGATCGAAAACAAAAATGTAATAGTTTCAAACATTAAATTGTGATTTTATATATTATTTTTTGTTACTCTCACAAGAAGATAATGGAGGCTTCACTGGACAAGCTTTCATAAAGGCACTAATATATAATAATATTTATTAATATATATTATTCATAGTTCAAACATTAACAAAAATTAAGACTAATAAACTTATAATAAATTATAAATATTTTTACTTTGAATATATTAAAAG
Source organism: Rhopalosiphum nymphaeae (assembly GCA_036289425.1). NCBI lineage: Eukaryota > Metazoa > Arthropoda > Insecta > Hemiptera > Aphididae > Rhopalosiphum > Rhopalosiphum nymphaeae. The sequence goes on along the minus strand of JAZAQC010000007.1, from coordinate 13,367,911 downwards.
AATATACATACGAAATATGAATATCAACTGAAACACCACTGTTAGGTGCCGAATCAATGTCTTCAACAATTCTTGGATGAGTCAATACAGCCATACTAGACAAAACATCTACAGCGGTAGCTGTAAAACCTCCATGAAGTGTACCATATCCATTGGTATGTTGTTTTTCAACAACCATCTCAGCAATACATTGGCCATTTCCAGCTGATATTATATTCACCTTTATAAGAATAGAATAAATTTAATTTATCTTTAGTTTATTATTTGATTTGGCTTAAAAATATAATATTTTAAATAGATATTTTATTTTGCATTTAACTAATGCCATTAAATATAGGTACCTACACATATAATTAAGGATACCATGTATACCTTATTAATATTAATATTTTTTACATCTAATAAAATTAGACGTTTCAATTAATTGATTACTATTAAGATATAGTTGGATATTATATTATATTTATAACTAGATAATATATATACATGTTAAGATTATATTGTTATCCTACACAAAATTATATTGATAATTTAAAATAGCTCAATTTTTTTGATTATCGAAAAGTTATTAAAAACTTACAGTGTAAAATACAAGAGTAGTTATGAGGGCTGAATAGAATGATGCTCTCTTCTTTAAGTTTCAAAAAAAAAATTAAATACCTCCTATCACGGTCAAAATTAAAATAATATCAATATATTAACAAGTTAAAATATTTAATTTTACTTGGTGTATTATAGATAATAATATAACATACAATAATTAATAAGAAAGTTAGTTACTAGTAAATAATTATTTAACAAAATTTATCATACCTTGTCTAAAATTCTATCATATCCATTACGTTTGATTGAAAAATTCAAAATTTTTCGTATAGATTCTAATACTTTGTTGCTGTTCATTTTGATACATGTGCATTCAATAATAAATTGTGATTAGCATTTCATAAATAAATATGTTACATAGAATGGCTTAAACAAATGCAAAATATTAAATATTTTAAACGATTTAGAAAATTATGTTTAAAAATTTCAATCTTTCGCAGTTCGTTGATTTCCTGTAGTCACTGATCAATATTCATGAATAAAACCATGACAAATTCATTAAACTATCTATGATTATCATATATTAATATTATTATTATTTATTATCATAAATTAAATCTACTTTGTTATGGATAACACAAGAATATGATAAGTAATCGTATTTATCACACCATAAATACACCGTGTTCTACGCATGTTACGACTAGGAGAGACCATGAAGACTAATAATAAAGAGGGCAAACTCTTGCAACCTATTGAACAATTAATAGTCACACTTTCCAGAGTGGGGTCTATGACTTTAATACTAATTTTTATGTATATACATTATACTTTACCCAATTATCCCATAATAAATTATGTACCTATTATTGTTAATAGCAATTTTAGGCTGTCTATCAATTCATAGACGTACGTACAGGGTGCACAAAGTGTGCTCAGACGCACACTACGGATTTTTATGGACCGAAGCGCGCGATATCTCATTCAAATAGCCCTTATATTGGTTTATAATGAATACACCTAAATAACCGATCAATTTTAGATTATAATTTTACAGCGAATTTGAAAAATTAGAATAATTCACTGTGTGCGCTCCGTAGTTGAAAATTTGTATACAGTTTAACGTATAAACGTGTAATAGCTAATATTATATATAATTAATTAAAAATTGTTATGGGCTATCTGTAATTGTGCATTGAGAAACCAATAGTTCAATAGTTTATTTGAGAGTTGTGATTATCTATTAATGACAACATTATTAATTTTTTTTTCTTTTCTGATTGTATTTTAACTTTTATGTCAATCCGCCACGACTACTTTCTCTGAAACGATGTCTGATGTGTGCAACTTGTATTTTTCTATTAGGTACATTAAAAATTAAAAGCACACTGAGTTTAAAAAAGTCCAATACTTTTAATATCTCTATTCAGGGTTGGACATATCATAGTTACATATAACTAAGTTATATAACTCGATTACTTTTGTAACTTGTAACTATTGTAACAAGTTACTCATTTTTAATTTAACTTGTAACTAATTACACGTCTTCCTGCAACTCAATATGAAAGTTACAGTTACAATTATAAGTTACATTATACATAATGTACATATTTAATATTTACCACTGTGTAATAAATTATCATATTATTATAAGAAAATGTAAATATGCACGAGACGTATTTCGTACGATAGGACGAAGTAGACTGCAGAAATTACAATACACTTTTTTTATTTTAAATTCAATTTGTGTTTTTAAATTGTATTATCATATTATATAAATACTAAAATACCATTGACTTATATATATAGTTTAATAATTATTATAAATATTACTAATTTTATATTATTATATTATTACTCATTTCATAAGATTATTTACCATTCCATTCTTATGACCGTTACGTTACACAATTGACAAAATTATAAAATTATAATAAAATTATATACCTTAATTTATGTTCTTTATTATAAAATTGAATGCGAATTTTTATAATATTCGTACCTAATTCTATTGTATCTGTGTCACTACACAATTGTATATATATATTGTTTTGTAAATAGAGTTTTTTCCGTCAACAAAGATAATAATAATAAAATGTTAGTTTATGCATATATTTATTTAATATTTTTCAATGTAACTTTTAACTTTTAACTTAGTTACATAATTGTAACTTATATTCAATTACACAACATAAAAGTATTTAGTATCTTGTAACTGGTTACACAGTTTTAGAGTAACTTGTAACTTGTAACCAGTTACAATAAATAAAGTAACTTGCCCAATCCTGTCTGTGTTATAATAAAATATTATTAATATATATAGGCACTACACCACTACTAGCTTTTAGAGTTTTCTCACGCCAATGAATAAAATAAATTACGAGTTACAATTGAATATTCAAACTGAAACATCTTTCCACAAAGCAAAAATCCAAGAAACAATAATTAAGTACAAGCATTTTAACAGTAAAGTTCAAAGAATACTACTTCAACATGGTCTATTACTGAGAGGTAAAAGTAAACAAAATACTGATATTTCCCGATGAATTGTTAAATTAATTACATTTTCTAATTTACTATCAACCTAGTATTTTTAATAAGCTTTTAAATGGTTTTTGAATTAGGATATTTTTAGTTTCTGTGGTTTAAAACAATATATTTGATGAATGAGTTAGGAATCAACAAATAATAATTGTAGTATTCACATATCACAAACCTATTAGCCATTAACCACTGCCCTTTTATAATACTAGTATACTTGCTACCTAACTTTGTTAAAATTTAAAAGTATTAAAAAATGGTCAAATAGCTATCGCTGTGCTGACGTGCTGTTCAGTCGTATAGGTGTCGAGTGGACTTTGTCTTTGAGTAGATCATTACGTAGGTACTGCTGTACTAGATGTGTTAAATTTTAATTCAATGATAAATTATTTTAAGTGGAGATAATCAGTCAACCTATATTACTAAGTATGTATTTGTATTAGGTATACAATTATATCACTATTATAGTAATTTATTTTACTATTATACGTATTGTGGATTGGTTTAATTTTTTTCCAAAAACATAAGATCAATTACTTGATATTTATAATTTACATCATTATATATTGTATTGGTTATTACCTAACTTTAAACCGAGACGGCAAGATTTACCATAGAACGGTGTGAAAATATTCGTAGTATATTAATTCGTAGTAAAAAATCGAGTCTACAGAAATAATATTATTAAATTAAACAAAGATAATTAGAAATTTAGAACCATAATTATTTATTTTTAAAGATCTTTTTTTGCTTATTTAAACTTTAAATGTCTATAATAAAAAAAACTGTTTAAAAATTTTAAAGATTTTTAGGTTTCAATAAGATCTACTACTGAGAAACCTCGTCTTAATTTATTAAGCCTTAGCTATAAAAACTGAAAATTGTATACAATTTTAATTAAGTTTAATTAATTTTTACTATACTAATCCAATTTTATTTAAACATATGATACTGATCGATTGTAAAATTACGTTAATAAAAATAATAAAATTAAAAATGCACTAATATATTGATAAATTTTAAATACCTAAGTACTTTCCCAAAAATATTGTGTATCATTGTACCAAATATGTAAAAATATGCAATCAAACTTTTTATTTAATTTTAACATTTCACAAAACAAATTTGCTTATATCTTGCCAAGTATACCTCATCTACGAACACCAGAAAAACATAGGTAGACATTTAGTTTATTTTTTAGGTGGACTATAAGTTATAATAATCCAATGTAAATTGCTCCGCAGGGGCTTTATCTCCGCACCCTCTTTCTATACACAAGTATAACATATTACCTTTGATTTTTTGGGAGTCTATAGAAATATTTAAAAAAATGTAAATGCAAGAAGTGCCAAATCCTAAATAATAAAACATGATGCATTTTAAATAACAAAATTGTTGGTACATAAAACAATAAAAATGCAAACTAAAAACCAAGAGTACGATAACATGGATTAGAATAGCGATTTACGAACATTTTTTTGATTATCTATTTTTATGTGAATAGGTATAATTATTATTTTTGGTTACGACATCAGTAAGGTCGTCCACCTGTTACCACTTAGTTGTCATTTGGCACTTATACTTATAAGTTATTACCAAACAATTTTTATCTTTAATCGTTTTTGTTTATCTTCAAGTAGGTAGGAATTGTTGTCTAAAAAAACAACAGTCAAAACTCAAAATGGACTTAGTACCTTATCAGTTATCAGTTATCATATATTATCAACTATCATTATCGTTATCATTATCGGTACGCGGCATATATTAATGAATTATGCAATTGTTGAAGGCTTAGAGGCGACAGCCAAATTTCAGAAAACATTTTAAAATAAAACTAGTTGAAAACCATTTTTTATTGCTCATAGACTTCAGTATTACAATAATGTTACATTAAGTTTCAAAACAACTGCATTACTAACGTTTACAATTTTCATATTCATTATTAAAATTAATTATTATTTATTATGCATTTAAAAATGTATTTTTATGTTATTTGTAATTTATATTTAATTTTAAACATTAGTTAGTTGAGTTCAGAGTTGAGCATGGGAGAAAGAAAATTTACCAAAGGCTTAGGGCGGCCAGGAATGGCAGCCCAACTTCGAGAAACTGTATCTCAAGTTGTCCGCGATAGTTCAAATAACGTAAGTCTTAATTAGTAAATCTACTTTATTTTTGTAAAATATTTTTTTTTAATTACTTAGTTCAAAACATTTTTTGTAATTTAATAATGCTAATTCAGTAATGGAACTATTTTTTGATAAATTATTGCTGAATCTATTAGGTTATTTTATATAATGATTTTAGGCATATTGCATAATATTGCTTTTTATTCAATAATTTGAGTATACTATTGACAAGACTTTTTTAATGTTAATAATACAAGTAGTAAAAGTAATTATTCTTTAACTTCACCTCTTTAACTAAATTATAGGATATAGAATAATTAAACTGTTAAATAAAATTGTCTCTACCCCGGGCCACAACTGTCCTAATTTCACATATTTTCATCATTAATTTCTATTTATTTTTTTCTATTTATCTAATATAATTATCTTCTCTACTGATATTTTATGATAGTTGTATAATGGTTAATTAAACATACAATTAAAATATTAAATGTTGATTTTGAATTTTAAAGTTAATTTAAGTAATTTTAAAAGTTTAGGTTAAAAAGTTTAGTTTTAGAGTTAACCTTGATTTAGAAAATAAAATGTGTACCTAATTAAATAAATTCTTATCTATTAAAATTATTAATTAAATAAAATAAAAATGTTATTTTATAGTTATTTTTTTAAAAAATGTTATACATTTTAATAATTTTGTTTATAAATAATGTATAAATAATAATATTTTATTTTTGACAGCAAAAATGTTTTCAAGTAGATCCATTAGACTTTGAAGACTATATTGCTAAGAACCATACAGTTTTTCAAAATGATCCTCAAAGAGAATTATTACTTTATCCTTCTGACGATGTTTCAGTAAGTTTATAACTAAATAAAATATTTCAAATTTTCAAATGTTAATTACATTAAATAATTATGTAATATTTATTTGATGGTTAATATATATTTTTTTAATAAAATGAATTTTTTTTTTTATATAGCAAGTGGTTTTACCAAGAAGATATCGTACTATGGACCCCAGTATTCCTTCTAACGCAGACACAACAGATTGCTCACTTTTAACAAAAAGATGTATAGAAAGTTACTTAGCTAACTGGAATGTTATACACTATAAATATAGTGCATATTCAGGATCATATATTCAATTTCCATCAGAGTAATTATGTTTATATAATTGTTCTGTATAAATTTAAACAGTATCTATCACTCATGTATATGTACTCATGTACCAATACTTATTTACATTTTTTAGGGTATTCAAAAATGATGATTTCAAAGAAGAAATTTATGAGATTGATACAGACCTAGATGGATTAGATAAAGTAATACAATTATTGCTATGTGGTGTAATATTATTATATTGTATAACCTATTAAACTAATTTTTATTAAAAAGGATTGGAAAACAATAAAAAATGATAGTGCTTTATTCAAACAAGGGTATTTATATAAAGGGCCTGATGGTGGTGGAGGTGCCTCAGAACGAATGTTTGCTAATTTGGCTGGTTCAAAATCCTTCAAACGACGTTTTTGTATATTGAAGTAAATTTATATATGTGATTACTAGATTTTTTTAAAGTTATACTGTTTTATCTAAAACTAAAATATTTCTTTACTGCTATAAATATAAATATATAATTTATTATACATTTTTAGACAACAGGTGGATGGAACATACATATTAGAGGTTTATAAGGATGATAAAAAAGGTGATACTAAAGCAACAATTGTTATGGATTTGTGCGACAAAGTGATTCGGGTAAATATTTTTGATTATATACTTTATATTTTACTTAAACTTAATATTGTTTTATAGTACAATGTCTTTAAATTTTTAGAATAGTAAAAAAGGGCGATTTTGTTTTGAACTACGAATGGCTGATACTGATAAAAGCTATTGTTTAGCATCAGATACAGAGCCTGAACTTATGGATTGGATGACCAAATTACAATTAGCATTGCAGCACAATAGTGACAAACGGGAAGAAAAAATACCAGAAAATAATAGTATGAAAAAATTTAATTTAATCATTAAAAAGCATGCAATATGTGTATCATAGAATTTGTTATTGGATTATACAAACATAAAAAAAATAGTGAAAATATCATCATAGTATTCATATAAGTTTGTTTTAAATGCTTTAACTTGACAAATTTGATTAGTAGTATTATAATTCTTAAAGTTTTCCATTACAGTATTCTTGTAGCGATGTTGTTAAAAATTGTATATTCAATTTGGTTTTAATCAAACATAAAATTATTTTTAGCATACTCTATTTTAGGCATTTCTTGAATCTGTAACAAATATTTAATTATTATAAATGTAGTTAGAAAAGTTTAATTTGTATATTTAAACAGTATAATTATGTTATTTTAAAATACCAGACAGCGGTGCTATTTCTGGGAGACCATTCACCTGTATCCTATTTTTATCCATAATTTGACTAACTTTTAAATATTAATAAAGACTTTGGCTTTACTATTTCAGGCTTAAATGTTATTTTATGTAAAATGCATATTAATATATATTTAATAGCTCTACTATCTAGTTTTGCCTGATTCTGACCATTTTTTTTTCATGCTGTTAATAATATTTATAATTAGATATTAGGCATAATTTGAATGCATTTCTGTTTCACTTTAAACATAGGTATAGACACCTTAATCTTTAAGAAAAAAATGTTAATTAAAAATATGGGTATTTTTTTCTATACAATTTTTCTCATAAAATGGTTGCGCTTCTTATACAATAGTACAATACTGAAATGGCATCCCTAATATTAAGATTAATTTACATTTTTAAACTTTCTGCTTTTAACTCTAAACTAGAATATATATTTTCAACAATTTTTTGCTAAGTATCATAATTTAGAATTTTAAAATAAGAAAGATGAAAATGTAGTTTAATTTTAAAGCTAACATTTTTAACTTAATTGTCACAATAACAGCATCAATCTTTTTATAAACAGTACATTTTATATCAAAATCAGATAGAAAAAGTTTTGAATGCTTACATTTTATTCAGAAGTTGATTTACTTTATTTAGTAGAAAATACAGTAAACTCTCGATTATTTGTGTACTAATGTTGTACGACAACCATGGATAAGCAAATTCCCATATTAGGAGTCAAAAACTAAAAAAGTATTTCTATTTTCTGACTTCATAACCCGTGGGTGGGATGGGGCACTATTATCAGAATTACAGCTATTCAGGGTAAGTTTTGAATATTTTTCTAACGATTTCTTTTACAGTAAAACCTTGATAAAACGGAACTTCAGTAAAACAGAAACTCTGGTAATACGGAAAATTTCTTTGGTGTTTTTTTTCAAATTTCATTTTTTTGAACCTCGTTAACACGGGAAAATTACATGGTCTCAAGCAATTCCGTCTTATCAAGGTTTTATTGTATTATATACACAGCATAATTTTTTGGTTTAGTGAAAGGTGGCAGATAATCGAGAGTTGATTATATGACCTAAGGTTAAAGATCTAGGGCGCATTATATTTAAGTAGAATTTTAAGTGTAGCATTTTTTTGAAAGTAGACTGCAGAATCATAATTTTTTCTATCTTATTCCGGTTAAAAATAAAACTGGTAGACCAGGTATGAAATAATGAAGCCAACCAGGAACATATGTTATTGTATTCAACACATTTCTAACAGTGAATAGATGTTTTCACTTCATTTAAGTTTGAAAATTGTTGTTATCAGTTATAAATATATGTTGTATGAATTCATTATTTTATATTTTTAAATTAATATTATTTGCTTTATTTTATACCATGTTCTCTATATATATTTGAATGTTATACTTTCCAATTAAAAATATCTTTCTAAATATTAAATAGGTACCTTACTAAATATTTTTTATAATGTAATATGTATTGACTTTACACTACTGGTTTATTTAGAAGAAATCGCTCTCAGTGACAAGAACATACCAAGTATACCACCTAATGATAGTTTTGGTACATTAAAAGGCTTAGAACATAGTGTAAATCCTCAATTGATGAGATACGCAAGAGAAACTGATTCGTTAAATGCACATGCACGTCAAGAAAATAGAAGAAGACTTTTTGCTGTTTATCCATTTTTACAACAAGTAAATAATATTCTTAGTATACAATTTTTTTATTATGTATCAAACATTTGAATAATGTTTTTAAAAACTTTTAATTTTATAATATTCATTACAAAAATAAATTAAATAACTTATTTTTTACAGCCTAGTAGTTATATTAGACAAGATGTTTTAAATCAACCAGCTGATAGTATATCAGAGCCATACAAAGAAAAGTTTGGTCAGAGAGTTCTAATTGAATGCCAAGCATTGAGCTTTCGATTACAAATAAGCAATGAGGAAAACGATGGTTCTGCAAATCAAGTAATAATTGTTTTCTGTTAAGTAGTTTTATACAAATATTTCTGACTTATTTTAGTGTTGAGAATTATTTAAAAAATATTTTTAAGTACCTAGTAAAAAATCAAAAACTGTGTCATTTAGCATTTTACAATTTATGATATAATCTTAAATTGAAGATAAGATACTGAGTCTACATAAAAGTGATGATTTTTTGAAATTACTTGTAGTTTTTTCTTTTAAATAAAAATAAATAAACAATAAACAATTTTAATTAAATACTAATAGGTCTAACATAAGTTTAGATCTTAAGTTGCCAAATTTAATTGAACTAAACAAATAAAAAATTAGACAAAATTCTTAATCATGAAAAATTTTCATATAAACAATATTATTGGAAATATAATAATTATTATATTGTACTTTATATTTTTAAGTAACAATTCTAAATAAAATGTAAATACTTACCTTCTTCTTTATTATTATTTTCTATAATATATTCCTCTAAAGTATGTAAATATTTAAATAATAAACAATTGTATTCTTTATCAATCGTTATTTATTAAGGTATTATTAATGTTATTAATAACACTTCTTTAATTTAGTATTTTTCTTTTGTATAGGTTGAACCATATTTTACAACAATGGCATTGTTTGATATACGTGCTGGTAAAAAAATATCAGAGGATTTCCATTTTGATATTAACCATGACAGTATGAAAAATCTACTTAATCATGATAATCAAATTGATGGTCATAAGTTTATCGAGATATCAAAAAATTGTAAAGTGACCAAGAATTGGTTATTCAAGCAAAAACAAGTAATTATTTTATATAACTATTAACACCTGTCTCTAAAGTTAATGCAGAGTAATTCCTTTATAATGATAAAAATTCTGTACTAATCGTTTTATGGTTTTTCAATTTTTACTTTTACTATTCTGGAATTATTGGTTCATTAAAAATAAATCTTCTATAGGTAATATAACTATGATATATATTGATACAATTGAAATTTAACTTAGTTTTTAGTAAGGGTAACTAAGCAATCCTATTATATTAAATTATATTTATGTTATGCATTGTTTTAAGTATTACAAAAAAATAAATGATAACTAATTTAAATTAAATGTTTTTCTCTAGAATGAATAACGGATGAATATATAATATTATGCAAATTATTAATGAATTATCACTTATTTATTCATACTATTATATATATATATACATTATTTAAAAGTATTTTTATTATATTTTTAGGCAATAATGTGTATATCAAAACCCCATCCAGATATATTCTTAGTTTTAAGAATAGATAAAGTACTTCAGGGTGGTATAGTACGTGTTTCTGAACCATATATTAAAGCAACAACGAATAATAAAGATAATGGTTTAAAAGTATTCAAAGCTGTTAAAAATATTTGTCATAGGTAAACCAAAAAAAAAAAAAGTGGTGAATCTAAGTATAGTTGTAATAAAAATAAATTATTAATTTGTTTTTATTTTTTTTAGATTAGGTAATTACCGAATGCCATTCGCTTGGTCTGCTCGACCTTTATTTCGATTATATAGTTGTGAACTAGATACTTCTTCTGATTATATGACATTGTACAGGCAGGAGCTTTCTAAACTAGGAGATGATGATATGGTGAAAATACTAATGGAATATCGCAAGTGAGTTAAGTTTATTATAGTTGTGTTTTCATTTTTAGATAATTTTATAAAAAAACTTTTTTTTAGACCTGAAAAAATGAACAAATGTGTTATAATTCCTGGTCATGTCCAAATAAAAATTCAACAGTTGACCAGTACTCCAGAAAGTAAGAATCAACAATGAATCTTATATTTTTTTAAATATGTAATCATTAGCGTCTTTTAAAGTTTAAAGTAGGTAAGATAGGAGGTGGAAGACATTTATTATTTACGTCTTTGATTTTTACTTTTTTCTATAATTATTAGATTATTATTAAGCAAATTTGCATATAAATATTTTTGTATTATAATATCTAATAGTGTGTTAATAAAAATACTATATAACTATTTAACTAAATGCATTATTACAATGGTTGATTTAATACATTTTATAAATTCCTAACGACCTCATCTGGTTTTATTTTATGTTTACTCTTATATTATTAATAATATTTATTTGTATTGTTTAGATGTATTGACTACATGTTGGACTGCAGTTAAACCTTTTCCTATTCCTCCTAGTCAAGATCATCCAATCATTGAAATTACAGAATTATATCCAGACGCACATCCACAAACGACTTATATAAATCACATATATGTATATCCACTGTCTTTGGCATTTGATACACAAAAGCATATTCCTCGTGCTCGAAACATTACATGTATGGTTCAACTATTTGATAGTGATAATGTTGACTCTAAGCCTATTAAGGTAATTTTATATTTAAGATGTTTCTCTTAAAGTTAATCTATAAAATGTTTTTAAATATTACTTCAAAATATTATAGTGCATTTATGGGACACATGGTCAATTATTGAGTTCTATGTGTACCAATGTCTTATACCATAGTACAAACCCAATTTGGTATGACGAAATTAAAATAAGACTACCAGTACACATAACTCCAAAACACCATCTACTGTTTACTTTTAAGCATATTTCGGTAGATGGTTCACGTAAAAAACAATCAAATATTTCAGTAGAAACAATAGTAGGATACTCATGGCTACCTCTTATCTTCAAATCCAAGTAATAATAATCATATTTATCTTGTCTTATTAGTATTTTACATTGCCTCGTAATCTCAATTATATTTAATGTATTTAGAATCAACATGGATGCCAAATTTCTACCTGTGTCTGTAGGTTTACCAGCAGGGTATTTATCAGTACAGCCATTTGGTCTTGGAAAAGGAGTAAGCCATTTATTTCTTTTAATACAATTAATTATTATTTGTACATAATAATATAACTTGAATAATGAATGTCTTACTTTAAATCAATCAGCCTTTTATACCTATATGTAATTAATTATTACATATTAATAATTAGTAGTATGATAAAATAAATTTAATATAAACATTTGAATGAATACTTAAATATTTATTTATTTATACTATTGTTTATTATTTATTATATACCTTTATCCTTTAATTATATTATAATTAAATAGAATTAATCATAATTAATAATATCTATTTAGACTTTGAACTTATTTGATTAAATGTTAAATTGTACTTACATTTAAAATAATTTAAATTATTAGGAAACTAAATTGAATTTTATATATAGTTAGTACCTAATGTATTAAAATAACGTAATACAATTTAACATTAAAATATAATATATATTATATTATAGAAATAATTGTACACATTTTTAAGTAGTTGTTATTTATGTCAAGGCACATTTTTTCACTGTAGGTGATCTAAAAACAGTTAATAGTTGGTAGTTTTCCATTTTAAACATTAATCTAGTTTTAAGTTATGTTATTATCTTCTTTATCTAATAATCATAATTAAATATATACATGATTAAAATATTATAAATTATGTTTTTAAATGTTTTAATTCATTTAGTATTGTGGACCGGAAGTGTGTTGGATAGACGGACAAAAGCCTTTATTTTCATTCAAGTGCCATTTGTTATCCAGTGTTTATTCATCAGATAATCATATGCAAAACCTTTTTGCACATGCAGAACGTTTGGAACATAGTAAAATAACCACCATTATACCTCCCGAAACAGAAACATGTAAAATTTTAAAAGTAATACTTTTATTAAAATTAAATATGTGCAACCGAAATTGATGACAATGCCTATTAAGGAAAGTAAATTATATTACTGTACTTGTTATCATTTCCTAACAAAATCAGACAATGATTTACATTACACAGTAAACTTATATATTTAAAACAGGCAGAAAAAAATATTTAAATATAATATAAAAACTGTTTGTTTAATTTAGTTTTTTAGGTATTTCAATTTAATTTGTATATGTTATACTAAATTTAAATACTGAAATGAATGAATATAAATATTAGTGTCATATTTACATACCTTGTATAAATCATTGTTGATTTCTGTTAAAACCGCTAATACATTTTTCCATAAGCACAGTCAGTATTAGGAATACTCAGATACTGCAATATTCTCACACTATATTTATTTTTGAGCTTCTTTTTCCTAAATTTTGTGTTGACGATTGATAAATATTAAATATATTATGTTTTCATTATTAACTAAATAAAAATGATAATTATAGTTAATTTTAAATATTAAACTAATACATTTTTTTTACCAAATTCTAAGTCACAAATACACCGTGTTCATTTTTTTCAATTTTTTCATATTTTGAATTTAAAATACATTCAATATCTTTCTCCAATTGCAAAGAGCCAATTTCATCTATTGTTTATAATTGATGCTACACTTAAACAAACTGGATAATTAAACATAGTACGGACCAATAAAACTCATAAATTTAAGTGATAGTTATGTGGAAATTAGTAGCTCAGTAGCTAAGAATAGGTAGTCATTACAAAATTTTTATTTTTTCAGTATACATTTTTAAATTAAAAGTAGAACAATTCCTAGGCCTTCTTAGACCTAGTTCCTTTATTGGGATTGTCATCATTTCCTAAACTGTCAACATTTTTAGTAACATATATAAATTATTTTTATATTGTATTTCTTAGGCATCACACGCAATTGATTTAATTTCTGTAATCAACTTTTTACCAACACTATTTAATCAGTTATTCAATTTGCTGGCATTTACTTCTTGTACCAATATTGCAAGCAATATAATTAGATTATTGGTTCATATAGTAGATTCAATTCAAGAATCTGGTAGATGTGACACATTAAACATTTATATTAAGGTATGTGGTTTGTTACTTTATTTATATTATTTTATCAGTTATTATTAGACAATAAATGATTCATTTAATGCATATAATAAATTATCTCTCTATTATATAATCAAATTCTTAGTAAATTTTAAATAAATCATGTTTTTAATAATTAAAAAAATAAAATAATAATTATTACTTGTACAATGATTGTACAAGTGTTACATAAATTTAGGTTTATCATGATGTATCCTTGTTAATGTATCTATTGATCCATAGACTAGTTTATAAAAAGTAAAATTAAATTAGATAGACACTTCTTAATAAAGAAAACGTATGAGTTAAATACAGTATTTATTTTTATTTTTAAATGAAATAAACTATTTTTAAGATATTTAAAATGTATTGGTAATCATTTATGTAAAACTACATATTTTATTTCAATTGGAAATCTTAGGTTTTTGAAATATGTAATAAAAATGATAAAATTAAACAAAGTTTTAGATTATACAAGGTATAGACTTTTTAAACAATTTTTTAGATTTAACCATTTAACCAGAAGTTTTAGAGAAAATTATGCTAATTAATAATATATAATTAATATATCAAAGTCCATGAAAAAATAATATAATAATTTCTTGTTTTTTTAACTTTTCAGTAATACTTTATAAAATATATTTAAAGTTTAATGTTAGTTAGATAGTTTATAAGATAATTATTTTAAGTGATAAATATAATGTATAATAATTATGTAAATCTTTGTTATTTAAATTTTTCTAATATATTTTCAGTATGTTTTTACTACTCCAGCTACAAATACACCTAATAACACTGTGCATGATCAACTCCTTGCTCATTTACCAGTTTTACTCAACCCAGATAACACAGATTTTTTATTAATCAATAAATTTCTAATCAACTCAAACTTTTTCTTTCAAATTGTGATAAAGAGTATGGGACAATATTTATTGACATCAAACAGAATTAAGGTACAATTATAATTTTATTAAAAATAGTTTTTTTTTTTAATTCCTCTATCCTTAGAATATGTTGATATTGTCAAAGAAAAATAACAAAATAAACAAAAAACTTAAATGTATTTTAATAATTGAACAATAATATGCATATACGGTTATTAATTATAAATGATTGTTTCATGAAAAGTCACTAAATTTAAAATTGTTTTAGTGGTTACTACATAATGATTCTTCTATTATTATAATAATAACACATTAATACTTAATATTTATGGTACTTATTTTACCAATTTTTTATTCATAAATAACATTGTAATGTGTATCATATGACTCATATGTATTTAGTAGTATATTATGTTGTGTACTAGTACAATATTTTTAAATCAAACTACTTCTAACCTGTATTTTTTTCTTTAAATTTGAATAACAAAACTTATCAGAAAGGTTTTTCTTGAATTTTTTTTTTTGATCTTTTTTATGTCTACAAATGCTTTATTAAGTAACCCAGACTTCAGCTTTCTTTCCTCATAAATATTAAACATATCAGGATGATATGTTTTGGAAATATTGTCAATGGGAATTGATAAATAAAAGTATTTCTTTTTTAGAATTTTTCTTTGATAATCTTAATATTTATTAACCAACTATGATAGAATTTTTATAATTTAAAAATTATAAACAGAAACAAATTATTCTCTTATAAATAAAATAAATATTTTCTTAACTTTTAAAAAATGCAAAAATATTTTTCATAGATGCGTCGTAATGAAAGGTTTTCTTCAGAATATCAGTCTCGTGTTCATCATATGTTAATAGACGTACTATTGCCATATGTCACGCTTAAACACAAAGAAATGCCATCACAAGTCGCCAAGTTGAATATGGCTGCAGCTCATTTCTTAAAGAAATGTTTGACGTTTATGGACCGGGGATTCGTATTTCGACTAATAAATGTATATATTAATAGCTTGTCAACTTGTGATTCAACTTTTGTTAGAAGCGCAAAGTTATTATTCATGAAGATTATTATATCACATGAACACTACGTTTCATTTAACTTACCTGTTCAAAACGGACAAACACCACAAGGATGGTCACCACATTCTCAATACTATATGTCAGATGAATATTGTCGCCATCATTTCTTGACAGCAATATTATTGCGTGAAGTTTCAAATTCTTTTTGCTTGCCGTACGAATACCGTCATTCAGCTATTGTGTGTTTTCGTGATTTACTTGCCAAACATGAACTTGATGATCGATATCAATCAAAGGTACATAGTAAAGTTCATGTATTTTTATATTATTTTAGAATTATTCCTACTAGTAGGTATTTGTTAGCTCTATGAAAGATACTTAAAATGAGTATTATAATACATTTTTTTTAGACTTCAGTCAAAATATATTGATTTTAAATTAAATGTGGTTTTTAAAATATATTTATAGATCACGAGCAGTGTATTTAGATTAAGATAACGTCATCTATTATACTTTTTTCAATCTGATGCTCATATTGAGGAAAAAATAAAATACTGTATAGAAACTAATGCATAAACACAGATAATTTTCTACATTTTAATTTAACAATTTGTCAATTAACTTTAATATTAGTGAATGCAGGATTTTAGCAGGTTGTTCTTACCTATGATTAATCACTGATCTGTGACTTCACTCTCATAAGTTTAAATTAGCACCCTGAACTCATCTCTAAACTAGAACCATGTTTTTACAAATTATTTACAATATATCGTGTTCAATTTAAAATTATAAATTTATAAATAATTTTTTATTTGTATTAGTTTAAGATTTATTTAATAATTATTATTGCCTATTATTTTTTTTGTAATAATAATTAGTAAAATAATTGATTAATATTATATTATTTATTTTATAGGGACAAATGGCCCGAATTGCGTCACTATATTTACCCTGGCTTGGAGTTGTTATAGAAAACATTGGACGTTTAGATTATAGAAAACGAATAATTAATCAAGTCAAACGTCCTGTACATTTATCTTCGCCAAGGTATTTTGAGAAAGAATTTGATTAACATTTTATATGTATATTTACAATAATTTTAAAACTTTTGGATTTTAGACCCAAAAACCTTACTAATGATATTGGCCCAAGAATGTCTTTGAACTTAAGAGATTCTACATACTTTGCAGCTATTGCTAGTCACCGTAAGTTTTTCTTAATATAATTTTAAATATATTAGAAATATAAAAAAAGTTTAAAGAAGTGTAATAAGTTGAAACAAGTATACAATAATTCAATTAAACATGACTTTAAATAATAATTATGTGATATACTTAATGGATTAAAAAAAAACTAGAAATATATATATATATTATATTGCATATTTGTTTAAAGTATCAAGTTCCTATCTTAACTTAATATTATATAATTGCAGTGTAACTATAATAGGTATTAATTTTTTCATTAATCGTGTTTATTTCTATAACATATATTAATTATAATTAAAACATATTTTTGTTATTTAAATATTATTTATATTACTATATATTATTTTACAGTAATGTGGAAAATCTATGCATTCTATACATTACCCAATGAGTGGGTATGTTGTAAAATACTTGGAATTTTCGAACAATTATTAAAACATTTTCTAGTCCCTGGATATCTTAATAAAATACCCAATAATTTAAAGAATATTCGTTATATTGTAGGAAATATGAAGTTTTAAAAATTATTCATAATTTCCACACAGACTACATTCCACTATATTATAGGCATTTTATTTATTATATTAAGGTATATAAAAAGTATTTGTCAAAATAAATTATATTGTTGAATTGAACAAAATTATTGAAACAATTGAACTACAATTTATGTATCATTCCAATTTATTACCTAATTATTAAAGGTACCTGCTGCACATTAATATTAAAAAGCTAGATGATTTTATAAATTTATAAATGTCATAAAAGTTATCTATGTTTCAATAAAAAATAATAATAATATAGGTATTACTTTCAACAATTTTTTTCTTTAGTTTGTAATTATATAGAACTAGAAATAAAATTTCATATTTTAAATTGTCTTCTAGATCTTGCTCATTATATAAAATTCCTGGACCATATGTGATAATTTTTACATTTCTCACCTACATTGAACAATGGTCATCCTATTTTCTAGACATAATTTTTATAAAATGCCAAGTTTTCTATTTTGTTTGTAATATATATTTTATATTTGTATAGGATGAAAAATAATAATATATTATTTTTTTTAGTTACACCGTCTAAAAAGTTAATCAACCTGGATCATCAACAACAAGATAAACTGATTAAAACAGATTCTAATTTAAGTATAAATTCCTGTGCTTCCAATTTATCTTCTCCTGATCAAACAAATTCTTTGTCAATGTTTTCACAAGAAACGGCTGTTAGAAGAAATTCTTACGTGTCTGAATCGGATGTTCCAAATAGAAATCGTCATTCTAGATCTGTTAGTGGCACACAAACATATCACATTACTACAGACACCTCAGTAAATGTAGTAAGCAAATTAGAACCTGCTGAGGTCAAAGATGTCCTTGTGTGTTTTTTGTTTGTTTTGAAATATTCATCCCAAGATCAATTAATATCCTGGTGGCGTTACTGTACGGAACCAGAGATTGTGGCATTTTTTAAAATTATTGAGTAAGTGAAACTTATAATTTATAAGATTTGATTTGATTAACTTATTACATGGTATATATCTGCTTAATTTTTATTATGTACGATATTTTTTATATGTTTTGTAATAAAAAACACATATTTTTTCATTTTGTATGGGCTATTGTTTGTGTAAAATTAAATGATTTATCTATACTCTATGATGTAATTTTGAAAATTAGTGGCTAAAACTTAATTCATATTATTATTTTAAGAAGATGCTACTACCCCCATGTGTATTATATATTCCATCTTACAAACATATAACATAAAAAATTTGTATGAGTGGTTGACTGACAAGTGCAATGAGTGCTGCTTAAACGTGTTATCCAATGAAAACTATTTAGTAATGAGGTTTTATCTTTACGTAATTGGAGTTTAATAGTGTAACTAGTTTTAAATGTCATATAATCTGCCCTATAACAATAAAAAAACACTATTCAAAATAACATAATAATATTTGATATACTTTAAAGTGTATATATTTATATTGTTAACTTATAAGTAAGTATAAGATATATAAATCTATAATAATGTATATGTTTTAATGTATAGGTTAAGTTTACAAGAATTTCGGTATATGGGACGTCGATACATAGTGGAAGAAACATTAGCTGCAAGTAACAGAGATAATGTACAACCAACTTCTACTACTACCACAAAGAAATCTATGACATTACCTGCCCGAATGCAACCACCATCTGAATTTAATGTGGATTCAACAGCTAATTTAAATTGCCAAACACAAGTATCTCAATTAACACCTCCCATATTAAGTAGCAATGGTACAGGCAGCATTGGTCGTGTAGAAAATTCAAAAAAAGGTTTATATCTTATTATTAATTATTTAATTTTTTTTTTAATCTAATAAGTCTTTTTAGTTAAGTATTTATAAAATATTTATGTTAATATTTGAGAACCCTTTAAATCACCTTATAATATTATTAGATACCTACCACCTAGGTGTTTATATTAGTTACCTAATAGTTATTATATTTATAATTTATATACCTTATGAAGTTATTATTTTTTGAGCATATGAGTACATCATTACTTAATATATATGTATAATGTTTATATTTTTTAGATAACTCGACTAGTGATGATAACATGGCATTTCGAGTACAGAGTGAAGCAAATCTTACAGCAGAAGTGGGTTTAGTTGTCCTTGATGCTCTTTCATCTTATTGTGTACATTTTAAGGATACTTTAATTGCGTACAATGGTGAAAATGACATCATGGAGAGTGTTTTTTCCACTCTCATAGCATTTTTATGCATTCCACAGTCTACATTAGTCTGTGGACATGTGTTCGCTACTCTAAGATCGTTTATTAATAACTTTTCTTGTGTATTATTTAAAGGTATTCAAATGTTATAATTTATCTAACTAATTTAAAACTATTATAAATTGTATTTGTAACTATTATATGTTAAGGTACTGCTCATTTAGTTGGCAAACTTTGCTCTCAATTATTAAACGGATGTAATAGTCGGTCTTCTAAAGTACGACAAGAATCCTGTGCTGCTCTTTATCTATTAATGCGTAGCAATTTTGAACTTTCTTCATCAAATATTACCAGAGTTCATTTGCAAACTGTCATTGCTGTGTCACAATTGTTAGGTGACTTGACGTCTGCAGGTCTCAATAACTCGCGTTTTCAAGAAAGTCTCTCATTAATCAACAGCTACGCCAATAGTGATAAAGTAATGAAAAATACTGGTAAGTACAAATTAATAGTTTTAATAAAAATAAATAAATAATTTTGTGTTTTATTCTATAAAACCCTTATAATCTTAGAAATTAATTTTTTGAGCTTTAAATAATATTTTAATTTTTAGTTCAATAATATTATAATTAATCAAATTATTATTTTATTTGAAAATCGGTCCAAAACCAGATTTATAAGTCAGCAATTACTCAGATTATTTCACACTTAATTTATTATTTAAGAGAATGTTAGCACAATATTCGTTTTTTTCTATGTAAGAAAAAAAAATCATAAAAACGCATTCATATAAAATCATTATCTATGATTTTTGAGTAATCTAATAATAAAACCATCTATTAAAATAATTGTAGAGGATATTTTTTTGATGGTTTGACATATCGGTTATATATTTTATAGTTTATTATTATTAGGTTTTAAATATAAAAAATATATATATATATATGCGTGTATATAAATTTAAATGGATATTAAATTGTTTTCAGACAATATTTGGACAAATCAACCATCCTTTAAAAAGTATTATTTCCTATAATTTTTATAATGAGTGATTTTATGATTAGATTAATTATGAACAAAAAAAAAATGACTTGGTGAACACGTTTTGCCAGTATTGTGCGTAATTTAGAAAAAGAAACAAACAATGTGCTAATATTTTTCTTTAACTATATTTTAAATATAAACTTAAAAATATTTTTTATTTGTGTTATTTAATTTTGTAAGAGTACATTATTATGAAATATTAATTGTATATTATAATACATTTAATTATAACCAGGTCCGTAAATAGGACTATGGCCAAGGTGGTCAATTTATAGGGGGAGGGGTGTTGATGGAAATGTTTGGGACAGTAATATGAGATAATTTTGTGTTTATATCTATATAATATAGCGTAATGTAAATTTTAGAAGTCGAACAGAGTGATAAATGTATTTATTTTACAATGGTGTATACCTGTGTAGTAGTTAAAAATATGTGCTTCGATCTTCAACATGTGGTTTCTAATAGCAAATTGGATCTAGTATATATATTTGAGAGAGATAAAAAATCAAAAATATCCAGTAGTTTTCAAAGTAATCTGACCAAACAAACAAAAACTTTAGAAAAACGGGAATTTTTACGTAAAACTAGTTTTTGATAAAATCCTTTTTGGTTTTTTAATAAATTGAAAACTTAATAACCATAAATATTTAACATTTTTACAAAACATTTATATTAGCATTTTCTACACATAGTACAGTTTTCGCTCAGTCAAAAAGATTGAAAGTATTTAAAAATGATCTCAAATAAGTTATTTTAGCTGTATAAACATATTTAAAATAGATTGGTTCAATTTATTTTTAAAAACATTTAAAGTTAAAATTTTGTCAAAATCACGAAAATTTATAAAATGTCTGATTTTATAGCTAATGCTTATAAATTTAATACAAATGTTAACATAAACATTTCATTTAAAAGTAAAAATATAATAAATAGGTATATGAGTTTAACTTTTTTTTAAACATTTTTAGTTCAAATTTAAAAAAAATATATAGATTCAAATGATTAATATAAAAATTATTTTGTTTTAATTCATATCCCATTGGCCATTATTCATAGGAACTTACAACTTAGCATATATTATAAATTTTACTATTTACACAATGATATATTCAAAATATATAAATTAATTTTAAGCCGTTTATACCATAAATCTATTCACATTGTTTTACGGTAAAGTGGTATTTACTCAAAAGTTGAGAATAATATTATATATAATCACATATATTAATAATATAAGTGCAATGTTTTCAGCAAAAATTAAATAAATATAACGCAATACTAATAGTTAAATAAATTAATATTACTATCAAAAAACATAATGTATTATAAATTATAGGGTTCGGGACTTCTTATATTTTCATATTTTTTTGTAATGGTCGTAGATTATTCTAGGTGAGTTATAAATCTGTTTTATGAAATAGTGAAATTAAATTCTAAGTTTAAATTTGCATATTTTTGTATATTTCGTTATATTTTAGGAAAAGTGTATATTTCAACAATTTTTAGTATATTTGTGCATATTTTGCATTTTTTAAATTTGTATGTACGTAAAATTGTCGGAAAAACTTCAAAAATATTTTTTTAATAAATTACGGTCGTAGTCTGTTGTATCTTACTCGTTAATCTGTTTACGATAGCTTCTTTATCGTCTAAGAATTAAGCTTTTTATTGACAATATCGACAATTGTACCTATAGTTGTGGTAAAACCTAAAGACCTAGTAGATTCTAAACTGTACGACGATATGAAAAGCACTATATGTTCACTTTAATCACGGTTAATTCATCACATATTACACGTTTACGTTATTTTTTATTTACTCAGGATATGTACCAGTTTTTTTTTATAAATTATCAATTATAATCAATTTGTTATTTTTTATGATTTTTATTATGTACCTATCTAATTTTTAAATTTTTATTTTTATAATAATAATATGCGTTTACAAAACAAAATAAAGAAGTATTTGCATATTTTTAAGCACATTTTGATGATATTGACTGCATATTTGCATGTATATTTCGATAATTTTAAGTGCAACAAGTCCCGAATCTTGGTTGTAATATTTTATCACGAAATATACTTAGGTAGTGATATAGACTGACAGACCACCTTCATCTCTCAGAGTTTTTCGTATGTATGTATGTTTTCGTTTTATAGATTTTAAAGTAGAAATTTAAAAAATAATTATGGTGAAGTTAGCAAATGTTACCATTATATTAATATTATTATAAAGACAGAGAATTATATATACCCTATTAACTAATTTTTAAATATATATGTATAATTGCAGTTATGCCAAATTACCTATATACATATATTGTAAATTCTAATCGGTATATTTTAAATTTTCGTCAAGTATAAAACAATCAAGTTTAAAAGGTATTTAAAAAAAAATTTACTTACAAAGTATTTCACATTTTTTAATTACTTCAAAGCTACTCGTTAGCTTCTTATTTGCTGTTTTTAAACAATTCAATACAACTCAATGTTTTTCAAAATATTTTTTGTGAATGAAACAGGTTCTAAGTTTTTTGAAACTGTCTTTGAATTTTTAAATGCCCCCCTGAATGCCTACAATCCATGTGTCACACAAGTTATCAGCTTGTCTACTCATATTTAAAATATTTTAAGCAATTATTATTTATTTTATTTTTACAATTGGTTGAATTATAAAATATAACACTTTAATACAACTGTACATATAAAAAATACAAAACTTTATGTTCAATATCTATCCTAATTAGTAATTATTATTTATATAGGAATAATTTACAATTTACATACAGAGTTGCCATAAGTTCATGCTTGGCTGCGAATAATAGACTTTATCGGTTTTAAATAATATAACATATTGGTATCCTAAAAAAACGTTTTGGAACAGCCAATTAAATCAAAATTAAACTTCAATAATTATTAATTATTTTGTTAACATTTAGTGTTTTATTAAACATTGTTCGTAGAAAAACAATATTAAAATAATAAATTATAATGTGAACTAGTTGAGTAGGTATTTGATTGATTGACGAATTGCATTATGTATTTATACGTATGATTGTTAAAACTTTTTAAAAGTATATTCAATATTCATGTATTCCGTTTTTACTTTTAACTGTAATCAGACGAGTTTGGGTCTTTAGGGTTTCCCATGCAAGTGAAGGACTTAACAAGACGTGTGAGGACTGTTTTGATGGCGACTGCTCGTATGAAAGACCTGAACCACGACCCCGAAATGTTGGCCGATCTCCAACACAGTTTGGCGAACTCGTATGCGTCAACGCCCGAATTGCGTTTAACTTGGTTACAGACCATGGCTCGAAATCATGATGACAACGGAGATTTTTCAGAGGTTCGATTACAATAATAACGATTAATAGTACTCGGAATCTTTCACATTTGCGTATTACTTATAATGTCGGTAATCTTGATGAATACTTGTATTTTTTTTTAATCATATTACTTTAATAATTAGGTTTGGTTAATAGTGCTTTTATATAAATTATAAATACCAAACCTCGCTTATAATAATATAACATAAGCAGTAAAATGTACTTACTGTAAATTTTTTTCAGGCCGCCTGTTGTAGGCTTCACATCGCGGCGCTCGTAGCGCAATACCGGAAACTGAAAGGAACGCAGGGATGGGGCGCCGAAGCGTTCGGGAAAATATCGTCGAATATTGCCAAAGACGAGACTGGCCTGCAGCTGGACTCCGGCGGCGGCAGTGTGGCTGCAAACGACACGCTGTACGGTGAGCAGGCCCTGCTGGAGCGGCTGGAAGCGTGCGCTGTCAGTCTACGCCGGGCCGAGCTGTACGAGTGTTTCGGCGAGCTGTACAAGCTGGTCATACCTGTGTACGAGCACCGCAAGGACTACCACGCGCTGGCCGACTGTTACCGGACCGTCGGTAATGCATACGACACGGCCGTGTCAGCCCGCCAGTCCGGCCGCCGGATGCTTGGTCGTTACTATAGGGTCACGCTATTCGGACAGGTATATAGACTATATAATATATATTATGTACATTCCGTGTTACCGAAATATAATGCGATTCCTTTAATAGTATAAAGCAGGATGATTGAATATCCTTTATTCTTATACATTTAATAAAATATTCTGGTTTTGAATATATTATCTATGTACTTAAAATTTTTAAATAAATTCATTATTATTATGGAACACAATTGGACGTGAGTAATAAACTTTGCGCTTGCTAGATTGATTTTACGGTTATGAATTATAATTTACTCTAATTACAGAAAAAAATAGAGGAATCTAAGTTACTTAAACTAAATGTAAATTAGTTCTGAAAATAATAATTTAATTATTAAAATTGTACTCTTTCATCTTTGAATTGAATAATTTATATGTAACAACATTTTTTTTTAGTCAATCAATTTCAAATTCATAAGAATTTATCAAGAAATCTATTTTTATCAAAACTAAAGAATTACTTAGATACCTACCAATATTCTTAATATATTTTAATATTTTATAATCGTTAATAACTAAAACCAAACCAATTATTTATTATAGGTATATTATTTTATTAATATTGTATATTAACAAGCTTATTTAGTTATTATTTATTTCTTTAGTTATTCAATTATTCTTATAGCTATTATTATAAAGTAAATAACAGCTAGAGATTATAAACTTCAACACATTTATCTATGTATATCATATAAAATATAATACAATATGTATTATGCATTTATATTTCATGAAGTTCAATATAATACTATTATTGTAATTGTACAGAAGTATAAAAAAACTTATTTCTTTTTTGCTTATATTTTTTCGTTAAGGCGTACTTTGGTGACCAACACGGTGTTGAATTCGTGTACAAGGAACCAAAACTAACACCTTTATCAGACATATCTGAACGGTTACTGTGTCAATACGGTGACAAATTTGGCCGAGACAACGTACGCATAATTATGGATTCAAGTACCGTAAGTATTATACAAAAAATCTTTCAACATAAGTATAACGTTTGGGGTTGATACACGATAATTCGAATAGTTTCGGTATCGAATTTATTTGATTTTACTGTTTTTGTATTATTATTTATGACTATAAAAAAGTATAATAATAATATAATAATACTTTGTCTGTATAGATTTCCATTTCTGATTTGGACGCGAAATTTGCTTACATACAAATTACTCACGTCGTGCCATACCACGGAGAAAAATACATGGAAATCGATAATGATTCCGTTTCTGAATTTGAACGCAATCACGATATTGATAGTTTTGTTTTTGAAACACCATTTACACTTGGCGGCGGCCAATCTCAAAGTGGTCCGCGCGATCAATGGAAACGACAGACTATTATAAAAAGTAATATTTATTTCAATATGCATTATTTCATAAAACAAATTTAACAGAGATAGAGCAAAACAATTCATCATAAAAAAATATTATTCTTTAGCTGAATATAAATTTCCATATGTCAAGAAACGTTTGCGAGTATGTGCTAGACGTGAAATAGAACAATGTCCTATACAAGTGGCTATCGATGAAATGTGTCAGCGAGTTCGAGAATTGAAACAAACTGTATCTGCTCAACCAACAGATGTAAAAAAATTACAACTACGTTTACAAGTACAAATTTTTATTAATAATATGTTAATACATAATATATACTATTAATTTAATTTAAAACATATTAATTAAATAATATTAATAAAAATTAACAAAATAAATGATGTTAAAATAAAAATTAATACATTCATCGCTCCACTAAAATATTTGTGCACGCATGAGTTTTATTGCATAGTTAGGTACTTACTTATGTTTAAACTATGCTGCAATGCACTTAAACAAAAATGATGTGATACCTATTTTATATTCACAATTAATTAATATTTAATAACACATACCTGTGGTATATTGAATATTTTGTTAAAAAACATATGTTTTTAAA
This sequence comes from Rhopalosiphum nymphaeae, assembly GCA_036289425.1. Taxonomy (NCBI): domain Eukaryota; kingdom Metazoa; phylum Arthropoda; class Insecta; order Hemiptera; family Aphididae; genus Rhopalosiphum; species Rhopalosiphum nymphaeae. The sequence goes on along the minus strand of JAZAQC010000007.1, from coordinate 13,340,651 downwards.
CCTAATTCTTTCAATCATTTACCACATCTACCCTTATAAACTTATAAAGTGAATATAATAGTTTATGCATTGTGAAAATATATTAGTTAAAAGTATTTGTCTTAGATAATTTAGATATGGGACATATTAATCAATGTTACGAAGAATTTATTTTTTGAGAGATTCGAGGCATTTTTATAATACTTCTTAGCTACTTTATGTATTGTTTTTTATAGTTGTTTAAATATTTTAATATAAAAAGATAATGTACCTAACCTAACCTAATGATAACCTAACCTACCTACACAGTTTTCAATGATTCGTCACTTTACAGGGAAGTGTTTGTGTTCAAGTCAATGCTGGTCCTTTGGCATATGCTCGAGCATTTTTGGAACCACAAGCTGTTCTTGAATTGCAGGCCGACAAAGTTCAAGACCTTAAAGATACGTTTAGGTAAGCTTATAAAATACACCTAAGCAATACAAGTATATAATTTATAATATAATATATTCAAATATATTCTATAACAATACTGTATAAAAGGTACGAGAATAAATGCATAGATTATTCTGATCCAAGGGCAGAAGGAGTTCACATGGATAAGATGCGCCAAACCATATTTTATTTTAAGCAAGTTGTTTTCTTCATGTGAAGTGAACGTATTGCTGTAAAAGACATAGTCGAAGTTGTGATTATTAACATTTGTATTTTTATAATTTATTTTTTAATTATCAGACTCAATAGAAGACACTAGCTGTGAGTATGTAGGTCAAATTATGTAGGTAAATGATGATGAAATTGACTGCAGCTAGTAGTCGGGGCACAAACTGCACAAACATTTACTTCAAACAATTATTAGAACTTAAAATCTAAAAGTTAGCGATTTTTTCAAGAATAAATAAAATTAATACAATTACCTACCTCTAATGATGGTTAATGTTATACTGTGTTATTATAGTTATCACCTGTAATATAAAATATCACTTCCGACTTATTAACTGACATTTACTTTTGTTCTCAGCCGTTTAGTTTTTACATTTTACTTAACATCAAGCACGACAATTTCCCAGTTTGTTTGAAAATAAATATGTTATTATAATTTTTAATTTTTATTTATTTTTTTTTTTAAATTTAGAGAATTTATTAGCGCATGTTTTGATGCGTTGAAGTTGAATCGAATGTTAGTGTCTTCCGATCAAATTGAATATCAAGATGTGATGCAAGAAAACTTTTTGAAAATGTGTCGGGAACTTTCCGAGTGCATTGAAAGTGATTCATTATGGAGAGATGTGTTGCAATCCTGTACATCTCCTGGTAATGATAGTCGGACACTTTTTACTGCAATTAGTGGTGCAAGTCAAGATTCATCAAATGCTTAACACTTGTAATAAACAAAGTATAATTTATAAAAAGATTCATTTTTATTCTTCAAACTGTTACTAACCTAATTTAAATTATTTCATGTTATTATTATTATAATTATTAAAATTATTACTATATGACTATTATTATTATTATTATTATTATTATGACTACCGCCATTATATAACTATTGCCTCTCCAACTTTTGCCATTGAGGCTTTGTTATTATTTCAGTAAGGTATTTTAAGTATATAATATAGATAATCTATTTTACCTGTAATTTGTAAGGTGTAAATTATTTAGACTTCTCAAAGTTAGATTAGGCTTATTAAGTTTAAATATTTAAATATTTTGTTTGACCATATTGAGTTAATCAAAGGTATGGATGCAAGTATCCTTATACACTAAGTTAACAATTTTTATCAAATTGAAATATTTTAGAATAAGATCTATTACAATTAATTTTATATTGTATTATGGATATATTATAGACTATATATAACATTTGTATTTTGTATGCTTTTTTTTTTGATTAATTATTGTTATATAATAGTTTTAATGATAAAATATTTAAATCTATAACTTATTAAGAAGGAATACGTCTGTTGAAAAATAAATAAAACATAAATTGTTAGACACAAATTTGATATTTTTCTTGACTTTTAAGTCACAAATTATAACTCATAAAGATACCTAGATGTTATATTATATTTTAGACGTGTCCATGAAAAATAACACCTATGATTTAAACTTTAATCAATTTCTTATTTAATACTCTGTGTAATGGATGTTCATAACTTAAAAAAATTAGAGCATTTTATAATTTATATTAAAATAATGAAATGCATATCATTTAGTAATAAATTGAAAATATTAATCTATAACTGTAATGGTAGAAGAAAGTCAGACATTTGCCTGTCCACGATGGCAAATTTATTGTCAATATGAAAATCATTAAGTAAGAAATTACGTGTAAAATAACAACAGATCTATAAGCAAATAAATCTAACCCAATAATAGTTATACAAATATAATGTTAAATGAGTGGTTTTCACCAAATGAAAAATATAGGTTTAAAATGTATCCATCATAACTAATTGGGACCATATTTAAACAAAATAATAATCGCTGGATATGAGCTAAAAGTCCAAAAATTGCAAACCCATTGTGAGATCCTTTCTAAAATGAAATTTTATCTAAATCCTTTCTTGGTATACACTTACATTATGAAACGAAGGTACTATCAAAATTCAAATAACTACCTATTATAGTTTAGACTTTATACTCAATAGTTAGTAAGGATAAATTAGCATACAAGAATTTGCTTTAAGTATTTCCATTAATTAATTGTTTATATCAATCAATTAAATTTATTTTAGGTAAATTATATAGTTAATTCACATCCATTCTCTGGGATTGCTCTTTTTGGTTGTACCATAATGTACAAAAAAAATAAAAAAAATTTCATATGTCAGTAATATTATATTCATAGTTTAGATTTTATTAATTAAAAACTGTTGATTAATACACATAAATAAATAATACACAATAATTACATTTTCTTGATCAAGATTAATTTATTTAAAAAAAATTATAATTAGTATAAAATTATTTTTGGAAATCATTTTTCAAGCGGCGCATAATTGAGAAGTTTTTCAATTAAATCAACATGACCAAGTAACATACGTCTACAACAATATCGCTTAAGTCCAAGTGCATCCAAAGCATCACTGAAAAAATAAAAATATGTAAAATTTATAGGTAAATCAAAATACATTAATAACCATCATCAAAATAAAGTATATTCATAATTAAACAAATTTAAAATTGTTCATATTACAAAAAAAGACATAATTACACAATTCTAGAATGTTCAAAATTATTGCAAGTCTTCACATGTTTACTTAATGGTTATTTGAATTTGTAAACACATTAAATAATGCATAAAGGATGGATAATATCTATATAAAGAAATAATGATAATCGGGAAATCAGAAACTTATTCAATGCCCACCAAATAGACCAATTTATTAATATTTAATGGCAGAACTTTTTTTTTTTTTTTTTATCAAAAGCAAGTTGCTTTACAAGGAGCTAAAATATTAAGTGCTGGATGTTTTGAAATAACTAATAATCATATAATTAAATTGTTAAACATTATGCATTGCATTACTTTTTTAAACTTAAATTTTAAGTATTAAATTAATTTATGATTGATAGTCAATTTGTACTGCATTTATTATTTAATGATTGAAGGCTAGAATAACTAAAGAATGATTATTGGTAAACATTAACAGAAGCACTGAAAAAGAAAAAAAAAAAAGAAAAGAAAAAAGACTATTATGGACCACTTAAATTTTCTAGACCGAAAAATATCAACAATCCACTCCTATATTTATGCATTATAAATAATGAATAAATTATCAAGAAAAGCATGATATAAGCATAAAAATAGTTATGGGAAACAGGAAAACATTGAACTTATTCATCAATAATTGTCATCATCAAGTAGGGAAAATATTTTTAAAATAGATTTTGTCGATTATCAAAATAACATTATCTATTATAAGACAAATTGTTAACATAAATTATTGAAGTTAGATTCAAGAAAAATTCACTGTACCGAAACACTTTTCTGGACAATGGGGCACTATATTCAAGAACAGTACATAGTCCCAAATAAGCCAAGATATATGACAACACTGTATTACCTCATTATTTATTCGTTAAATGTTCAGCAAATATCAATGTTAATATATTCATTTTTTCCTTAAAATAAATAAACAAAGGTCCCAAGATACTTCAAAAATTGATTAGTATCAAAAGATTATTACAGATTTGAGAAGTATAGGATCAGTTTAATAATGTAACACATTCATTTGTATGCAAGAAATAATTAAATTGTATACATATACATTATTATATTTTCATATTCAGTAAATGCTTATTAAATAGAAATTAACGACAAAAAATTAATATTAATATCAGGGTTCCACTGTCGAAATTAGTTCATTTCTAAACCAACACACAACCAATACAAATCTAACTATCCAACCAATATTTATACAAAACATTAGGCATTTTCATATAAAATATTACATTGTACAACTCACCCTTCTGTGTATTCGGCTTGTAGTAGGCCCAGATAACTCTCCCATTTGTTTGCAATAACTTTTCCACACGTAAAGCACCGGATCGGAATGATCATTTTGTTCGATTTACAGCAAAAACTTTTTCAAATTTGTTAAACGAAATGGAAAAACACAAAATACACAATCGTAAAATATTACGAACATTAATATCGTTATTTACAAGTGTGGGTTATAGATGTAATCAGGAGAATATTACAAATTTACAATGATGCGACCGATACGTTTCGTTTCAAACAACAGTGCGGTGTATCGATAAAAATGTGGTTTATGAACACGCACGCATGCGCACATCAACAACTACATGCCGATACGAGCCTCCAAGCCATAGACGTAATAATATATATATTATTATGTCTATGCTCCAAGCCTATTGCGCATCAAAATAATAATAACTATTTCCCTATCACGTGCGCCCCTCCACAGATCACACGAGAAGCCGTGAGTACAGTGTTTATTTCATCTGAACGTTGCCGCACCGACTGTCGCCGGCGGAATACGAGTTTTCAAACAATTGGGCGAATCAAGACTCACTGGACTGTTCGGTATTTCCATCGGTCGGCCATTTTAACGGATCGGAATAAGTGTCGTCACTCATCAACTACATCATTCACATTTCATGTTTTTCGCGTCTATCGGTACGATACAATCCGCTGCGCTGCCGTACGCTACGTAAAATATTCTACGCGAGTACCGTAACCGCCTATTGTTTATTGCCGTCGTTGATCGTGATACAATATTAACGCTTGAACTGCGTAAATTCGGTCCGACAAACACCGGAGTATTACACGAGCGCATTTCCGGTCCCGTCCGGCCGGTGATATAAATGGAAGACATATCGTTCGCCGCATTTGCAGCTGCAGAAGCGTCCACATTCGCAGCAACCGCGGCCAGAGAAGCAGCAGCCGCTGCCTCTGTAGCAGCCAACGCTGCCACATTAGCTGAAGCCGCGGACGCGTCGAAAGCGGCCAACATATCGGCCTCGATAGCGGTAACCGCAGCCGCCACAGCAGCAGCCGCCGCCGAAGCGTTAGCAGAAATTGTGGCTGAAGCAGTACAAATTGAAGAAGAACTGTTGGCCGATCGCACGGCAGCTGCTGCATAAGCCAGACATTTACGTCGGCTGACAACCACACATTTTGTGGGTAAAACGTCAACCATTTCCTCGGTCTTTCCGTCTTGTGCACCAGGTAATCAACTCATTCAAATTCTTAATCGTGTTCTGCCACATGGCTAATGTCCTGTATAATTTAGTTATAAATATGTTGTTTAATATCTATAGTGACAGAAACTAGAACGAAGACTACTATAAAATCAAACATGATTATCAACACGCCCGTAAGTATGATAATTTACCCGTTCTCAACCAACATCTAACACAAGTTCTCAATGATTTAACCATACTTTCATGATTTGTTCATACAGGCCTATTCTATTTTGGAAAATATCTCTTTGGACGAAAACAATGAGGAATTTACTTCCGCCCCTTCAGTGTATGAACCAGCTGAAGATACTTTTCTGATGTTGGATGTTTTGGAATTAGATCTGGAGCAAGTGATAAATACCCGATTGTCAAAAAATAACATGGTTGTTGGTTCAAGTGCCAAGTGTGGGCCACTGCTAGTCGTTGAATTAGGTAGTGGTTTTGGCCTCCTTACTGCTGCTATATCAAAGGCTCTAAATGATACTCTTTCATCAATTGCTGTTGGGTCTCACTGTATAGCTGTAGACATGAACCCAATTGCTTGTCATAAAACCGTTATGACATGCAAACTTAATGATGTTGAAGTGAGTATATAGTTATATGACTATTTTTAAATATTTTTCATTGTGACTCGCTTATATTTTTATATTCAGGTAGATGCAATACGTGGCGATCTACTCACATGGATGCGACAACCTGACAAAACAAATGCCAATAATGACTCCAACAAAGAAGTGTATGGTCCTATTGATATACTTTTATTCAATCCCCCATATGTTCGAGGTCCAGAGGGTGAAAAAGCACCAACTCCTAGAATAGCAAAAATTGATACTACAGACCAGGTAGCTCATGATCGACAACTAGCAATAATGGCAGATGCCGCTTGGCTGGGTGGCGGTCCAGATGGTGTAGACGTACTTAAAAGGTCAGTATAACTATTATCGTGTTCTTTATAGCTTTTTAAATATTTAATCATTTTTGTTTTTATTTATTTATTTAATGTAGAGCTCTACATCAGGCAGCTGATCTTCTTTCAGAGTATGGAGTATTTTATGCACTGATGATTGAATACAATTATAATGCACTGGTGCGAGATGAGATGCAAGCTCGGCGTGACCGCGCTGACCAAAATATTTATTATGACGACTTAAATAATGTAGAGTTGACAACTTTTGGAAGCATCCCTGGTAGCAGACCTTTAATATGCACCCGTATCTTGTCCCGAAACGTTCCTGGTGAACGCTTGGCTGTATACCGAATTTATAGGCCTATTGATTTTAATTGATTTTTTAATTTCACATTATGTCAGACTGACTAATATATTTATTGATTTTTTAATTCCACATTATGTCAGACTGACTACTAATAATATATTTTTGATTTTATTAACATTCCTTTATATTTATGTTTCATTTATTATATTTGACATATTGTTAATTTCATTATGGGCACTTTCTGTGTCCCATTCAAGTTATTTCTGTAATACCATGTATTATGCAAATCAGTTCAATTAAAGTATTCATTCAGAGTTTATTTAATACTTACATAAGTAAATATTATTTTTTCCTATATTGTAAAATATAAAATCAGAGTGCTTCAAAACACACCTTTCATTAAACTTTTTAACTTATTTATGTTTTATATTTTTCAATCTCACTTATTTTGTAGTTTTTATCAATTTCATTATTTATTAAATACTGTATTAAACTTTGAAACCAATTGATTAATGAACATATATATTTATGTTCATATAATATTATTATTTATACTCATTTATACTCTAAACACTTTTAATTATTTATTTATATTAAAATTATAAACATTTAGTTTTCTAAAAATTATTTGAAAATCCAAGTGGGATAGCTATATTTTATTTCTAATGAAAAATAAATGTATTTTAGTTAGTAAGAATTATAATTTTGTAAAATACCAATGGATATTTTTTTTTTTTTATCTTTAAAGTTAAAATATTTTTTACTGCATTTTTCTGTTTTCAAATAACATAATACAAATTACAATAATCTTTAAATACTTAGCATGTTTGTTTTTTAAGTGAACAACTATCTATAATAATATATTATTTATATTAATAAATTACCTTCAAAAAATGGTGATTATTTGGTTAATTGTTTTTGATAAAATTGGATGTTTATAAGATGCATTTATAATTGAAATGTATAAATTATCAACTCCATAAATCTATATAAAAAGCATTTATAACGCTAAACTATTGTAATAAAATTTAAGTTCATTTTAAATACTTGTTCATAATTGAGTATAAGATTTTATCATAGAATACATATTGTATTAATAGAACAATCAATAAATATTTGATATATAACATTGTTTTTTCCGAGTGCCTACTAAACCTTTATTTGAAATCGAAATATTAATTTTATTTAATAATTTATTACAATTTTTTAAACTTTTTTACCCATGTTATGTTAAAACAAATCACGTTAAATTGATTTTAATTGTTATAAGGTTTCTTTAGTTTTGTTTTTATTAATATTTTAATTATAAAAACAAAATTACATATTATTATTTTTTAGCTCTCGTTAATATACATTTCAATATTCCAAGTTTGGCATTGGAAACTGAAGTTCAACTTCTTAAGTTAGATAAACCTTAAATATAATATTGTATAATTTCTTTCCCGATTGTATTTTTAATTGGGTTAGATTTATTTATCAATATGTATATTTTTTTTTAATTCATGATATTTGCATACTAATCTATACAAATGCATAGAAATCTTAGCTATATTTATAACTTATAAACTACTAATCCGAATTTCAATTAGTATGTATCTGTTATTTTATTTTGTCTGAAAATTATATGAAAAAAATATATTTATTAACATTAATAGATTTTGAAATAATGAGTACTATTCTATAAAAGTATTACATTTGAAAACCAATTTTTTAGGCACTTTTGGTCAATAATTAATTTATTAATAAGCAATAAATATTTTTTTTTTTATCATTTTTCTAAATTATAAATTTTAAAATAAAACTATGAAATTAAGTTATCTGTTTATTTATTTAAGGACTTATATTTTTACATTTTTAGAGCATATTTTTAAGTTTATAGGGGCATAAATAAATGCATATTTTAATATTTTTTTTAATTCTGTAAATCTCAAATCTTACTGATGGTTGATTACAATTATGATGTACAGATACAAATAAAGTACAAGGTGAATGAGCAAACTTGAATTATATGCATGGTTAACTTTTTTATACATACCAAATTTATTGACATTAGACTTTAATTAATGCACAAAGTGGTAAGATTAATCACTTATAGTGCATACATTTTAATCATATTTCTTTTTATTTCTTTTTCATTTACAATAGGTATATGATGTTATTACCAATATAGATCAATATTTACATATTACATATATTACCAAACTGTATCACATTCAATATTTTTGTATTTTGTTTCTATTTTATTTTTTTATTACCTACACAAGTTAGGCTTCTCATTAAATCAAACATTTTATTTTATTTATTAATCAAATATATAAATATAATATGAATACATTATATATTTATATACATACAACTAAACTTATTTTATGGATAGTTTTTAATTAATTAAAAATTGTTAAATAATGCAGGTTATTTTCTTTTTCTTATTTTTAAGTTAAAATAGTTTTGTAGTAAGTATTTATACTTAGTTAAGTAAGTAATGAAAAATATGTTTAATGTATTTTAATAAATTGTGTCTCTTATTTAAATTTTATTTAAACACCTATATTACCTACCCTACTTATATATTTTATAAAAAACAGAATAATCTCTTATTTTTAAATTATAGTGTACATACCCTTAATTTTTTAAGTTAACTACTATCTATAATAATAAGCAATTACCTACTACATAATAGATCAAGGACGCAAATTTTTCTAACGTGACATGCCAAAAATTGTATGATTTTTATCTGTTTGTTTTTTACATGCCATTAAATGTATTTATTGTATTTTACTAGAAAACAAATAAGATGTTTAATATAATTTATACTAGTATTTAAAACTATATTAAAGTATTTATTAATTTATTTTTATGTGATGTTTGTTGTTATATATTTGATACTAATTCTTTAATATTCAGCTTATAATTTATAACTTTTTACAAAGTACATGTGGTACTGCATTCATCCATAAGTTGGTTTTTTGGATCACATTACAAATTCATTTTCAATAAGATTGACTCGCATGAATAAATGGAATTAAGTACCTCCAATTTAATTTTCTAGAAGACATAAACGATAATGAATGAGTGAATGAGTATTTACATTATAATTTCATAATAAATTATTAAAAATATAGTATGACATAATATTTTTATTTTTTGCATAGCATTTCAATACAAATTTATTATTACTGTAGTAAAAGAATAACTTAGCAATGCCATTAAAATAAAAATGCTAAGTATTAACTACATCTTACTAACATCATAATCTCATAGAATATAAAAAGAGTAATGATAAATCAGCTATTATAATTATATAACGATAATTTAAACTATCAATTTTTTTTTAATATTCTTTATTATTTGTATAAGATAAATTTTTTTATTTTGGTGAAAACCCGGTTAATTAGTAGAGAAATATTTTAAATTATTTAATATAAATTACTGTCAAAACATGTGAAATCAAATCTGCATAATTAAATTTGTTTAGTTTTATATTATAGTCATATTTTAATAGTCAGAATTTGATGTTTTAGTAGTATAAAGTATATAAAAGAGTATTTTTTCTTTATATTTTTATTTAGAAATCAAAAGAAATGGTTACAAATTAATAAGTTAAATAAATACAATTTTGATTACCTACCTCCTATAAGCTAATAGCTTGTGTTAAAGGTAGGGAGTTATAATATTTACAGATAAAATAATACAATTAGGTAATTTCTTATTATATTAGGTACATTAATTATTTATTTGCCTAATGCTATTGAAAAAAAGATTGAGGAACAATTTTACTTTAAAAAAAATACAATAATAATAAAAGAAAAAAAAACAAACAAAGAACAAAAATATGAAACAAAGTTTTTACAAATTAATTAATAATAGATTAAGATGATACAATGTTTAAGCAATAAAATACACTGTTATAAATATAAATAGCAATTCAATAATTTACAATAAAAATATAATATTTAGACACATTATTATTCAAATCTAAAAATATATATTTATATAGTAATCCCCTAATGTTAATTTTTTTATATGTAATAATAGTTTTTTTAAGATTCAGAGACATAGAACTATAATAAGTCGGGCCTAGATAATCTATAAATGCATGGCCATAAGATTTATTAGTATATTTAACTGCACAATCATATTTTCTAACTTCCTTTTTATATATATTATCATTATGTACCTGATTAATATTAGATTGTTTAAAAATGAACATAATTGCTATTTTTTTTATAATTGTCTTACTGGCAAGACATCTAATTCTTTATAATTTTCAATTGTTGATCATTATAGTGAAAACTTATTGAAACAGATTCTAAAAATGTTATTTTGATTAATTATTAAAGAATTTTATATATTGTCTCGAAGACCACCCTATACTAATAAACTGTACTGAAAATTGGATTGGTATAGAGCAAAATAAACTAATCTCATTGTTAATATAGATATTATATAGTATAAAAAATATTCATATAATTTAATTGTGATTTAAACATTTTATTTGTTGTACTTAATCTCTACATTTAATATTTGTAAAATATTATGCTTATTAAATTTTAAAAATTTTTTTAGAAAAAAAATGTATTGAACTCATAAATAAATTATTTTTAACATACAATATCATATTATTATTTATCGATCAATAATCATCATTAAACAAATTACCTTCTTATGTACTTAATTGAATAAATTCAATTAGGTATGAAATAGTTTTATACTTCCATTCGTCACATCACACTATGCATTTTGGTAAGATATGGAATCGACCAGACCCGTCAAAACAAAGCCTGTGTCAAAGTCTTAATTACACCCACATATAAAATACATAATATATAAAAGTAATGAGATGTAATCAATACAATTTATTACAAGTATATATTACTAAGAGGACGTAGTATCCACACGTGGACATAGCAAATTTCTGTTCACCAGTTTTAATATTGTGCTGTAATTTCTGATATTAGAGTGAACTGATCTATTATAAAATTCAAAGGTAATATTATTATATTGGACCCTACGTAGCATTTTATTGATATTATGATTTTTAATTAAGTTATGATTAGAGCTTGGCCGTATATGTGTAAGACGGACACAATACATGTGGGTACTATGTCCTCTTAAAGTAAGGAAGTCTTTGATATTTCATCTCAAGTTCAATGTACTAGCATTTTTTTCTTTATTGAAAGGTTTAATTGATTTGGAGTGAATATTCCAGACAGGTATGGTTTTAATTAATTTTTAATAGCAATAGTTTTATTTTGAGTGATATGTTTTATTTACTTTAATATGTTTTTGCGTATGTATTAGAATTGACTTTAAAATTTTTAAGCGCCTTTCCAGTTTTTTTATGGTATGTCTGAGACTTACATTAATATTTTTTTGATCCAGATCAGATTTTTTGAATAATAAAAGTTCAGTTTTTAAATTTTCATTTTCACTTTTCATAATATCATAATCAATGACCAAATTTTTATACATTATTTCATAGTTTGGATTGAACAGATGATTATTGTGAGTCAAAGCTTCATCTGATAAAACTTTGGATACTGTGGATACTGTTGGTTCTGTGTTAAGAGAAATGGCAATTAAGTGTTCATGAGACTGAAACAAAAGAAATAAACAATATAATGCATGACAGAAATATGTGTTATATACTATTATGTATATATGAATAAAAATAATAATAAGAAGAATGACAAATATTGTTAACATTTTATTTACAATACCTTTAAAGCTAATTTGGCTTCCATTCTATTTCTACGTCTGACTGCTGACTGTGTTTCAGTAGATAAATATGTGGGCAAATTCAGTGTTGGTACAGAACCAGGTTTTAACTTTTTCACAACAGCAGTTCCCATAAGTTCGGCTTTAAAATCACGAACAAAGTCTTCCGATTTGAAATGTTTAGAACAAATGTAAGATTTACTGGGATTCAAGACATCTCCCCGTTTACATTTGTGTGTCCATATTTTCAGGATACCAGGATCTTTTGGAAACCTTTAAATTACCAAAACTAATAAAACAACTGGCTAGAAGTCAAAGCTTAATTAAATACAAAAACAATAAATAAGTACTTGTGAAACGAAATATCATTTGTTCCATTTTTTCCGCGGTATAAATTGCACGTTGCAACGGCACATTTAGCACCACCACCTCTATTCCTCATTGTTATTATGTATTTAAAAATAAATGCTTCATTAAAATAATATGTAATACAATTGCTTGTGTACAAAAAATTAAATAAAAACCGTAATCAGAGAAAGCACAACGATAAAACACGTTATCACATACAGTAGGTTTATGTCGATCGACAGTGTTACATGAATGATGTCATGATCGTATTATTCTCACTCGTTTTTTCATTAATTTAAAAGTAAAGTAAGTTCAAGCGACCTTTATACTTTATAATCTATTAATCTTAGACGTACCTAGATAATCTACATTCTACAATATTTGAAAAATATTATTAAATTTAAAAGCCACAATTCACGAGGCTGTAATTATAAACGTAATACGTATAAAGTGCATCGTGAATGTATGTGTATATGTCATACACTTACACATTTTACCACTGAAACGGTGGTGCAAGACTAAACCTCAAAATCGTGGGAGGACAGGACACAGGAATCACTATATTATTTCATCAATAATATTGAAGCTCTAATTCATAATCTTCCCAATTTCAAGACTAAGCCTTGTACCTTTGACAATTATATCAACTACCTAGTTGAAATATTCAAATAGACAAATGTATAATTATTATACAAACCATAAAAACATATTACAAGGAATTAAATAAAAAAAATTTAGTCGATGTAGATCGAGGCTTAGATCATATTAAATTAATATTGTCGTAGTGGTATTGATAAGTACAAGTATGTCGGCAAAAATTCATTTATTTAGTCGAATCTAGGAAATAAAAGCCCCGTACCAACTAAATATATTAATCGTTATTTTATTATGATTTTCATAATTAAATATAATCATTACATTTATCTATGTACACATTTTTAATACATCTAAAAGTATAGCAGCAATTTGCGTTTAACATTGTCAATAATTAATATAGAATATGCATTTTACACTTTCGATTTTTAAACTCGCCTACCTACCATCGTATAGATCAGATTTATAGCGTAGTCTCACGTCTGTTATAATCGTTATAATATGTATAAACATCCTAGCCCCGTCGTGAGTTTCATTGATTAAAATATTAAATACATTTTATTACTATTTTAACAAAACAAGTTTAATAGTAAGTTACATCTCACATCTTGTTAGTTATTACTTATTAGTTATTAGATTGGAGTAGTTGTACCTACTATACCTATGGCATATTATCATCATGATTGTCGTCATAATAATACGGTCAAAGCACCGCTGATAATAACTTCATTATCGTGAAACCGTTGTTTAATTTTTATTAGTTATCACTTTATCAGACGATTTGACAGAAACGCTGGTCGTGTACACACGTTTGGCGATACTCTAATATAATTACTGTGTTTAATATTAACTATAACTACGTTTTATTACTTATTGCCACGCCTTGTGTAAACGTCTGCAATACGAGTTTAGCTTAGCTCTAATATCCGTACTATATCCCGTAAGTATAAGCATAAATTATCGTGCAATTGATTATTTAAATACGTAATTTGACACGTTTGGTGTATACAAAACTTGCAACCCTGTTGAACTTGATAGCCGGACCTGATCCAACCCGAAACTGTGCAGTCCATGGATAACGACATTTCTACAGCCGGGTCCATCGGTGCCAATGTTCTGGACTTGCCATTGAACCGATCGGAGGCAGTCACAGCGGACTACTCGCCAGATGACGAGGACCTGGACGAAGCAACTGCTGCTGCCGCCGCCGCATCAGAGGCAACTCGTGACACTCTGGCTGATGGCCTGGTTGCCAGTTTGCTCAGGCCGTGTGTTGACCGATTGGATGCGTCCGTCCAGTGCACTAGGTAAAATATATGATGATGATGTTTTTATTCTACACTAGTATATAACTAACAAGAATAGACTACCGTAAATACTAATATTGGCTAAATAATTTTTATAGTACAATTCATTATTGTTTCTACTATTTATGTTAATATTAGACTGAGCCAACTTGATTTGAAACTGCAGCTTGACTCGTTAGCTACTGAGCTCAAGCGCCTGTCGTTAGCACAGCAAGATTATTTGTTTGCTACAACGTCAATATCATCACCACAGTTGCCAGTCTCTACTGACAAAACTATTTCATCTACAGCGACTGCTACAACAAAGACCACTACTGACACATGTGTCCTACTAGATGGATATGCTCGTAGATTGTGTGATGCACGTGCCAAGATAGCCGTTGTGGGAAATATACTCGAGTCTACACAGGTATTTTTGCTGCTGCTAGTAGTTTTATATTTAATATTTCTAGTTTATCATGTATTGTAACTATACCATTATTGTCTTAGTGAAGTGGGAACTATGTATAATTAATGTGACCATTAGTGTTTTTACTCAAAGCAAGACACTTGTAGATTTTAATAAGAAAAACCAAAATATTATTTGTGTAAAATAACAACACTAGAAATATAGTAAAAAACAGTGTGTTTTTATTAGAAAAAACATTAATTATTATATAAAAATGACTAAACATAAACATAGGCAAATATTATATTAGATTAAATTATTTGGATAAATTTTTATATTTTTTGTATCAGCAAATCCGAAATAATGACTTCAAGTAGGTACTTATTTTTGTATAGTTTTTATCTTTAGAATATAAACTATTGCCTATGACTATGAAAGTTTACACTGTTACAGTATAAGATGTATATGTATATCAGTGTACAGTATACATATATGGTATACCTACTAATATTTTTTTTTTTGGTTGTGACTCTTTTTCAAAGCAAGATTTCTTTGGGGACAGCAAGACACAAAGCTCGAAAGCGGGATGTATAGTCAAACTAGAGGCCATAGCTTTATGGCTAGTGGGTTGTGAATAGTATATACTTAACCTAATCCTAGTAAGCCACAAAATAATTAATGATTTTGATTAAGGGGCCTTGAAAGTTTCACATTAAATTTAGGAGGGCCCATGACAAAAATGTTTGAGAAGCACTGATGTACAACACATTTTTAGAATGTACTTTAAATTGTATTACCTTTTAAGGAATCTGAATCTAGCATATATTACTGCTTATTACTGTTATTTCTTAGGTATATGTATTTCACTTGAATTATCAGTAAAATATATGTTTAGTGGTGGTCAAGCAATACCATCCTTCATCTCCACAGAGTCAGCCATCTTGTATGCTTGTCATATAGTAAAACTATATCCCTATGCCAAATTTGACCACTATTTTGTATCATTTTTAAGTTAAATAACAAATAGATTTATTAATTTTATTTTGAAAGTGGCGATCTCTATAAGGTTTAAAATATGATTATAATTTATGTTATCTACTACTATTATTTAATTTTTTTTTTTTTGCATGTTCTAATACCTATTAGTTATTAAAGTGTATATTATTTTAGTATTACAATATATATTATATATGTATATATATAAAACACATAGTGCATTAAACTTACAGCTAAGTTGTATACTTCCTGACAAAATTATTTATTTATGTATTTTTATTTGTTTACAATACTAATACAACAGGAACGCTTACGAGCACTCTCTCATCGAATAGGTCGTGAGCATAATAATCGACGATCACTCTTAGAGCCCCAAACTGTAGTAATTGGCGTGGAAGATGAACTGGAATTGGAGGAAGAAAATGATAAAGGTAATGATGTGGAAGAGAAAATAAACGACAACAATGAGGAAGATCAACCAAATAAGAATCTCACAAATTCCAACGATGATAACAAAGAGGAAGAACAACCTGGGGAAGATGCTACAGTGATTACAATATCACCAGCAGCATCAGAAATACCAAAAAAGTCATGATGAATCAAATTGTATCCAGGTATGTGTGTATGATTTTCCTTTAATTTTATAAACAGAAAAATGTATTTGTGTATTATGCATAGGCAGATATAGTGCTTTGTGACCTGCTGACGTTGATGTGGCAGCCTGAATTCATCATTGCTATCATTCTATCATAAACCATCATTCTAAATACATCAAACATTGTTATTGATAATTTAGTTTGGTGGAAGCTCTGTGAGCAGGTCCTTGGCATGGTGCTAGCTCTTGGATCATAACACTCCACCCACCGGAACAATTAGTCATCTACCAGGTGAACCAGCATCTAGAACTGCACAGATATATTTTGCAGTGCATATGTTTTATTATCATTCCAATATGTATAACTGTTCTTATCATAATATCAGAATATGTAAAACATAATTCATTACAAGCATAGTACATTGTTGTACCATGTATACAAATAATATGTTAAATTTTACTTGGATATATTTTTTTTTCAATATATTTGTTATTATATAAATTTGTTTATTCAACTATAATATCATTGGGTTTGATTTATTGAATACAATTTAGTCTGAATTTGTCTCTCCTACATTTGAAACTTTAGCTCGTATTTATATTAGATACAAAATTTATTTATTTATTTTTTCACTGTTACCTAATTTGTGTCTTATAAAGTACCATATTAATATTTATATTGACAATTTAGAGTTTTTATTCTATCTAAGATTTAGCAGTTGAAACTATTAATTAGTTAAGGCTATAGAGAAAACAGAACATTACAATTATAAACAATAATCCCCAAACAATTTAGTTACTTTCCATGTTTTATATCATAATATTATATGACTAATCATATTCATATTTTTACTACTTTACCATGTTGTTGATTTTATTTGTTAGTTAATTGTTTATTTAATATTCCGAACAACTACTCAATTTTATTTTGACCTATCAATCATATTAAATATAGTTATTTGTACATTTTATACAGAGTTATTTATATATATTTTTGAAATATAGTTCTGAACTCATATAATATTTTAGTGTAAGTAAAGATAAGAATTTTTTTGTGATGAATAAATCACATAATTATTATTATATACATGAACCACCCACAACTTATCCACTACTGACCACTATTCAGGTTTGTTTTGTTGTTGTTATATCATTATTTAATAGCAATAACTTATATATTTTTAAAAAGCTGAAACAACAGTATACCAAAACTATTAAAATAATTACAAGTTCAATTGCATTGAACACTCAATCAATGTCATAAAACTACTTAAATCTATTGAAGAGAAGCATGGCAGTGAATTGGTAAACATAAATAATAAATTAGTTACTAGGTTTTAATTAGCCTTTTATTAGATAGTTAGATATTTACTTTCATTTTAAACTTAAAAATAGAGAATTTTTCATTGAAATTGAATTAAATAATTTACATAAAAAAAAAATTGATTGTTTAAATCAAGTAAAATATGCTGATTGCCAAATTATCTAGTTAATTTATCTAATTATCTGGTATACATTACAATACAAATATACAAGGACTAAATAATCCATCATCTGTTTTTATACTAAAAAAATTACAAACTGTTGATTGAGTACAAGCGTGTTTAAATAAAAGTCCACCTAAATTTATGCCAAAATATTTAAAACAATCAAATAGACCAAGAAACATAAATCATTATCAGTTTAGAAGGTAATAATAAAAATTAAGAATTAAAACCCAGATTTATGTACATTAAAAAAGCTAAAATCAATGATAAAATAAAATTTCAATGAAATTATTTTATTTTATTATAACAGTTTGTAATATAATATGAAAGCTATATATATACATTATGAAGCAGTTTTTATTTTCAAAACAATATTTACTAAAGCAAAAACAAAAATTAGGTATCTAGACACTTAATAATAAAACAAACAGCATTATACAAATAATTGTAATGTATTGCACAATATTTAATTGATAGGTAATTATTATAAACTGGTTATTGATAATTTTTTATTATAATTCAGTTTAGAGTAATGCCTTAAGCTCAAATTCTAAATATATTATAATTATGTATTATTTTTATTTTAGAGCATTTAAATCCGTTCCTTAATAATAATATTATTGTACATATGTGTACTGTACTTATAGGTATTTTAAATTTAACTTTTCAAGTTTTCATTTGAGCAACCTCATCAGTGACTTTGACTTTTTTTAAACTAAATTTCCGTAATATTTTTAACTTAAATTTTTAGCGATGTAATGAATATTTTTATTTTAGAATTAGGTAGCTTCGTATATTTGTATATTCATGATTATTTTTTTTGTATGTGTTTGACGTGAGTGGAGTGAGTGGTACGAGAATACTAAGCCCGGTTTAAGGATCCTGGGCCCCCTTACAACTTTAGCTTCAAAAAAATTGTATCACTACATTTTAAAGACAGTATATTATTGTATAAATTCGTACAATACAAAAAAAATATATAAATTAATAATTATATAATAATTTATTACACTTTCACATATTATATATATATATATATATATATAACGCTGTATTTGTTACTAAAAATTTATAACTTACATTTTTTCCTAGCTTTTTTTTTAAAAAATTGTTTAGTTCAATAAAATCAATCAATTGCAAGATATCATTTTCTAAATAGAATATCATTAATGATGTTAATTTTTCTTGAACTTGGCTTGTTCTATATTTATTGTTTATTCTTGTTAACTTGAAAAATCCTCTTAGACCGAACAATAATTGGCCACTGAGATAGTTACATATAATGTAAGAGTAATTAAAATATTTGGGAATACTTCCTGCAAGGAGTTTTGTATAATCATTTTATTATTTTAATGGGTACCTCATGCGAATAGATCAGGAATACCTAATATCAATTATTACTAAGTATACGCTACCAACTATTAATATATAAATTTAATATTTATTATTATTTAATAATTTTTCGTGATATAAAATTAAGAACATTTTTATTTTATAATTATTAATTACCTACTATACCCACTAAAATATATTTTTTTAAACTATTTTAAATGCATTTAAAAGATATATTTTTGAGATAAAGATGGGCTCTCAAAATCAATGGGCACTGGTACCGTGCGCCTCTTAATCGGGGCTTGGGGATACCTCGCAAATGCTGTTATACTACTTCGGTTACCTAAACTTTAAATACTTATAAAGTATAACTACTACTTAAAACTACTCGTCCAAATTTCGATTTTTAAGTATAGAAATAATCCAAAAATTATTTTGTTTTAGAATATGAAACTAAAATTATATGTTGTTATAAAGAAAAGTAAAAAAACATAAAAATTATAATCATAAAAAAATGTTGACTGGAAATTATCTAAAAAGTATGTATTTTCCAAAAACTAATAGATTTTTAAATAATTAGTGTTGTTTAATAAAAGAATATATTTCATTATATTTTGTTTCTTACTCTGCTAACTTTATGATTATGTAAAACAAATATGCAAATGTTACAAATTCTCTGGCCTAATTATAACATATAATATCCATACCTTGATACCTTTAACTTTGATAATAAGTCAATTTACTTTAATATTAAAAATAGTACCAATACAAAACACAAACGATTCTGAATTCTAATGAACACAAATTTTGAGCGCACATATAACATACATCCATCAATATAATACATGGATAGCATCATCCTCTTAAATACTTAATTTTTACAGGGGCAACAACGATCCAAAATTCAACCAGGATGGACACATTTGTCAATTACATCTAAAACATTAAACACTAGCTTTTTTCGACAGTAGCCCTTGCTCAATACATGTTTAAATATATACGAATAATTGAGAAAAAAATCAAAAAAAAAATCAGCGTACCTGGATATTTAAATGTCTTATAAATTAATTCTAATTTATATATTTTGATATTTTGATACATTAAGTATAAATATTTTTTGAAAAGAAGAAGGATTCTATCCTTCCTCAATTTAAGCAAATGGATCAGACATTAGAATGTAGTGTTCTTTTGGTAGCCTATTTATAACGCCGCGTGTATATAATTTTATAATTGAAAATTACTAAAAAACATAATAACTATTTTAAATGATGGGGAAATGGAACCGACGTTTGACAACAGTAATAGCAACTAACAGTACCTTGCAATAGCTATGCAAAATACCATATGACCATTAACTTATTATTTAAATGCGTTAAAATATCAATTTTATAAAATATAGCATAAATCGATTGTTTATTTAAAAAAAAAACAAATAAGTCAAGAGAATTATAATAGTAGAAGTTGAATAATATTTTTTATTTTTTATTGAATTAGTGAAAGTGTAGATCATAAAGAGAAAAATGAATTAACTAGTTATAATGGATTAATCGGCTGAATTATAGAAGACTGTTTATGTCAAATAGTGACAGACCAAAAATTGATACCAATATTTTACAAATCTCCGAATATTATGCGTAACGTATTTTAAACGTATGTATGCATAATATTCGTATAGATTATAAGTATTTATAAATATGATTAGTATTTCCCTTGAAAAACTGACTTTACCTCTACCTCCAGCTTTAAAAAAAATAAAAAATATTGTCTACCGTTTGAAAAAAAATTACAACTCTCATGATCATAATTTAGAATATGTACACAATTTAACTACATTGTGAGCAATGAACAGTCCCTATTTTCTTAGTGGCCTAGTTTATCCTTCGTAGTGATTAGTGATTACTGATTACTAATAAATATACTACGTGATTATTCAACATATTTTATTAGTTACCATTGTTATCAACATTATTACTCGTACGAGATTTACCTTTAAAATTAACAGTTTACATACGGTCATATGGACATTGGACACATCATTTTTATGTAGTATTTTAGGAGGAAAAGGGTGGAAAAATGGCCATTTAATGTAGAAAAATATTTGAAAAAAAACGATTTACTTCGCTGGGTTATTATCTCATTTCCACTAAATTTTTATATTAGCATTTTTTATGCAGACGAATAGATAACATTTAACATTTTAATTACCTTGACATTTTTGATTTTTTTCCATAATATTTTCGCTCAGTCAATAATTTAATATCTATCGACAAAAATATGTTTCATACATAATATGTTGTTATGTATGAATGATTGTTGTTGGCAATTGGCAAAATCACGTACAATGTTCAGTGATAAAATCTTCTATAAATCCCATCCAAAAACGACGAATATCGATTTATTATCACGAGTTAATGGTCTGTGTTTATATTATAATAAGATGTTTCATAAGTATTTGGTAAGAGCAGTGCGCTCTACACGGAGTGTGGTCACAATCGTGAATTGGCTAATGGCGACACACGTTTCCGCCAGAGTGCGATGATATTCGAGAGAAACATTAACCTTCGCTCTCACTTGTCATCGCGGGAACCGATTTGTTATGTATATAAACAACCGAACCGGTATGTAATGAATGCGAGGACGCTCGTGGTAGTCGCCGTCAGTTCAGCCGTAAGGCAGACCTGTGCTTCGCGCGCAGAGTATCAGAGACTCAGTACAAAAACACATTAACCCAATTAAACCATTGCTGCTCCATTGTGCGTCGCGGTCTAACACCCGGCGGCGACACAGGAGTAGTTTCAACGTGTATCGACTAACCACAACCGTACCCGTCCTCGCCAAAAATTTTGCGCCGATTTTTGGTGTATTTTTTCCATCTCCTATAGTTGCCGTTACTGTAAAGGAGTTATAGTAATCAATTTCAACACTCAATACATTATAATATTATTATTTATTGCGTATAGTTTGATAATCATTGACATTTGTCATTAAATTATCGTCTTGCATTTTATATGCCTAAATAATTATGCAACGATTTTCTTTGAGTTAAGTAAATGACCATTAGTATAGGAATAAACATATTATTCAGTTGTGGGTTAGAGACATTATTTATAAGTTATATATTCTCGAATGCAGAGCACAAATCACATTGCATCTGTGGGAATAAGAATGTCGGGAATCTAAATGCTTCACATCAATAGAGCTAGGGACGTGTGCGTATTACGTAAATGACATTCGTGAGTCAACAGCTAGGTAACTTTATAGAGTTTCACTAGTCGTGCAGTGTGCAGATACATACTAATTACATACCATAAATAATAGTGCCGTCCATAGTTTGTGTATAAAGCTGGAATTAAAAATAACAAAACTCGAATATTCAACTATGTAATTTAATAGGTCCCTATTAGCAGGCCTGGATTAATATAATCGTAGCTCCTAGGCAAGCCCGTAACTGGTGGACGGGTCCAGGAGTCCGGACCACCCCCAAGAATATTTTAAAAATAAAAACATTTTAGCGGTGAATTAAGTTTATTGACTATAAATTCTCAGTATTTATATTTAAAAGAATGTTGGACCCCCGAATTTTTTTTCAGTTACAGCCTTGGCCCTAAGTACAGTGCCTTTAATTCCTATGCGCTAATACAGCTCTGCAGTGTCCAATATTTATTTAAATGGTTATAAAACCTTCTGGAGAGGAAATGTTGAATTTCGGTGTTGATCCTTTAAAAATAAAAAAATGAAATCTAAACATTTATATGATAATAATTTTAATAAATCTTAAAAACAAATCATTTTAATCCAAGTCTTCAAATACATAAAAAATGAATTGTTTAGAACCATAAAAAAACAATTTATTTTACATTAATTTGAATATTTCTTTATTTTTCATATTTATCCAAGTATAAAATAAGATAATTGTAACAAAAAAAAAAATCATAGTTACACATTTTATTTTTGTAGGCCCCTAAAATATTTGTAGACCCCAGGCACAAACGCAAGAAAAATTTTTGCGGGGAGTTTTTGAAAAAATGTTCATAAATATCATACTATTTACGTGAAGATTAGTTAATTTATTTTTTGTTTCTAACATTTCGTGGAGGGGAGGGGGGTTAAATACCCTTTGTAAATTAAAAAAAAATACTTTTAATATCTCAACAGTGTACCACGCAGAAACAATTTAACCATCATGAATTATCATTAATATAAAAGTTCTAAGCTGATACAGTGGTCATTAATAAGAAGGAAGAATGTGTGATTGAAAAATAGTCAGCAGTTAAGTGATTAAAGGTATATATTTTAAGATTAATGTATAATATTTATTATAAAATGTTGAATAAGAGTATTGTAAACTATAAATGTTTAAGTATAATAATAATTAACTAAACTATAAATATTAGCAAAAAATATTGAAAATAATCCTGTAAAAGAATTACTAAAACTGGATATAATGATATAATATCAAGTATAATAATTAATAATAAACTTGACTAAAAAATAAAAAAAAATTTAGTACAAAATCAATTTTTTGTACTTTCAAAAAAAAAATAATGATACATTGATGTTAATTTTTGTTGTAAATAAACTATAAACTACCATTATAATGAAATTGGAATAAATTTTATTGAATAATATAATTTAAATTTTAAAAAAGTGATTATATTTTAACTAATACTCCTACATTTGGTGGTGTATACCATAATTATATTACTAGTATACCACACCTACATACTACTTACTACTGTTTATCATAATAGACTATTATTAATACTATTAATAATTACTAAACTTCTAAGATTAATATCATAAATATATTTTATTTGAACTGAGTAGTAGTGATATATTATAATAAATAATAATAATAATAATAATAATAATAATAATAATAATAATAATAATAATAGTGAATCATAATAAGTATACCTATTATAATAGAAAATAGAAATTGTTTACTATAAATAATAATAATAATAATTGAGAGTTCTATTTTTGTCGAATACTATTAACTATTATAACTAATATAAATTGATATTAAAAATAAATGCTAGTTAACTAAACCAGTAATACATAACTAAAATTAAATAATTATAAGCTATAATATTGATGTACACCATATTTTGTTGACTACAAACAATTACAGAAAATTAATACTAAAAAATAAATACTATTCAACTAAACTAATACTAGATAAATAAAATTAATATGATTAAATGTTAAAGATGTTAAACATTTAACTGATTGGCCATACAACCAAATTTTATAAAATAGTATAATTGTAAATTTAAAGTAAATATTGGACAAACTATAAGTATATTAAATTAATATAATTATTAATCTTTTGGATTTAATAAGAACTCTAAAACAGTATTTATTAATATTTTGTAAAGTATATTTAATCTATAATTTATTTAAGACTGAGTAAAAAAATCACAAAAACATGTGGATTAGTCATACAATAATAACACTAATACTATTGTATATGTTTAATAATGGCTTTGGGTTACTTGGAGAAATCAAAGTGCATATTAAGTTTACAGTAAAGAGTAAATAATGATCTAACAATAAAATAGATTTGATAAAAAAAAAATAATAATCGAAGAATTAATTATGAATTGATAGAACACACTAGTATGATATTTCCAAAATCTTATCATATCTAGTGAAAGTATAATATGAATTTAAAATAAATGGTATTATGTCTAGAAGATCAATTCATATCATTATTGTTGATTCTGTTGTCTGAGTCTAGTATAATAATATCTTGTGTGCAACTGGTTTACGGCAAATAGGACATGGTTGGCCAGGGGCCATACGATCACCACACAGTTGACAAGTTCCATGTCCGCACATAAACACCATATTCTTTAATCTATCCAAGCACACGGGGCACATATTCTTAAAAAAAAAAATTATAAATACAAAAATTAATTTCTGTAAATTATAGTTATAGTTGTTAATTATATTATATTAATCATCCAATACTCGTACCATTTCCTTGAGATCACTCAACTGCTGCATGAGTTTTTCAACTAGTCCTGGTTCTTGAACATTAGGTGGGTTTGCAGCTGCCACATCCATGGGAGAGTTTTGCCGTTCTCCTTGTACTTGTGCGTTCGTAATGTTATTCTGTTTCTGTTCTAGCTCGTTAGTTCGCTTATCTCGAGACCGGGACATAGTATTATTTATAACCGACAGATCACACGAAGTGGAAGGTTTACTATTGTTGCTTCCACCGGCGGCTATATCCATCTGATTGCATGTAGCAGGTTCTCTACTGTAATGGGTAAAAAGAGGATAAAGATTAACCAAAATCATAATTATATTAGTAACGATATAATTTATTATACTGTCATGAAAAAAATACGTTTTTATTTCTGAAGCATGACTCAAAAAGTAATTTTGACATAACATAACATTTATATTAGGTAATGACATTTTAAATTATGTGTTAATTTAAGGTATAAATGATGATGTAAACCAGAATATGCAATTGAAAATTATACGTTTTTAACACCGAAACTTTACCTGTTATTACTACAATTTTCAATCACTATACTTCCACTACCATTGCTAGTGATGCTTAAAATGCTGTCGTCATCCATAAAATCTGGTTCCAAGTCATTGTTATCAACATAATCATTCGCTTCTCTTGTTAAGTTGTTATCCACTCTTTGGCCAGTCATACCACCCATTGGCATGGTAGCTCTGGAGGTAGAGGGCCCATCCAAAAGCACCGCTGGGGTATTATCTTCTAACAACATCATACCAGGCGCCGGAGGAGGGAGACCGATGTTCAAAAAACGATTTGCCACTGATGACGATAATTTGAGGAACTCAGAGTCACTTCGAGTCGCAAATGTCTTGGAGCATTCTTTTGGGGGGTCTGGTTCTCTCGACAGCAATGGAGCGTACGCATCGTGATATGGCGCTTTAATTGAGTAGTCAGGGGGCATGTTGTTAAGCGTCAATTGGGATTTCTGAGGCCAATCTTCTGAGAGAGTCGGTGCACTGGAACCACCATCGGCTTCTCCCACAGTAGCGGTGGTCGTG
This sequence comes from Rhopalosiphum nymphaeae, assembly GCA_036289425.1. Lineage (NCBI taxonomy): Eukaryota > Metazoa > Arthropoda > Insecta > Hemiptera > Aphididae > Rhopalosiphum > Rhopalosiphum nymphaeae. The sequence continues at coordinate 13,313,934 of JAZAQC010000007.1, read as the reverse complement.
TTTTCAGCTTGAGCTATGCGAGCATGAGCAGCAGCAGCACAGCACTTTATAAGAGCGCAGCGTAAAGGCTCGTCGGCCGGGCAAAGATCCAAAGGTGTTTGTCCTCGGTTGTTGCGCACCCATAGATCAGCGCGACCTGTGCCAGCGAGCACGCAAACAACTACGGTAGCATTTGGTGGTGGAGGAATCACGTTTCCATTGATTGGGGAAGCAGGCGCAGACCGGGATACTGGACCACGTGTGGGTCGTCCGAAAATATCTCGGCTACCTGGTCCAGAAACTGCAGTCTGAATGCCCGGGCGCCCTTCTCCAGCTACTTGTTGATCGGAATTTGATCCCGGTTCACGTATGGGTCGTTCTCCAAGTTCCCGACTTCTGGAACCGGAAATCGCCATGGCAGCTGCCAAGGCAGCAGCACGTGCCTCTCCAGCTAACCGAGGACCGGTTTGATCGTCGACAGTCTGCTGACGTATAGTACGCACTGGAGATTTCTTTATACGACGACGGTTGATCACTTTTTTCGATTTATTATTTTTGATTGGAATTGGTTTGTTGTTCAGAGCAGGCTGCAAAAAAAAAAAAATCGAATACAAATGGTTTAGTCCGTTTTGACATCAGTAAATTATATATATAAATATAACTATCTTTACCGGAGTAGCTGTTGTAGTAACATTGCTCGTTGTCTCTTCATCAGAATCTACGCCATTGACACTTATGCGTAAACGTCGAAACTCTTCGGCCGCTCCAAGTAGCTCAGCCATCAATCTTTGCACCGCGGACACTGGTGAAGCGAACATTTCTAAGTACGCAGGACCCTTGGCCGCCCAAAGTTCTGTCGCCTGTTCAACGGGACACGGTTGACTAGTAACGGTACGGCTGACGGTTGAATACACATTTTCGTTGTCGTCTGATAGTTCTCGGTAGTCGCGTATGACCCTGTTGCCGGCGAGAAGGTTGCGTAACGACATGCCACCGCCGCCGTCTGACCGGAACTTAGTGTTGGGATCCCTAGGACTGTTTCCCAAGCCCACTCCAGGTGCGGGTGGTGCACCAACTGTCTTAAGCTGCAGTAACGTGTGATGGCGTAAAGCCTCGTGCATAGGCGTGTCACCGTCCTTGTCAGGAATGTTTGGGTCAGCGCCATGGTTAACAAGCAGCTACGGAAAAATATTATCAAAAACGCATATAAATATGGTAATAGTAAGTAAAACGAATACATAGATAGATTATTGTTGTATACAACCCTACATACCTTAACGATATCTGCGTGCTGACGTTCCACGGCCAAGTGAAGGGCCGTTTGTTTATTGACATTTCGTTTATTCGGGTCGGCTCGGCCACGAACTAGTAGCAACGACGCCACACGGTGGTGATTGTTAAGAGCAGCCAAATGTAGGGCGGTGTATCCGTCGTCCTTGGGTTCATCCACGACCCAATAGCGATGGCCAGCAGCGTTGTTGCCGCGGCCGCCGTTTGTGGCGATCCAGTCCAACATAATAGCTGTAGCTCTGTAACAACACAGATTATTGACAATTATTTGAAAATATTGATGATGACGTGATACTTATATAAAAATGCGATTAGCATGGAGATCAAATAATATTATATGTAATATGTATATAGATTGAGGAATGAGGAGCCACCGTATTTTCTTATTTTCCATATTAGGTTAGTGAGAAAACGTGGTGGATGGTATACTATAATAAATCAAAATGTATTAGAATCGATGTCAATAAAGCGCAGGGAGAGCGAGGTGTCAACGCCGAATTTGCGACGGAGTGTATTGGAAGTTATTGCGCAGAATAATACGATGCAAGCAAATTTGAAGGGTTCGGCGGAGCCTTTGCCATCTACGAGAGCTTTATTAATGTATAAATAATCCTCGACATAAACATACATATTTATGACATAAGTGGTATGCACACGGTTATATATACCAAAAGCAATCTTCAAAATGTATACATAGTCCGTCCCAATTCAAAACTCTTAAATGTTTGTTTCCAAATACTTTTAAAATAATGCAAATATTACCAATTTTACGACAAATTCAAAAAAAATTTAAAATAAACAACAGTGAGCACATCATAGAATATACAGAATAATATATTTGTTTATTACATTTTCATTTTAGCAATATGTTTTTAAATTTTAGGTTACCTATAATAGGTACATAAAATTTTGTTTTGCATGTTCATAATTTAATTTTGTAATATTATTTAAATACACCATTGCATTGAAGTGAAATTATTATTTGTTAAGTGTTCAATATTTGATAATGTTTACATATTTATAATAAAAGAAATAACAATGCATATTAAACAAGAAAATCGGTTTTTATATTCCCGCAGAAGTTAAAAATAATATCTGTATGAATATTAATTATCATATAGTGTAAACAGAATTAACAAAAAACCAAGATACTAAAGACACTATTTATGTATATTTTCTATGTTATTAAACATAGACGTTAATAAATATTACATATACGTAATGGCATATAAATATATAGGTATTATATTAGATTTATAATATAGCAAAAGTCAAGTAGATGTGGTGTACGAAAAGATGTATGTGAGTAGATGAGGTCATTCTGAGATGACTTCAAAAGTCCGAAGTTATATAACCATTGACCATTGATGTTATTGTTGTGACCCTAAAATTTGTATTGTATACATTTGTTTCACTCTGTGACGTAATGGCTGGGAATACATATACCACTCAATAGTTTAGGTACGTTAATAGCATAGTGATATATAGCGTACTAATATTAAATATATTAAAGCTGCTTGCGCCGCGGGTCATGCGTGCGTTCATTATTATATTATATCTATATGCGGTTGCGAGAGCTTTGCAGTGTTTTCAATTTGCGCTAGATGAAAAAAAAGCATGATACGCGTGGGGGCGATCACATACGGACGGGGCTATCGTCACCACTACCAATAGAGTACAGAGGTACACAAATCGTATTTTTTTAAATTGATAAAATATATACAGGGTGATTTGACATTTATATTACAACCATTTTATTATATATTATATTGTTTATTCATAACAGAGAAAAAAATTTTATTAGGAAAGTTTTTTGTATTTAGAACTACCAAAAATGATAAGTAATTTTTACAATTTTTTTTACAATATTTTAAGGGGAGTTTTGGGGGTCAACTTAAGAAATTCAAATGAGAATTTATATACTAATCATAACGAGAAGTTTATGAGTAATAAGTATTTAAAGTTTAGGTGAGTGGAGTAGTAGACTAACATTTTGCGGGGTATCTCCGTACTATACCACTCCGTTCAACTAAACTCTAAATACTTATAACCCATAAACTACTCATCTGAATTTAAATTGTTATGTATCGAAATATTCCAAAAAAAATTATCCACATTAAGATAGCAAAAAAAAGTATAAATACCTATTTGGATTTCTTAAATTGACCTCAAAAACCTTTCTAAAATATTGTAATATATTTTATACTAGTAATAATATAAAAATTACTAATCATTTTAGATATTTAACTTTCGTACAAAACATATTTTTTTTACTATGAATATTTATAACTTGATAAAATGGCAGTAACATATATTTTGAACCACCCTGTATAATATGCATACATACATATATATATTTTTTTATCGAAACGTTTATTGAATCCGGGTAATCCTTCCTACCCCCTCGGGGTTATCGTTTTCTTTATGTCAATATATAAATACGAGTATACTATTATTTATGTGTACACATGATACATATAGTACGTGCAATATTGTATAATAAAACGTATCGTAATCATAAATTGCACCACCGCCATCGCCGGATCGACGCGTACAACACATGTATATAGCATATCATCACATCATACGTGTATTATATTATGCATATTATAATTGGCTTTTATATAATATATATATATATATATTATTCGTTTGATGTTTTGGGCTTTTGAGAAGAGACCCTCTTCCACAGATGGATTGGAACGGAGGTCTTTATGCGTGCGGCCATAACTATTAATTGCTATTTATTTTATACGCGCACGGTACCACAACCTTCTGTACTAGACGTATACATATTTATTTAATATAAATCAAAGCAATATAGGATACTTGCTTAAAGGTGATGAGTTTAAACCATCTAAAATGACATGAGGGTAGATGGGTAAAAAATAATATGTTAACGGTGAAAAGAGTAGTTCAAAGTTTTGAAAGTTGAAATGATGAAAACTTAATTTGGGCAGTAAGAAATTCAAAAAGTGTAGTTGATTTTCGGGTGTGAGCAATTAAAATAAAATAATAATATAAGCATAATATATTTTTTCAATTTTAATACTTTCGTTATTCTATTAAAAAATATTAAACATTATAAAAATATTTGTTTATTTAAAAAAACATATCTACTGCCTCTCTTTGAAAATAAGATAATTCAAATTGTTATCAGTCATCAATATCTTATACTAGCAGAAAATCTACGTTCAATTACGAATTGATTCTATGGAAGAATTTTCATGTTATTTTAGTAATACGCAAAAATACTTCTATTTCATTATAGAAAGCAATCGATTCTTCTTTATTTCTAAATAATATAAATACAACACAATTATAAAATCAAAAAAAAACATACCTCGAGATATATTTTTTATTAAAAAACTTTCCATATTTGCATTAACACAGTTGTGAAAGTTTATTTTCTTCAATAACTGCAATTAAATCAAAACAAAAATCGACGAACCTAAAGCTGCTTGTGTTTCATTGAAAATAACAAAAGACATACTCCATATTTAAAAACTAACCAATGATAAATACAGGACCAATAATCATATCAAAAATTTAAGAAAGCGGGTATGCAATTTAGGCTGTTAATTATAAAATGGGCATAAAATAAAAACTACTCTTATAGATACTTTATATTTGTAATTTTATTTTAACCGTACCTCACAATCTTTTATTCATGATTAGTCAAAAAAAAAAAAATTATTATTGATAATAAAATGTTGGCATACGTAAACAAAAAAATATCCGCCACCCCTTTATCCATTATCATTATGTACTATAGTCTATAACGATATTACTGAGAAAAAGGGTGTTAATATTATTTTAGCACTTTTTGCTATTTCGGATTTATTGATTCCGACGAAACATCCTGTTTCCGAAAGAATTATGTATCAATTTTGGAAGCTATTTATTACCAACAACTACAATTCATAACATTTATCTACCGATTTTATTGATCTTTAAGTTAAAAAATAGGGTAGAAAAGCAGCCATACGTTTTAAAGTATATTAAACAATTTTAATACAAGTAACGTTTTTATTTTCTTATCTAAAAAACCATGTGAAAGTCATAATTTTGAACTTAAAGGTCAATTTATAATATAAAAATGAAATATTTATAACAATGATATTTAAATTAATTAATTTAAAGTATAAATTTAACTATAAGAGGCTTTCTAATCTATTTATACATTTAAAGTTCAGCAAAATTAGACGGCGGATTCGATACAAAATTGGCGAAATCGATATACCTTGTTCGCGGGTCATACGCGATTCACCGAGCAATGGTAAGTTTAAGTTAGAACCCAACCGTTTTTGTTTTAACAAAACTCAGCGTCACTATGTATCTATTGTATTTATAAGTTTTTACTTTACTTGTGTGTACAAGATATCGTCTCGGACTGAAGAAGACACATCTCTTGTAGTACGACCAGTGTATCAATATATGGATGTATGACTGTATATATATATATATATATCGCCTAGCGCACGGGACTTTATACAAAAATAAGCTGACAGCAGAGGCAGGGGTAATGACCGCGGTGTGTGACGGATTCGTCGGCGGTATCAAGTTACCGACTCATCATCGTTGTCGTCCTACCGACCTACGAGGATCCTGTTCTCAAAAAGAAACTGAAAATACTCGCCGGGAACATTTTTTGTAATAATAAAGTTGGAATAACATGAGTATTAAATTAAACGTGTCACTATGCGCGTTGCGTTTAGCTCCAGATAAATATATAGATAATAATATACAAACTACGATTATTATTTTAAAATAATTAAAAATAAAATAAATACATGGTGTACTAATTATTAATATACAGGAATTAAGTATATTATACATTTGCATGAAAAATTCCTGGACACTACAGTTACACAGAATTTTTTTTAATGTAGTTGCATTCGTCACGTACAAACTTGGAATACCAGTAAAGTTGGTGGTTGCGTATAATTCAAATGTATTATTAACGTCAAATCCAGGCAATCCGGTAACCTAATGATATTTATTATACCTTTAATACAATGTTGTATAATTAAAAAAAAAGTAGACTATAAAATGTTTTTGTTCATTGAAGTCGAAAGTTACAGCGAATCATTCTTATGATCCTTGGATTTTGCTCTACATGTCTGTGAGTGTCCTGAAGAACATTAAATTGTATTGCTCAGTTAGATATTCAGATTAAGTTAGATTATTACCGTAATTCGACTTTTTTGATAAGATAGTTGTAACATAATATATTATTCATAAAAACAGTTCAAATTTCTTTAATTTTTATGTTTACTATTTTATTTTATTACGGACTTAGAAACTATCCAAAAGTTGTGAATTGAAGCTTATCAAAATATGATAAGTAAAATAAAAGTAATACAAAAGTAAAACAGCAAATTTGCGTTCAGCTGAATACATTTTATGCTGTTAGCTTTAATATTAGAGTCATTTTACCTATTATAAAACTCAAGGTAATAATATTATCTACGGCATCTCAAAAGTTTTTGATATTTTAATTTTAAAGTGAGTTATGAGTATTTTAAAGATTTTAAAGTTTCAATATTTTACAGAACTATAATTTAAAAAATTTAAATATCAATAGAAGCCTATGAGATGCTCTAGATAATGTTATTATCTTGAGTTTGAAAATAGGTAAATTGACTCTAATATTAAAGCTAACAGCATAAAATGAATTCTGCTGAACGTAAATTTGCCATGTTTTACGTTCGTAAAATTCCCGTCTTCTTAAAGCTGATCAAAATAAGCTTTAATCAACAACTTGTGGATAGTTTCTAAATCCGTAATAAAATAAAATAATAAACGTAAACATGGAGCAAAAATAAAAGTAAATTGATCCCAGAATTGTAGTTAAACCAGAAACTGAATGATAACAAATTTATAACAATAATGGTTTTATAGATTTTCAGTCAATCTGAAGATGATTTTAACTTTTAAGTATTTTTTTTGTAATTTATAAGTAAACTTGAGCTGGTATTTTTATATACGTTTTAAACAATTTTTATACAATATAAACACAAGCTCTTATATGCCCTTGTCTGGTTGTCCTGATAATTCGTTGATATGGTAATTATGTTTATAATATTTTTTTAAGTTCTAATTTTTACAAAATTGGATATATTTTATTGATTAAACAAATAATAACTATATTACCATAAAACTAACCTTAAGAAGACTCCACACTTACATGTGTTGTCTCCGTCTTGCATACATATAACTTGTAAATTTTCGTTCATCAGAATCCATTTTATATTGTTAGTTTTAATATTATAGTAAATAATTTATATATTATCAAACTTAAAGGTCAGAATATAATCTAGATTATCACACAGACCTTTATTAATATTATAATTTTAAAGTAAGTTACAATAATTCAAAAGTTTCAATATTTTGTATAATACATAGCTATAATTTACTTGAAAATATTTTTACTTTTAAGTTTGACTAAATTTACTCTAATATTAAAACTAATAACAAAAAATGGATTTTTCTGAACGCAAATTTGCCATGTTCTATGTATATGAGGAGAGATCACATACAGGCGGTGTTCCTTAAACATTTTGCATTATGTTATACTATTACATTATATGTAGGTACAATGAAATATTCAAAATATTTAGACTCACTTTAAGATAACGTACTTTACGATCTATATATTTTAACCGTTCTTTAGATTATAGAGTTAATAACAATATAATATTAAATATATCATGATATATTTTTTTAATAATTATTAATTATTATATTATAATTTATAACATATGCGAGGTTTATGGCATAAATTAGTTTAACGTGCTCTAATAGTATAATAAATTATAAAATATTCCTAAAAACAGAGATTGTCTTAAACACACCATCATATACGCTCAGAATTGTTTTTTTTATTTAATGATTTATCATTGAATTCAAATTTAACATTTCCATTACAGTACTTATCTAATCGATGACGAGATAAATCTATTACACAGTACAGAGATGAGTTTTCAGAATTTGTTTTTTGTGATTTAACTGTAAAAGATATAAAATAATTTATTTTGGATTCTGAGTGGAATAGTAATGAAAAATGTATTAATTTTCATAGTGTTTTTTTTTTATATAAGTATGCTTCTTGGAGCAGTAAAAATACTTGAATTTTTAACTTGGGGAGGGGTGATTTTTCTGGTAGAGAATCGGAACTAGTTGGTACTTTAGAAAGTTGGAGGGCAAAGATAAAATTTTCAGTATTTTTCTTAATAATTAAGAAAAAAAAGAAATTAAGAACAAATGCAAATTTTTAAGCTAAACTAGTTATTGATAATATTGATTTCTTTATTTTATTATAATTCAAAAATGAGTAACCGTAGAAACTTGAAATTTTGACCAAATATTTATAGCATAATTTTCTACAAATGGAATTAATTAATGTTTTGATTCTTTTTGAGCTATTTAAAAATAATCAAATTTACCTACCATAACACTAATAGTAAAATTAAAAACAATTTTCTGCGTATAACAGAACAGTACTCAAATGATTTTTTTTTATTAATAAGAATTATGAGATATTTTATACAAAAAATTAAACATGACATAATAATGATAAAAATGAATACTCTATTACTCTAATGATTTAATATTAAGTCTATTATGATAAGTGAAGTAACTAATTAAAAAAATATATAGAAATCCAGAAAATTAGCAAGTTTGAACGTAGTAAATAATATTATTTGCAATTTTGTATACATTGTATATAGTGTATACGCGTATTCATTTATAAATGTTCTAATTATTTTATTAAAAATGTAATTTAAAAAAAAAATGGTTTTACACTTAAAGATATAGAAGAAACTTTATAAAAAGAACGAACATAGGAACATACTATACAATATTGTGACAGTGACGCGGTTACCACTGTAGTATAAAATATCGTCTAGTCTATTCTATATAGTTTGTGGGCTAACCAGCCAGTTATAGGATATTATAACGGTTGAAAAGGATTTGGCTGGATCAAAACCACAGCCGAAATGAGGTGACCGCGGATTGTTGGATATACAGCAGCAGTATGGGGAAGGTGGGAAACTTGCAGTGATGGCGGTTTGTTCCCTCGAATAACTTACCATATTAGCGAATCGATTTTACACAACCACCAGCCGAATTTGAGTTTTTTTTTAGTGAAGGGGGGGGGGGAGATAACAACTTTTGACAAATAGTCCCTATAAACTCTAGTGACGTGTTGCCAATAGCAAATATATAAACTAAAATCGAAAATCCAAAGCCGTACCTCATACTAAATCGTCACGAATATACTTTGATTTATTTCGTGAGGTATGTCAGTGAAAAAGATTCAAAAGTTCCACGCCACGATCTCTCTACATAACGTAAAATATAGCGTTAAATTTTGTTTTCTTTGTAATTAGCCACGACATTAAAATTTAAGAGACAAGAAATTAATTACTTTTCGCTCCTCATCGTACACCATCAATTCAGGGATGTTCAATTCATTACATATATTACCGAGGCACGATAAAAATATATTTTTTTTTACAGGAATCCGGCTACATAATATTATTATAGTACACTATTCGAAACATAGCCAACAACATCACTAATTTAAGCGTATGACGATTAAAATATTATAAACACGCGAAGGCGGCAGCGATTTTATATAGCCAACGTGTTATACATGTGTGCAACGTGGAGTTATAGCGTTAAACAAGTTCAAATACAAATACTTTATGGAGTGTTGGCTCGTTTAGATTTTTAGTTTATACATATTATATAAATCGTTTGAAGTATTCTTAAAAACGATTTTACAGCGTTTTTATACAAATAAAACACTCCATATTTTGTTTGATTTACTTGTAACTTTTACATTGTTTTAAAATTAATGTCAAGTATCAAAAAAGAAAAGGAAAAAAGTATAGAATTCTAATAATATTTGGCTGTTTCAGTACTTAAAAAGATTTTTATCGAAATAGATTTTATTTTTTTAATTTTTTTTTTTTACAATCGAGGCAGACTTATACGATTACATCGCATTTACGTCAACAATAATGATCAAGCTGTTTATTTTAAATACTTTACGTATATTTGAGTTTTGTTTATACTTCAATATTTTCTACAATATAATCTTTGTAATAAATACCACACCGGTGATTTAGGTACCAACGGCTGTGCGTTACGTATATATTGTCAACAGCTGCAGGAGACGAAGGAAAACTATTAGTATCATTTGGCCTGCAAGATGCTATTTTCAAAAGTGTGAAACATTATTTGCCATAAAAGTCTAAAAGTCTTTCCAGTTTCAATTTCAAAAAGAGTATAAAGATTACTATTTTTTCACATCTGTTATAAAAGTTAGATCATATACTAATGCTAGTTTTCCTCTTTAAATATATAAAATTACAAAAATACGATTAGAAATTATTAAGTACAAAAATGAATAGAAATAATTTTTAACGACTTATACTATATGCAATTAATATAGAGAACTATATTATTCTTTATTAATAGCGAAAAATAAAAAAATAAATACCTATAGGTAGTTATTAAAAATGAAAATTCTATTACTGTAGAGTCTACACAACAAATTAATTATCATTAACGTTGTTGAATAAAATTAGAGAGTAAAAACAAATGAGATTCAAAAATAAAAACGTACTGAGTGTGTAATTTAGTTCCTGAGATTAGAATTTTTCCAAAGAAAATAATATTGCATATTCTTGATTTTTTTGTTGAACTTTTGTAGTATTTACTGATTGTTATGACATGTAACATATTATTACTTATTACTACATTTAAAAATTATAATCAAAATATGATATACCTAATAATTAATAATAAACAGTTATAAAATATTTAAGTGTTATTACAATAAAATTGCAATTCAAAATCACTGATGTTAGTTACTTAAATATTTCTTTTGGAAATATCTTCTACGTCATAATCTATAGTGAGAATTTCATATTAAAAAGTAAATTCTTGACTAATAAGACGCTGGTTAACAATTTAAAAATAAATTAGACGTTCACTTCAAATACGATAATATTATGAATTACTATAATATACATATATATATAATATCATTATATAGACCTTACACCTTATAGACCGAAGGAATTGTCCATACTAGTTATAATTGTATCATATCGTTATATATAATGGAATAATAAATGCTTTATAAAAATAACTCATTGAAAAACGTGCTTATTAAAAAAAAAATGTTTAAGTTCAGTCAGGCTTAAATTATGTATACTATAATTTTATATTTATTTTCGATGACATTTTGTGGATGCGACCGTAAAAAAATAATTTCTGTAGTTAAAAACTACTTCGACACAAACGTATAAACAATACCTATATTATTACAGTGTAATACAAATAAATATCAATATCATGTGCCAGTATTATTTTATTAATGCACCGTGACCGTACACGTAATATTATTACTACTACAGTAAAGCGGTTAGAAATTAAACAAAAAAATCAATATTTTTACATTTAAAAATTGCGTGAGGTCGAAAAACATTGCTTCTTATTTAATAAAAAAAAAACCCGTATAGAGAGATTTATCGATAATACTTACATATAATATTATTTTTTAAATATATTTTTTGTATTATATTGAACTAAATGTTAATAAATGACTTAATTTTTTACATTCCAATAATCGTGATGATGTACACCCAGGTGTATTGGATTACCGATATTTCACTAAGTGCATATTAAATTCTAGGCCGATACCGTTGTAACCAAAATATTTTTAATTTCACTGCATGATACATTGGAAATGGTGTTATTAGTAAACGATAAATAAAGAGTGAATTTATAACATATGCAAATGCATTTTTTATTTTTTTATTAGAAGCCATTCGATAAAAATATGATTTTGCTGTACGTAAACAATAAATAGGTTGTGCAATTTAATTATAGAATATCATACACAGAATATTTGAATACAATTAAATATACTTTCATAATATTCCTAGTTATTTTAAAATTGGATTACTTCAGATATTCAACTTTATTTCAAAATAAATACGTCGTACCTGGATGATATAATATATAGATCTTAAACAATTCTTTACATAGTAATAAAATTTACTGCATACCTATACCTGACTACAGGTTATAATACTTAAGTTATTCGTGTAATTTATAAAATAAATAACCTATACACATGCAAACATAATGATAATGATTTTTAATGTCGTGTGTATTTCTTTATTTCGATCTCGTAAAAATAATAATATTATCTGTAGTGAGTTGATTTACTATAGGTAGGTTATTTTAATAATATTGACGAGCGCTACATTAAACATAATTTAGCGCGTATATTTATTGCGACATTTTAAATGTACAGATACACGAACACATATCTTAAAAGCACATAAATCTACTGCCTAATAATGATATCCGACGGCTGTAAAAATAAAATAAAATCCCAAGTCTCGTCCCCTATATACGATGACTATATACTCGTACAATATGGGATCGGCGAATCGCCATCGTTTGTGTGCAAGTGTACGAGCGAGTACGCGCACGCGCGTGTGTGTATGATGCGAGTAAGTATGTGTTTGTGGTGTGGTACGTTTGCTTCACGAAACTTTGGCGGGTTGACAATAATATTCGTCTCGGTCCGACTGTCATTGTGGCCGTAAAATGTTTTTAAAACTTCAGTTTTGTCGATTTCGTAATGAACATAATATATACTACATGGTAAAAAACGCACATTTCCAAAACCCCGGACTGGTGCAACCAACAGCGATACAACGCTCTGCACACGTAGTAACGACGACCAGACGACGTGAGGTAGCGGTGTGCGCGCGACCAACCGTCGGCGGTGGTGTTGTATTTCACCGTTACACTGCTGCTGCTGCGCGCAGACACACGTATACACACACGTGGGCCCGCGAGCGTGCCTCCCCCGCTCACCATCACCGACGGTTCCTCTCGCTCCATGCCAATCGTCACACCTCGTTCGGTGATGCGTCTACGGGCGTTTTAAATATACACACACGCAGGACAAGGGTGATAATAATACAGTAACGCACACGTACAGTGCCGGTAATTCGACTTATGCGCGGGAGTCTGGTGCACCGGCCGCGGTTATATTTAGAAACTCGGTACGCAAGCGGGTTACGCATACAGCCGTCCTGTTCGTTTACACATATATATACAATATATATATATATATATATATCTACTTGCGGACTCCTCTTGAACAGCTTCGGAGAGATGACCGTAAATGGCGAGCGGCGGGAGGGATACGTGACGGTGCGGGAGGGATATACGGCGCGGGGTACCCGAACGAACGACGACGTTCCGCAGCTGCAGCAACCGCCGCCGTCGCTGATGCTCGAGAACGACCAACGCGGAGGCCCCCCTCGTTCGCGCTGATGGTTTTGGGATCGCGGGTGTGGAAGGGGCACCGGCACAGGAGTTTTTATTATAGAACGGGATCGGTGGCTGCAGCGGGAGAACACGCCACCACCGGTGCGACACACACGTGTGCCATGTGTGTACCGCGCTTATTATAAACATACAAACGTCGCATTCCTGCCGCACGCATTCAGGCTAGTGTTTATGTATATATAGAAAGTGAGTGAGTGAGAGAGAGAGAGTGAGAGAAACAGAAACAGTTAATGTATGTATCGTGGTAGAAGCGGCAACGGTGGAGGTCCGTTCTTTACGGAGTGGGGTAGAAGATGAGGGACGACGGCCGTATGGGCAGGCGAGCAACAGCAGCAGATTCAAGAACCTGGTGCGTGTGCCAATAGTCGGACAGACCGCTCGTATAAGTGCCACGGCAAGCCGGCTTTTGGCGTCAGTCGAACACCAGCAGCGACCGGAGAGGCAAAACGGACACCTTTGGCCAAGGTAAACACGGTCACTGGACAGACGACGAAGAGCGGGATCGGCCATCACGGCGACAACGACGGACGCAAAGACAAAATCGGCCACGATGGCGACATTGACCACAATAAGTAATATCATCTCTTCAATCATTAACAATGTATGTTTTAACGAGTATAACTATAGTTTACTATTACTTTTTGCAAATCGTTGATCTCAGATTAGTTAACACATATATATATTTTTTTTTTTTTATTCAATCTATATACTTAATAAATACCTCTATATATAATATAATACACATATATGAACGCTGTAACACAGCCGAATTGTATGATAGAACACAATGTAATCGATTAGGTATAACAAAGTCGGTCGGAAGCTGATGTACGCGGCGCGCCGCAGTATATAGTCTCACCGGAATCATATATAGTACTATCGTCATCACACACACTCACACAAACACACACACACACACACACACACACACACACAACGCATATACTATGTAATACTATGTAAGTACACACACGCGTACAATATAACGCAATTTCGAATCGTGATTATACGAGTCGTCGTCGTCGTCACACAAATGGTATACGACGGCGCGTAGTCGATTCGATTATTCGGTACACGGAGCACACACACACACACACACACACACACACACACACACACACACCCGCACATACACACCCACGCACGAGGAGTTTAGCCCGGTGACTATAGCGGCGGCGGCCCGAATTTACAGCATCCCCGACACGTTTATAATATTATCGTAATATTATATTCGGTACACATAATACCTGTGTAACAATAATTAATACGTTTCCCGGTTTATACGCGAATCAAGCGTGATATTATCGCCATTACATTACCATAATGTACAGACATAATTATAATATATATATATACGCCCGTTTCCATTGCAGGCATTAACGATTTACAATGCACTATAGATAGAACCACAGCTGACTGTATAGATGTAATTAAAAAAACATACGTACACGCGTCGCTGCCACTGGATCGTACGTTATAAATAGATAATGGGCGATGTGGCGCGGATTTGGCGAGCTACGCGGCGGCGGCCGTGGCGCCGACGGGGTAACGGTGGACGGCGGGCGATTGATGGCGGGGAGAGGGGGGGGGAGACGGGATCGTTCTGGCGGTCGGTCTAATAATAGCGACAGCGAGCTGCCGCATTATTTTTAGCGACGATCCGCGGCCGCTGGCACCACGCCGTGCACTCGGGCGCGCGTAAGCGTCGAGTAGGAAGCGGTGGCCGTCGCCGTCGCGTGAAGGGCTATAATAAAACCGCGGCGGCGGTGGAGCTTAATACGGATTATGACAATAATTATAATAATACATAACGAATATAGTGCTGCGTTACACGAAATCACGAGACACGACGGTTGCGATTCATCACCCGGCGGCGGACCGGATCCACAGCACCACGCCGCGACATCCCCGGCACCAGAGTTCCGTACTTCTTGTATGTTCGCATAGTGTGCACGAGCCGTTTGGCCGAATTTAACGACGTATGGAATGTAAAGAAGTATGGAGCGACGGGCCGGGCGACACATCACCGGCCACCCACCAGCAACCGTTATAATATATAATGTGTAATAATACTAATATTTTGTGTACATATATATGATCCGGATATTGTTGTAATCTATGTCTGTATATAATATACCGTGTGAACTGTCTTAAAGTTGTATCAAACTATTATATTAATAGGTATCGCGTCGTAAACGACATGTGATGCGACGCGTGTTCCGAGGTATCTCTGTAATAACACGATCGGTGGCGCCAAACTAATTTCTTTAGATGTGGCAATGGACATTAATTTATACCCACCTACCTCTACACGGTATGAAGTCCCTTCACACCCCTTAGTCCATACCGATTTTTTAAGCGACAAAATATTATTTTCACAAATAAATTGTATTATTTACTGAATTTTTGCATTATTTAATATTTTAATATAATATATATTATATAAGTATTTTAATTTTTAATTATTATAGGAATTAATTAAATGGTCATCAGAGGAGAATATTGACAAAGAAACTGATTTAGATTTTATATTTTTACTTAAATCATATTATTGGTAATTGATCATAATTAAAATATAGTTCTCTGCTTTTTCTAACACAATCACACGGCTGCACGGTGTACGCTACAACACTCTATGAATAGATAAGTTCGCGATGTTTTATTTATAGAGGTATAAGAGGCACTTGCGGTATAATAATATATTATACGAACGCGACCTCGGGCCTCAGAAAACGCGTGGTTTTCAACGAGGTTCGACTATGCGTTTATAATGTCGCGTGTGTCCCTTTAATAATATTATAATGATATATTGTATTGTGTAATGTCATGAATAACCCGTGTTTCGTTTGCACTTTGCAGGTATACGCGCGAGGGCGTGTAACAATTTTTTTCAAAAGATAGATTTATTAAATGTTTGTGAATACATTATTATATTACTCGTGTGATTATAACTTGTAATTTATTATTATTACGAAACAATTATTGTACGGTATTTACCACGATTATTATTTATAGATATACTTTTAATGCCAGTAATAATTTTCGGATGGTTGGCACGTGAAACAAGCGACGCTGTCATCGCGTATAACGTTACTACGATTATAATTATTGCGTTATTATTAACTCCCGTCACCGGTAGATGCGCGTGGGAGCCAAAATTGACACATAGACACACAGTTACCAGTTACCGCGAGCTAGCTATGTTTGTATATGTATACTTCAGAGATTCGTATTTTAATTATTATTATGCTCTCTACTGTTCAGTTTACACCAAGTACGCATTACGTGTAAATAATACAGTTATTTACACGTTTACAAGCGTATAACGTATTCGGCGTAATATTGACTGTACATACATGACGACTATAAACTACAACACAGTAGACGAACTGACTCGGTGATTATGATCAATTTATCGGTCGGCAAACAGACCCGCAGGCGAGTACGATATAATTGTATGTACATATTACAAATAAACTAATCGAATACAATTATTATTTGTAAATAATTTATTAGTATTTTAGTAATACATACATGTATACTATTATGCTATGGATTTTTACGCTACCGCCAGAAATAATGGCGTACGAACGTCAACTGTTTGTGTATGCGTACTAAACTGTGTATACTATTATATATAACATTCTCGGTTCCTCTCTTTATGTCTATAATATAATATACGCGCGCGCGCGCGTATGTGTGTGTGTGTTGAAGTTTATTGAAGAATTCTGTGATACGGGACAAGGCGTGCCGGAGTTGGCGGCGGAAATATTTATAACCACGCGCGTCTTCGCCGTATACGCGTACGGCGCGCGCGTTCCTAAGGCAAAGGATTAGTGGGAGGGGGTGCCGTGAAGAAGGGACGGCGGCACGATAAATGGGGAACAGCGGCAGCGATCCGTTCCGTGCGCGAAAATCGACCGTGGCGGTGGCGGCGCATCGTTAACGCCACAGAGCTTTATACACATCTCCTTCGTCGTCGTC
Source organism: Rhopalosiphum nymphaeae (assembly GCA_036289425.1). Lineage (NCBI taxonomy): Eukaryota > Metazoa > Arthropoda > Insecta > Hemiptera > Aphididae > Rhopalosiphum > Rhopalosiphum nymphaeae. The sequence continues at coordinate 13,296,288 of JAZAQC010000007.1, read as the reverse complement.
GACTACCCACCTCCCTCCGTCACCGCGCACACACATGAGAGCACGCTTGCGCGCGAGCAGTTAGGAGTTAGGACGGTTCACGACGGTGTTACGCGCGCGCACCGAGGCCCGTCCCATAAAGCGACGACGGCGTCGACGACGACACCACCGACGGTGGTATCGATTGCACGGTGGCAGCGGCGGCGGCAGTAAACGGTCGTCGACGCGGACCGACTAGCTGGCTGGCGGTGAATGAGGATGGAGTGACGAGGCGGGCGAGAGAGACGGCGCAAGCGTAACAGCGATGAATAGTGTCGGCGGCCCGGGCCCGTGTAAGCTATAACGCTATATGGGTGGAGAGAAACTCGAGCGGCGTCAGGGTTTGAGGCTTGAGGCGAATAACTGTCGTATTGTTTCAACGCCGCCGCGTGACGAGAAGAGCACAGCAGCGACGGTGGTCGTCGTTTTTCCGAGCCATCGCGCCGATATATAAATATTTATGAATAACAGGCTATAATAACATAAGAATATGATCTTTAATCTTGACTACCGATTACCCGTGTGGCCCCGGTGTCCCCTAGCAACTAGGCACGATAGGACTTGCTGTATCACTATACAAACTTCAAAACGTAAACACGACATATATACGACGTTTGTGATAGCATTTCGTTCTTTTAAGCCCGGTCCCCACCAATATTCGTGTATTTGAAGAATATTTTATCATTTAATGTCCTTTCAAACAACACCTACTCGTATATATTTTACATCGATCTTTACAGTTACGCATCTTTGACTACTGATGTACTTATCACTACTCAGATATCATACGTTTAACCTAAAATAATTTTTAAGCAAGTTTTTAGGGGCTTGGAAATAAAACTAAAACTCTCAGTTTTCATAATTATTATGGTAATTTCCAGGTGTTCATTTCAAACACAAGACTTAGCAAATTAAATACAATTCATTAAATCGGTTGCATATGTATAGTATACTTATAAATATTCGCTATGAAACCCACTTTTAAAGTATCATTGTCATGTACATCAGAAAATGAAAATAGAGAGATAAACTAATATGCCATATTAATCTTTACATAGATATTATTTACAACATTGTCTATTAAAAGTTGGTAAACATTCTATATGACCAATAAAATGCGTTTATTTTGCTCCATTATGACATGTATATTGTATATATATATATATATATATATATATATATATATATATATATATTAACTGCAAATTGAAATAAATAATAAAAACCTACATATTAGTACTTATTGTATTAGATTTATGAATGTCTATGCCTACTCTGGTCACAAATATTTTTTTATAAATAAACATATATATATTTATCACGTGAATATAATATACCCGGGCACGCACAATTATTAATGTCTAGACAATAGTAACTGATGACTGCTGTCCCTGTTTTTTTAACACGATATGAATTAATCATTTTTTTTAACAGTGTCAGTTTCAAGTGTAATTACTCATTTATTATTTCTATATGCGCTACAATTCTGACAAGAAAGTAATAAATGTTTAAATGAATTAATACTTCTTTATTTTACTCTATTTTTTCACAATCTAATAACTAAAAAAATTATTTTTAACACTTATATAATATATTGTAGATACTTCGTAAAATATTAATATTTTATGAAACGATTATTTTTTCATGAAATAGTCACTCCAATTTGATATTGTGTATTTTTTTCATAATATAACCATTCACTTCGTGAAATAAATGACATTTATCTAATAAAATTAATCTTATTAATTATTTATGTCTCATATTTAATACCATGTAAGGTATCTTACATCAAATATAAATCTAAGTTGTATTTATAAAAATAGTTATCTATAGTAATATTCATAAATATTTTAGTCATATTATACATAAAAAAAAGGGAAAAAGAAGTAACTATATGTTATATTAGTGATAATTTAAAAAAAATAATTTATATAGGTAAGTTACTAATTACACAACGCCGCTGTAATACGACTGACTACGTACTGATTTTTAATTCTTCGTACAATATAGAATCTAGGAGATATCATTAAGTTTCTCTAATAGTACAATTGCCGATAGCAATCGATACATATTATAAGAAATCAATCGACATTACTACATTTATAAAAAGGGGAAAGTAAGTAACCGCTATTATCTGTAATATAATAAGTGTCGAGTGAAGCTCGTCAATGAGTAAGTTACTGTAATGATATGTGTTAAATTTGAATTCTATAATAAATCATTGTATACGAAAAACTAGTTTGAATTAATTTTTGCCGAAGACATAGCATTTAAAAATGACATTGTGTGTATAAAATATAAAATATACATTAAAAGTTTCAACCCCTACGAAAAATGTTAGAAATATAACAAAATAACTTAAATTCTTACTCTTCGTTTAAGTATCTAATTTCGTGCAAAATTTGAACTTTAAACATCTATAAAAAATTGTATTTAAATATGTTTTAATTTTTTTGATTCCAGTATAGGTATGTATACATTCCAAATGTATAAAATACGTACATCCAAAGCATTTAATTCTTTACTTGCTTTAATTTCCTTCTTTTCTAGTCGTTAATATTATATATTGAATTAATTATGATATAATAATTTTAAATTAATTATTAATAATACAATATTTTCAAAACAAATTAACCTAAAATAATGCAATATAAAGCGGAAATAAAAATAAGAAAAGTAAATAAGTATAAATTAATATACATAGGATATATAGATTGTCTTTTATAGCATCAAATCCAAGCGCGTAGGTTTAAAGTTTTGTGTATACAATAAATTATTATTAGCGCACCAATGACGATTTTCGTATAGAAAAATACACCCACACACATAATATGATGTGTGACGATGATGATGTCGTATACGCATGGATGACGAGGGAATGAAATAATATCGTTAGCTAAGGAAAAAGAAAATCACAAATCTCTATTGATATTGTGAATTTGTTTGTTTCTATAATATTACTGTAACCTCAATTTCAAGATCAATAATTATACTTTGCAAGAGGGAATAAAAACACATATACGTCCTCGTCACCAAAATACATACATCGTTTGCAAATCATTTATACAATAAATAATATCGTTTACAAAGTTTACGAAAGATGTGATATCGACGATGTCGTTTCTTTCGTACGTACGAGCTAGGTATGATGTGTTCAACATTTTTAAACAAACAGTATATAATATCACGCGACAACTATAAATATACGTCATTACTGCACGCATAATATGTAATTCTGTATATATACACATATCATCAAAGGAATCGCTTGCTATTGCTTCCATATGAAAATTGAATCTATATATACTAATGGGCACTGTGTTTTTTTACACCTAGTTGACTTGTAAAATGCGAAAATAAAATGACCCACCAGTCACCTTGTATATTAAGTAGTGTATAGTCAGTCGACTCGAAAAGCCACAGCGGCACTAAATGAAAGGGCGCACAGCGCAAGTATACTAATATATTGACGGCGGCATTTAAAAACGATCGGTAGACGACAGTCATAGAAGTTTTTTTTGCGCAGAATTGATAGAAAATTCAAAAATGTTAAAGCTTTGTCTTCAATTATTATAATTTACAACTATATAAGTACCCTAGTAGCTTAGTAGTTTAAATATTGTTTAATATTATTATAACAAACATTAGGTATAAAATATTTAGTGTAAGTAAGTTATCTAAGTATATTCTATATAGATAAGTAGATACTAGATAATGCGTTCGTCACGTAAGGTATGACTTTATTATATATAGTAAGCGATTTGCGATTACGTTTTTACCATTATTTTAAAATTATATGGAAAATTCATGACTTTCGTCCCATCAAATAGAGCGTGTTTTACGTTTTACGATAAATAGCTTTTATCACGTATACAGAAATCAAAATACCCATATAAACCAAATTATATAGCTTTTATATATTATATATATATAATATGTAGAGTTCAAATATTTGCAATTTGAAAACCGCTCGATCACACGATCGTTCATATCGCACAAATCATAATCGGCACAGGGTGTGGGACAGTATACCTTTATTTTATCATGGCTGCAACATACAGATATAGATGTAGCATAGAAAAACCTCCATGAGTCCAGGTCATCGATATAGCTATTGTACCGTGAAAAATACGATATAAAAACTACTTTGAATGTAATGGAAAAAAATTCTATACCGAGCAGCTATATATGTTGTATAGTGTATATAGAGTATGGTAATATCAAACTTTAAACGCTTATGAAATTATAATACAAAAAGCAATTTTCTTGGACATTTATAGTTTCGATATTATAATGTATAATATAAATTACAAGTCGAGAATCAAATTTTAAACTCTTTTATATTAAATATTTATGAATATACATGATGTTTATAAATAATAATAATATAAACTGGAATATTTTCAAGAATATTAAATATTTGTATAAGAGCTCATAAGTTATAATTTGTTTCTTTGTATAGCACGCATATAAATTAGAATTTTGTTTTTTAAAACTCATAATTGTATTTTAATAAAATATTACCTCAATTAAAATTAAAAATGTAATAATTTTTAATAATAATTATTAATATTGATTATTTACGATTTTTTTTTTGATAATTCTAATAAATCAACATATTTTGATTGTTTTTAATAACTTTAGATTCGGATAAAAACACAGGTGCGTGTATGAAGATTTATTGAAACGATAAAAATACTTGAACATTTTATAAAAGGTATTTTTAAATTTAATATTTAAAAATAGTATACATGTTGTAAAAACGTATACTTAAGCAAAGTTTTTAATTATATTTTACTGTTTAACGATTAATTAAAAATTCAAAAATTATTCATAAAAAAAATTAAGATTTAACAATTTAATTGAAGTAAATAAGTCCAGGATTTATATACAAATTTTCAATAATTATTTAAATTTTGTGCTGTATATAAAAATATTGGCATTTTATGATATATCTCTAATAACACATAATTATAATTATGATAGCAATGATTAAGCAATTTTTATGAACATTAATAATATTATTACCTATCATAATTCAACATGCAGTTATATATATTATAAGTTATAACAACAGCTTAAAATATTAAAAATCATGTTAATACACAATCCAACCTAAAAGCCAAATCAGATGATATTATTTATTTATTTATTTATTTTTTTTATAATTATTATATTGTTGTATAATAGGCAATAGGCGTTAATTCGACAATCAATTTATAAAACACTATCAACAAAATTCTAAGTATTTTTAATAATTCGTATCAATAAATAAATATGATAATAAATACATAAGATAGTAATTTAACTTTAATTTTGTGTAAAAATGTAAGTATAAAACCTACAAATAAAATTTAAAATACAAAATGGAGATTTTGCTGTGCATTAAATTTCGACTGTTTCAATTATATTTCGTACTGCACTTAAATCACTGTAAAGTATATGTTAAATTTGATAATTCATTACATACGAAAATTGATTCTGAGCGGAGATAATGTGTCAACTTCTATTTTTTTTCCTAGGATATCTTAAAATATATTTTTTTAATAAGTATAAATTTATTTTTTTATTAGTAATACAGTATCTATATTAAACTATTTTTCACAAAAACAACGCATATATTATATTATTATATCATATATGGTTATTTGTTATTAATTTATAAGTGATTGCCACATATTATAAAACGGTTTGATTAAGGTTGTGGAATGAATAGCTCAAAATATTATTCGAATATTTCAATTGACTAAGATTAATATTTTTTGAAAAATAATAAAATTATAAAAATTACTTGAGAATAAATAAACTTATAAATTATAACGTATATTATATATTTTAATTATAATATATTATGTATTATAAAATTATAATATGATACGTTTAAATATCGGTCCAATATCGTAACAATTTGAGCTTCAAATGATCAAAACAAATAAACAAATTAATGTTGCTTTATACTAAACTTTTCGAAACCTATCTAAATAACACATGTTATACATATTCTAGTAACTTCTTAGGCCTTACATATTAAAACAAAAATTAATTTTTTTTTTAAACTAAAAAAATAATATAATTCGAAATAAATTTAAATAGAACAAAAAAATCAAATAATATTTTGAAAATCATTTTTGAATTAAATAAAATCTATTTTATCAAAAACTACCTTTTCTTAAATATTCTTGTTTTTCCAAAGTTTTATTCCAATTATTTTGAAGGTGCTGGGAATTTTTCACTTTTGATCCAATGTATTATCAGAAAGAACTCTCAAGTTTAGTGAGGACAAACACGAAATAAAATAAAAAGCAACACACGCCATTGTATTGGTAAATCGCTCATCAGAATTTAAAACCATTTTCATTAAATTAAAATATATTCTATTTTAAAACTTTAAAAAAGTTAGTTATTTTATAATTATTATATAGACAATATAAAATGGTAGATAATTAATTCGTATTCATAATTATATCTGTAAATGTATATATAAAACCACTCTAAACTTAGATTTTAAATAATTTTAAACGATCGTTGAAACTTTTAATATACCCTATATAGACTATACTGCATTTTTAAGTCTTATTAATAAAAAATTTAAAGAAAAAAAATAATCGTTATGTAATTATGTGTATAATCTCTATACTTAATTCAAAGTTTTCAAATAGCAAAGATGCACTCAAGGTTAGGCTAATTCAATTTTCAGTACTCTTTAGTATGGTACTTATTTTTTTATCTAATGAATACTACAATAAAACTACACAAAATCTTAAGAATTCAATTATATATTATTCAGATGACAACGTAAGAAATGGAATTATAAACTATGGACAACAGGAATCCTCTGTAAAAACCATACATTTCAGTTTGGTAAAACTATAATTTATAAATCGGTAGTATTCATTTGTAATAAACAATAACAGTTACTCATTAATAATAATTCAAATAAAATATTCAAATACTATGAATCGTTGCAAAATAAATATCAAGAAATTTAATGTCATTGCTAGTAAAATTTAAATGAGAATCAACGCACCCATTATTAATTGTGAAAAAGAAATAATCATGTTAAGGTTTATTTTATAAATATTTACATCACAATGTATTAGAATAAATATTACCTAAATTTTAATTCAAATTTATATTATGTTATAAATTATAACTAATAAAACACCTAATTACAGCGATAAATTAATTTTAGATTAATTTTATTTCAATAAAAGTTCAACGTCCTGAAATTAATATAAACGATGCACAACCCTGCATGTCTAAATAATAATTTCCCAAATTGAATACTGTCATACAACACATTTATAATCAGGGATGGATATATATGGCCACCGGAAAACTATGATATACAATTAGTTGAAAGGAATTGTGATTAAATACTACCATACAAACATACACACATACATATATATATATAAATTATAAAATGTTAGTTACACAATTATGTTTAGTAGATACATAATATTATAACCACAAGTACCAGTTTGTACAGATAAGTTTTTAAAATTTTTAAATAAAGAAAGTTCAAACGTATAATTGTTATGTTAAAATGGTATATGTACAGATCTTATTCTATACTCACGTATGGATTCATAAAATGATTTCATCTTTTTCGCCTTCTAAACCCTTATACCAATCAGGAAAAAGCAGAAAAATGATTTTTAATGTTTATTTAGAATACTAATTTTCCATAGGTATAAAGTAAATATTAACAAACAACAATAAATGTATAACGAAAGAAACTTTTTAGTAAAGAACCAAATTAGTTTGGTAGACAGGGGTTTTTTTTACATTTCCTGTTAATTGAATTCTGTAGCATGCGCGGCTACTGCACCACAGCATTTATATATATATTAGGCCTCAACGTGTAGTGAATGCAGTAATGGCAAATGGAAATATCGTTTTAAAAGGGACTGACTATACAGGGGTTGAAGTTCAATGTCCAATTATAATAACCATAATAATAACATTATATTTATGTGACACGCGGTAATTGGCGGGTGCGCAATTAATATATATAATATTAATAATTGGTGCTTTGGATATACGTGTGTAGACATGGTGGTGGTGGCTGTGGAGGTAGTGGTGATGTAACGACGATAATAATATATAATACACAACCATAACAATAATAATGTCGTGTATTATATCGAGAAAGTCACTGGTAGCGGGGGACGTGGTCGTTTGCAACGCAGAAAACGAGTTCAGTGAGAATATAGTGGCTGGCGGCGGCAAAGGCCGTCACGGGAAAGCGGAGACCGCGCGATTTATTATTATTATTCGCGCCTCGTCTCACCCGTCTACCCACCAACCCGACGGTCGGTCGTCTGCCGCCGAGAGCCGCCGGTGATGCGCAAAACACCCTGCCTCCACCAAACCATAACGGCGGCAGTATAACGGGACGAGATTGCAAACTATATACGCTTGACGTGAACGCTACACACACACACACACACACACACACACACACACACACACACACACATAAATACATACGTATATATATATGTTTCCTCACTGCAGATAAAAAGGCATCCGCGGAGGGGGTAGTTACGACCAGATGGCTGACGGAGGGGAGGACAGTTTCTGCTCTCGTCGTGACGGGCAGAGGAGAGGCAGCCGCCGCTATTATCACCCCTCGCATCGTTGAGCGAGCTGGTGGCACGGCGCTTAAATACCACCGCCGTCGCTCACCCGGCCAAACGCCCTCCCCACCCACCACTCATCGCCGAATAACCCGCTTCCGACCCCCTCCCCCCGATCACAGACTAGCCGGGCAAAAAGTGTACGACGTACACAGAGACGGTGGCGACAATTGTTGTTGTCGTTGTGTGCTGCGGAACCGAACAGAGGTGCAGTGGAAACAACGGATACGGTGAAGCGGGGGAATAGGGCTGCAACCGTGCGCGGGCCACACCCTCGTCGCACCAAAACACCGCTCCGGCGTCACGCTACGCGGCGAGAGGCCGCGCGAAGGCTCGTTCGCAGGCTGCCAGCTCCGCGGCGACGGCAGCGGCGGTCGACCGACTGGCCCGGGGGCCCGGGCTCAGGCCGCAGCCGAATAGCCGCCGCTGCAGCCCCGCGCCCCGCGCCAACGCAAGCCGGCGACCGAGTCCCGGGGATATTTTCGACGGCGCGAGTGCCGCGGCCGCTGCGCAGACGCCGCTCAGCGACGACACTCCTCCTAATATACGCTGACAGTATTTTACACAGCGGCGGCAGTGCGCTGCACCAGTTACACCCACCCCCGCGTCCACCCGCGCATAACGCTAGCTAGCTGGTTAGCGTACCGCCACCGCCACCGAGCTGCTGCTTGGCTGCTGGCTGCTGCTGCTGCTGCCAGAGGTTCCGCCGTAGTCCGTTCAGTCCGCGGCCGGCCATCGCGACGACCGTGCACTCGTGCCGCGTACATTAAAATTATATAGTCGATAGTTTAGATAATAGTATGTGTGCATAAGCACTATATATTATAGTGAACACTCGGTCTTAGTACATTTTCAGAGTAATAAAACGCGCGCGTAGACTCGGCCCTTCTGTCCTAAGACGAAACGTCGTCAATTCAATTTTTAAGTTTTTATTTTTTATTACCGCAAACACACGATCCCGTGATGATGGAGCACCGCCACTAAATACGTACGAGGGGGCAACACAGAGGTTAATCTATCGAATCTACACTGTATAATTGTCTGAATATTGTTGTAATCGTCGTAATGTCCGTAGTATACAATATAATAATTATAATAAAATTATATTACTTATAAGCTGTATAAGTAGTTTGTATAAGTATGAAATGTGCCTGCTGTGATTGGCTTATTACTAAATATATGTACATCATTGTAAGTGTCTTTTGCATTATAATACGTAAATAAATTGTTGGCACGGGTATTACGACGACAGTAATAGTTATAGTTAGTAGGTAGCTATATTGTTGTATAAATAGATCGCCTACGACGACAACAACGGTGGTTATTACTATGGACCAAAAATATTGTACTTTTTTCATAAATATGATAATATTGTTATAAATAAATATCATACACATCCTTATTATTATTGCTCTAATAGTCATTATAAGTCCATTTTAATTAGTTAAGATCAATATAATTACGTTTGTCATTAAAGCGGTACATTTGCAGCATCTTTATGGAGAAAATCACTTTTCGGCGTCAAGATACTAAACTACTACTACTACTTCAACAGAGAAACGCGTGTAGCTGTAGCTGGTTGGATCTGGGCCAAATACACATATATTAATTGAATTGTGTGCGGTAACGGCAGCGTGCGTAAAGACAAAATAAATAAAAGTTTTTATATGGTTCACTTCGTTCCCGGTTATCATGTGTATTCTCACACATAATTTTCTGGAGCTGTAATTGCGATGCTTTGCTGTTACTGCCGCAATCACATTTGGTCCCCTTCAACCAGCTGTAGCCAGCACGCGAAAAACTACAATTTCCACCAAAAATCAACTTATCTCAATAACGTGCTTTACTTATTTAAGATTAAATTGAATGTATGTATTATAATTCAAACCCTTTAATATGTTTATATAATCCTTTAAAATTTGTAAATTAATGAATATTATATATTTAAATTATGATAATATTGTATAATACACGCGTATACTTGTAATAATTTATAAAAACGATTTTATGTGCATTTAATTTTAATGTATATCAATCGCCGTTTTATGTATTGTAGATTTTAATTTATAGATGTACATGAACTGTTTATACCATCGCCAATATATACGATAGTGTTTAGCGGTAGTTTTTTTTATACATATAAAATCTTTTTAAACGCGCAGAACGACGCCACCCTTAGACAAAATCATAAGGTGTACAGGATTCGCGCAACCTAAAACTCCCAACACGCGAAACAACCCACAATATTCCTTTTCTCGGACGCTACATTACGTGACTATTTTGAAATAATAAATAATAATAGAGTTAAATTTGTATACCGTTACTCACAACTCGAAAGAAATGTATTTGTTTCGTTTCAAATTCGACTAGCATTTTTAATCTGTAATAGTAACACGCAATATGCGTAAACACGTACACGTAAAACGTTAGCGCGTAGTGTAAAACATTAGTTGTGACAACTACAATAATTTAGATGTCGATAAAATGTAAATATATTTGCAATTCACGGCGTATACGCGTCAAAATCTTAATATACTGCGTGTGTAATAGACATTTTCGAAATTCCAAACTCCAAACACACAAATGATAACATAAAAGATATTTTTTCGTAAGTACGCGTATAGAACACGCGTGTGAACGCAGAAATCACTGCTATTAGCTTATTTCACTCATATTATTCGCAGCAAAGTAGTGTATCGAGAGCATAATTCAGCTTGATTTTATCGTTGCGCATAAATAGACATACAATTATATAATATAACTCCATTTTAATTAAAATCGAAAAGTTAAAGCTATATTGATAAGTATAGTGTCGAAATTACAATTGAAGTACAGTTATGACATTATTGATAAGGAGGTATGCTAAACAACAACGTAGGTATCATAATGGTCCAGTAAAGCCGGGGGGGGCATAGGGGGAGCTATGTTCTCAACCACTACAAAAGGGGATGATTATAAAGTCGGTGCTTCCGTCCGATACTGGTGCAATGCGATGGCGGCTGAAAGTAGCATACAATATCCGAAAGGTCCCTTTTTCCGGGTTTGTCCCGTTTTGGGACACACTACCACAAGTCATAGTTCCTCCGACTACTGCACCCGCTCGCGAACAATACCACCATATCAAATGTGCACGATCACCGAGTTCTCCACGACCACACCCATGACTACATCGGCAGTGCGATTGAACAAACTGCAACTGACCACAGTTGATAGAAACGAAACATACAAACTAGCACCACCAACCATATAATAATCTTCCCCGTCACCGTTGAATTTTTTCTTTTTATTCTGTGCTACCTACTATTTGCTCCTATCCTAATGTCCCACATATATATTAATATATAACACACAACATACGCATACATATACTGAAGTTAATGTAGAGAGGGTCTAATTATAAATATATACTTGAGAATCATGCAAAATATAATCCAAATATAATAAAAAGTACTAATTTAAAACATATTTTAACTGTTTAGTCGATAATATGAATTGCAGATAAAAAAAAAGGTAAATTTGAAAAACGACTTAATTATTTTGTTCGTTAAGTGGACAGGAAAATAAATTAAACTTAACATATTGCAAAAAACGACTATTTATAGTACCTATTTTATCTAGAACTTTAAAAAAATCAATATTTTTTGTTAGTATAATAAATTTAATTTTCATTACAATCAAATTTTTAAATTCAAAACATTTAATTATTAATCAACATTTAAGTTTTTAATTTATAAGTTTAAGTTTAACTAGGATCGCTCCTATAATGCACTAAAATACCCTCAATTTCTAAAAATAATTAGAACCCATCACATTAATTAAATAACAAAATAAGTCAGGTAGAGAATAGTCAGAAATACTCTTAATCAGTCTAACATTATGGTTCATATCTAATAGCATACTAGGAAAAACAATTTATTATGATTTAGTTAAAAATAATTAGCTTAGAAAAATAAAATCAATTGATTTGCGATTATCCCAACTACAACTAAAAATCCTTATTGCAGATAGCAGATTTAATATTTAATATGCCAAAATTTGTTTAATCCAACATACGATTCACAAAATATATAAAAATCTACTTATATTATCTAATAATTCTAATATATAATATTAATTAATTGTTTTCCACTTGGTCAAAAATCATGAATACTTGAAACATAATATAAACATGAATTATTCGAAATTATAGGATGTCGACTATTATTTAATAAATTTACAATGTTTAATAGTTTTATTGTTTTATAAGAGTTTAAACAAGTTATATAAAAAAAAATAATTTATGGTCAAATCATATGGATTGTACCACCATTATTTATAAGATGATTTTATGAAGATAACTTATTTTTGTAGATCGTATATTAAACTCCTATTACCCTATTGCAAAATCTACAGAGTTCAACAACATAAACTAAATGCAATTCTTCAGGTGCTTCACTTATTCTGCTCTAACTCTTAATTCTTAATATTATAATTAACCATAAAATTTTAAGCTAGTAATATAAGTTTATATATCACTCACCCTGGATTACCACGTAGTGCTGCATGTTGCAACGGGTTGAAACCATTTGTGTTAACCACCATCAGATCAGCTGGTGGTGATCCCATAGCAGGAAATCCAAGTTCTGTACCAGTAGTAACTTGATTTTCAACTGCTGCTACAGCACCTTCATTAGTTTCTATGGACTTTGCAGTTTCTCCAGAAGAACATGCAGTGGCAGAAGAACATCCAGCAGCACCCTCTTCTTGATTACTAATTATTGAAGATGCACTTTTTTCGTTTTGCACTTCAGTCATAGCAGCATTTACAACTTTATTGTCCTCAAGTGTTGCACAAGCATTGGCAGCAACATTGGTTGTTAAGATAGTATTTGATGCATTTGAATTATTCCTCAAGACAGAACTTGTCATAGCTCGACCCGTAGACACTGACACAGGCGGTGAGCGGTCGAATGCACGTTCACATCCACTCAAAACATTGGCAGCAACAACACTCGAAGGTATATTACTAGTGACAATGCTTCCACCTCCTCCTTCCATTAACATGGCTACGATATCATCTCGTCTACGGGATATGGCATCATGTAGTGGCGTATCACCCTCATTGTCCTTTGGACATAACAAAAATAAACATAGTTAATAGAAATATATCGTTATGACATCTTGGTTTTCATTTAATAAATAATAATGATTTATAATTTCGACATTATTAAATCGACAAATCAGAAAATACTACACTAAGATTTATCATAAATTTCTATTCTAAAGAGCAATACAAAGAATATTTTCTGTATTTCTGTGGGGTTAAGAAATATTATGTTTTATCTAATTGTGGAAAAATAATTGAATATTTGAATACAAGTCTTTTCCATATTTTAGTTTTAAAATTAAATGAGTATCAATAGATCCCTATAACATAAATGGTACAAGTAATGAAACTAAATCCTGTACAATGTGTGACATGATTATCATTTAAAATTACTATAACATTAAATAATTTAAGCATACTTATTTAACTTTAAAATAAATGTATTATTTTATGGTTATTATGAAAAATAAGCTAATTATTTTTAAAGTAAATTAATCTCTTAATTTATTATCTATACAAATATAAAATAATTGTTAATTTTATAATATTAAAACCAATGAATAATAACCTGCAAGTTTGGTAAGCAATTGAGACGTAACAGGATACGGCATACATCAGCATACCCACGGTTAACAGCAATGTGTAGAGGAGTCTGTCCTCGTTTATTGCGCGCATTCACATCAGCATCAAATGCAACACATAGTACATGCACCACTTGTGGCTGGTTGCCGAACGCAGCATGATGAATAGCACGATCACCATCTTTATCCTGCAAAAAATTTAAATACATAATACTATGCGTTATGGAAAAATATTTTAGTTGCTAAAATGAATTAACAATTAAATAATTTCTGTACCTGAAATTCAACATCAGCATTAAATTCTCCTATTAACACTCGGCAAACATTGACATGGCCGTTTTGAGCAGCAGCCTGCAAAGACGTGTGCCCACTACTCACAAAATTTGTCAGTATCAACTCCTCAGCAGTAGGTGGACGTGTGTAATTGCAACACATTGCAGCTTGTCTTGGCGTGAGAACATAACTAACTGTCATTGGCTCTTCAGATGGTTTTTGATTCATTTGACTCATTTTTATTTGTCTTTCTTTCTCTAAAATTCTACGACAATTTTGGGCATCACCATTGGCTGCCGATGTCACCAACTCACGTCCTATTATATCCCTCTCGCGAGCTAATCTAAGCCGTCTATCGTTTTGAGTTTCGTCTCGATTCCCTATTTAAAAAACATTAAATAACAACATTTTTTTAAATAAAAATATATGAATAATTTAACTAAGTTAAGTTTTTAATTACAGTTAAAAACAGATACTATTTAATAAGAGAAGCACACATTTTAAGATTTATGTAAAATATAATTTTAAACACTAATTCATTATTATACAAAAATAAAAATAAAAAAAGTTTCTACTCTAAAATTATGTAATCAATGTCAACTAGAGATCCTACATTTTGATAAATAAGTATATTTTATCAACAAAAAAATAAGGATTTGGAAGCAATTATCAATTATCTCAAATTTAACTTAAAAATTATCCAAACCATGAAATTAATAATTTTAATATTTCATATTTTATCTGTCATATTGACAATTATGAATTAATTAATATTTTTTATTTTTATTTTTATATTATCTTCCAAAAGATAAAATATAATTCATATGTATTGTAAATTATACTATAATTAGTGTATATTTATATATGATAATAACCTACAGTTAATAGTTAAATAAACTAGATAATATAATTTAATGATGCTTTTACTATGGTTTATTCCAACTTTAATGGCATTAAAAATATTAGTTACAAAGTACTTGTTTAGTTTATTTAATTTAATGCCCATATTTGTATTTTTTTTTTTATAGTATTCATGTTTATTAAAATATCATAAACTATTTTTATTTTATCTTTGGTTAAATTTTTATAATTTGGTTTTGCACTATATATCTTAAATTTCTAAATTCTATCATCAACATTGCATTATATATAAATATACATAAACATACACACACACCTTCAGCTCCATTATTATTTGTACTTAGTAGGGTAACTGCTCGTGGATTATAAGTCCAAGAAGTATTGCATACAACTATCTTGAGGTCACCATCATCATATACTTGTTGCACATAGCCAATTTCCCCCAAAGTCTAAAAAATAAAACAATTATTTTATATTATGTTAAACAAAAATTAATATTAAAATTAGATGACATCTTCAACAAAGTATCATAAAAATAAATAAGTTGATTTATCTAAAATACAGGATTTATTATACTACTAAATCTTACCATAGACATAGCATCAGCCCATTCACCGTGACCTTTTTGCAATCGACGCACATATTCCACATCATTAGAAATCTTTACAGTTGATCCTACTCTAATAACTTGTCCATCGTGTGATGTACTTTCAGCTGAATTTGAACTGCCTGCCACTGGTGCATCACCAAGTCCTGCCACTTTTGTAAGTACAGCTGCATTAAATGTCCACCTGTTGCCACTTGGATATAAAACAACAACGTCATGATCTTCATCAATTCCAACCACCGATCCAATAGAGGCATTTTCTAGAACTCCACCTCCCAAACATTCATCATACATGCCATCTGTCCAACCACCATGATCTTGTTGCATAGCTCGTACAACATCCAATTCCAGATCAACTCTTACCTAATATAAATAATTTATTATTACATATAATAAATTGAACTTTTTTGTATATTAAACAAGTACCGAAAATAAAAAATACTAAAAAACAAAGGTGGAAAAAATTCTTCTTACCCTATCACCGATCTCTAATTGTTGATATTGTAGTTGATTGTGTAAATGATTTAAACTTAATACTCCTTGCTTATGCTGATCATTCCGCTGTTGGTGTTGGTGTTGGCCTAACAATGGCAGATGGTCTCGATACACGGTTGTTGATCCTTTAGATGGAGATACACATTTCAAGTCAGACTAATGAACAAAAACATAAAATATATGAATTTATCAAAATATTGTTTATAAAATAGATACAATTTTATGATGTGTCATAAACTAATAATTACATACCATTCCTTCAAATCCAACACGATATAAGTTCTTGACGCACCCAGCTGTATTACCATTAATATCCCACTGGACATATGCGGCTGAGCGAACACTACCCGTTACAGCAGACCAGTCTTGAATTTCACACACTTTACCACGTTTAACAACTGTTTGTGAGACAGCATTGTTCAAACCCCTTTGGTTCACAGATCCTCCATCTTGATCATCCCATTGCCAGTCAACACCACGCACAACCCGTGAACCAGGAAATATACCACGCAATGTTATTTTTTTAGATTTTTTTCTTTGGTCTAACATAACCGGATTTTCGCCAAGACTACGAGGGTCTTTTAATAATTCTTTTGGCACAGGCTGTTGGATCAATATAAACCTATGTCGAACATTGTGTTTATCACTATGATAACACATAAAACACAAATCGACAGAAGTATCACTTGAAACCTCATTTCCAGGACAGTTCATGCATTTCCAACGATGTCCAATGATAGGTGTCTGTTTACATGAATTGCAAACAACTCCTTCATGTTTACTATGTCCTATGAATAATGAAAAAAATCAAACCGTGAATATTTTTGATACAACAATAAAAAAAACAAAAACAAAATAGAAACAGAAATTGTAAACAAAATTTGATTTTTAAATAAATATACCAAGTTATTATTACACCTTAATAATGATAGTTTAAACTTTGTTTCATTTTCTAACTGAAATATTCAGATTAAATTAATTAACCAATTAAAAAATTAAAAAAGAAATGTTAAACTAATATCATACATAGGTTTTTTCATATATAAATTATTAATTTATTAAATTTTATTATTTAAAACTTAAAAATACTAAATAAATAAAGATACTGAAAGAGTCTAACTAAAAACATGTGATTAGCATCTAAGTATAATTTGAAAATTTAGCTATAAAATAAGATATGTAGTTATTGTGATATACTATATTATTCTGAGTGATTCTTTTATCGAACAATACTCATTATTTCAAAATCTATAAATGTTTTTAAACATATTTTATCAAATTTTAGGTGAACAAAGTAGTAGACCAACATTTTGTGGACATTTTTGTGAAAATAACACTCCACTTACCTAAACTATAAATAATTATAACCAGAATTCAGGATATATAGCATTTTCATAACAATCATAAATGTAGTAAAACATTATACGGTGATAAACAAATATGTTTTAGAGTACGGATAATTCAAGTATAAAATTTTATTTTGCATATTTTTAATTATTTTTGCTAAATTGACACAATGTTCAATAATTATTAACAATTTATAAAAAATATTATTGTTCAAAATGTATTAGTTAAAATTGTTGAACAAATAATTACAAAATGTTTGTTTTGAACAAAGTACAATTATTTGTATATCTGTTACAATTATGTTGCACATTAACATAATTTATAAATACTCAACAAAAGCAATTTGAAACTATCGAACACATCATAGTTATTCAAGTTGGTTTATTGAAAGATGTAGGATATGTGTACTTATCAATAGGCTATATTCATTAATGCTCAGGAAGTGAAGAAAATAATCTAATTTATTGTGTGATCAATAAACTGCACTAGTATTCAACAATTGATAGTTCATAGTTTGTCATCATTATTTAAGAGTTAAGTTCATAGTATTCCTATGCGTTTCATTGTCTTAATTTTAAAATTGAATATTAAAAATGTCGAAGGAAAAACAATCAGTATATGATCATTTAAAATTGTTGTACCAGAATTTGGTTCTGATACTTTATTTTTTAAGTGCATATTTTTAAGTTTATCAGGTCATATGTAAATGCATATTTTAGTGTTTTTAGTGCTATAAGTCTAGAACTCTACTCATAACTCATAAACTACTCATACAAATTTTGACTTTAATGTATCAAAATACTCCCAAAAATATTCTGAACATTAAATTAAAAATATATGTTGTAATTCAAAATAGTAAAATATTTTAAAAAGTATAATGATAAAAATAATTTATTAATTGTTTTATTTTGACAGGAAATTATATAAAAAATATTAATAGATTTTAAAATAATGAGTATTGTTCAATAAAAAATGATTTTTTACAGGGTGATCCCTGTATTAGACATAAATAAAAAATAATTTTATTTTTAAAATAGTATGGGGATATAATCAGAAAAATCTAATGAAATAAATTAAAATCTAACAATTTAAGTTACTTTTCTAAAACTAAAAATTTCTTATAGTATATACCTATATATAATTATTAGTTTGGTAGCAAGTTTATTTTTAATTTATTAAATTATATTACTTTTACTATATTAGTGAATAATAACAATTACTAAGAATTTACACATGTTTTTATCAAAAAAAAAAAAATGTAAAACTATCTGTTACTTAAATTAAACTGAATATTATCAATATCAATATTGATTATTCCTAATAGATATTAATAACTAAAAAACAAGCAGATGTTTGAAATTTAAAGTATATTTATTAAACACAATGTCTTACCTGTTGGTCCACTGTCGTAAACACGCAAATCATATTGACCGGAACATCTGTAATTGGCCGCTATTCCATTGTCCCAGACTACAACAACTTCTTCGTGAGATTCAAAACTCCTGACTGTTCCTAAAAAGCCTTCTCCTCCATCCTAATATAAGCAATACAACAATAATGTTAAATTATAAAACGTTATCGTTATTACCACCCATCCATATCACAACCTATATTATAATCGAATAATAAACAAATTAGCCACAATTCAATTTGAAATTACCTGCTTGTTCCATTTCCAGCTGGGACCACGTATGACACGAGATCCTACAAGATTCAACAATGTCGGGCACACTACCGACATCGTACAAGTCAAAAATTAGACACCACCTGGAATGTCGTAATTGTTCGCTATCGTCCAAGCCACCATGCTACCTTACTGTAGCAGTTCAACACTGAACGAATGTTCGACAAATTTTCTATCAGCAAACGGTAGTCCGCTAATCATGGGTTATATGCAAATCAACAGATACCACAACAACGATCTAACACTAAACTGTAAACGAGATGGAAATCGACGTCGTTTGAGGGAACACCTGTCGCCGCTGACGAATGACGATTACAATGATTGCCTTCGCCTCATAGATCAATAGACGTTTTGACGAGAGAAACACACACACACACATCCATAGACGCACACGCACACAAACACGCGCGCGCAAAACAAAAACTTATGCTGAGTAGAGTCGATCGCGCACGCACAGACGCGTATTATACTGTATTAGTCAAAACTATAGAACGGCGGACGTATATGTTATCTATAGCCTTTGCACCTCCATAGCCAACCAACACAAGAGAAATATTGGGTTATAGTAATATATAGAGTACAATATACTGTTGCTGTTTGAACACGGGCTCGTATCATCATACCGCTGTCGGTATCAGTGTTCACCATAACAGTGTCAACAACAGATGGTTGTCCGCAGTGATACCCTAGTTCTCCTGAAGTGATGAAATAAAAACAAAACCAAGTTCAGAAATTTTCAAATTTCCAACTACAAAAAAAAATTTTTTTATAGGTACCCAATGAAATAAGAAAAGAAAAAATCCCATTAATCTAACTTCAATACTAAAGTATGCCCAATAAAATAAACCAAATTCAAAATTGTTAATTATCATTGTTTAATTATCTAAACTTTTAATACTACAAAATGTGTTAACAATTATTATCATTATTTTCATAGACATATAAAGACCTTTATCTATATATCTATCTAATCATATATCTATGATTTTATCTTAACTTTAGCGTATCACATTAATTATGTTACGATTATCAGTCCCAAAACGAAGAAAAAATTATTATAATTGATCTTCATAACGAATTACTAGTGTTTATTTTAGATTTATCTAATTCATTAAATTTTAAATTTTTGATACATCATTCCACGTTAGAATTTTTAAAAAGCAAAATCTTCGATTTCAACATTCTATAAATATTTAAAACAATAAAATGTCTGCTATAGAATACTAACCTTCTACGTCTTAATCTCAGCAATAAGTGATTATTTAATATCGGATACCAATAGTACCATCAGTTAATCAAAAAAATATGATTCAAAATAGAACAGACTTCTATTCTGTTAATACTTAATAATGATAACTATTTTATAAAGTTTAATACTTTTTGGTCATAATATTGTCAATGGCATGACGGCCTCTTTATTTTAATAATGTTTTACCAGAGCTTGTAATTTGATAGAGCCTGTAGCAAGCAAATGCTATATGTATATCTCCTAAACTAAATTATTTTTTTTTAAGTACAAATATTGAAAGTTTATAAGTTAAAACTTAGGATAATATTAAGTAATCAAATATATATATATATATGTATATATTTTCAATGTATTATGTAATATGTATTTACAAATATTAAGATTAAGATTATATCCAAATATTCAGTCTAGAATTATTAAGTATTACTCTTCATGTCAGTATTGTAAATTTAACTTTTTGAGGCAGACATTAAAAAAAAATATTTTTTATTACATTTTTGTTACTTTGAAAACAATTCTTACAAAATACCTAATACGTGGTTGTTGTACACAGTTACCTTTACATTACTAGCATTTAAAATGTTATAACCATTTTAGTTACATTTCTTTCAAATTTCACCAAAAGTGTCTTGAAATCATAAAATCCAAGTATAATAGTCACTCATATAAGAACAAAAATCAATTGTGAAGTATAAATGTATGATTGATATATGCATATTTATAATATTTGCCTATGTATAAAAATTTAATTCTATTACGCAACAAACTAATTATTTTATAAATTTTAAAATTGTTAATTATTTGTTATAAAATAACACAAATACAAATGATTTTTTTACTTAGGTAAATAACTAATAATTTAATTTTAATTTGTTAATAAGAAGTCATACAGTATCTATGTGTAAAAATCAAATTAAAGTTAAAAATATGTTTTCAATATATTTTACAAATAGAAATGAAATTTAAAATTGATAATTATAAGGGAGTGTAAAACCTACATGTATTGTCTTACAAACTTATAAAAAAACCGAACCTAAATTTAAATTGTACATAGTTAGAATTAGTATGATATTGAAACATCAATAAGTCTATATAAATGCTTTAGATAATAATTAAATATCTTTATGTTTTTAAGAGAAAAATTAACAATATTAATGTTAACAATGCAAAATTTTTTTGGTAAAAATTTGTTTATATGTTACTCTTTATAATTGAGTGTTTACTTAAAGACAACTATACTGAACAATTTTTGAATATTATGAAAGACAAAAACATAACTAACACGATAACAACAAATTTAAATTATTTTTGATAGTGGAATATCACGTCATTCATTAAATGATTTAAAAATTGAGGATTATGGAATGCTACAGATAATGTTAAAAAAATCTATTACAATATAATATTTTTAAATAAAATATTATACCTTTTGACAATATGAATAACATCATTTATTATAATTATTGATCCCATGACAACAGTGTTAATACTGAATCTATTATTCTGTCTTTTAGGTTTGCTCCATTAGCATAAAAACATTTAAAAGTTCGAGCTGTAATTATAGTAGATATATTTATACATATAATTTTATGCAAACGGCATTAATGAAAATAATATTAATAAGTTTTCTAGTTGTAAAATTTTTATCTTTTCTTTGTTAATTTCTAAATATTTTTAGTTTAATACATATTGTAACTAATTTAAGTTGTAAAAGATAGTATAAAATTATAGTATTATACATATAAAATTATGCTAGGAATCTTCCAATATTTTGGACAAAATTTATCAACAATACCAATTAAAAATTATTTTGATATGAATTTAATTTTAATACAATATATTTATAATAATAATGTATAATATGATACACATTAGTTTTACAAAATAATTTATATCCACATATTCAAATATAAAAATTAAATGCAAATAAATCAACAATACACTCAACTTGATAAGTACTTATTGTCAATAATCAAAGTTTTAACTATGATGTAGCATTTTTACTTTAACTGTAAAATATATCTTTTATTGAAAATAAAATACCACAAAATATGAATACATAATAAGTCTTGTTTTGTTAGGTTATTTTATTAAACATTTACATATTTACCAATTGGTAGATCAGTTAATATTTATAACAGTTATATAAAATAACAATCAATCATAAAACTACACTACTTTCTGTATATAATCTTTTTCTAAATATAGGTGTACTCAAATGACATAAGATGCAGTATGATTTATAAACATAAAATAAAAAAAACAATAAAACATTTTAAATTTTGTTGAATAAAGAATTACATAACACAACGGTAACACTAGGTAAAACACAACTACATATATGTAACAAAAATAATTTAATTTTAACATTTCTAAAGAAAACTATAATGGAATAAATTTTGAATATTATGAAAGACTAAAAATAGCTAGAGAGGTAATAACAGACTAGACTTAAATTAATTCTTGTCGTTCTCAATGAGTAACTAAATCAGACTCAATTTCAAAAACTGCAGCATCGTGATCCATCAAACGTTTCACAAATTGTGTATTACGGAATGCAGAAGCTGGTGTTAAAACACCCCTATAATACATCATAATATTTTAATAATATTTTAATCTATGTCATTTAAAAAAAATATTGTATACCCTTTAGGAATTTTAATTTGATCTTTTATTATAGTTATTGCTCCCAAAATAACAGCTTTACTTGTGAATCCATAACCTGGGTTTTTAGCTTTAACCTATAAACATAAAAATTTCAAAAATAAGTCTATAAATATCGTTAATATATATTACTGATTTGTCTATGATATATCAAATTCATAGTAAGAAATTAGTAATAATAAAAATTACCTTAATAATAGTTTTTCTTATGGAAGTATTATCTTTATATGTTATTTCTTCAACATTTGCAGTAGGATGCTTGACAGATGTTGTTCCATGACCAATCAAAGTTAATGACATGCGTGAATTTTCCAAAAGTTTTTTATTTGGACCTGTTTTTGTTGCAATCCCGAATGAAAACCATTTTGGATACTACAATTTTGTATAAATTATATTCATTAGTTTTATAAAATTCTACTATTAATTATTAAAGCAGTCTTAAGGCACGATCCCGGAAATTCTAAGAAATTTCAATTCAATTTATTAAGTAATATTATAAATTAAATTAAAATTTTTAATTTTATAGAACTAAGATAAATTTAAACTACATACCACACTTTAATAAATAAATAAGCATTTCATCTTGAATTCAATAGAAGTATAATATTAATTAACTTAATAGAGGTAAATTTATTTTTAATCAACCTGATATTATTTTTTATTAAATTATAAATGATCAACTAATAACAATTTATTTAGAATATTAATAATATATTTATGTTCTTTTGCCCGGATAGGTTCTTATTCCTCCCAGAGTATATGTAGTATTAATATTATTTATTACACAAACAAATTCATATTTAAGTATTGTTAAAAAATACTTAATCATTTAATTATTGTTTTCAATTGAATGTAGGCTAACTCTATTTTAATAGTTCTATTCTATTTAAAGTACTCTAATACCAGTGATCTATAACTTGCAAACCCTGGTAAACGTTTTAGTCTCTAAACAGGGTAGGTAGGCCATATTTTATTAACCTCCTAATTTTATTATGAGTGAATTTATATTTTCACATTCCCATCCCACCAATTAAATATTTTTTTTCACACCAATGGGTATTAAGGCCACTAGTTTTGAAATTGCCCAACCACATTTTACAATCTTCGACAACACTACAGTACATACATTTTATATAACCTGTTTTAAAATTATTGAAAATTTTTTTAAAACATAAATATTTAATAATTTTTAATATAATATTATGTATTATACTTTTTAATAAAAAAAACTACTATAAGTATTATAATTAATGTAAATAAAAGATTCTCAAAAATTAATTATTTTCTAATAGTTTAGTATTTAATATTTATTAGCTAATATAATATTAAAAGTATAATATAAATAAGTTTTAAGAAATAAAGGTATCAAAATTGTATCTAAGTAGTTAAAGGCCCAGAAATATTTTAGATTTAAAAAACCTTAAGGCAGCTCTGCTAATAATGATTAAATTATCCTACCCGAACAAGGAGAATTCTAATTGGTTCAAATGAGGCCATGATTGACAGCAGTACAAATATGATCAAACCAATAATAACTGATATTAAACTACCAAAAACCATATAGTTTCGAACATTAAAATTATAAGGCAAATTATCTATAGTTTTGGCATGATGTACTGATCTAGCAATAACAGCTTGATCTGGTTCTGGGAAAGCCAAACACCATTCTTTGGTGTTAACTTGCATACTGATTTGCTGTCTATGTAATATCCTAAAATGTAAAATGTATTAGTTTTTAAATATAATAAGTTTAAATTTATTATTCAATAATTATTCTCATATAAAGAGAAAATAATATTTTTACAATTGATTGAGACAAGGCACATTTATATGATAGTTTATTTATAAGGTATCACAACTTTGAATGATTATATTTTACAATAGTCTATGTACAATGGTTAAGGGACATTTTTAAGAATACATCATATACCTGCATTACATATTGTTTTCATATTACAAACCCACAACAAAATAAATTTTACATTCAGAATAATATATTTAATTATTTCTAAAATATATTAATTGATCTATTATCAAATTAAATGATAAGAATATGACCAAAGACTACACTTGGATACAATATAATACAAATATTATCGAAGTTAATAATTTTATTAAAATATTTTCTATATTCTACTATTTTTTTAAAATACATTTAAAATTTTAAAATAAGATTCATTTTTATATTTTTGATGTATAAAAACAATGTTATGCTACAATAATCAACTAGAATCCAGATGCATTTCTTTTTTTAATTTAGTGATTTAATTTTAAAATAAATTTGCTATAAAATAATACATACTTGGAAACATTCGGTTTTACTCTAGTTATTCCCATTAACTCATCTAATAGATTTCGGTAGTATAATCGTTGTTTTTTAGTAGCCAAATGTAATATAGCACTTATCCAAGTACCATCATGTATCAATGCACTCTAAAATAAAATCACAGCTTATTAGAATTTGGAATTAAATAATCAATATATTATGTAAGCCTTTATCTAGGAAAATGTTAATAGTTATATAATAAAATAACATATAACTAATATTTCTAATTTAAAAATAAAAATGTACATAAACAACTTTAATGTATTGATCTTGATAAAACTTTAAATTACATTTTATGGAATAAACCTAAAGGAAATACAATATTATTATTTATCAATAATTATTTCAAAATATAGCAATATTTTTTAATTATTGTACTATATATCATCTGTTTAATTCATACTACACTCAAATATTAATACTATATTTCACAGGTGTACACAGTATTATGTAATTTTTCACACCTTCAAAATGTATAGTGTCATTTTCTTGTATTCGTACCCATGAGAGAACAACCATAAAAACTTGATTATCACTGAGCACAGATTCCTTTACAATATCTTTCTATACATGGGAGCTTAACTGGTCAAAACAATCATTGAGATGAAAATTTAACATTTGTATGGGAATGGAATTATGGTAGGAGAAAAATAGCCTGCTAATACTAACAATTGTCAGTATCACAGACTATTTGATTCATGGAATAGGGTTATTCTTTTAGGGGCTGTAATATAAATAAAATCACCATCATAATATGAAGTTTGTATTATCTATTAGTCTGGTCATACTAATGATACTAATAATATATACAACTCATGTAGACTAGTGTACACTAATATAAACAGATATAAAAAGCTAATATATTCTATAAATAGCAATAATGTTGACAGCATATCATAAAAAAAAATAATTTATACTAATTATTTGTTAATAATTATTTTAACAATACAGGGTATAACTTATCTAATTAACAAATTTAATAATTATGCAAATTCAATAATGTCAAATAGACAAATTACACTCTGTGTATGAATATAAATATAATACTCACATTAGTTAATACATATGAACTGCTATAAAGTTTCATATATATGTCAACATTCTTCAATTCCCCTGAAAATAAAACAATTAATTTAAGCAACTATATTATTTACTCAATATCGATTAACTGTTCAAATACCATTAAAATTATTGTATAAAAATTCTACACCAAGGTCAGCAGGCACACTCTCCATACCAAGTGCACTAACAATTATTGAATGGTTTTCTTCAGCTTGTGTATTATAAATATATGCCATTTTCTCCATAAACTATAATTAGAAATGTGTTATATAATTGAGTAAATATCAAAATAATATTTCCTAAGCATAATTTCATTTTTATATTTGTCAGTTCTCAATCATACAACAATAATATAACAAAAATATAATATATCTAATTCAATAAATATTTAACATGCTTTTTAAAATACTATGTTATAATGTGTTTGTAGATTCTTTAAGATTCCATAATAATAACAACAATTAATCTTAATTTTAACAACCTATATCACTTACTAATGATTCACCAGTTACATCTACATAATGAGTAGATGTCAAAACACAAGATTTGACTACAACTTCTCCATAGATATAGTACGGTCCAGTACAATTTATAACCACGGAAGTTGTTTGAGCCATTCTCATTATAGTTTTAATATCTTGTACATCGGCATAAATAATATCAATTTTATTATCTTCATAACCATCTATATAATATTTGATAAATATATTAAAAATGTCTAAAGATAAGTATTAATTCCTATAGTTCTTTCTATATCCTATTGTTTATCATTAATCTTACTTAGAACAATAAAATATTTTATACAAACTAAAAAAAAGGATACAAATGAATTTTAATCTCTAAGACATTAAAATAACTTTATTGCTGAAGACAGTGCTTAACATCATTTATAGAAACGAAAAACACCATTGTTGTTTTAAAAGTTAAGGATTTAAACATATACACAATGGTTTTTAACGTTCCTTAAAAAATGAAAGCTGTTATCTGTAGATTCTAAATTAATCAATTATTTTACAATAATTATTATAGTAAAAAAAAAACTTACCAACAGTTTTATACAATTTATCTAATATATCTTGTAATTTATTAGTGTTACGCCCAGCAATAGCCCAAGTCAAATTGTAGATTTGAGAAAAGCGACCCATTTCCATAACAACAAATTGTCCAGTGAAACCTGAGGCGCCAAAAATAATTATATCGTATTTGCGATTTGATTTTAAATCAGCAATTTGTTCATTGGCCGGATTGTGTTCAACAATGGTTTCCTGGTCGAGTATTTTACCTTCCATTTTTGCTATTAAGTTCTATGTAGGTAATCTAAATATATACATTAATTATTATTTAGATTAACAATATTATAAGCAGATTCCAAGATTCTGATAATAGTTGGATACTGATTAGTTATAGCCCTACCACAGTGAGTGAAAACTTTATAGCTCCTTCACTCAGATTTATTATCTCTCCACCATCATCCACAATTAACAATAAATACACAAAATTTAAACATAATCAATTTATCATACTCATAGAAACAATTTCGTGGACAATCTCAGGAGCCTACACACAAAATATAGAGAGAATGTGGGGTTTAGCCAAATAATACAATAAAAACGTAAAGGAAGTAGAGGAACAGATAGACATTTTTTAGACTCATACATGGCAGAATTTATGTGGCAATCAAAACTAAATAATAGTGATCTGTTAGAGACGATTTTAAAAGAAGTTGCAGAATTTTGGAAATCACAGAAAAAACATAAACATTTTTATACATATTTTAATTTATTATTAGATTATTACAATTATTAGATTCATAAATATCAATAAACTCCTTTTTTTGTATTTATACGATGGCGGGGAGATAACAAACCAGTACCAATAGTTAAATATAAAGGTACTACACCATTACCATGTGATTAACATGTTGGTATATTACTATAATATAACAAATAATTGAAATAACTACTTCAATGTTTGGTCAGGTAGTTGTTAATTATCAGTAAAATCAATTTATTAAATCAATATTTAATTTAATGGATAGTAAGATATGGATCACAGGGACCAAATGGAAGAGATAGTAAATAATACCACTAATAACTGTATAAATCACATCTAATCACAACGATTACACAAGCTGGCGAGAGAGAGGTGATTGCTACAAATTTCATCACCCACATTTAGCATGAGCCCAAAAACAAAAAATTATCTATTTATCATTACTTTTTCATTTCAGACATGTTGTTTGAGAACATCATGGATCTCTCTATGTAAATAATAGTCACGCACAGAGACCGGACGCTCTCGATAAATCGTATATGATGACGTACCCATTCGTATCTTACCAGAACAACTCATTTTAAGTGGCTATTGGTATAATTATGTGGTACTCACCTTAAATGCTAAGTTAGAAAAACAACGATCATATAACGCGTCTGCGTCGATCAAAGACTTAAGGGGAAATCAATCGAAATTGAAATGTCAAACGAAAGTGACACGTTAAAAAACAAAAAAACACGCGGAAAAACTACAAGTTGTTGAGTAGCGCATATTGCGCATGATGTTTTTGACGGAAATGACGCTAGTTGGCGTCCCCCTTCCCGCTCACTAACACCAATCGAGGAGCATAAATAATAATAATAATAACCAGCCAATCTGTTATCAAGTACTATAAATGATAATACAAGAAACTTATGGAGGTAGTTATATCAGAAAGTATAATTTAAATATTTAGCTTTTGGCAATAATTAGAGTAATGTTTGTTGCAAATAGAACGAATGCAAATGAATTACAAATAAGACTGAATAGTAAATGAGGAGAAAATATATTAGTGAAGACAACAATGACTTTTGGAACACATGTCGCCATGTTGTTGAACATAGTAAATAATTAAACAACTCGTATCTACGATGGTCGGGGACAAAATAAAACGAAAAGTACAGTTACTGTAGTGGCATAAGCATTCGTCAATAAAACTATTGGTCAATATTTAAATATACTTAATTTGGCTATGGATCAATCGATAGCGGGGTTGATATATAAGTCATACATGAGATCATACTACAAAATATGAATAGGTACAAATATAAAAGTTAAAGTACAAAATTTGTAACATAAATATGGACATGCGTGAGGGTGATAGTGTACGCTAAGGTTAGTAGATAATAATATATTAAACTAAAAATATTGTGTTGCTTACATCTAAGATTTTAATACAATATAAAAATAATATAACAATAGTTAATCGCCCGATGCTCATAGTCATCGCGGATTCAATCAACATTAAACAAAATGATAATCACTAATCAGCAGTGACATGGAGTCCCTAAAAATCGGTAACCGGAATAAAAATCCCAAGAAAAAAAACCCCCGACAAAGAACCTCAAAAAAAAAATCCCCGATCATAGGGAAAAAAATCCCTACACCATTTTTAAACGATAATTATTTATAATTAATTAAATAATAATAATTTATTTTTTATAAAACAAAATAGGTTTATCATTTATAAATATACTATGTCACAATACATTTGCTACGTGCTCTGATATCCCATACATAATACATAATGGGGGTATCGCGACGTAGGCATAAGTACCGAAACAACAATATCAATAACACACCACAGAATAGTATTAACACACAATAAGGATACTACAACGTAGGAACAAACGATTTCAAAAAACAATAAAAATATGTCCATCACACCTGAGCGGCAACGCATTAAATTTAAAACATAAATAAAACCATTATGACTTTAATCATCGCAACCGAGAGATGAACATCGGCACGATATATAATAAAACCTATAATGGGATTCGATATTTATTAAATTCGAGTTCTGACAAACTACAATATTCTAAAAACTAAAATTTATTATTTACAAAATACAAATGTTTTGTACGATCGAAACGTAAAATTATAAAAATAATAATGATTGTAATAATTATAAATTCAATAATTATAATAGTTAATAAATGTATTTTCTAGACTTCAATAATACTCAAAATCATATGAAAATTATTGAATTTATAATTATTATAATGTAATCATTATTATTTTATAATTATAAATAATTTTGTAATTAGCGTTTAAAAAATTGAAGTATAGGGATTTTTTTTCTTAGAGTCGGGGATTCTTATAAATCACAGACGTGTGGAATCCCTTTAATTGTACTATTTTTTCCTATATCCGTTATCCATTGCCTAATTAATATAATAAACCCGCCAAGACTTTTAAGTGACTGTAAATAAATAACCTTTGAATAACTATTTCTAAATAAATACTATATTATAATTTATCACTTATAATTTTTCAGTTTGTATTTTTAGATATATTACTATTTGTAAATTGTAATGCGTTACAAAAACTTAAAAAAGTCAAAACAAAAGTTGGGCCACTGCAAATAACTTCAGAAAATATTAAGAATGTTTAAGTTGTGTTTTTTAATCAACCATTCTTTACTGTGTTTTTAGTATATTTGTGTTGTTAAACATTTTAATATGCACCCAATTATAATTTGCATTTTATTTATGATTTTTAAGACTTAACTACATAATATAGTATTTTATTACAGTTAATATAAGTAATAGCTAGGCTTAGGGACTTCTAGCATTTGCATTTTTTTTTAAATTATTATTATTAAATATAGCAGAGTGCAAAATAAATTCGTTTCTTGGTCCCGTGATATTAGATCTAAAATTTCAATGTGCATATTTTTGCATATTTGATAGATTTTGCAAGAATGTGCATATTTTAAAAAATGTTATGCTTATTTTGCATATTTTGATAAATTTTTCAAATTTCAAATTAACAACTATAGATACATATAACCATATATACATATTTCAACCGATCAAAAACAATCGAGGATTTAATACTTTCAGTAATATGCTATCTGCAAAGTACCTCTCATATATCGTTATAGTTTTGGTGTAAGTAAAAATAATACTATGAACCCGTATTGACCGTTTAACCCACTGGTTATCGACCAGATTTCGATAAATATAATAGTTAATATAGAATAATAGATTATTTGTTCAGTGTTTTATTAATTATTTAATATAAATTTTAACTAATAACTTTTTTAAAGTTAAAAGTGAAATTAACCAAAATGTATTGATCAATTTTTTTTTTAATGTATATAAATGCATTTTTAACCATTTTAGAAACATATTAGTGTATTTTTTAGAGCTATAAGTTCTTAAACCTAGTAAATAGCCAATAAGTATTTAAAGTATTTAGAATTCAAATAGAATTTGTGTAATTAAACGAATTTTTAATTAATTTTATTGATTTAGTCTATGAATAAATTTCTTATTTTATATTATTTCTTGCGTGTGTATTTATTTTATTTTTATTAGTTATTCACTCATTTGAATTTGAATGGACTATAGTCTATAGACAATAGATTATTTTGAGTATTATAAATAACTTTTAAATTTATAATTTATTATTAATTAAGTAGTTAATTAAAAATCATATACATGATTATTGATTAACATTTAAGCTCAAAAAACAAAAATTATTGAAATTAAAAATAATGGATCACAAAAAATTGGTATC
The DNA here is from genome assembly GCA_036289425.1 of Rhopalosiphum nymphaeae. Taxonomy (NCBI): domain Eukaryota; kingdom Metazoa; phylum Arthropoda; class Insecta; order Hemiptera; family Aphididae; genus Rhopalosiphum; species Rhopalosiphum nymphaeae. The sequence goes on along the minus strand of JAZAQC010000007.1, from coordinate 13,263,834 downwards.
AAATAAAAAATTAAGTTTGCTATGTTTAAAAAGAAAAATTAAAACGTTTTGAAAAAAAGGACCAGCTTTTCAAAAATACGACATAACATAATTTTATATTACAAATGTAACCAAGGTTTAACCAGGTAAAAAATAAAAATTTAAGCCCCATTACTTCAAGGAAAACAAAAAAATATTTATTGTTATTTTATATTATGTTCACAAAAATTATATAAACTTTAAATGGAAATAGTATTTCAGTGTAGATCTATCTGGTTTTTTAAATAACTATTTATATTAATATCTTTAATTCAAGTTCATCATTCCATTATAGCAATTTATACATTAAAAATTATATTTACATTTATTTAAATTTTGGAAATAACTTACACTCAATCATAAATTATTAAATGATTATCTTTGCACTAGATTATACGAAAACGATAAACAAAAACAGTCTGTCATTCTTATGCTTATCGACTTTCATCGTACATTTATAATTGTCAACATTTAAACTTCACAATCCTAAAAAGTATTTGAGGAATTACACTAGTTTGTTTTAAAATTGTGGTATGAATATTACAAATTGTATAAAATTTAACTAGAAAATATTTTGAAAATTGTTTGATGAGGACAATTTTTAAGATACGAGGATAGAAGTGGATAATATTCGTTATTCGATAGTTCGTAAACATTTTTAATTTAAAATCTGATGTAAGTTTTTCAACAACCTTCGTGATTTGTATTGCTCTCTTCGATAATTTCGTTTATTATAAGCACCGTTTAATAATATTCAATTTATTCTATTTATATAAACATAATACTATTTTTAATTTCGAAGTCACAAACGAAAACTCAAAACATCGATCACGACGTGTCATTACAGCTGATTTCATACTGACGTAGTGACGTCTTATCGCTACGATAACAATGCGGTTGTTGCATAGATAGTACTTAACATAATAGTATAATACACGAACTACTACAACACTATGTAGTAATCTGTGATTTAATACTTATGTAGTTATGTGATATTGTTTGATATTTATTATTAAGCAATTACTATTTGGTTTTCTCGGAGATTCCCTTAAACATAGCGTAATATGTTAATTATACAGACAATATGAAAATAGTGTTAATGTTGTGTTTTATTTTTAACGGTCCACGGATTAAAGGTGGATCGCTTTATTAACTTATAACCTATACAACTCTAGTTCTTTACTTAAAGAACACTGTATGGTGTTATATGTTTTTAATGTAGGCTTCTAAGTAAGCAGAATTCCAATATTCATAAGAAATATAATCAAATGGAACTTAATCACATTGTGACTACTCTATAGCAGAAAAATAATTTTATTAATCATCCTAATTTGAATCTGAATTATATAATTGAACTTTATATACTCTAGTGTGTTTACATCAATTGTTATTTGAGTAATTTGGATTTTTGTCAACAAAATGTGGCAACAACAAGCTTTTGTTTTGGATTCCAAATTTAATGCCTATAGAACTTCAAATCACCCAAACTTTAGTAAGTTCAGCATTGTAATTAAATAAATTGAATAAGGTATAATAAAATAAAATTGGAATACTTCATTTTTAAGTTCTAGTAATAAATGTAGTAATCATGAATACTTTTTACGTAATATAACATCATATTATTTGTATATTATGAGGACAACACCACCCATTTTTTAAGGATTGATAAAGAATACAAAAATATTATTTTGAAAAAAATTTTTATTTAAGATTTATTTAAATGTTAGGTTATTCAAAGTAGTTAATTTAAAAATTATGTCACATAACCTAGGTATCATTGTTAGTTTGTCATTAAGAGATGTTATACTAAAATAGTTTTGCAAAAAAAAAAAAACCATTTATGATTTAGTTAAATATAAAGAACTAAATTTATACAACATACAGAAAATAATATTTACCATGTTGTAGTGTTGTTATTTTTTTTATATTATTTATACAAAAAAGTTACTACTCTTAAAACTCATTGTTTTTATTTATTTTAACAAATACATTTTCGTATAATCGATAACAAAAATAAAAATACTACAATACAACAGTGCAATATATATTAATTTGGTTACTTAAATATGATTAAATCATAAGATAATCTAATAATTATAAACCAACAGTGGTATAGCCATGAGATTTCTTGTAAGTTACTTTGAATAAATTTAGTTCTCCAAATATGACTGCAACCTAAATTTTTCTTATTTGAGCAATAACATTTTAACAAACAATTTACTTTTATGTAAATATGTATTAACAAAATATGTACATATTAAATTTATAAAAATTCTATTGAAAAATATAGTAGCCATAACATGGATTATTATGGATTTATATTTAAATCATAAAAAATATTATTTAATAAATAATAACAAAAGTATCCTATGAATATTGCTTTAAATACCCCAAGTTATTAGTAATAACAAGGTTTGGAAGTAAATTACTTTAAAATAGTAAAAAATGACCAAAAACTACAAATATGACATTAAAATGACAAAAGTGACCTTAAAACTAACAAATAATGCTTTAAAATTAATAAAAATAATTTTTTATTTCAAATTTATAAAATACAAATTATAAAAGCTTACAAAAACCAAATTTATTGCATTGTACTATTAGAGTATATATTGTGTTATGAAAATTAAATGAACCATGATTATTGAATAGTAAATATTTATATTTAGAAAAACTTTTTTTCGCGTCCACTGAAGTGATTGGAGCAATTTTGAAATGAGCCAAATCTTCAGCATTGAAGTCATAAGAAAACCACTTACCTAAAGCTTCTTCACCAAATTGTTAATATCATTTGAAATTCAGTATTTTTTTTAAGTACAGCCTTTAATTTAACAAAAAAAAAAAAAAAATGTATCAATTTCTTTCTTTTCCCAGTAATAACCTTTATTTTTTAACTTATTACTGTATTATCCATTTTAAATAATAATATTATATCTGGTAAATTTTATCAAATAGGGAATAATTAAAATATTTTTCATTTAGATGTGTCTATTTTTTTTTAGGAACACTTTACATTAGAAGAAGAAGTCAACTTCTCAGAGAAAAATCTAAACAAGATGTAAGTTTTAATATTAATAGTATAGTGTTGAGTACCAAGTTTAAGTAAATATCTATTTATGACTTCTTTTTAAGGATATGATTCCAGGTATGAGAAGAAGGTATTTACGTATTAGATCAGCAATTTTACAAAACAGATACAATATAAATTGTGATATGCAGTCTAACAGTGCCTGTAGTCAAAGTACTAGTTTGGTAAATACAGAAATATAGACACAATATATTGGTTTGACAATGAAATATAATATAGCTTTTAAAGGCAGTAAAAGAATATAACATTTTATGATGCGCTTCAATAAATTGAAAGTTGAACATGAATGGAACATTTTTTATAGTTAATACTTTTAGGTTTAGTATAGTTTATATCAATGTAGTTTATATGAAAGTCATAATCTATTGAAGCGTTTTCTAAATTGTGGTCTCCAAGTATATCTGGAGAGGTCAGCAAATTAATCTTGATAATTTTAATTTCAAATAACTAACTAAATGTGGCGATAAAAATAATGTTTTATTTAAAAATATAAATATAAATTATAATACCAATGCAGAACCGTATTGAGATGTGGTGACGCCTTTGGCGGACCACTGCATTTGTGCTCCTCTCCCTCCCAATAGGAAATATGCATTTGAAAAGCTATGTACATTTTGTATAAGTACAGTTATGTTATAAATATATACATGCCTACATATTTTACAAGAATATTACCACACATATCAATATTATACATAAAATTAGTAGATATTAAGATATTCCATGCATAATGAATTGTCAATATTTCAAATGTTATGCTCCAACAGCTTTAACATAAATAATTTGTATACAATAAAAATAGAATGAGACCCTACTGTAGTAAGTTGTTATAATAAATATACATTTTTTAATATATATTACATGAAAAAATTATTACATACTAAAGAAAAACTTATAACTACTATTGAAATTTGTGCTTCTGGCCTATAGCCTCTTGCCCTGATCTACAGCCCTGTACCAATGTAAAATTTTTATTTTTAAGTAGTCTCTTAGTGGATAAGTTTTGGATACACTGATATATAATATACATGTTGATTATTTAAACTATTTAAATTATAACTTAGCCTTAACTTTTATTAGATGAGTTTAAATAAAGACAAGCAATTAGAAATAGATTTATTACCTCGAAAGTATGATTTTTTATCATCACCTATTCCAACCACTCATGCTCAAGCTTCCAAAGCTATTGTTGGAAATAGTACCATGGAAGAAAATTATGCATTTAATAATGTTCATCACATCTATGATCAGGTACATATCCAATTTTATATCATTTTTTTATATTTATTATTTTCTTGTGGAATTAGCATTCAGATTCAGTAACAATGTTGAAGTTTGCTAATAATGATAAATCAAAATTATGTTGTGCATCAAATGATGGAACTCTTAGTATTTGTGATGTTTTGACTTCACCACCGTGTGTAAAAGCTATACTAAGATGTCATACGGGCCCAGTAACTGGTAAGATATATAATATTATGCATTTATTATTATTAGAGCTTACATTTTAATCACCATAAATTTATTAAAATACACCTTTTAAAATGTTTTAATTTGCAATTATATGCCTTCAAATGTATTAAATATGATTTATGATAATTGATTATTTTTCCACAAGTCCATGTAAAAAATTAAATATAATTTTAAACTCAAAATAATATATTATTTAGATTATAATTACATAAATAAATATATAAAATATATAATAAATTAAAATGTGAAAAATATGTTGTGGAACTAAAAAGCATTTATTATACTCATTATAGCTACTTAATAATCGATAAAACTTGCTGGGCTGTGTATATATCTTAAATATAAATCTATATAACTGATTTTATACATTTTATGATAAAATGAAATAATTTTAATTATTTTTAATTTGAAAATTAGACTTAATGAATAAAATTTAAGTCAGATTTTGGTATAATTTTAATTACTTTAAAAAATAGGTGTAATGTCATAAACATTCAAGCTCTAATGTACTATTTATGATAGCAAAAAAATAAGACAAACAGATTGAAATTAGTTATAGGAGTAATCCAAAGCTTTCTTTTTTATGAGGTTAAAAAAGGTTGGTTTAAACAAAATTTAAAAAAATTATAAACTATTATATCAGTACATGTATTCTGACATACAAAGATAGAAGCAAACCTAATAACAAAACTGGATCTAACAGAAAACAATAAAGACATGGGATTAGTAATTAATGAAATTAAAACAAAGTTCATAATACCATTGAATATGCACTTAACAAAAAAATGAAATTAATAGTAGGAGAAATAATATTTGACAGGCAGTGGCGGCACCAGAAATTTTATCTTTGGGGGGGGGGGCATTGATGGCCTTTGAAAATGTTGTAGGGCCAAAAAAAATCCTAATCCGTGGTCCTTTTCCCATTCATAGGCTCAGTATAGGGTAGGGGGCTTACACACTATTTATTGTAAAGATTGTGTTGCATAATCGATATTTCGATTTAATAACATAATTTTGTGAATTGTGAGGATCATGATCATAATTATTCATAATTCAAAAAATTATTCATATTTTATTCGATCAAAAAAAAAATTTTGCCATATAGTCTTAGAGAAATATAGAATTTCAATTTTATAATCTGTTTTTTTAAAGAATTTTTTTTTCTCTTGTGGTTAGGCGGTCAAGGGGGGCCAATGAGCGGCCAAGACAAATTTAGGGGGGAGGGGGCGTGCCTCCTCCTGGCGCCACCACTGTTGACAGGGTGAAAACTTTTAAGTATCTTCAGTTGGATTGGATATAGTCAGTAGTGGAAATAAGGAAATGTAAAGAAAATTAAATACAGAAAATGTTTTGAGAACGTTGAGATCACTTTTCTATATAAATAATGCTATCAAAAATATCTAAAACAACAATACACGGATATGTTATCAAACCTATTGCATTTTATTTCCATGAAACATGGCCTTAAAAAAAAGCCAATAAAAAAAAATTAGAAAAGTTTTTAGACAAAGTTTGGCTGCAAAAGTCAAAATGTATAAGTTAAAAACCAATAATGACCTCTATAGGTTATTCAATCAATCAGATATAGTGAAGAGCAAATGGTAAATAGGCAGAACATATCTGGTCAAAAGTAGATGTTGTAATTGTGGTAAAGTGTATACTTGTTTGTATTTAGCCTAATATATACTTACATTTATTTATGAAAATTTCCAATTACAAATATGTTCAATATGAATCAGTAATAAAATAATATATTTTAGGTTGTGATTGGTCTGCTTCGGATGAATTAATTGCTAGTTGTTCTACTGATGCAACTATTTGCTTTTGGGATGCAATTCGACATTGTTGTTTAAGATGTGTTAGTGATCCTTTTTATTCATCTGTTTTGGTCTGTTTATTCAATCCTATCAACAACAATATTCTCATTGTATGGTATTTATATATTTATTATTAGATATGAGTTATGTACTATAATTTAATTTATAATTGTAGACTGGTAACAAAGCTGGATTTGTATGTGTATTAAATGTATCAACAGGTATGTACCCAAAAGGCGGAAAACACAAAATTGGAGGTCAAATTTTATCTCTTGCAGTTAATAATAGTGGACAAATAATATGGGTTGGAAATGATAAGGTAATAATATTCATATAAGTATATTACTGTTTGATTAAGTAATTAAAAATATTAATTTAATCTAAATATAGAGTGAAATTGTATCTCTCAAATTAAATAGCAGTGATAGTAGTATTCTTACTAAATGTCATCGAATTTTAATATCGCCAAATCGTGGTGCAATTACATGTTTGAGCTGGAGATCATGGATTAGCCGAGAAGCTAGAGATCCAATGTTGCTGGCAAATTGTGCAAATAATATATTATGCCTTTACAAGTTTGTTTTATAAAATTAATTTAAAATAAATAACTAAAGATTTATATTGTCATTATGTTATAGGGTTTCTGAAAATGATGGTGGTTCGTTATATTTAAAAAGGAAGTTTTTGGTTCATCATGCTCTTAGTAATAACTTATTGCGTTCAACATTCTGTCCTATTATGTCATTTAGACAGGGTGCTTGTGTTGGTATGTGTTAGTTTTAATATTATATTTTCAGAAATTAGTAATTTTATATTTTAATTTTATAGTTACAAGCAGTGAAGATTCTTGCGTTTATTTTGTAGACGTAGAAAGAGAATCTAATTATGCAGTTAATAAATTGCAAGGGCATGCTTGTGTAACTTTAGGCGTTACATTTAACTATGATGAGACTATATTAGCAACTAGTGATGTACAAGGGATAATTATTATCTGGTCTCGACAATGTCAAAAGCAACAACAACCATTGTAATCATTTTGTACAATATTATATACATGTTTTTATTTTAAATTCAACATTTAGAAACTGATTAAACAGTATGAAAAAGTTTATAATTAATAATAACAGTATTTTTATAAGATATAACTTATTATTTTCTTTCTCTTCCTCTCTTTCCTTCTGTATTAATTTCTATAGCTATCCTCATAGTGACCAAATCACTTTCTATAATAACATAAGTAAACCACCTTAGCCTATTCCCCTCAATTTGTCCTTTCTTATTTTATCATTTCCTATTAGTTCACACGTTCACCTTATTATTCTCATCTCTGTGCTACAATCAACCTGTGTTTTATTATTTCATTTACTACACAGTATTCAAATTTATTATATGTATATTATTCCTAACCTCACAACTGGTTTATAAAATCTACTTTAATCTCAATAGCATATTTTTTGCTAAAAATATGCTTCTCTTCACTTTGTCCATTTACACATAATTATTTTTGATTATTATTATTATATATAATATACATTATATAGTTCTAAAACATAAAATATTAAAAATATTAAACCATAAATAATATTCTAGAATAAAAACCTAAAAATCAATAATAATTATTGAAATTAAAAATATTTATTCCTACATAATTTGCATATATAATTGAAACATACACTTATTTTTATAACAAATCAATATTAAGTGGCAGTAATTTTAAAACAGTATATTAATGGCAGATAAATACCAAAAATAACCACGGGTTACTATTTACTATTTTAATTTGATAAGACACTAATTATGTTTTAGGAAATACAATTTTATGTATAATGAAATATTTACTGATTCTGAACAAATCAATTATAATATAAAATTAAGGAAACAACTTAAACTTCAAAATGCCTGAGTTGATGAGAGAGAAGTATACATTTTGTAAAATCTATTTTTAAGTAATCTCAATTAAAGCAAAATACAAATGTAAAATAAACACCAATATAGGATATAAAAGGATAATACTTCATTCAAATATTTTGTTGTAAATTGTATTATACACTTAAGTGCACTTTCTTCTATTCATTAAATATACAATTTATTTTGTCTACATATTTTTAATAATTAAAATAATAGTATCGTGTCACATCATATTTGAATTTTAATAATACAAATATGATATTTTAATAAATTAAAAATACAAGCATGAACAATTTACCAGATAGAAAAATCTATTAACATATTATAAAAGTAATAAATAAATATGTATGCATGGAGTCTGTTTAATGTTTTAAATAGAAGTAAATATCGATTTAGAAAGAAATTAAAATTTTAAACATTTTACAATCTAAAACAACTTTTAACTCAATTAATTAAGAATATCAACTAACTTTTGAAAATATATAGATTTTAAAAATTTTAAAAAAAAATTATAATAAATATATTTTCCATACAGAAGTTGCAATTTCAAGTCTAGTTAATTATTATATAATATAGTTAGCAGTTTATATACAACATTATCAATATCCTAAAAATGTTAACTTTTAATATAACAATTCCATTTTACAAATATTAAAATTAATTAAATGTTGTATATGACCACAACAGCATTTTGATTTATTAGTTATATTTTACTTTAAGAAAAGATTAAATACGTGAAATGGATTCAAATTATACTTAAAAAAAGAAAATGATAAAACTTTATTAAATAAATACTTTATATGGTCAATTAAAGACTATAATAAACTCATACAATTAAGTAAAAATACTATTAATATTTTACAAGATTAACAAATTGAAAAATAAAAATATTAGTTTCTACATTGAAATAATTCATATATATAAAACACATAATTTTCATACTAATTTAGTAAAAATCAAGCATTTATTAATTTAAATTGACATGTTTAGCACTTCATTAAGTCTTAATTAAAATATAAGCTAACTCAATAATTAGTAATTACTAATTATTACAAATTTGGCATTACATTAAAGCACCAATATTTTATTAAAATTATTAGCTGTCAGATTTTAAGAAAATTATTATTAATAATAGAATAATACTTTAATGTTTTATACATGGTTTAACAAAAATACATAACTAAAACATACTAATCAAATAAAAGGTATAAAAAAACTTAATTATATAATACTAGTTATTATTATAAATATAAAACAAGAAGTTTTGTTAATTATAATTATAAAGCAGTTCCTATGAATTTAAAAGAATCCTTTAGAAAAATTATTTGACAATACTGAATATTAACAATTAAAAACTAAGATTAATTTTTAAGATAAAAAACAAGCAAATTTCTCAAAAACAGTATATTTTTGGCAGATAACCAAAAATGCATTAAACAATTATAATATAATATAAAAGTTACTGGAATCATATGAAATATATGCTTTATAAAATAAAATGTCTATTGCATATTTTATTTTTTATACTTCAGTAAAATTGAATGAATTAAAAAAAGATATATTAATATAGAAGGAATGTAATTTTGAAATTTTCTTGTATTTAAATTGATTACTTTCATAAAAACCTTGAATGCCTTTGAAACGTTTCCCAACGGGCATCATCAGATTCATGTGTTAAAAATCGAGTACCATTTCCTGTTGATTTTTCGAGTTCTCTTAAATCACACCATGTTTGATAATCCTAAATTAATAAATAAATAATTAAAAATTTTAATTCTTAAATTGACATTCTTATGATTCTTAAATCATATCAATTTGAACAATAATACCAATGTAAATAATTATTTACACAAATAATATATTTAAAGTCATTCTAACTTCTGACTATTAAATTCTTAGTTATTTATGTTCTTAATAATTCTCTCTTTAAATAGTTATAATGTATAGCTTCAAAATCAAAGCCATAAAGTTTTGTAAAAACAAAAAATAAAATTATAAATCAATACATACATTTTTTTATCAATAGCAAGGAATGTAAAACTTATCAAACAGAGAGCACACATAATTATTTAATGCTGGTAAATATAGGTGTTTAAATTATTAGATTAAAAATTTATGAATAATTTTTTTTGTTAATAAAAAAACACTAAAAAATATGCAAAAATCATGCCTTGGCACTAAGCCAAAATATATACCTCGTATCCCAAATAGAATTTTTATTTGACTATCCAAAAACAATATGCAAATGTTATAAGTTCCTAAGCTTAGTAATAAACTAATAAATATATATGTAATAATATGTAAATTTAAGTAATAATTGTTGCTAGCAAACTACTAAAGAATTGCACTATTTCACAAACAAAATTATATTAAAAGTATTATGAATTACTAGCAAAATAAAAAAACATTATGCAAAATATTTACCTGTAACCAAACGTGTACTAATGATTTGTCAACAGTAAATCGTTTTCTTTGCTTTACTTGTAACAAATTAGTTATAAGATCAATAGCTGAAAAATTAACATAGATTTTAGACATATTAAAATAGCAAAAATCATAAGACAATTATTACATCAATATATAACTTATACTAAATTATAAATAATAATACCATCATGTGAAATTTCTTTCCATGGATTTCTTGGATACATAAAAGCAGCATTTTGTATTTGATCATTAATATCTTCATCTTCATTAAAAGGAAACGTTCCACTTAAGCTGACATAAACTATAACTCCAACACTCCACATATCTAAAGATCTATTATATCCTTTATTTCGTAAAACTTCAGGAGCTAAAATCATATTATTGATACATAAAAAAATTACAAGTTGATATTTATACTAAAGAATTTATACTAACCAAGATAAGCAGGAGTTCCAACTACTGATCGACGAAACGATTTTTCACCAATTATTCGAGCAAATCCAAAATCACATAATTTGACTTGTGGGAAATCAGAATTTGAACTAAGAAGTACATTCTCTGGTTTTAGATCACAATGAACTATGTTTTTGCTATGTAAATGTTTAAGTGCTATTAATATCTGAAAAAAAAATTGCATCAATGTTCTATTATTTTAACAACATGCATAGTGTTTTTGGGAGATATTTGATAATTGAATTAATAGTTGTAATTTTTTTTAACAATAAGTCTGTTATTTTATTAATAAAAAACAATTGTGCATTATGTATAATAAAAATATAGAATATATATGTTATGAATTTTTAAAAACTACATAATTCATTATTTTTAGTAGTAGTTTTCAAAATATATTTTTTATACATACATTCACTAGCTAAATAATAATAAGATGTATTTATATAATAACTTAACTCACTTGGGTAATCAAAAACTTGGTAATACGTTCTGATAATCGTCTGCGTTCACTGGATAATATCATTTCCAACATATCTCCTCTTAATTTTTCCATGACTACAAAAATACGCTCTGTTGTCTCAAACATACAATCAAGGTTCACAACACCTGGGTGTTCTAATTTTCCAAGAATGGCTACTTCATTTTTTAAAGCAGCTTCTTGTTTAGTAGGAAATCTTAGTTTATCTATTACTTTAATAGCAACAGTTTTACCTGATTTTCTATGTTTACCTGAAATAATTCAATAAAATACATCACAATATCTTAAAATTAAATTAAACAATGTTAATATTCTATATGTAGAATATAGAAATGATCAAGGATATACCTCCATACACAATTCCAAATTGACCAGAACCCAACACTTCGTCAGGGAATATTTGATACAATTGGCTCATATCTGTTACACTTTGTTGTGGCTCATTAGTCTCATTAACTGAACGTGACACTATATTAATATATACATATTATTTAAAAGTTCAATTACAATTACAAAACCCACAAATTTCTATTTAATGATTGTAATTATAAAACACATTTATAAAAATAATTAAATTTAACTATTATAAGTATGTTTAATTTATTATCTAATATACATCTACTAGCAAATGTACCAATATTATGTTTGTGTGTGTGTTATATTTTAGTTATAATTGTAAATATTTTATTTAAATCAACATTAATATTGGTTATATTTTAATTTAATAATTTGAAAACCTATTCAAAATATATACTTTTGTTATTCAAACACAAATATAACTTACAAGTCCAAAATAAATTTTCATCAAGCAGCACAGATAATTTTTTGGATGTTGTGTTCTATTTGAAATACTATATAATTTTTTTTTTTTGCTAGAAAAAAATGATAATACATTTTAGTTTATGTTTAATTCAACAAGGTATTTTTAGATATCTATAATTTATAATTGTATGCACAATTAATTCAATTTTTAAATACATAATTATGATATAATGAAACTTCTTTATTAAAAAAAAAAAAAAATAAATAAGCCCTTATTTGAAATGTTAGGAATATTTAAATAAAAATTAAATTAATGCATGTATGTGTTTATCTCAATAAGAATTAACTTTAAAAAAAATAAAGTAAATTAAGTAGCTGAATGATAGTGAAAAAATATAAAACATGCTTATTTGACAAACATATTCATCACTAAATACATAACAATTATAGAAATTTTAATATAAATGAACAGTATTATAAGATTAACTTTCAAACATTTAAACAATAAAGTTAAATTATTTTGAATATAAATATTCCACAATACTCCCCCCTCCCCACATAAATGTTATCAACATTTAAATAAAATTGTTTAATAAAAATGTATTGAATAATTTTACAATATTCAACAATACGAAAACTGGTGTCATGCAGTTTGAAAACCTGTGTAGTACAGGCAGTTAGATAAACGTTATTTTTTAACTGTTCATCTCACTTTTCTCATTTCTGAATATAATATTAGTATTAAGTTTTCTATAGTTATCAAAGTTTTGAAAAAAAAAAAGGTAAAGCACAAATTACTGCAGCCAAAAAACTGTATAATTTATATGAATAGTGCTAGTCTCTTTATTCTGCTTCTTTAGGCTTCTTTGGACTACCCTATTTCCTGGTGCCTTTATTTATCTTAATTAATAACACATAAAATAAATATAATTGAACAATGATAATAATTATAACATTCAATTAAAACTTAACTATATTTTTTTGTAAAGAAAATATCAGTCAATAATGAGGTTAATTTTAACTTTATAAACCTAACTTCTCTTAAGTATTATATGTTAATTATCTCGAGATTATTAACAATATTGATAAGTTATATAAAGTAAATAAAAAATTATTATATTCTGTAAGCTAATTGATATGAAAATATTGTGTCAAAATATTGTTTTTGCTAAGTTTTTCTACATGAGGTTATATTTTTAATATAAAATATTTATGACATATATCATAAATTATAATTTATAAGTGTAAACTGGTTTTAAATAAATCTTATATTAAGAATAAAAGGTAATATACAGTTGATATTATGATGTTTTCATTTAAGCACATTCATGCGTTTGTGTAAAAATACAGTGACATAACGACAGTGTTATAATATAGTGTTAGAAGTAAAAGTGTAGTTAAAATATAACATATTTTGAGTAAATTATTACTAAATAATATATAGTTCATTTTATTGATTTAATATACACAAGTGCAGCTTATTATGTTATTATTGTTTATTATTACTATAACATGTAACACAAAACACACAAACATAATGATATGAGAACACAAGCTAAGTAGTTATATAAACAAATAATACTTTCGGGGCAGTCAAAAAATATAAACAAGTTAAAACATTGCACATCGACAGTACAATTCAAGGAATAAAACAAAATATTATTTTTAATTAATATTACATTTCTTAGACTTATTGTTAATTATGGAGAAAAATTGTTAGGTTTGAGCAAAAATATGGCAAGTAGCTTAGCGAACAGCCCTAGTTAATTATAAGACTACTAACTTGTAGGATTGGATGGCACAGGCATTAGTGCCTGTTGAATTATACTTTCCCAGTCTTTCTCTCCCTTGGTCCAAGCATCACTACAATTATCTTCAACATTTGTTCCTCCAGATAAATTCTGTTCTTCACCACCAACATAATATTCAAGGTTAGTAGTTTTAAGTTCAAAACAATGCATTGGACCTGAAAAAATTATTTTATATAAAAATAAAATATATAATTTAATACATTAGAATATTACCAGGAGCTCGAGGAACAATTGCACTATCAATGTAAAGTATTTCAGACAAAGGAATTTCTTTGTAATACTTTGATGTTTTGTCATTAACAAATAATGTAATAGCTTTTGAATCCAACCTCCAATAATGACTTTTTCTCTACAAGAAGAAAAATTTATGCTTATCATATAAATTTTATATTCAATTAAACTTATTAAGAAACACATACCTGTTTGTCTTTGTTAGTAAAATGAACTAACCAACCCTCTTTGATGACTTTTGAACCACATCGTCTCTTAGTATGTTTGATAGATTGAACTATTCGCATCAATGGAATATTATTACTAGATGTAGAACTGAAAAAATAAAATTTGGTTTACAATTATAACAATATTAACTTGATCAATTATTATAGATTAGTAAGAAAAATAAAGCTAATACTTTACCCAACATAATTTAAATCATCTTGAACAGTATGATTTATATTATCTGTAAAATGTCCAACAGTCTCCTAAGACAATAATAATTCACACTGAATAAATATATCTATGTATATAACAAAAATTAATTTTTGAAGAAATCAATAGAAATAATTAATTTCTCTTACTAGATTACAAGAACTTTGTCCATTTTGAGAATTAGTTACCATTGGTGGAACAACATAAGGAGGTGATGGTGTATTATTTTCACCGTCACTATCGTCTTCACCTTTGCTGCCAGACCCTTCATGCTCGGATTCACTGCCTACACCACTTTCTAAATAATTAATGTTATTTTATTATTTAATTAAAAAAAATTAAAAGTAAAAAAACAAAAATAAAAATGCATTTTATCTCAATCAGTAAAAAAGTGAATAATACATAAAATAAATAGTGAATATTATATAATATAATTTGTACTGTTCCAATTGATTTTATTAATTATATCAAAATAATTAGGAATATCTTGATAAGTGACTTATAATATTTTTTATATCATTGAAGATAAAGTATGAGTCATAGATAACAAAGAAATATTCTTATCGTTTTGATTATTTTATGTATATTAATTGTTTTTTCATTTAATTTATATAAATATGTATATATATTTACTGATAAGTGATTATCTGAGTCAATTCCAACCTAAAATTATTTTAATGATAATTTAAGTAAAGTATAATACTTTTTTTATTTTTAATAAATACTTCAATAAATAATAACTTAAATAGTGGTGAAATTTAAATTAATAACAGTTTCATATTATATGCAAAAAGTTTATAAATATTTATAACAATATAATTCTCTTTACATAAAAAGTTTGAAGACATATGTAATACTCATTAGTTATATACATACTACAATTATTTAACAATATTAGATCACGCTATTATGGTAAAGTCACAATGTTTTTAAATTATAAATTTTTAATAAAGACAATCAGTTTTGTTTAATTAACTCAAATTATTAATAAAATTAGTTAGATAAAATAAAATAATATAAAAATAAGTTAATCAAACAATGCATATGATTTTAAATATGAATGACCTTAAACCGTGTGTCCACGAAAAAATAGAGAACTCTTTATTATTCATCACCTTGTAAATATTTTTCAATTTTGTGTGCGGGATATTAAACTAAACTAATAGAGCCAATTTTGAGTTTAGAATACAAGTTGATAGATTAAAATCACTTGGCAAAAATTGATTAATTCGAAAATGACATCTAAAATAAAGTTGTGTTGCGTATGCACAAAATGCATGGGTTAAATAAATTGTAAGTCATAGGAATTTATGATCCATTTGTTTAGTTAAATGTTCCGCAAATAAAATTGAAAAAATATTTATAGGATAATGAGTGATAAAGTGTAATCCGTTTCTGTAGACACATGGTATATTAAAATCCTAAGTAAAGTAATGAATTAGGTATAGAAACAAATAAAACTGTGTTTGTAATTTTACAAGAATTTTCTAAATTTTAACACCTAAGGATTATATATATATACATATATTTAAAACAATAGTTAATTAACTTTATTCTATGTTAGACATAATTAAATAAAAATATTGAATCAAATGAATTATTTCTAGAATTAGAACAGAACATCTGTTTTCTGTTTCAACTTTCATATATTTTTTTGATGTAATTTATTCTAGTTCATACTTTATTTGATGGTCTTATACTTGTTTATATTATATTAATTATTCTATTATTTAATTATTAATTAGAAATTGATAACTCCCTATCTCCAACACAAGCTAAGCTTAAAGGAGATAAATCAATCATAAACTATATTTTAATAACATCTATTTTGTATACTGAGTATATTACATTATTACCCAACAATATAAACTAAGTAAACTGTACTTTTTTCAAACCAATCAAAATGTTAAAATTGTAGTCAATAGTTGGATAATAAAACTGCAGCTTATTGAAAAGTATATTATACATGATTCAAATGGGTATTTCATTATGAAAAAAAAATGTACTGTCAAACTGTACACGTCTTAGTAATTTAGGGTTTTACAATACTTCTGAAATTTAAAATTTGTCTATATTGCAGTATAGTTTATTAGTTTGGGTTATTTTTCTTATTTTTTTTTCCATTTTACTTATACCTATTATACTTACCATGCCTAATCTTTTATTTCAATTTTTTATTTATATTTTAAAACTACAATTAATTTTAAATAAAACCTTAATCTATATTTTTGATTTTTTTTTTTTTTTTAATTTACGAATAGAAATGCTTAATTGAAATTCCAAGAGTATATTGTTCATAATAGTATGTACTTATAATTCTTAAATTAGATTATAAAATAAATTTAAAAAATAAAACTGGTATAAAAATAGTGGTTGCTACTAACCATTTAAATCAATTGGATAATCACTAATGCAATCTTTTGGCACATCGTCCATACACTTTTTATGAACATTATAATGACAATCTTTGCACTGTACTCCTTGTTTATAAATTCCTTTAAGCAATTTTTTACAATGTTGACAAATCGTAGGTCTAGTATATGAATGTATAACAAATGTATGTGGTATTTTAACAGGAGAGGGTGATCGGCTTTTGCTTTTCATGGGTACATTCAATAAATTTCCACTAATTCCCTAAAAATGAAAGAGAAATTAAATATAATAACGCAAGGTTTTAAAAATAGTTATAAAATTATTTGAGCATATAAGTTTAACATACTGATTCATCTGATACTGCAGATATCAATGAAACATTTGATGGACTACGAGTTGAAACACTTAAATTAGAAGAACTTGTTTTATGTCTATTTTTATGTCTGCTACCACCTCCGCAATCATTGAGCAGTTTAACAACACATCTTTTGTGGAAATTTAAATTACAACCTAATAACAGTAATAATAATTATAAAAATATGTATAAGTGTATATATTTATGAATACACTATTTGTGGACACTATTAAATTCTCTGTCAAAAACACATATGTAAAAACAAAGATTAGAAAAAGCAGAAATTCTATATAACAAACATAGAAATTAATATATATGGTTACAATTATGGAGCACAAATTTGATAAATTAAAATTTTATTACTTGCTCTATAATTATCTGAGTTGAATCTATTATGTGAAATTATTTTTGTATATTAAATACCTGAACATTTTAAACCTTGACGTACTATCCCGAATAGCATTTGACCACAATAATCACAAAATGTCGGAGTTTTATATGAATGTACTGCTAAAGAATGTGGTTTAATAACTGAGCTCTCATATTCCTCGGATAATGATTGACCTAAAAATAATTTAAATAAATATTAATTAATATAGAAACAAAATTACAAAAGTATACCAATGCATAAATTGTTGAATACATGAAAATATATTATAGAACTATAATAAATTTATAATTACCTGACAGAATTATTTCAATTATGGTTTCATCACTTATATCAATAACATTATTGACAGGTACAAGAATTTGATCACATGAATAATTATGACGGAACAGTAAAATTCTCTCTGCTAATCGAGTAAGGCTATGATCAGGACACTATGAATAAATAACAAATCAAAATATTTTAATAAAACAACATTATTTACATTATAAATAATTATCTAGGTGAAAATAATTTCAATTTTTTTATAATTTACAAAAAATGAGATAAGGAAGTTGGATGAATCTTACTAGTTTGATAAAAAATAAAATTATAGAATTGATAAGACAATTTTGAATGCTTGATTTGTTTTAAAAAACTATTAATATTTTATAAATTGTCTATGTCCTTAGAGTTTTTACAAAATTCTAAATAACTACATTAAAATCTTAAAAATTACCTACCTAAAAATAATCTATAGTAAAACTCTATTAGTTAATAGAACTAATGCTACATCAAAATTTTAGAGTTTTTTTTATTGCTCTGATGTTTTGTTAATAATACAAATTGCATAATTATAGAACAAACTTTATTGTGCCCATAATTTACTATGTAAATCAATACATTTATTGATTTATATTACAAATAAATTATAAACGCAATTCAGGATCTATTTATAACAATCCCTGATATTTATGATACTAACTGATATATAGGTAATAGGTTCTAGAATAATCCACTAAAATGTAATAGAAAAAAATTTATAGAAAAAAAAGAAAAGAAATTAAAAAAAATACTAGAGATGATTCTTTTTAATATAATTTTAAATAGTTTTACACGCATAATACTATTCAAAAATGTTTTTTTTATGTGGTGAGATATAAAAATAATTTAACATTATAATTATAATACATGACATAATTACGTAATTACATTACTGTAATAAACTGTTTATTTAATGTTTAATAAAACATTGTTACTACTTACTTTTATGTTTACAAAATCGCATGCTGCTTCTTTTAAAGTTCTTAAAGTAAAAGAAGATGCATTCAATGTTACAGAGTCACGAATCAACCCAAGCTGTAAAATGAATGTTACATCTTTTTCTTCCATGTCACTGGATGTTTATTAAATTGTTCAAACATTAAAACTGAAAAAAATTGCATATATCAGATATAATTTTATTTATTTAAATAACTGGCAAATAATAATAATTTAATTTAATTAATAGATTCAATATTGTATGGTTATTAATATTTATTTTCAATTTTAAACAAAAATTAGCAATAATAAAATCAATTGAACAGATATATTAATTTTATACTATAAATTATTTTAATTTTCATCACAAGTAGGCAGTATTATTACTAAGCATACATAACAAACAAAAATGCATGGACAATTTACAAAAAAATATTTCAATGCTTATTATGTATATATATTACTGACACTAATTAAAAATTAGGTATTATTTATTGTCAGTAACTTAATGTTAATCTTTCACTTAAAGATTAAATAAGTTAAAATACATGACGTTGAAACTAAGTATCTTTAAAAGTATAAGTTTTAGATTTTTACAATTTAAAAAAAAAAGAATTCATAAGATTATAAAAATAATACATTAAGACAGAACTTGACCAGTATGAAAAAAATTATTTTACTAGCCTTGTTTTTAATTTGCTTCCTTATTATAACATGCTGAATGTATACATGTTAACTTAGTAAGAAAACAAGGAAATACTTAAGTAATTTTGGTAAAATTTAAATGAATATTTTGATACTAAAACTATTTAACCATAAAATATTTAATTTATTGTCCTCAAAATAAAATAAATGATTAAAAATTTCTTAGATTGATCATATGTTTAAATAAAATTTAAATATAAAATTACTTGAACTAATTAACTGTGTCAAACATAATTTGTGCTATAAAATAATATAGTTTTATAAAAAATAACTAGATACATTTAAAAAAATATGGAAAAAATTGATTTTAACAACTTAAAAGGACCAACAAATATTGGTTAGGTACTGTATGATCTTTTATCAAACAATGCTTATTATTTCAAAATCTATTAATGTTTTTGAAAATATTTTTTTATATAATTTCCAGTCAAAATAAATAAAATTAAAAAAAAAATGATATAAAGAATGTCAAAATAAAAAAAACAACCAACATTACATAAATACATTTCTTATAGTTATTATATATGTTGAAGTACACAGATATACAGAAGCTGAAGATAAATAATTATAAGATCAGACATATATAATATAATAATAAGTATAATTAAACAATGTACAATAGTATTATAAGGTATAATATAAATCAATAACTGACTGTGTATACTGACTACACTACACAAGACATATATGCTATAGTATTATAAAAATGTATAGTCAGCGTCTGCTGAACTACAGTATGAACATATTACTTATACACTACACTACATAAGGTGTTTTGTTTATAATTCTAATAGTGTACACATAAATTATTATTATTTATAACCTAATATGCATTATAATATATAAATGTGTAATTTATGATTTAAATAAATGTCATGTAACCAAAATGTTAGTTTCCATTTTTTCAAAACTAGTAACTTTTATTACACAAACCAATTATTTTATTAAACTAATTTTTATTTCAGAATCTAAATAAACATATAAAATATTTGAAGTAGATAAATGTAAGTGAACAGAGTGGTAAAATATGTGGATACCCGGTCAAATGTTGGTCTACTACTTCATTTACTTAAACTTTAAATCCTTATAACTCATAGGCTACTTATCCAAAATTTGATTTTAATATATCAAAATACTTCAAAAAATATTCTACTTTAGAATACTAAATTAAAAATATAGTTGACATTCAAAAAAGTAATGACTTAAAAATTATAATGATAAAAAACATTAAATGTCTTTAAAAAAAATATTAAACATCAATAGAATTCAAAATAATCTGTATTGTTTAATAAAATAATTGCATGTTCTGTACCTATAATAAAAATTACTAGTTTTGAAAAAATAGAAACCAACATTTTGGTAACATTAACATTTATTTTAATGATAATTATACATTAACGTATATCATAATGAATATAATAGTAAAAATTAGTGTTCAACATAATATATTATGTACAATAATAATAAGAAATAAACATAAATATCATATAATATGGATTTTTTTTTTATTTTAATCTTTAACAAATTTTTCTTTATTTTTTTCCAACAAACTGACTAAACCAATTTCAAATAAAAACAGTGATACATCAATCGTGTTATCTAAATTATTATTGCCTACATAATTAAATTATATCAACTGAATGACTAATAAATTATACACTATCATGAAAAAATAATTTTTATATTATTAAGCCATAGTAATTAGACATTAAATCAGTTTTGTCATTTTATTTTAATCACTATAACTGTATATATTAACATTAAAATAGTAGGAAAATATTCTGGAATAACATATTTTAGTTGCTTTATCAGTGCTAATGTAATAGCCAATGTTGTTATATTGATTTCCACTATTATTTTTAACTCCTAAATTGAAAACAAATTACCCTAACAACCAAAGATTAAAATAAAAATTCAAATAATAAACTTCAAGTTTGAATATTATGATTGAAAAGTACCTATGGCTACCTTGTCATATTACACTCTACCTGCAATTATGGAACATTTGTCATATGCACTTTACTACTTAATTTAAATCTTTATTATAAACAAATTTAACATATTTCTAAGAAACACGGCACAAGTATTTTCAATAATATATTACTTATTTATAAGAACTGCTGTTTGTCATTAAAACCACTTTTACATCGTCCATTTATTACAAGAACAAATTGTCTTAAATTTAAATATAGTTGTTGAGTGGTTATGATAAAATACAGTAGAGCACATTCGACAAGATTGCTATACCTATTTAAAATATGTTTTTTTAGTTTTTACTATTTAACAGATATTTAAGATATGTATGTATGTAATAATATATACTAAACTATAATAAATTGTACTAATATGTATCAATTATTTAGCCATTGCCAATGAAATAAATTTTCTAGTAGGTAGTCTTTCTTTTATGAATTATGTATAATCATAAATTTAAATTAGTTTTAATAAAATGCATGTTATCATTTATTAAAAATTAATATTAATTATAAAATATTTTTCCATTGAATATTTTTCTATTTTTATGTGAAATTTTTAAAAAAATTACATAAATGTATACATTTATATCTCTATCAATTATTTAATTGTCTTGGGATAGGTATCTACTAACCTAAGATTATCTTTATAGTTTATTTTGAAACGTTGTAATGTAGATTTTACCAATTTTTTAAATTTAATTTATGTTTGACCTACTGACTAATGTTTATTTGTGACTTAAAATACTTAATGTAATTTAATAAGTGAACACATTAATTTACTGCTAGATAAATTATGAACAAATTGTACAAAAAAAAAAATTCTGAATACATTGATTTGTTAACATTAACAATATTTCTTATAAATTACATCTGAATAAGAAAAATTAATTAATTAATAAAAATTAACATTAATCATTTTTATAGCTTCTGTTGCACATTGGTAATACAAGGTAAAATGTGTACCCAGTACTTAATGTATTTAATTTAATAAAATCAATGACGATTAGATAGGTAATAAGTATTTATTAATGTATCCATTTTCAATTTTACTAAATTTCAAAAACCAAAAAGAAAATACTTTTATAATTCATGTTCTTAAAGTTTACGTACCTGGTTAACAACAATCTTAATGTACAGTGTCAATACGATTATTCACGAACACAATAATTACAACGTAAACTGTATTTTACTCGTTTCGCCATATTTCTTACAGAGAAATAGAAGTATTAAGGACAACTTTCACCCAAGTATGAATCAATTTCAATCGAAACAAATGATAAGAACAAATATCATCTTATCACTTGGACTTTTTATCTTCTATATCTTCGTCTGTACATAATAGGAAGAGATGACGTCGTCCCGGGACAGCCGTAAAGTAAAATTTATTCTTGATCATTAGGATTTACTATTTGTTGGAACAGGATGATTTCGGAAAGTGTCGTCGTATATTTTTCTATTTGGGACTAATTTTAGCGATTCCCAGTCACTCGATGCAACTGGATAAAAACTAAGTACAATCGAAGACGAGGACGCTATAAACGATACATCGATATCGTAATTATATCGTGTCGATTATATTTTCGTCCTGCAACGATTTTCAGATCTTAATATTTAAACATTTTCCCATTATTAAACGTAGATTACATATGAAGATGTCTAATAACTATTAATTGTGATGCTCATGGTGGACGCGCGACTCAACCACACACATCACGGTACTATTTTATTGTATAAAACCAACGTTTTTAAATGAATCCGGATTCATAATTTTCAGTCTGTCACGGCGGCCCAAGTATAGTTAAATACGTTTAAGTATATACATATACGACGTTTATCTATAGATACCGACACGGTAATTTATTCATCGATTTATCGTATAAATTTGTGCGTCAGACAATTATTATTGTAGAACAGAAGCGCGGCGGCGTATGACCATTGAGAAAATGTTGAGAAATTTGTGATTATATAACATGCAGGTGGATAAATTATGATTGCCTAGCTGTATGCGAGAGATTTTTGATCAGTGTAACTATTGCGCCCTACCGAATATCTAAATTCGAATTTTTAAATGTTAACTACATTTATATAGATATCTATGCGTACGCGTCAATACCCTATTTAACCAACTGTTGACTGCGTGTTTGCGTCGAAATTTAAACAAACAATTAAATGCATTGGTATTATATTTCAATATTTGCTACCTAATTGCATTTTTTGATTTGTGCCACCAAAAATGTACTAATAGGTATGTAATATTTTTTTTGTTAGAATAAAAATCTTATTATATTATCTAATAATAACCGTATGTAAATAATATATTTTGGTAATTTGTAATTTTATTTTAAGTCATATCTATAAACAGGAAATAAACCTAAGAAAATTAAATTTATAAATATAAATGCGCAATTCAAAAACGTATTTTGTTGTTAAAAATCCATAAAATTGATAAATATAAATTTAAAAAATGATTTTAAGAAATTTTAGTATGGAACTATGCTGAAAAGCGGGATTTGGGCTCTTTTTTCACTAAAAATCAATTATTTCACGAATATGTATTTGGTTATTTAATATAACATATAAAGTGTTGTGACTTCGAAACTAAGTCTAACCAAATTTTGACGTCACCATCATATATTGTATATTTAGTTAAATGTTTCAAAAAAAAAAAATGGCCATAAAAAGAGTAGGTATCCAATAAAGTAGAAATATACCTCTTTTTTAGCTTAAGTCTCCGATAAGACAAAGCATGAACTAAGATATATTTATATATATCTTAGTTCATGGAACAGAGGTACAGTAGGATATAAAATTATATCTATTTTTCTATAATAGTATTATAGTTTAGTATATTACTAGTCTAGTATATTTATACTAATAAATGTAAATAAATATTTTTCAAATTGCAACAAAATTAACTAGTTATACGAAATAACGTATGTTCATAACATTACATAATTTTTACCATCAAGGTTAACCATAATAATTAAAAATGTAAATAGATATTTGTTTTTGTTAAGATTATTAACTAATACAATTTAATTAATTAAAATAGGTGACTACTAAATATTTTAATAATGATGCCTATGCTAATAAATAAAAAAAGCGAAAATCAAATATTATAAATAATCATACATATATTCAAATATTTATTGGTTTTAGTGATACTGCAATAGCTAGTAGATTAATAGAAGTATCTAAAGTACCTATATTCTCAATTCTTAATACCTACGTAATTAGTTATAGAACTTATATATAACTGATTAATTTAATATAATTTACAGTTCGTTTTCGAAAAATGATTAATTTACATTTATACAAAGTTATACCTATATTCTTTCTTAAAAAATTTAATTTAATTTATCTTTATAAAAATATCATAAATAATACCAAAGTACTATTAGACGTTTCTATTTTTTACTACTTTTCACCTATTTACATGTATAACGGTACCTAACCGATTGGCATACATATGGCTATAATTTAACATATATAAACGTATATTATTAATATAACTATACTATAAGTAACACATGAAGATTTAACACAATAAATAATTCCTTAATCTTATGTATAAGTGCGATTCGTTAATAATCATATAAAATATATTCTAGACGTAAATAAATAGGTACTGAGAACGCTGTATTTGACGATTAATGATTTTTAATGTTTTTTTTGTTTTCGTCGTAAGTAAAAACACAACAATTTATATGGAAAAAAATAGTCAATATTATTACATTCCAAAGTTTTTTCAACCGGTTTTACAAAAGTATTATTGACCCTAAACCGATCCATTATCTCCCATAATAATAAAATACATTTTTATTTTATTATATAAATATAAGGTTAATTGAGTTTCTATTCTACATTTTATCTACTATACCTACTTGCTACTACTTAATACTTACCGATTATTACTCGGCCATAGTAGAAACAATATCTAAAATATTTAAATGTCGGGAAAATTGGTTTTACTTATTTTTTAACATTTTGCCTGATGACAAAATAATTCTATAATATATCAATCGTTATTTTAATAAATTATCACTAAAATACATCCTTTTGATAAGTTAATTATTTTTTTTTGAAAAAATTAAGATATTGAAGATACTGCGGTTTTGATGATCAAAAATGATTACAATTTCAATTTTAAAAGGCCGTATTTATCATACACATATTTTTATATCTATTCTGACTAATCAAAACTATATTTAATTAAAGTTTGGAACAACCTCATTGAAATCTGTATATTTTATTGAATTATAAAATTTTAAACTAAAATAATTAAAAAATATTGTCATTCAATAATTTTAAATCAGTTAATTTAGGGTTACTAGATAAATAATGCCATAATTACACAACGTATACTGTGTTTTCTTATAAAATATATAATTTACTGATTATTTGTCTAGTATTTAGCATTTCAGTGTGATATTTTAGTACCTGTAGATACTAAATGTTTAAAGCTCCTTTTGACGATCAAATAAAATTATATTTTACTACTCTTTGACCTAAAAAAACTATGTAAAAGTAAAATGACCCAATAAATATTATTTTGCAATAATATACTTGTTGTCTTTTTCTTTTTTTTGGCAGTGCAGGGTAGAGTTTGTCATGTATAGACGAAAAAGACAAAAAAAAAAACAAACTAAAACATAAAAAAAACATGGGAATAAAAACTAATTTTGTAAATACATTTTGCTATTATGTCATATTTTATTAAACATCAGTTCTAACTAAATAAATTCAGATCAATTATAATTGATAAAATTATTTTTTTTAAATAATTAATATAAAATGATTAACTTATTATATAATATGTATATTATCCTATATATTATATTGCTGAGTGTATTATGAATTATGTATTTATGTTTATATATTAACATATTGCTAATAAAATATGATATAATTGCTAAATATACAAATTTGATTTTTATTTTCGTGTTTATTTCTCGTGGTTTTAGTTTTGTCACCATACAACAAC
Source organism: Rhopalosiphum nymphaeae (assembly GCA_036289425.1). Lineage (NCBI taxonomy): Eukaryota > Metazoa > Arthropoda > Insecta > Hemiptera > Aphididae > Rhopalosiphum > Rhopalosiphum nymphaeae. The sequence continues at coordinate 13,236,931 of JAZAQC010000007.1, read as the reverse complement.
AGAAATTACTTACCAAATAATTCAACATAAGGAAATAGTGGTAGCTAAAATCAAAATATAAAATTGACAATGAATAATACCATGAATGAAGATAATATTATATTAAGAAAATACTCGAGCGACTGAATAGGTACTATATTTTATTTTAATATCTCTGACCAGTCTAACACACGCATCACAACAAATAAATATATGTTCAACAAAACCAATTTTGTATTGTAAGCTTTAATATTAGAGTTAATTGACCTATATCAAACATCAAGATAAGAACGGTAACTGTGTTTATACGTTATATTTTTAGAATTTTTCTATCGCAAATAAATGTACGATATAACGATCATTTTTAAATTGTTATGTTTTACATACTTCAAAATTAGCTTAAAAATTGAAATATCGGGAAAAATTCAACGTAGTAACGTACAAACACAGATAATACTCTTATCTTATATGTTTAATAATATGTGACAATTAACTATAATTTTAAAGCTAACAACAGAAAATTGGTTCTGAAGAATTCAAATTTACCATGTTCCGCGTGATTCAAAGAGAAAACATTGAGCGCAAAATATTTAATAAATAACCATGATATTTATATATATATATTCATAAGATCACAGAAGTTGTAATTTATAGTTGGTTAGATTTTAGCAATGTGAACAATGTCAAAAAATAGTTTTTTTCAATTTAATCGAAATCATATTTGTATATATTTTAGAAACTATTAGGTGAAACGTGAAACATAAATATAATAAATAACTGTGGGGACTAAATTAATTTTTTTAGAGATATTCCTCTAGCTCCACAATTGTACTTATGATTAAAGTGATTGTACAACTTAATTTTTTTTTAAATAACTATATCTTTCCATTTCATATTAATTCAATCAAATATTCTTTATTCTTACAGTATGTAATTCACTGCATAATGGTTAAAGTAAAATTAAAAATTTATGCCTACTAAATCATTGAATCAAACATGTTTTATTTATTTACTTATTTTGTTTAAAATAATTTTCCACGAAACAATATTTAATGTAATTTCAACTACAGTTGGATATTAATTTTTACACCTAGATTTTTATTTAATTAAATATTTTAATATTTAAGTTAGGAGGTACCTATATAATAATAAACGATTATTTTTAAATTAACTGAAAAAAGCAAACTTATTATAACAAACAGTTAATGTAATTATTTTATTTAAGAATTAACTTACTAGTTAGGTTTAAAGCTTAAACATTTTAACTTAACTTTTTAACTATTGTTAATGACCACTTTTTCTTATAGATATTAGATTTATTTCCAGTTATTCATATTATTATAACGCGTATAGGTAAATAGCTGAATTGTAGTACCTACCTAAAACTTAATATTTATTATATTTTCACTAGTTTTATAATCCTGCAAAATGTTATGGACCACTCTTTGATACATTCACGTATATAGGTTTATTATTGGTAAATTATTTGAGGGGTATAAGGGCGTCACCTTCACTCCCACTATACTTTCAGTCGATAACTAAAAAATGTTACTCATATTTTGCTCCCTCCCCCAAAAAATAAAATAACTCCAAATTACGCCATTGCCCCTCCATACCGAAAATGTTCGTGTACGTGAATGGTATGTGTAGTGTGGCATTAGTTATATAACATACGACATTAGGTATAGGTATTATAGTTTTAGCTATATAGTAGGTAATAATAAATAATAAGATGCTACCAGCCTGTACGTTCCGAGTAAACTGTATGTATTATTATTGTATGTATATAATATAGGTAATTTTGTAATTGATATTTAGTAATTATAATTTATATATAAATAGGTAAAGCCGCGAGTTGTAACTTGTCAGTTGTCATAACTCGTAATGACAAATGACAAAAATATAATTTAAATGTATATTAATGCAATAACCGCGCGTACAAAATATTTTATTATCTATAGACTATTTAATAAGTAGTATCACAGATATATATAGTTATATATCTGTGGGTAGTATACACTCACAGAAATACGTTATTATATAATACATATATATCTGTGTGACTGTGTATACAATATACCGCTGTGTACAAAACGGACGACTGACGCAGTTGACATTGGGACAGATTGCTGTATATCTTAGTTTTCCCCACTATTCCGCTGCCACTGTTGGTTCCTTGGACTGGGTGGTGGACTCGCCGATGTTCCGGGGAATGGGTATACAAAACGTTTTTCTTTCGGACGGTGTTCAGAAATATTCCCGTTCGTCTTGATAATTAACATTTATTATTTTATTACACATTCTGGTAATTCTACAATTTTTTTTGGTTTTCTTTTTCTAAAAGAAAAAAATTTGAAAAAAATTACTCTATCCCGTAGTTCAACGTATGAATCAGTCTGCAGTTATCAGAATCAAATTGCACTTGCAAATAATATGATAGTATGAAAATTGCGGAGAAGTATATTATACCGAATAAATGTTATTAACACGGTACACTAGCGTTTTGCGTTTTACAGTTTAATGACCTTATTGATATCTATTTTCAATTTGTTTTTTTTTTATGATAACTATGTTCTATTATTTTTTTTTTGTTTTTCTAATATTTACCGTGGTGTGTATCGAGTTTTGAGTATAGAGTAGTCATTAATTACTTATCCCCGCATTATTCTTATCGCTCAATTTATCATTTTAATAGAGGGTTTTTCTTAATTTTGTGTTTGTTACATCTTACATTAACCATTAATTGTTATTTCGTGATTGGAGTGACATCGAAGAAGCATCAAACCATTAAAAACCGAAAAAAGCTGGTAAGCTACCCATATCTGTTGTTGAAATGGACATTTTTATTGACTGCATTTGTAAATGTTAACAAGATTTTTCATTAGAAATTACTAAATTATTTATATTAATGTATTCAACCTTATTGATTTTTACTAGTAAATCATGCATTTTATGAAATTTAACATTAAAATTTTCTTATATCTTTATATAATTTGACATATAACCATAAAAAAGTATATAAATTAGCAATAATAAATTATTTGTAAAATAGGTGTTCAAATATATTAGATAATTAATTTTTAATATTCTCTGAAATTTTTTCTTTTAAATGTAATTTTATTAAATTCTAAAAATGTCTATAATTACAATAAATTTATACCTACATTTTAAAATAGGTAAATAGAACATTAGAACTTAAGATATTATGTATTTATATTCTTTAGTTATTTGTAAATATTAAATCACAATTAAAATATTATATTCTTGACTTAATAGGTATCATATAAGTTTTTATTAAAATATGTTTGGTAAACCTTAGGAAGTTTTTAATAGTTGAGTCAATTATATTTATAATTTATATGTATTTATTTAATTAATTTAACCAATAATTATTGTATAATACACTAAATTTAAAAGCCTGAATGTTAGAACTATTACATCATATCATTAATATTAATAGCTGTACTTATTTTAATTAATACAGTTATTTCTTAAATGATATAATTGATAGTAAATTATAATTGTATTTTCTAATCAAACATTTAAAAAACTATTTATTTACTTATATTTTTGAAATATAACTCAAATCAAATTCCATGTGCATTTTACAGAAATATTACTTTTTAAATTTTTAAGTTTCGTGTGTGAATTTTTTAACATCCAATTAATCAATTTGGTTTTAATAACCTTGCATTATTTTTCTTATTTATAAATTGTAAGTATATTATTACATACTATAAAATGACAGGAAAATGTATGAAATATTGAAATATTCATAATAAACTTCACATGTTTGTCTTAATCTCAAACGTTTAATGGAATATTATTATTATTTAAATATTGTTAGCGGTGACTATTATAAAGTAAATTGTTGATTAGACAATAATTAATTCTTTAAAGGTTCTAAGCCTACTCAAGCTTAAAAATCAATTAATAAATTAAGTATATTTTCAATAATGTAAGATCATAAAATATAGAAATAGTAGAACAGAAGTTAGGTATATATTTTTTTAATTTCTTTTTTAAGATAACTATTTTTATAAATTATAAATTTATACTTATACTTCGTAAAATTAGTATATTTAAGAAAAATGTGTACATTATTAAAATTTCTATTTTACAAAATTATTTAGGAATAAATGTACGTATAAACATTTAACATTGTATAGCTCTTTTAATGAAATATTTTGTAATCAAATTATACATAGATACTTTTATGAAAATGAAAGTTATTAGTTCTTAAAAATAAGTAATTTTGAATATTTAAATAAAAATAATATCTAAATTATCTATCTCGACATTTGTTTGAATTATAAACACATAATACTTTTTTGTTCAACATTTTGTAATGTTTAGGATAACTTACAAGTTGCTTTCATTTTAAATTGGATACAGCCAATAATATATTTTTATTTTATTTAACACATTTAAAAAACATAAAATTTTTAGTTTAAAATAAATTATCCTATAAGAAGCATAAGATATTAAATTTTATTCATTATATCAGGTAGATATATTTTTGGATTATATAATTAAATGAATTTTATGAATAAATCTGGTTACTGGAAATATTTATGACTATAAATCACTAGATAAACATTTATTGTTTGTGTTTAAAAGAAAAATTAAATAAAACAGAATAAATAACTTTAATTATATTTGAAAATGTAATACAAATAAATCAAAAAATTTAAACACCTAAAAATATTGTAAATGTATGTCGATGTTTAACATATATTATTCTTTAAAATTTATCATTAAATTTGTATTAAAATCTAATTTTTAAAGTTAATAAAGCTATTCATCTTATTTTGTTCAATTATACACAAAACCTATTAAAGTAACAATTGACTAAAAATATTACAAATTGAAGACATTGATGTATGATTTATAATTTAGTAGTAAAAAAGGTATGTTTTTAATATTATATATGTAAATATAGTAATTTTTCTATACAATCACAATCTTAATCATGACAGTATTTGTGTGTTTTATAAACTATTCATTACTGTCTAATTAATTTATATTTCCCCTAATATAATAATATAAACGAATAACTAATAAATGCACTTAACTTTTTTTATTCACTTTACAAATTTTAATTGTTTTTCCTTTTATGAATACAATTCATTATTTAACAATTATAGTAATTATAAAATTAAACAAACTTGAGTATTGTCAAAAAAATTTCATTTTAAATTTGACAATATATTTTGTAAAAAAAATAATTTCATAGACAAATAAATTAATTTATAAACACAATTTAGTTAATTATTTGGAGAAATCTGGTTAAGTTTGCAGGTATTTATCATAAGATGTTTCTATAACAACAGATTTAGGGATGCTGAAGAAATTAAAAGTTTTTATTATTTTTTAAGTTACTTTCAAGAGGTGTTACTGACATAATCAATAACTAATTATTATACACATTGTCCTATCAATGTATCAATTAATTATTGTACAGAAAACTGTAGAAAAACTAGTATTTTCTATTTTAAGGTTAAAATTGCACTAATTTAATCTTTATACTATTATATTTTACCCTCTATTAAATGGATAGGTAATGCATATTTTACAACATGGATCAGATATATTATCTATTTATGATGTTAATAGATGGAATTGAAATATAAGATGCATCAATGTAAAATAGTTATCAACTATTGATTAAGTATATATTACACAGTATATATTTAATCAAAGTATCTAGCATAATGTTGACATAGCTGATAAATTATAGTTTGTGTAATAATATGTTGATTGGTATAACACATTATTTGTATGGTAAACAGAACTTCTATAAATAAGATAACAGATTTCAAGGCTTGTTGTAAAGTGAGAAGAAAAAATGCAAAGACATGTGAATACTAAAATTTGTTTTTTGTTAAAACCTTTAAATGTTTTAATATAATCCTGTAACCAGAAAAATGATTTAATTAATGATTATAAAATAATTAAATATTTTGTTACATTTAAATACAAACAAATAATTGTATATTACAGTTTTTAAACTATGAACTATTTGTTGCTGATATTAGACACTACTATTTCTTTATATCTCATATTATACAAAAATTTTATTTACTAGGTAAACATTACACACATTTTTATTATTAGTACCTAGTAAACTTTTTAAGCTGTAATATAAATATTTTATACTGGTAATACAGCACATACATTTTTATGAAATATTGATTGTTAATACAACTTAACAATAGGTATCTTTGAAAATTAAATTATTTTAATGATAATTTGTATTATGTACAAGGTGGGCTACCTTGTTTTCTTTATTGACTTTATAGGAATATATAGTTAATAATTTTTTTTTTTTTTATAATCATTTTAATATCATTTTTGTGTACACTGTAATGACATTCTTGATAGATAAATGAATCATGAACCAATCTACTGAATGATAATTGACAAAATGTTTTTATCTTAATCTATCTTCTTATATCATCATCAAGAATCATATGTTATATCTAAAATGGCAAATATGTGTATTAAGTCATTTTTCTTCCATATTTTAACTGTTTCTGATTTTTATTCTCGAGTATAAAATCATGGTTGTATTATATTTCATATCTTACTAAATATTTGCTTGAAATAAGTGTTTCCAAATAAAGATTTTTTTTAAATACTGTGCACATATTCTAGTATTGATAAGCTTACTGTTATTTAATTATTAAACAAAATTTATTACATTATTAATGAAGATAATATGAAAATTTTATGATTTGACATCTTTAGAAATCTTTTTAAATATATTATTCAGTAATTATAAAAGATTAGAAAAAACATGTATTTGCTGTATTATAATATCATGTATCAAACTTCTTAATTTAATCTTTAGGAATAATAATAATAATTTAATTGTTAAAGGTATCACAGTTTTGTAAAGTATTTGAATATTAGTATTCAAAAACTTTTTAACTATTATGTAACTGTATTAAATACTCCTTCAAATAAATTTTTTCAAACTTAATTTAAAATATTTTGAATTATAAAAATTAACAACCACCAACAGTCTTAGATTTATATACATTACTAATATAATTATTACTAATGTTAAACAATGTTTTTGAAATATAACAAACATTAATTATATCGTAAAATTGATATTATGACATGTAATAATTTTAATTTATCTTAAATAATAAAACTTTCTTGAATAAAATATGTTCATATTGATAATCATTTTAAATTTGAGTATAACTGTATAACTTATATAGTAAGATGGGTATAGTTAATTAATAATTTTATTTAACTACTATTTTGTAAATAATTTAAATTTTATTGTCCAAAAAAAGTTTTAAATAAAGCTTGATTGATGTCTATAATTAGGAAATAATAAAATCTGTTTGTATTTTTATAACTTACTAATTAATGAAAACATTTGCAACAAATGTTTTTTAAAAGTATTTGAATAATATTTAAAATTTAAATTTATTACAAATAAATATTTGAGTATATTTTACAGCACTGAAGGTAGGTTTGATCATAATATGCTTTTAATTGCTGATTGATACAATGGAGATGTTGGTTTTCCAATATTAACATAAATTTATAAATTGAAAATAAATAGGTTGGTGATATGTTAAACATTTTTATATTATTTTTTTAGTTAATCTTAATCTCTTTTATTTTTTTAAATGAGTATGCATTCCTATTTATTTTTCGATGCCTTAATTTATCCATCAATCATTTCAAAATAAAATCTTATCAGAGAATGTAACTAAATTTGAAGTCATAAATCTTTGCTCAAGTTGGTTGGTATATCAGAAATATATCTTTTCCTAATTAGTTTTCTAATAATATGGTTATTTATCATTACAATGAGATTATTATCTAATAACATGAATATGAGAGACAAGAGCTATGCATCTATGTAAGGCAAATTCTTATAATTCATTACTTACAGTCTTTCTTTTTCATTTCAAAAAGTAAATTAAATAGATTATTTTATTGCTAAGATTATATAGTATTCATTTTTGTAATATTTTTAGACATTTAATACCTTTAGCGCTGTTGTCCCCTTCATTACATTTTTAATTTATTTATTTTAGTTACATAAATTCAATTTTTATTTTATTTAACATATTTATTTTTGAAATTGATTTTTACCAATATTATCAGGAATCTATATTCTTGTTTAAACATTTTACATTATAATACTAGTATAATATTAGATATTCTATGTCTATATGTAGCAAATGTTTTGTTTATTTAAGTTATAATTTGTAATCCCTATATGTTGATATCTATCATTATTTTGTCCTATTTAGTTCAATTACTTTAGTTACTATAACTCTTCACGACTAATATGTTTGGACTTTGATATAAGCCATTTGCCTATTTAATAAAAGTTTAATAAGTAAATGTATATTTTAATCTTACAAAAAATCTTATCTACTTGGGATATAACCAATTAGGCTTGGAATAAATTGATACATTTAACGATATTAGAGATACAGAATTTTATTTATAATTAGGATTATTAAAATGTAAACATATGAATATTCAGTATCAACTCATATCAATGAAAAAAGAATGATCCTTTTTATATCCTCTTATAAAAAACATTTTTATAACCTTGTTATTGTACAATATGCTATGATTATTATTTATTTTAATTACATTTAAGATTGTTGTGCATTAATCATCTAAATATGCATATTTGTTTTCTATGATATTTCAATTTTTATGTTGTATTTTCAAATCGTAATATTTTATATGGTCATAACTTAGATACAAATTGAAATATTGTAAAACAAGCTAATGTGTCTATTATAATTTTTTGACCTCAGTTTGATAGTCGTTTATATTTAAGCTAAAAACATAAGATTGTTTCAAGTAAAAGTAAACTTTGTCATGTTGCATATGGGTTGGAAAATTAATAATATATTTATATCTTTTTGATAATAAATATAGACACAGCCTTTACTTAAAAATTAAATTTTAATTCATGAATAGTTTATTAAAATAAAAATCAGTGGCGCCAAAATATATATTTACCTATGACAATTGTCATAGGTGAATTTAATTAGTAGGGGATCACCTCTGTCATTGAGTGTACAAATTTACATTAACCTAACCTAGGTGGGTATCAAAATTTTATGTAGAGGTTTTTAATGTCATATGTAAAATTTTGGACTTTGGCACCACTGAACAAAATATTCAACCAATAATAAATAAATATATATTTTATTTTTCAGGTTTCTACCTTTTGTATTTATAGGGTTATGGTAGATTAAAATATTTTGTCAGGTTGTTCTCAAACCAGACATTTTTGAGAATATCAATGCGGCCCACAACTGAGGACAATATGAACTCATTAGCACCACAACAATATTGTTTACGGTGGAAGTATCATCACTCAAATTTACAAGCAATGTTTTCCCAACTTTTAGAACGGGAAAGTTATTGTGATGTTACATTGGCTTGCGAGGGAAAAACCCTTAGAGCTCATAAAGTATGCATTCATAGAATTTATTTAACATTTTTACATAAATTATTTGTAATTATTTATTTAAATTATATTTTCAGGTTATGCTTTCTGCTTGTAGTACTTACTTTGATACTATATTATCACAGCATGACGAGAATAAAGCAATAGTTATTCTCAAAGATGTTAAGTTCTCTGATATTCAAGCCCTAGTCAGTTTTATGTATAAAGGAGAAATTAATGTTGAAAATGTAAGTATTAAGGCTTACATTTTATCATAAATATTAGTCATATTTTATATTACTTATTTGTCTTTCAGACTGAGCTTTCTTCTTTGTTAAAAACTGCAGAAGAACTTAAAATTAAAGGTTTGGCTGAAGTATCGTGGCGATCAGATCAAGAACAGCAAAATCAAAGTTTTAATGTAACTGCTGATGAATCAAATATTAGCAAGAAGAGAAAATTAGATTCAACTTTAGCAACTACTGCTAATATAAAAAAAGAATTTACAGATAAAAACCATGTAAATGTTATTGGGATAGTAGTGTTTAATATTGTTATCTAATTATAATTATATTTTTAGGAAAATGAAGATATGGATGGAGCAGATTTAGAAGATGAATCCGAACCTGATCAGTCCATCTGGGAACCAGAAATGCAACATGTTGTTGATACTGACAATGTAGATTTACCTAAACCAACAGTGAGTAAATGTCTTGTTTAAAACTCTTTTCTACATGATTTTAAATTTTGTCTGGAAAAAATTTACTTTATTAGAATATTCCACTGATTAAAGAAAAAAAAAAAATGTAAAGTTAAAAATTTAGAAGCTTTAAGAAAAAAATTATTGTGTATCATATTTGACTCACCGTGCATAAAAAAATACCAATATTTTTGTATGGGCCTTATTTGACACACACATTATCAAACGTCAACAACACATTTTTTATGTTTTTTGTAACACATTTTTTTTTTGAAAAACTTTATTTATATTATAATTATGTAGGTACCAATAAATACAGGACAAAATTAATTTTCACTTAACATAGAAAAATTACTTTATGAATATTATAAAATACTAGATATAACACTATTTATAAAAGACAAAAAGTCAAATCATACGTGCATGATTTCCCAAATTGACACTTACAAAAATTTTAATGTATCTAAATAAATATTTGATGCAAATTTATGTACTTTCCATAAGTATATAACCATGAAATGTTGAATGAATTGCCATTTTTCTTTTTGAAGAAGAAAAAATTCGTACGTTTAAAAATGACTTATCATTGTTTGAAATCAACAACACAACTGATGACATCGTGATAATTTTTATATCAATATAACAATTTGTATTATTTGTAATAACGCGCCAAATTTTAATCCTAGAGCGCAGCACCTTACATAGTTTTTATATATCTCTTTGTGCCAAATCTGGCTATACATCCAGTTTTAAAATATCTCAATTTATTAGTTTTGAGTGTTTCGATTTATATAATAAAAATCCCGTATGTGTTACGTTCAATACAGTATGCAGTAAAAGGTTAATAATTTTTTTAATAAAAAAGTACAATTTTGTCTTTGATATCAATATGAATGTAATAAAAATGTTTAATGTTTATAAATACATGTATAACATATTATATAAAATATAATAGCATCTAAAATGTATGACTTTTTTAAGACTGCTACAGTAAATGTAACAACTTTTCCATCTGAAGAAGAAAGAGCAAGTAGTGTCACCAATGTTAGCCAAGGATTCAGTGAACAACCAGCACATGTTCCGGGTATAATCCACAATTATAATTGTTGTTACACTATTTATATTTATACTTAATTATTTCTATGTTAATAGATTTAAGCCAATTTTCTGATGTTATGAAAATGAATGACTATCTAGAATCAGGTGGACGTCGTCCTCAATTTTGGGAAGAACCATTTACTAAAAGACTTATGGAAGCAATAAAAAATAAAGAACTAGAAATGAAAGTGGCTGCAGAATTAATGGGAGTTTCTTATGGAACCCTTTATGGTAGATATCGAGATGCTTATGGTTGCTTAAAACATCCGTACAGGTATAGTAGTAATATTACTCTTATATTTAAAGTCACTAAATGGAATAATATTTTACAGAGTTCGAGACTTTTGGTTAGAGCAAGGTCCAGCCGATGTATTAGCTAAATTGCAAAGAAAAGAATTAACTCTATTCCGAGCAGCAGAAATACTAAATGTCACAGTAACTACATTAGCAAACTATTTGTCAACAATGAGACAAGGAGATAATTCACTTACTGTAGCCAATACTACTGTAAGTGCTACTGATAAAGCAGCGTTTAGAGTAGATGTTTTGTCTGAAAGTGATAGAGAAGAAGGTTCTGATGAAGATGAAGATGACAATGATGAAATTGATAATATTATAACAAGTAGTACCACTCAATCTCAACAAAATAAACCAGACATCACTTTTGTAACATCTCCAGGTTCAATATCTAAAGTGAACAATTTAAATGGTAACTAGCGCTACACCTAAATAAATTATTGGTTAGGAAGTAGAAATCCTTAAACTTGTTCTAAATTATAATTATAACGGCGGTTCTATTGACAACAATTTTTTCTTTATTTTTGTTTTTGTTTTGTTTTGTTTGTTTTATTTTATTTTTATTATTTATCTATTGTTTTTATTCATAAATACTTATATACACATGATTAGTTTATTTATTTTCTTAACATTTGGACCGCTGTTAGAAAATATTTACTCTAAATTAACTGATAATAGTACTGTTGTTACTGAAAATAAGTTACAATATTACTCAAATTGGTGCTAATCTATAATGCATTCTTCCATTTAGCTCTCTAGTGTCAAACTTTTCTATTAAAATTAATTTTTTTTTTTTTTTAAATTTTTATTATTAAATATTTTATTTATGTTGTTCGCCTATGAAAATGTTTAAGTTTATAGAAATATCAATTTTATTCCTTATTTTCTTTATTTTCAAAAAATTAGTTATTAATGTCTGGTGAGTGATTTGCCAATCACAATTATAATTCAATCCTTACAATTTTTAGTCATATTCACGAATGTTATTATAGTAAACATATTATTGTTTGTGTAATTAAATAAAAGATTGGAGTTTAAGAGTAATATTTTAAGTTTGAACAAATAGCTATTTAGATAGTAGTTATTCTATTGACTAAAATCTTTATAAATATGCAATTATAAATTTGATATTATTGATATTAATATTATTATTATATATATATATATATATTGTGATTTTATTGGGTGTTTATTATAGAACTAAATGAAATGTGTTAGTTTTTTTATGTATATGTATCATTTATGTTCTGATATAATTCAAGTATTCAATAAGAAATAAAATATACATAGGTACATCCTAGATAAAATATTTTCGAATTATGTTTGTAACATTATTATTATTTTTTTACACTACAATTAATATTGATCAAACACGGAAATAACATTTAAGATGTTTCATTAGAAACTAGTTAACGTATATAATGTAACGTGGGCTTTAGTGTTTATAACTGTGAAAATTAATTATTTATTTATTATTTATAATTAATTTTAAAATCAATACTCCTAATAAAAAGCAAGAATGTTTAAAAAATACTGAAATGTATAGTATTTAAAACTATAAATGAATTGATTATTTTCTGTATTTATTGGCAAGATACATTGTTTTTATTATTGAATGATATGAAATTCTCGGTTTTGAATTATAATATAATAGTATTTCATTTTAATATTTTAATAATGTATATTAATGTGTTAAATGTATATGGTAATTTGCATTGAAAAATTGATATGTCGTGTTGTTTTCTGCATACAACGTTAATTTAACACACTAATTATTTTTCTTTTTTTACTGTTCCATATATGAAATATTTATTTATTGTAAAACTAAACCTTAGTTAACCTTAGATATTGCTTTTAATTGTACAATTATTAACATTAAAATATTTTCAAATTTGTACATAAATATTTATAAAGCTATTTTAAAATAATTTAAAAGATTGTATTTATGCTAACATTGTTTCATCATTTTGATTTTATCATTGTGATGTCAAATAAAACTATCAGTTTTTTTTAAAAAATCAATTAAATTTTTTTATGTAATGTTAATTTATAGTGAATATCAATGCCGAGAATTTTATACATGTAACTTAATAGAAAAGAACATAATATTTATGGACAAAAATACTCTAGGAATTTTATTGTGCAATATCAATCATAGTACTAAATAATAGTTATTAAGTCTGATCAAGAATATATAAATATATTATATACATATTAGCGAGAATATTAATATATGTTTTTTATAATTATAATAAATTAATAATAATTATTATTACAATTATTACTGTAAATATATTATGTATTGCAATTATAATTATTATCGTAATATTAACAGTATCAGTGTTTATTATCGTAAAATAATTAAAATATATTATGTAATTTAAAAAAATATATATCTTATTGAAGACTTGAAACCCCAAGACTAGCTGAAAATGTACTATCTAGATATCTATATTTATACACTAATTTATTTACTTATTTTATTGGTACTGTTCCATGGTACAATGGTACTATAAAATACATATTTAAGCAATTTAAATATATTGTGTATATATATTTACTTATTTATAATAGACTGGGTTTACCTAAATTTGTTATAAATTATCATACTACATAATTTAACAAAGCCTTTTACTTTTTGCACTTTTATTTTTAATTAATCACAACCATATTTGCAATATACACAATACATGCATATAAAGATTTTTTTTATTGTTTTACGCGTTCCTAGAATTTAATTATTATTATTTTGTTAAAATAAACTTATAATGGAATAATTAACTATGTGGCTGAATATTATCATATTTTCACATTAAATAAATAATCTATTTTCATAAAACTATGCAAATTTTATCAGACTATTACTTAATATTTATTATATCGAGAAAAAAGATTTTATTCAGCTGCATTATTTAGTTAACTTATTTATGTTTTATATTGTTTCAAAAATATTGTTATTTAAGGTGTGATTTTTTTTTTACTATTTATTTTTATTTTATTATTATTTATTCTTTTTTTTTTTAAACTGACAAGTAAACAGTAAGAAAACACTAAGCAACTTTTGTAAGTGTCAGGTATGTTTTAATCATTTTTTCTTTATTTATTTAAAAATATTTAATTTCAATAATTGGGTTATTTTATATTAATTTTCAATAAATAATAATAATTACTTTTTCAGTGGAATAGTCTGAACATCTAATTTTATATGTACCTAAGTTACAATTATTTATATTTTAAATGTATTCAAATATTTGTTTATATTTGTCATGTCTATAATTCACTACTTATAAAATAGATATTTTGGTTATTATTTTTTTTTATTATGTTATTTTAAAGCTATACATTACCATATTCATAAATTAATTTATACAACATTATGAAATTACAATTTACCAGCAACTTATTCTATTACGCACATATTCAACAGAAATAATTTAAATTAAAAAATTATAATACAATACAAGATGCATTATATATTTGAATACTGCATAATTTATCTAAGTTATAATTCAATATTTGCAACTTCATTTAATGATATTGTATAAGAAATTTTTTTGTACCTATAACTTAAAATGTTATGTGAAACTTGTTTTCAACTGTAACTTGTATGCAAGATATTTATAATTTTATAAATCTATTGATATGTTCTTATGAAGTTAAAAAATAAACGGATTTAAATTATAATTTAATAGTAATATATGCTGGTTGATTCTATCGACCAAATCAAATTACTCCACAAATAGTTTATAATAATAGAATATTAGTTGATTATTTTCAACTTAATTGGTAGAAACCCACATTGTCCAAATAAGCATTAAGCATCCTGAAAAATTGACAACCAATGTAGGCATTATATCTACTCTTAGCCATAAAGTGCTACAAAAATTTCTATAACAATTTTTTTTTCATTATTATCAGATAGCTCTATATTTTATTTGTTTTTTAAACTTGACACATGGTTGTTGAAATAGGTCCCACTATAATAAACAGTGATGTATTGGTACGAACAGCAGATTTTTGATTTTCGATGTATACTTAATGTAAAATATCATTTTATAGATATGCATTCCTAAAATAATTAAATTATTATCAGCTAATACGAGTAACAGCACATACAATACATGCATAGTACAATGATACTTAACGTTAACAGCTTTTAATTTTATAGTAATACATTAGTAATTAATAGTTATAAACATAATATAAGGGATTAAGTTAACTTTTTTCTTGTATAACAATTAGCGAAAAAAAAAATTTTGGGTTGAATATGCATATTTTATTAATGCGTTTACCCATAAATATATTTACCAATACACCACTGATAATAACATTAAGCACAATATTTTGAGATATTTAGTTTAAATTTTGAATAATAAACTGTATTATGTATAGGATATTAGTGGATAGTAAATACAAACAAAGAATGAATTTTAATAAAAAGTCTATATTTATTAAATTGACACCAACATTCTTAAAACTAAAAATAATATACATTATTGATATATTTAGTTTTATTACTTGAGGCTAGAAAATATTATTAACTCATTAAAATGAATTGTTGTAACTATAAAAATGTTTAATGTATAGTAGATAAATCAAAATTAATTCTTATACCAACCAACCTTGTAATCAAGTTCACTATACATCACAAACCAAGATCTATGTCTGTTGTTTATGCTATCCACATAAAGGTAATTGTCAATTTGACGATCTCTGATAAAAGCCAAATCACGGAAGACTTGACGACATCATAAAATTAAATTTCTTATAAACTTTTAATACTTAAAACGAATAAATCTTTATTTATAACTATTAAAATGTAATCAAAATAAAGATTGAAACTAATGCTCTGTTTTAATCAGTATATAAGTATTATATAGTTAATTAAAATGTAGGGAAAATATAAAATATTTTATAAAGTACAAAAGTTCTCTTAGAACTTGTCCAGTCAATCTGAATTTTAAAATAATTTCAGATAACCAATAGATTTTTTAAATTATTCTACAGATAAAAAAAAAATTTATGTCACTCAACTAATATCATTCGTGTGAGTATATAACCCATAAATGAACACAATATTAAAGCGTTAAAATAAATTAGTTAGTGATAAAATGACTTATTCTACTCAACTCATTGAATATACCACACACTTGTTAAAATTAACTGTTTATTATCACAAGTAAAAAAAAAAACAATTGTTTTCTTATGAATCTATGTTTTGAATACTGAAATTTACTTAGTAAGTATTTCTTAAAACTTATTATACTAAAATAAAAATTACATCAAAAATCAAAATGTATTTTTAACTTATACAAGTTTTTCTTTTGGACTTCAATTAAGTTAATTAGTCAATTTTAATATTATTTCTATTTAACATTTTTTGTGAAAATACAAATATGAGATTTAAATGATAACAATATATGCACAAAGTGTAAACATTATGAAAGAAATCAGTAATTTCACATAACTTTAGTTTTTATAAATCAGATATTAATATAAAAATAATATTGAATCTGATATACAAACAGAAAAAAATATTAGTATTCAGTTTTAAATTAATACATAGATCAAAAGATATTATAAACTCAATAAGCACTGTACATTTTCTAATAATAGTAATTTATGAAACAGTTCTATTTTTTGATTTGAACTTAAGTAAAAGTGTGCGTCGTGCACGTTCTCGTTTTGCTTCTATCTCAGCTGGTGTGCAATATCTGGTAGTAGTTGTAGTAGTAGCTTTGGCATTATCACTATTATCACTAAAATATATATTTATAAAATAAAAATAATAAGAAACAATTTATTTAAGTCAAATAGACATAAAGTTATTACCTAGAATTATTTGTTGTCCCAATAACACCGCTGAATTGTTTAGGTTGTATACAATTTTGTTGCTTGTTAACAATTGATGATGTTGAAGTAGATCTACGCCAAAGTACAGAGCTGGAACTTGAAGAACTAGTAGATGCACAATTGTTTATAGCTAAAAAACCAAATATGAGATTATTTACAATATATATATACATAATACATTAATATATCTATATTTAAAAAAATAAAAATTGAACTATTCATATTCATTCTAAATGAGTTAACATTCAAGTTAATCACTATAAACTTGACGCACTAATTAGCTACCAAGCTCAAATTTTAAATTTTAACTACTTTTAATCAATCTTCACCATGTTCCAAGTTTTACTCACCCCAGTTGCTAATAAAAGTATTATATAATATTCAATAGGGCAAAGCCAAGTAAGTCAGTTTGTAATTAACTTAAAATCCTAACTAGCCAACAAAAATATATCAATTAAGTTTTTAATTAATAACATGATTTAAGTTATTGTTAACATTTGAATTTAAGAATTGATTCAAAACCTTAAATTAAAAAGTATATAATGGTTAGTTAGTAATAATCTTTATAATAAACATATTACAATACCTGGTTTATTTCCCAATTGTTTATCAACATTTGTGTTTGGCTGTTTATAACAATTCTGAGTTGCTGGTACAGTAGTTTCTTTTTTGGTATCAGCCATAATTTGCTGCTCGAGTTCCAAAAAATCGATACCCATAAAAAATTCATCTTCATTGGCTAAAGAGTCTAAGAATGATGATGAGGAATTATCTTTCTTACAATTTGTACCAGATGTAGAAGCTAAAGATGAACAATTATTTTCTGATTCACTGGCTGTACTTGAAGTTATTGTGTGACACAGTGATTTACGTGATTTGCAATTGTCTTCCTGTTCTTCGCCAAATAGTTTGCTTTGTACTGGTTTGAACTTCTTGGAAGCATGGTAATATACATTATTATTTGTTGAGTGGTTGGTATCTTTCAATGGACTTATACCATTAATTGACAAAGAATTTGATGCAATTAATTTAGTAGGTTTATTTATAGTAGTATTACTAATACTAGCATCAGCAGCTATTTTTTGTTCAAAAGCTTGACTACACAACAGCATCATTTCGTCATCAGCAGAGTCATCTAATGAACAACCAACATTATTATTTTCTGTCGAACTATTTGCAGAAGAACTAGCTTCCATTTTAGCTTTCATTAACTGTCGATTTTTCTTTTTGGCACCTATAATACAACATAATTAGAATTTGTATTATATATAATTTACTATTTAATATAATTTTAAGAATTAAAAAAAAAAATTCTATTCATACAAAATATAGAGCTTAATGAGTGACTTTATAACTTACTGAGACAATTCAATATACGCTCAAGATAATTATTCAACTCCTCGTGAAGAGCAGTATTATTTGGACTCGCGCAATTGCTTGGAGAAGGTGAATCCGGGGTTGAATTAAAGTTATTTGTTCTAAAGAAAGATCGATGATGGCGCTCAGAGAATAATCGACTTTTTTTCCTCCTCCTCGACCTTCTTTCATTAACTAAACAATCAAATCAGATTTAAAATAAAAATAATATAATTCCTTTAAAATAACAAAAATTAAATTTTAATAGATAGCATTTCAAAAAATGTTTTGAAATCTAAAATGATAATAAGATTATAAAAATAATATTATATTATATTATCATTAATCAAATTTGTAACAATATTAACTTTAGCTTTATCACAACCTATGCTTAAATATGGTAGGTATAAATCTAAAATGTATTGTATTGTATTTATTTATAATGATTTAATGTGTACAAATTTATGTTTGATTTAAAAATAAAAAAATTATTAACTTACAATACCTAATTCAAATTTGTTTATTCTGTTTTTATATTAACACTTATGTACAATATAATAAAATAACTTAATAAATATTATTGTCACTTTTATTCTATCATTAAATGGAATTTAAGTTTTAAAAAGAATAAGTTGAATATTGTTAATAGACTATAACACTGTTGTTATACTTACAAGTTATTTCAAATTAGATATTACTTATATATTATTCTTACCATAATCGTAGTCTTGAAAACAAGGACTGCCATATCCGTCGTCCCAACCAATGCGCACACCTCCCAAATCATATTCATCAGGAGTTCTCCTATAAATTGGGATAAGATGTGGAAATTTAGGGCTTTCCATTTCATCTGATTCATCGTCATCACTGTAAAATGTTGACCGGACTGGTGTCTTTGGACTGGGTAAGGCTAGTCAACATAGCAAATTAAAAGACATTGTTAGATAAAAGTACAAATAATAAAATAAAAGACCAAGATACATCTTTGTCATTTGACATCAGACATAAAATAGCAATAAAATATTATTATGTAGTGATGAGAAGTCAGCCGTTGTATACCAAGGCACAGTTGGTACTGGGCGAAGTGAAGCGCTGGATTGGCAAGATATTGGCCTACCAAGTTTTAGAATTTCTAACGTTTGATTACAACTACAGCTGAGTACAGTTTAAATAATTCAAATCAATTATATTTTCTACCAATATTTGTACTAATTTATCAAAGAAAAAAAATATAATCAAACATTCAAAACCGGCCCACCGAATTTCACTCGATAGCTTACCAGACAAATCCGGCCCTGGTGAAGTGAACCTCGATTTTTAAAAAAAACTTGTATATTCGTTTTAAATTCAGGAAAAAAATATCTAAGTATTATTTGTTAATATTAGTCTACAGAAAAAGTATGCATTTCAGGGATTAAAATACTTGAATTTTTGCCTAGCCAGACTGGTTGGTGTGAACAGAGATGACAAAAAAGGACGTTGCCTTTAGTAATATGCGTTCAGAACGTACCTTTCAGCGGGCTAGAAGTTGTAGCCTCATTTTTTTCGTCCACGTCGCGATGCGACGGCTGCGACTTTTTCGGTGTCTCCATGATGCAATTTCTTGTTTGGATGTGCGTTACGTTTATACCGAAAAACCAGAAATAAGAATACTTTAATAATGATGAAATCAATAGAAACAACTACTTTCAATTAATAAAATTTGAAAGAAAAAAATGTCGTTCAGACTTCTAATCATAGAGTACTAAATAAACGAACAAGTAACAAGAAAAACGTGTTCGACGGATCGAACGCCATAACAATATGGTGACCTACAGGCAACGCCGGGTAGTCGGCTATGGTCCGTTACAAAACTGAGCGTAGAAAAAATGTGTTAATGAGAACGCGCGTGTGCGTGCATAGGTGGGATGTACCGCTAACGCTCGTTCAGCGATGCGGCGATACGCGATGGTCGAATACTCCACACAATCCACACGCGTATCTACCTCCACGCATGTGAAGGGTATACAATGCTCTTTTACATTTTACCAGCAATTATCAAGCATTACACTTATCTGCTTGTAAAAATGCATAGTATATAGTGCATACCACGGTTAAAGATATGTCTTTAATCATAGTATATACAAGAGACAAGAAAGCTAGTAATTTAGTATATTATTTTATCGGTGTATGCTATATTATTTTACATTTTTATTCACTAGTTCATGTCACGTAATTGCTTCGCTAGTTCACTATCTCTATGTATATATTTAAATTACATTTTACTAGTAATCTTAATTCGACCTAGTAGCACGTAAATGATCTTAGAATTTTGAGGCAATCATTGTAGTAAGTGAGAATCGTACACACACTCACAAGTCACTGTATAAACTGCTACTGTTTAAAACGTGACGCAAAAGCTAATTCTAATCTAGTTAAGCAATAAGAATTCTGAAAACAGATTTGTATTTGACGTTAAGAGATCGCTTTCCTACATTTTTGTTTTTTTAATTTCCCCTAAAATTGAGTTATGTCTTTTTCTAATACAACGTTTTTTGGATTTTGACGATGATAAATTCGACTCTGTTTTCAGAATTCTTATCGTTTCATTATATCAATCGGTAGGTACGTTGGAAATAGAACACGTCTATAATCCTATATGTTGCGCATGTGTTGGACAAAGACAGAAAACCACCGCCTCCGATCCCCCTTGGGCCTTAAGAGGATGTCTCACACGCATGTGTTGTCTCCGTGTTACATACGTACGACAGAGTAAATTTTCGTTCACCAGTTTCAATAGTGTGCCTTTAGTTTTGATATTAGAGTGAATTGACCTATTATCAAACTTTTAGGTAAGAACATTATCTGTGTTCTCTCATCGGTTTTTTACGATATTTTAATTTTTAGGTGAGTTATGAGCATTTCAAATATTTTTCATAAGCATAACTCACTTAAAAATTAAAATACCGTAAAAAATCAGCGAGAGAACACAGATAATGTTCTTACTTAAAAGTTTGATAATAGGTCAATTCACTCTAACATCAAAACTAAAAGCACACTATTGAAACTGGTGAACGAAAAGTTACCATGTCGTACGTGTGTAAGACGGAGACAACACATGCGGGTGCGACGTCCTCTTAATCAACAAATGCCAACTGGCAACTATTAACTACTGGCACCTGGCAAGTCCGCAGCGCGTTCGGCGAACGCTGAAGTGCCGATTGCCGACTGCCGAGTGCCCGTCGCCCGTGTGCACTACAATAATTATTATACGCGCGCGACTATAACCGCACTACTGTCGGAGGGAAAATGGGTAGGGCACGTAGACGCGGGAATACGCATAAACGCTGTTGTCGGTGGAGGGGGTCGGAGAGCGGTGTGAGGACGACGACGATACCGTCACGCCGCCAAGCCAACCGTGCGCTGTACGGCACGGCCCGGCGGGCGTGGGAACTGGGAATGTGGGATACTGGGATAATATTGAACGAAGACGGCGATGGTGGCGGCGGCGGTGGTGGCGGTGGTGGCGGCGGCGGCCGAATATTGATGCGCGTCCGCGGCGCATGGCGATAAACCACCGACGCCGTACGCCGCCGCCGCCGCCGCCGGCTGGAGGCGGCGCACGCGCCAGACGGCCGCCCGTGATTTATGAGCTTAGCGCGGGAGGCACCAGCCACCAGCCAGTACGATTGGGCGACGACCGACCGAGGTAGTGTTTCGCTATACTCAGACGGGCGCCGGACGGTAACTTTTACATCTCTCGCACACGCAAATACTGTAAAATCGTTTCGGCGGTCCGTACGTTTTAATACCTATCTATCGTACTCACTACACTCAAGTCTATATACTCTACTCGGCAGCCGTCAGTGGTGTCCCGGCGGAAAGACAGATAACTACGTCGTCGTCGCAGGTAACAAATTTTGTGCACAGACATTTCGTAGATTTTAAATAATTGATTCGGCCGAAGACCTCGTTCGTTCTCGTGGTGCACACGTATTGATATAATGTGTAGTTTTCGTTTTACGTTCCGCGTGCAGCGACGAACGTCACGGTTTCAGCACTTATAAGAAATCGTTGAGAGCCTTTTACACGCCTACCCATCTTTAGTACTCTGTATTCCCGTGTAATAGATACTTATGTTGTAGTGTACATTTATCATAATATTAAATCGAAACTACCGCGAACAGGTTGTACCGCAGGTACACCATCGTGCGTAACGCGGTTCGCGGTAGAATGTTGCCATAATAATAAGCATCGAAATATTGCTACGTTTGCGTATCCGTCTATCCGTTTGCGCGGGGACGAGCTGTGAACGTATTAATAACAACGTATATTATTTTATGGCTTTTATATTGAACAAATTTTATTATTTTAGGCGTTCTGTTTTTCGAGTTACGTTTTTTCCACGTTCTCGTGTTTGTAATTATCATATTATTGTGCGTTACGCGTCGTCTACACCACAATACCTATATTGATATACCTACGCAATTGCCAATTGTACCTAATTGTACGGATCGTTAATTGTATCGAGTCTATAAAATATATATATATTGTATATAATATGCGACAGTGATGGTTTTTTAAATGGTTTATTCGGTGTACACGTGCGTCCTGTACTGTGCATAGAATGTATGTTTTTACGGTTGCTTTTAGTCGTCACAGTAGTATTATTTTATGTTTGTTTATTTATAAATTATTGTCAAATCCTCTAAATACACTCTGTAGTATCATCATCGCCGTAACCTGTATACGATAATATTATAATATTACCGTTGTTTTTGTTATTAATTGTATACATCTGGTGCGCGTAGGCAGCGGTCCGTGGATGGAAATTTCGTATACTGTTTATTGTTTCTTTTGTTGTTCTATTCCCGTTCTTCGGTGAATACCGAATTATCTCGACGGCGGGCGAAACGTGCTATATACGTAGATACCGAACAAATTGTTCTTTCGATTACGTGCCACACCGTCGGGCTTAAATAAATTACCAGACAGATACGCATTACGTAAACTGTGATGAATTTCTCTATGCGATATAAACTGTAGGTATATAGGTATTATAATATTATTAAATACCGAATACTATATGGACAGGCAATGAGAAAGTATAATATTGATAACATGATGTTATAAACTTATAACGTTTAACATTTTAACCGCCATCAAGCGTGTAAAATCGTACACGGTATTCATATTATACACATATAATACGTATATCTTGTATAAATGTCATTAGTAGCAGCTGGCTCAATTTTGACTAGCGTTTCGTACTTTCGTGAATCCGACCAAACTAATTGTATTCCTGTCATAGGCGTATACGTATAATATAATATAGAAAACTTCTCTAATATTTTTATCTTCGTCTTCAGAATCCAGATTCTTGGGCTTTTTGATCTTGGTCTTGTACTATCACACTCCCATTATTGCTATAATATATATCTATTATACTTTTATTAATACTCATTTTTTTTTTTAATTAAAGGTTTTGCAATTACGACATTGTCGAATGCAGTGATAATGTGAGGCTATAGACACGTTATAAACGACCGTTGAATACGTTGATTTTTTTCAGCCAATTCTCATAATTAATTTAGGTTTATAAATTATAATTAGCATTCCCGCATAGTTGTCGAGTTAAAACATTCATCTGCGATTTATTTAGTGAAGAAATTATATTTTAAAATTGTATAATAAACTAATAACATACCTATACTGTATTGTTATTATATTGTCTGTTAAGTTTTTAATATAGATTAGAATGATCTTTAAATGTTATTAAACAGTAAACACCAATACTGATGTCACACATTGTGCATACATTTATTAATTTATTATCTTGAATTTATTCATGTTTATAAACAAACAATTAAATTAGATATATGTACTTACTTTTTTTAGTTTTACTTTTACTGCTCATAATGTTGTCATAAGTACAAATCATAATGATGATAATTACAAATATCTTAAATGGTATATTATTAAGTTTTTTAATTACAATTTTAATTTTTTATTTACTCAATTATCTATAATATAAGTAGTTAGATATGTACAATATGCGTATACCTAACACGGTACTCAAATAATTATTGTTAAAAAATGTTTATTGAATAATATAAACATACTGCTAATAGGTATGCATTAGATAAATAATTTTGTTGTTTCATTGGGGCCAATATTAATACAACTTTATCTAAGTATTTTTCTCCGATTTCACCATCATTTGAGTTAAATCGTTAAACTGTAAAGTATTCATATTATTACTATATGCATATAACTGAGTGGATATTCTACTCATCCGGAAATTTTGAAGATAAAGCTGCAATCATTAGTCATTGCTCATTATTACATCGGAGTAGGCGTCTGTATTAATTATCGTGAATGTCTCTCAATTTGTTTTCGTTTATATTTCCCGTTTTCATTATCCAGACGACGTAATGCAACAATAACGTGCAATATAGATACTTACAAACACAGAAGGGTGCGGCGACGGTTATGGGTCAAGGTTGCACGACGCCCCCGCCGCCACCGACGCTTAGTGTACACTGTAGATATATCTCGCACACCGGCCATTTATAATAGCTTTATCAAGGGACTAAACTACTACAAGAAAATCGGGATCGATCCCGCTAATAAAACATTTTCTCGCATTTAAACTACTATGACGTTTTTATAATACGGCAAAAGCTCGGATCTAATATTATTTTGTCTTTAAAGTGGACCGATATTTTTGCTATTTTATTTATTCTTCCTCTATTTAAATAAGAGTTCTTTCCGTCAGTAAAGTACCTACTTGAGTTATAGAGGTAGGTATCTATAAAATAATTGATTTAAAATTAAATACATCAATATACTTTTATCTTGTCCCTATGCTCATCTGCTCGAGTAGTTAATTACTCAATCGAACTATCAAAGTATTAAAATAATTATATAGACCTTTAGTCTTATAAAAATTTCAAATAACGTTTGTTTTGCTAATAATAATAATAATAATAATAAAACTTTACTTACTTTACCTACATAATGTTACGATAAATAATATATATTATGTATCTATTAGAATCACGATTACTATAATATGGCTATTGATTATAAAAACAACCAAAAAAAAATAGTTTATTTCAGAAGGAATGTTATTCATAAATCATAACTAATAGAACGAAATATTTTTTAGCGCTCTAAGCTGAACAATGTATGCAAGTGTTAACCTTCAACTATCAAAATATTATATGACCAAAAAAAATGTAACTTTTTGAGAGGGGACAAACAGATACAACAATTCGGCACAGATTTTTTTACCTGATATTTGAATAGTACGATTTTGCAAATCAACCTTCGAGTTTATATGTTATATTTTTATTTTTAAAACGCGAAAACAAATTTTTGTTCCGTTTATTGTTTACAGATATGTTTAATAGGTACTTACTATTAATTCGAATACCATAATAGTTAAAATTAATTGTATACTTAAACTTTAATTTAATTTAATTTTATTCGTTAGCAATTCTTACATTGCATAAGTATATTTTAACTGAGAATGAGGTCTATCTTATTTCACTTTGGTATTCTTACATAGTTACATGGTTTTAAATGAAAGTACCTAATTGGAAACATACGTATTATATTTAGTATTTACGTACCTACTTTCTATAATTCCTCACATAATGTTATAACTTATAACTATAAATTATAGAATTGTATAAATCTAAAACGTCGATTTGTTGTACATTTCGATTACTATATTTACATTTTATTACGAATAATACGAATCATGTAAACTAGAACTGATATCTTCATTATATAAATTTCCTAATTGAAAATCATTATTCATTAATCTGTTATATCGTTATCATACAACAGTGGTATCAGCGATACTGGGATAGCTATCATACTAGGTAGGTAGTTATCCTATTTTTTTTTTGTGTATTAAGACCGTGCTGAGTGGTGTGTCAGAACACAGAATAATGACCGTGTTTATTCGATGACGTTTCTATTATTGATGTATTAATATTAATTAATAATTACTAAATTACTTCAGTGTTTATTTACCAACTAGCAATTTAATGGTGGTAATTAAAATATTTAAATGGTGACATTTATACATTTATCAATATATTTTATTATTTTAAAAAATCACAATAAATCTAATTGTACTAATCCACCAATTACCCTAGTAGTTTGGGAAATCATTTAGATATTTAATATAATATATACTTATTTAATTTTAATTATTAAGAAACGTTGAATTATATTTAAAATAGAAAGTAGTATGACAAAATAAATTGTATGTTTATATAGCTGAAGCAAAACTAAAAAAGAATTACCTCATAAAAAGTTCAACCATGCCTGCTCCAACAAAATCGAACGCAGCTATGTCACCAGATGGTGGAGCACCACAACCTGCTGTACCAAAAACTGAACTTCAAGAACTGCAAATGAAAGCTGGGGAAGTAACAGATGAAGTGAGTTAAGTTTTCTTTAGTCTATTTGTAAGTCTAATATTATTAAAAATATATACTTAAATAATTTTTTTTTTATCATTTATAACTTTAGTCACTTGAAAGTACCAGGAGAATGTTAGCTCTATGTGAAGAGGTAAGATATTATTTAAAAATTATTCAATATAATATATTTAATGAACCTTTGTTTTAACTTAATAACTACTTAAAATATATATTGTGCATTAATCATTATTTTATTCTTAATTATTACTTGTGGGAACCTAAAAAATTCAGAAGTGTAAATATTTATATTGAATTATAATACTTAATTGTCTAAGGCAAAAATATTTTTGATAAAAAATATTTACTATTTTTGAATTTTATAGTACTGCAATAAAATATATTTTAATAATAAACAATATGTTGACTAAATTACGAGAGTAATATGATAAATATTGTTCTCGTACATTTTCTTTCATTAAATCCGATATTAACATAATCATAAATAAAATTATGTTTATAGGCGTGAGTGTAAAATATAACATATATTATATTTTTGTATAATAATAAAGCTACTGGTGCTGCTTACTGCTGCTGCTGCTGCATGTCGGTGTGTGTTTGTCTTGTGCATTATTTGCTTGTTACATTCTCAAATAAAAAATTGATAAGATTCGTTCTTCAATTTTCAAACACATGTGAATTATTTGTTTAGAAAACAATAATATTCAGTAAAATACAAGTTCACAAAATGCCAACTCATACAAATACATACTAATATATAAAATGTAAAATAATATTATTTCAAAAGTTTATTGAAACATATATTTCTCAACAAGTATAATACAAAGTTTCAATAACTCAGAAGTCTACAGAAAAAAAATGTGTGTACATTTTTGTAAACTCTTTATGAATTAATCATTAAAAAATTTAAATAATTTCATATTATGTTATTCAAGTACATTTATTTATTTAATTTTTTTTTTTATTATTGATCTTTACAAATTACATTGATCAATTTATTATTTTGAAAAAAAATTTGTAACAAATATTTTTTGGTTGAAATAAAATTTAAAATATCTTCGATTAGGTATAATGAAAATTCTATATAATAGGTACCAAAAAAAATGACAAAAAATAGCAGCTACTGTTTTTGCATGCTTTTCAGCAGCAATTGTTAATTGTATGTATAACACTTCACAAGACTAATAAGTGACCACTATGTTAGCACTTTATGTCGGCAATCTGAGTTATTGATACTTGACTGACACTTGTGTGTGTATATATATATAGTATAAAATCATTTATTTAGATACTTTATACAGTGTCATATAATAAACATTGTTGCAAAGATAAATAAATTAAAATAAATGTATTCTTAAAATTTATGTATAAACAAAAATTATTTTAGTTTATACTTAAAAACTTAATATTTTGTTCCTAATATTATTGCACACAAAAACAATATTTTTATCATAAATATTTATCTAAGTTATAATGTTCATTATAGACTGTTTTATGTATATTTATAAGAAAAACAAGTATCAACTTTCCATTTTGGACTATTTGGTTTTCTAAACTATCAATTAGCGAGTATGAATACAGATTTACTGTAAGAACCAATTTACACACATTATTTAACAGAAATAAACTAATAAAAACTTAATTATACACAAGCAAATAAAAAGTATATGAATATACTTTTAAAATTTTAAATATTATTAAAAATAATACACACCAGAATTGATGTATACATAAATGAATAGGTTACACTATCTCTCATATAATGTTATTATTATTGGTTTTTTTTCTGTCACACGCACACCACACGATCACCACCACCTACCACCACCATCACTACTACCACTCTTCTACTTTCAAATACTACAATCATAGAGCAAGGAGGCTGGAATAAGGACATTAGTTGCACTCGATGACCAGGGAGGTGAGTTGATGTTCTTGTTGCTGCTGCCGTTGCCGTTACTACGGAATCTTGTCTACTTTTAAAGGACACAAACTCATATACTCACATACATATATACATACAATTATAAACACCCATACACCCAAATATACAGTGTACACATACATATATCATAATGGTTCACTCCAAAGTGCACGCGCGCTACTCACATTGTGTGTCAACTTGTTTTTATTTTTAAGTTATTAAAAATAAACTTATTGATGATAAATAATTATGAGCATTACCGGCGGTGGTAATTTTTGTCTATCCACCGTCCGTGTTTCACTAAGCACAAAAATCACAGATTCACAGATATTAATAAAATAACATAATAACATAACTAATATATTTATAATTGTTAATATATATCTCATTGATCACAACATCACTACACAAACACTAATAAGTAATAACACTAATATATGAAAAGATGAAAGGAAAAATGTTGCATTAATGGGCTTTTAATCTGTTACAAAAGCAAGGGCGCTGATCAGTGATTTTTTTGTATAGTTCAATACAATATGTATTTGCTTAATAAAGTTACCTTTTATAATTATGTCTTACAAGCTTGATTTTATTAGATACAGAATAATTTATGTTTTAATAGATACTATGGTAATATTTATGTTGTTTGGTGATTAATAATTATTGATAGTAATAGACATTAAAAATGGTCATTTATTTGTTGCTATAATAACATTTTTTTATTTTGCTTCTATACACTACTATTATTTTTATTTTATTCCACAATATGTATTTAGCACTGACATTTATTATTTTGATTTTTATATTTTATTTGTAGAGTGTAGATGTTGGCACAAAAACCATAGAAACTTTGCACATACAAGGCGGTAAGACATGTTGCCTAAGGTTATTTTATTAAATTGCTTTTAATTTTATCCTGCATAAACTCCCTTAATTATGACATTATAGTTTATAGAATATATTCAATATGTCTTAAAGGCAAATAATACTTTGATTTGTAACTTGAAAATAAAAATATTATTTGGGGATTTGTAAAGCATTTAATAAATCTAAGTTATGTATTCAACTGTTTGTAGAAGTTTGAACTACAACTATTTTAAATACTTTACCACTGTAAATTTCATTCCTTAAAATTTAAATATTTAACGTTTTTCCTCGTTTTGCATAGCATATTATAGTAGTAATTAAGTTGTTGTGTTGTTATTATTGTTGACTTGTTGTTGTTGTATGAATTCGGCATAATTATTTTTATTTGTTTATAAAACCTTAACTTTTTAATGTTGATTATTATTTGTCCTTTTATACTTAAATTACCTAATTCATATTGTATATCATTTTAATTCAATCGTCTTAGACATAATATTATAAAAATAATAGATAGATATAAATCCCTGTAGAAGTTTAAAATACATTTAATATTTATACATATTTTTTATATATATATTTAGATAGAAGACATTAAATATAAAATATACATCGACACACTATCTTGATCATTACGACAAAGGCTTTGTTGTCGGTGATTATTGTTGTTGTTGTTTTTTTTTTTTTTGTGTAGAGCCATGAAGTCGGGATGAAATCTCTTGTGATGTTGGATGAACAAGGGGGTAAGAGCTATGAAATAAAAAAAAAAACGAGTTACAAACAAATTATAAAAACAATGATATTAATGTTAAAATCTGAAACGCGATTAATGCTATCGAGTTGGATTTTATTATTCTGAAAATATTTGTAATTTTCATATCATCCTTAAATATAATTAAATATAGCCGATGGAATAAAAATAGTAAACAATTTTAATTTATGATACACTTTAATAAATAGTTAATTGCTAATTGCTAATATCTAATAGAACATTTAAGGCTATTTACATTTTCACTACTAGATTTCATTATTTTATTGAGAATTAAATGTATAATAGCTTTAATTTAAATTTTTCAGTGGCGTATTAGGACCTATGACATGGCCATATTTTGGAAATTACTAAAAATAATTTAGAATTAATTAATTTAAAGCATGATTTGCAAATTATATTATAACTTAAAAACAGTACTTATATTATGTTTAAATGTTAGATAAAAAAAATTAACAATAATAGTTTGAAGGTAATTAATTTTTTTTGTTGAAAATCAATCAAATTAAATTAATTAAATTAAATATCACGTACGTCACTGAGCTACTACTATAATCTATTGATGTCAAAAATTAACGAAACAACAACATAATTTGTACAAAATAAAAAAATGTATTAACTAAATACAAATGCGAATCTGAGGAAACGTTTTAAATGCAAAATTAAAACAAAATAATAATTATCTAATGATATGATACTGCCGGTAATGTTCTTTGATATGAACATTCTATTTTTTATAACCGATTATTATTTATTCATAAATTTTAATAACAATTTCAACTTAATATTCTTTAATATTTTATTTATGTAAGCATTGCGCGTTTAGTTCAGAGTATAATTATCACATTTATAGGAGAAATCACTACACACAAAAACAATAAATATATACACTTTTGTACAACTCTATTATTCAAATTAAATATTATTTTATGTATCTAATATATTTTTTATTTGTGTGCGTGTGTGTATGTGCTACGCATGTATGTATGTGTGTGTGAAAATTTCAAAAACCATAGAACAATTGGACAGGATTGAAGAAGGTATGGATCAGATTAATGCTGACATGAAAGAGGCAGAAAAGAACCTGACTGGCATGGAAAAATGTTGTGGAATATGTGTGTTGCCTTGTAACAAGTATGTTAAACAATTATATTTCATATTTTTGTATATATTGACTTATTTATTTAATCATATAAATGTTTACTTAAAAGATCAGCTTCATTTAAAGAAGATGAAGGTACGTGGCGAGGTAATGATGATGGTAAAGTGGTTAACAACCAACCACAGCGTGTAATGGATGAACGTAATGGAATGGGTGCCCAAGGAGGTTATATAGCAAAGTATGAATTTTAATAATATTGGTGGAAATTGTTAAAAAAAAATTTAATTTTAATTTGCTTACTAGCACAATTACTTTAATTAAACCATACAGTTATACATTTATAATACACTAGCTTGTTGTATATAAATTTAAACATGTTTAATTTAAAATTTAATAAATAAATCACCAATGGCTGTAGCTAGGCTATAATGTAGTATATAAAATATTTTATGTTCCTTTGGTTTATAGAATAACAAATGATGCTCGAGAAAATGAAATGGAAGAAAATATGGGTCAAGTTAATACTATGATTGGAAATCTTCGTAATATGGCATTGGATATGGGAAGCGAATTGGAAAATCAGAATAGACAAGTTTCACGAATAAATATGAAGGTATTTTATTGGCTTTTATTATTTAGAATTAACACAATTTTGTGAACTAAATCTTACTGGAAGTCTTTTAAATTTCTTCAAAATTGTCTAAACCAATAAGATTTATTTATAAATAAAATTATATAAAGTATTCATGTTGTTAATATTTTATTTTATTTTTACAATTTGTATTTGTTTAGGCTGGATCTAATGAAACAAGAATTTCAGTGGCAAATCAACGAGCACATGAACTGCTCAAATAATTTGATATGCAAAATATGGCTAGGACAACAGCTATTATACTACTACGGCTATTTGTTTTAATTTATTGCTACAGCTATCAGAAATATAACTTTTTTTTTTATTTGATAATTCTTTAAATTGTATTTATAAAAAATATATATAATTTATTTATCGTGAATTATTGTTATGTATTATTATAGCTATAAATATTTTACATACATTTTTATGTCTTATTGATTAATATAAAATTAGTTAGTTTAATAATTTTTAGCTTTTTTTTACTATTGTTAATATTGTTTAAGAATAAAAGGCTGGCAGCAAATTTGGTAACAGAGATAAATAGCTGTGTTATGTGGTCCAAAAATTAAATTTTCATTTACTGTTAAATTTTTTTTAGTTTAACCATCATTGATATTAATACTATTATTAGGATTAAATACAGCAATAATATTTAGAAAGATCCAAAATACCTTGGTAATTCTCATTAAACTTATCATAATTTATGTAAACATTTAAATTTTTAAGGTATTAAAACAATTAACCAAAATATTATTATTATTTTTTATTAATGATATTTATAAATTTAATATTTATTATTGTTGATTCTTGAAGCAAATATCAAACCATTAATTCATAGCGTGATATAAAATTAATTTGTGGGAAAAAAGTAATATTTGTTGCCTATTCTCTACATAATATAATACATAATTATACACCAAATTATTAATGAATATATTATTAAAACAATAAAATATTTTTTTCGCATATTTATATTATATAACATTTTTGTGTATTTTATTACTAAAATAATACATATAGTATAATATTTATTGTTTACATTAGACTGCATAATGAAAGTGCACTTGCGTATTATCATTATAACTATTACCTTAGAAAAGTGCAATACTTGTTTTATACTTTTGTCATAGCTCAAAATATTACCACATTGTGCTTTAATGTGCATTGTTATTAAAATTAATTCTTAGTTCAATAATTATTGAGTTTTGGGTTATTGGTGTGTGCGATTGTTATAACACAGTTATGATATGGTTTAAAACATTGTTATTTTGTATAAATAATATTTAATTAGATTTGATAATTGTTAGTGTAATTTTTCTTTATAATAAAAGTGATAATAAATTAGACTAAATTTAATTTTTTTTATTGTTGAACCTATTAATTAATTTCCATTAAATTAATTATTGATTTTTACAAACTTTTCTCTTCAATTATTTCATCTAGAATATATATTATTAAAAATGTTGATTATATTTTATAAAAACTGATTATCATACATTTTAAGGATAAATATTTAATATATATAAAATTCCTTACAAAATATATTCATGAACATATCTTCATTTACATGAAATTAATATTTATCAGTTAAAAAAAACAATAGGCATTTCAATAACATGTATTACTTCTTCATTTATTTGTACTGTTATTTAATTTTTTTTTTTTATTATTAGTATATATGAAGTGCAGTGTACATTTTACCCCCTAATTTCAAAATATTAGTGTAAGAATAAAGTTTAATATGCTTAAAATATTATTTCCCATATTAAATACTAGGTACCTAGTAGTTGTTGTATCTTACACTCAACATGCTTTGTCGTACTGTTATATGTTAAAATCTTTTAATATTTGTTAGTATTTATTTTTAAATTCTTATATTTACATTTATACATACATACATATATATCTCACTTATAAAAACTTAAAATAATATCATATATAAAAATATTTATTCACATCTTAAGTAGTAATCAGCTTATTAAAAAGACTAAATATACTTAAATGCGTATCAGTTACATTTTATAAAAACAATTTTTAGTTGCAAATGTAGGTACCAATTTATTAATTCTATTAGAAAAATAAAGTTATTAATAACGTTGGCGAATGTAGACTAAAGCTTATATTAAAATCCTGATACAATTCCTGAATGTATAACTATTACGTACACAATTTTTCATCTATTGATATTTAAAAGAAATTATTTCATAAAGTGAGTTGATTGCATTAAAGTTTAAATAAATAGTATTTAGTATTATTTGCATTGTTGTATACTAATTGTCTACAAATGTAATTTAATATTATTTTAAATATACATATACTTACTTTTATCAAAAGAATATTTTATTTCACACATTATTATATAATTTTCATCATCGATGTTAGGGCACTGATATGTTTGATTGTATTATTTAATAAGTATATAATATTATAATATAATTATTATTATAATCTTTTTATCTAAATACACCTGTAAAATATTATTTAAAACAATTATTATTAGATGTGTAATATTATATTATTATACTATTATGAAATTTTTGTTTGTAAACTATATACTAATATCTATTATCTATTTATCTTTGAGTGTGTTATAACTTCAATATCTTATATTCATTATCTACCTATACTATGCAGTATGCATGTAATCTTAAATTAATTACATTATTTTATTGTTATAAATTTTAATTTGTTGGTTTTTTTATAAAAAAAATACACACAATTAATATATTTCCGTAAACCCATATAATATGTATGAATCAAAATGTAGGTAATATTTCATCATTATCATAACTATAAAGCAATCTATTTATATAGCATTTACATATTTTTCTTTAGTTTGTGCTATTGCTTAAAAATTGAAGTGTAAAATATGTTTTTGCTGTTTTTGGGACGGGCCTACGAAAGGCAGAGTTGGGTGGCATAAAAATGTTATCTATTCATAATCAATAGGTACCTATTGATTCATTTAGAGTATAAATATTTTCCCTCTTCTTCCTGTGACAACTAATTATTGCAACTAAACTTTAGTATAGTATATCATTATTCATTATTATAATTAATGTTACTAAGTGAAATGAAAAGTTTTATAGAGCAGAGCGCTGAATGTATTGGTTTAAGAATGACGTACATTTTTTCTCTGTTTTTTGTACACCTTAATAAAAATGCTTCAACTTTGAAGATGGTTTCTTAGTAGCAACTTAGTTTTGGACATTTAATTGGTACTTTCAAAAACCAACAAAAAAAAAAGGGGGAAAGTATATTAGGTTTAGCTGTACAATAGGTGTCAAATGACGTAAAAAATTAATTTAGTCGTTCATTTATTTTATTAAGATATGCGTCAATACAGGGATCTCATTAAAATGTAGGCTTAATGTATTCTTTATAACTTATGTATAAACTATAGAATGGGTAATATGGAAATATTGACTATTATCAGCCTAGATGGGCAAATAGTGTAATTGAGGAATGAGGATAATGTATTACAAAACTAGTACAAATAATACAATATAATGTAATATATAGTATATAATATATATATACATATATATATACTCATATAGGGTATGATGGTGTGTATTCGCACCGTTTTTTTTATAAAATAAATTTTTTGCTTGCCAAAAATAAAATGAAAATTCCGATATTTCTTTAAAAATCTTATATTGAATATTTTATATTTATATTTTTTTACTTTTAAACAGATACCAGCTTACACTAGTTTATAGCCTTATAGGATAAGTACTATTCAGAGATGTTGATACAACCATGACGACTATATAGTAACCGGCTGTTGTGTCTATACAACCGTGATTTGTATACTATATAGATAATTATTAATTATTGCAACCATGTGACAAGAATTAGAATGAATAAACCTAATATAAATCGAAACAAGTCAAAACAAGAAATTTCAATTTCAATAGTCAATAATTCTCTTTTAAGTAACTTATTTTCTGATAACTTATGTCATTGTTTTATTTTATAAAATCATGATTTGGTACATAAAGTTGGTTTTATCTCGTTAAACTTAATTAGTTCATAAAATATAATAAGTAGACTATGTAACATTATGGCCAGGTGATGATTTAAAAATAGCCTGAAGACATTATTTTGGCACCAATAATTAAATAATTGTAACAACGCCTCAGATGTGCGTTTAATATACATATATATATATATATATATATATATATATATATAACTGTTAATATGAATTATGAGGTAAGTAATTGTATTTATATATAATATGTTCTCTACTCTTGCTTCACACGGTCGTAAAAATCATTAAATAAATAATTAAATAAATATATATTTATACATATAAATAAATATATGTATAATATAGCTTATGTTATATTTTTTTTTATAAAGCATATAACAATAATAGTAGTAATAATAATAACAACAATAATTATAATTTCATAATATTAACATAACAAAGTACAAACGGTGATGAGTTACTGCAGTGTGTGTGTATATATATATATATGATGATACATATACGTCACACTGTATTATAAATTTAAAATTATTTATATATGTGTAGGTAAGTATATACCGTTTGTAAACGGTACCTATATTATAATTTCATGCGGTGTGAATCATGTATTATATATAACTGTATTATATCGTTTTATTATTGAATAAAACTGCGTGTACGTCTCAGCTGTTGGCCGCCCCGTATGATTCCGCTCATAGACTTCATCATGGATATTATGTTGGTGAAATATCTATTCAATTTATTGTTGAGGTTCTTCTCACTAAACAGTCTCCTAATTCCGTCCCAGTACGTCCTGACGAACAACAGGGCCCTGGGTTTGTTCACGGCCGTGATGATTAGCCCGCCAGTCTTGTTGATGATGTTCGGCATGAAGTCGGACGTCAACAGCGAGTACGACGATGTAACGAGGTCGGCGAGTCCGGCGCTCATCTTCGCTTCGCCGGACTGTGCCAGCAGCACGTGTATGGTGGTGGCCAGCATGTTGATCATGTCCGAGCCATCGGGGGACGTGAAAATTTTGTTGAAGTTCTGGCCGAACGTGCCGATCACTCGAGGCGCTTCCGGGCCACTTATAAGCCCCTGCCACTGGCGTTGGAGATCTTCGTACCCGGTTCTAGCCAAATCCGTGTCCATCGCGGTATTTAACGTGTTGGTAAGGGTCTCCTTCACCTTGCCGTCCGGGATGAACGCCTGAGCACTTTTCGGCAGTTTCTTCTCCATCTCTTCCAGCCGCTTGCTGGGCATGTACTGAAATTCGACCGCTTGGGGTACTTGCTGCGGGTAGTCGGCTTCTTTTTGGACGTATTGTTCCTCGTTCTCCGCTAATGAATACTCCTCTCCGGGCATCTCGCCAACGGCATACTCGCCGTCGTTGTATTCTCCATCGTATTCTTTGTAATCACGTGCTGCCTATAAATCATAAACGGGGCGATTGATTACTGCTGCATGCGCCGGCAAGTGCGGTTAGGTACGATTTACCGCACCAGTGTATCCGTAAGGATAATGTACGTAACAAAATATTACACATCGTGGACTAAAGCGTAACTTTGTGAAATTTCTACCCCGGGAATGACAATTACGTATATTATATAGTTATATTAAGTCCGGACTTGTGCAGTTGTGCCACGTAATAAACTCTAAGCACGATGCAGTTATAGTAATTTAATTAAAAACGTATATGTTCTCAACGCCTTAAACTATATTAAATAAAAAATATAGCGGATACATGTTATATGCACGTTTACCTATAAGATGATAATGGTACCTTATTCGTATTTAGTATCGCGATGCTTTAATATTTTCAGTATTTATTCCAAAAATATTATTTCGAAAACTATGTCGTTATTAAATTTTACTAGAAAATTATTATTTTATATGTTTATTAAATGATGTGTTTCATTTTATTTTGACTTAACCACTTAGGTACTGTTTAAATAAAATATTTTGATGACCACTTATTATTAAAAAAATATATATTTTAGAAATAATTATCTGCCAATCGATTGCATTTTTTAAATTAATTTTTATACTATTTTGAGTATTGATTATCAAATATTCAGTTTGTGAAATTGTGAGTGCTTATATCTACTAAGTAGGTATACAGTATTTCGATATTTCATAAACAAGTAACTAGTAAGTATCTATATATTCTAAGACAAGTGTCTATAGTATATATTTATCTCAATTTGTCTAATTATTATAAAAATACAAATTTAAGTATTAATATATAACATATTAATGTTCTTAATTAGGTATTTAGTCAATACCAGTTCTACAGAACAGTTCAAAGTATAAATAGATGATAGCTTAAATTACTATAAATATTTTAAACTTTTAAAGTATATTAAAGTACACAAAAATAATATTTAAACGATAAAAAAATAACTAAAATTATTATTTTTCATTAAAGTATTCAATTCCATGAAAAAAATGGAATTAAAATTAAAAAAAAAATTATACTAATATATTTTTAAGACTTGGGATTTCAGTACAAACTTCTTATAACTCATAAGTTTTGAGAAACATTGTATTACATTTTCAAGTTTTAGCTATAAAAATTGAACATTTATTATACATATTACATTTTGAACAACTATCACAATTAAAATAATTAGCGAAATTTCATAATTTTTATAAAATTTGGACTTTACATACTTATAAAAAAATTGTACCTACATGAATTTTGAATAATAAAAAATTCTAATATGAACAACTTCTGTAGGATATTGTTTTAAATATTCAATTTTTTATTTGAACTTATGTATTTTTACAAACTTTTTAAAATAAAACAAAAATTTCAAATTTTTATGGAAATACAACAAAATATAAATATATATTTTAGAATTTTATTGAGTATAATAAATTATAATTTAATTAACAGTGGTATGTTTCAAGTTTCTATGATTAATACTTTTTGAATAACAATTAAAATTGTTTACAAGAAATCATTATTTAAATGAATATGTAGTTTTGTAAAAATTAAAATTCATAAAAATTATTGTGGAACCCACTTATTTTTTTTCCTAATAATAAAAACTTTTAAGGTACTTTGCATTGCATTTTTAAGCTTTTTTACCTACATTTTTCATCAACATTTAAATAAAAAAAAAAATCGATACTATTAATAGTTTATAACTAATTCAAAATGAAACAATTTCAAAATTAATGTCTACAGTTATTCACTTTTTAACTATAATAAATTTGAAAATCGATTTAGTCTAGAATTGGTTTTCGTAAAAGTTCTATTTTTCTATATTTTTTTTATTCGTTTTCCTATAATAATTAAAAAAAATATTTATTTTACTTTTGACTATTCAAAACTATATTCACTTTCCTATCTGAAAAGATAAATAAATTGAAGATTTTATCATTTTTTCAACTATACGACGTCTTTACACACAAACACGAATTAAATAAATAACAAATTCACACACACTGTTTCAAAACCAATTCGTCGCTCCACTTAAAATAATAGTAATAATATAAGTGCATAAAAGTGCATAAAAGTATAGATAAATAAAAAAACATTGTCCTTTATAATATTTCTATATCAGAAAAAAATTAAATGTTTTAATTTCCGCTATAGATGGGTCTATGTCAATAATTAAAAGTTAAAAGTATTAATTTAAAAATTAGACCAAAATAAAAATTAATTCTCATCTGAGTAATTTTAAAAGCCTTATAATAAAATAGTGTTCTATGCATCACATTTTATTACATAATCTAATGTCATAAAATATAATAATATTCTTCATACATGAACTTGTTTTTTCAAGGCTTCTTATTTGAAGAGTTTCAGCATTTGCCCACTTTGGACTTAGGTGCGTTTCTAAACGCATTTGTAAGACTTATGGGTATGGACACAATCCATATTATGTATACTATAATTTGAAATTTCATATTATAAAATATAATATTTATTTTTATAAACCAATATGTTTTGAGAACAGCGTACTCACATGAGTTGTCAGTTTGTCACTGTTGTACTTATGTATAACATTGTAAATTTTAGGTTCAAAATAATTCAATAGTCTATTTTACTCTGTTATTTTTAATATGGGTACGAAGTTCTCAAGAAATTATGGATAAACCATTTTAACCGCATAATATAAACAATAGGTCGTAGTATAATATAGGTACCTAAATATATTAAAATGTAATCTTTTAATTTATTATTAGTAATTAGAATCAATATACATTAATTGATCTTCATAAACAATTTTATTAATATCAATGTAATCAGAAATTGTTCAATATAAAAAAATTAACAAAAAAAGCTATAAGGAATGGAAAGTGCTAATTGGCCGCTTCACCACCATTGAAAACGTCAAAGACATCTGTACCTATCTACTGACCTAATAAATCGTATCACTAAGATCCAAATACTTATATATTTAACACAGTAAAATATACTATACAGCTTTTAATAATCAACAGTTGTACGTTGTACCTATTATGTATTTCAAAGCAAACTACAGTAATGCTACATACCTATCGTTATTTTTGTTTAAACCAAAACATAGCTATATGACAATTTAATAAAAAATACTACAGCCAAAAAATTAAAATCATCAATAGTATTTTAAATTATCATTAACATTATTTTTTTCTAAGATCTTTGTTAGAACAAAGACCTAATATTTTATATAAATTTTAAAATGATTAATAAAAGAAAAAATTACCCGAATTTATTTTTCAGTATCATAATTCATTTATTACTTATAGGTATCTTTTATACTATACTTTTATAGTACAAATATTATAATTAGTATTCAAAAGTACCTAGATTTATTAAACTATCATATTAATTATAACTATTTATTTTAAAATTAAATTATCTAGGTACCTACCTAACCTTGCTAACACCTTGACATAAACTTTGAATTTCTAAGTAGTTTAAGGTTTGATTAAATATATCTAGGTCAATGTCAGTATAAAGAAAAACGTGTCGTCACCGTGAATATCTAGTGTCTGAACTTGTGAATACTAACAGTAACCCAGTGGCTAGTGAATGTCGATAAATCGACATGCATATTCTAAATTGGTAAATGTTGACAAATTAAAAAAAATTAGGCATATAAGTACTAGTGAATGTTGAATTTATTTGATGATTTTGACTAATGTGTATAGTCATAGGTACACAATTACATAAAAA
Organism: Rhopalosiphum nymphaeae; assembly: GCA_036289425.1. NCBI lineage: Eukaryota > Metazoa > Arthropoda > Insecta > Hemiptera > Aphididae > Rhopalosiphum > Rhopalosiphum nymphaeae. The sequence continues at coordinate 13,195,317 of JAZAQC010000007.1, read as the reverse complement.
GGTTTTGGTTAATTGATTAACATTCGTATGTGACCGTATAAAGTAGACTTAGGTAATATATGAAATACTACAATAGTTTTTATTTAATCATTGAATTATTATTATTAGAACAATGACTGCAGGGTATATTTGTATTATTAATTTAAATTATAATTATTTTAGTTTACAACAATCATTATTTAATAAAAACTGGAAATATGGCGTAATAAATAAAGATATATAAGTGTAACTTACACTTATAGAAATCAGTTACATTATCTACCTAATTGTACTAAGTTTTGTTATTGCATATATGCATCGCGTATTCAGATTAGAACGGTGCTGGAATGGAGGCCTACAAGAAAGAGGCCTCGCGGACGGCCTAGAAAAAGATGGTTGGATACAGTGGAAAAAGACCTCAAGAAAATAGGAGTACGAGAGTGGAGGATAATAGTTCATAACAGAGAAGAATGGAGACAGATCGTGATGGCGGCAAAAACTCTTCAAGAGTAATAAATGCCAGCAGCAGAAGAAGAAGAATATTTGCATCGCGTACCTACACCTTTACTCGCTACAAGTTGAACTAAATTATTATTACATGACTTTCTCGTTATCCCGATATTCTGAATAATATTAGCATTGTACCAAATTTTACAAATACCGCTACGTAAATATCAACATTCATTAATCACTAGTGATTATCTCACAAATAGTACACATTTAATCAATAATTTGTCAACATTAATTTTGGCAAACGATGACATAATTATCATTAGTAACTGGTGAGTGGTGATGGATATCAAAATTCCCCAATTGCGAACATTTGCAATAACCCGGTACGGATCTAGAAATCACAAATTGCGATGAGGAGAGGGCTACATTTTTTCAGAAATAATACTTATACCTACCGGCTACCTTTATTTTAATAGGTATATGGTAGATTATAATATGTAACATAAAAAATAAGATTTGATAACAATTATTAACAATTTTATTTATATTTTAAATTCATGGATTTTACAAATTTCCAAAAGGGATCCACGCCTAGCAGTAACATTGATTTACTTACACAGTATTTGCCAGTAGCCAGTAGATATACATACAATTATATATACTGTACAGGTACCTATTATTATTTTTTTAGTGGCCCATATACTTTAAAAACGATATAAATATGATATGTATAATATGCAATATACCAATTAGATATATAATGTTTAAATCCATATTTTTTCATATAAACAATGACAACGTATTAATATTTACCTTAATGGCAACTATAGCAGAAAAAAATAAACATATAAAAAGTGATGTGTTCAATTTCATCTTGGCAAGTCCGGTGTAAATTTGTTATTAATATTTTTACTCACTAATATAAAAACTCTTGATACAATATTTTTGTTTCATCAACAACACATACTTTTATATGTTATCGCATATATGAAGATAATTGCATAGAAATAAACGTTCTAAAAAATATGTGTATACTCTTATTTTTACATAAAACATTCATTGTTTTTTTCTAATATATTTTAATAATAGTATTCATATTGACATACTCAATGCATAACCTCATTACTATAGGTATTTGTTATACGCCGATAATTACCCATATTTTTTTTAAGAAAAAATACGGAATACCACCTGTTAACGACAATTATATACAAATAACTAAATGAATTTATACTCTAGAAAAGTATATTTTTAAAAACTGTACATCACTTTTTGTCTGTAATTACATAATAAATACAATGTGAGTATATAATGATTAAACAAATATGATATTATACATATTCACATGTTCATTATTGATAGTTATGAGTTATAATTCTACTAATTCTAAAAATTATTATTATTATACCTATTATTATATTTAAATGTTATTTCTGCTTTAAATGATTAACACTTTTAACTTTTTAAGACAAAATATTAAAACAATCTATGTAGGTATATTTTATAAAAATATATTCATATTTATAATACAATAATACATGGTATATATATTATTTAGGATTAAAATGTATTTTAACTACATTATACTAATAATATTTAAGTGGTATTAAAAATAAAACTTAATTAAAAGTTTTAATCAAATATATTTCATTGGTGATTACAATAATTTAAAATAAAAATTACTACATTTTATCAAAGATTCAACTTCAGCAACAAAAGCATTAATTACATTATGTATATATATATGTATTATAACTTAAATGCTATTTAAATTTGTATGTATTTTGTTTACATTATGTTTTTATTATTAAATTAGTTTTAAAAATTGATTAATTCTATAATTATACAAATATTGTAATAAATTATAGTAATTAATAATACAGTTTAATTGGTACTTACCTCTGCTGTAGACTTTTCAAACGTCATATTATGTTAATAATTTGTTTAAAATTGCATAATTACTTAATCAAATGATTTTAATATCTATGTACAATATACTGAAATACTAAAACGTATCTACCTACGATTTAACTTATTTATACTACTATTGTTCTAGATTCTGAGTAAAACAGTTGAAATGAGGATTTGTTTTTAATTGCAGATTTAGATAAATAATAATATTAACAAGTATAAACAGTCCTAATATGAGTCAGTAATAAGCTTTAAAAGCTCAGCTTTTTAAATAAAGTGGGGAATATGCATTTTTTGCTATTCTCAGACCATATTGTAACAAAAAAATATATATTTTTACATTTAGCCGCAAGAAATATTAATAATATATTACTAATTAACAATTGTATGTAAATTTAAATTGTACAATATACTTATTTATTATAAAGTATTGTATAATTAATTAAAAATAATTATTGTTTCAAAAATATAACGTTATAGGTATAACATTTTAATTTATTCATGTAGATAAGATACCATATGGTAGGAAGGAGGAAATATTAAGCTGGTTAATTTTATTACGACAGGTCGATAGATAAATAGATATTAGATTCCAACTACCTATATAGTACTACTGCAGTTTGAATATTGATGTGGACTTGACTTATCTCTCATTTTTCGAATAAAAAAATATCAAAAATTACCTAAATCTTTAAATGTTGATAAATTTAATCTTTGTAATTGTTGTCGGTCGATAAAAATATCAAATAATATATACACATTGCTAATAAGTATATGGTATTACGATAAGTTGTTTTTTAGCCACATAAAAAAATTGTAAAAACATGGTTTAAGCAAGTAGAATTAAATAATACCCTCACAAATAAAAAACGATTAAAAATTCAAAATATATACTAATAAAGAAATTGACAAAGCTATTCTTAAATTAATTACTTGCACCTACAAGAAATAATAAATTATGTCAATGTTGAGACTATTGAGTACTTATGTTAAATTATGTTAGTTAAAAAAACAACAAACAATAATTCTAAAAATATGATTGGAACAGAAAAACAAAAACTTTTCATCAATGAAAAAAAGAAAAAACCAAAGTGTTGCAGAGCCTCAAAGGAATGAATTTCTTACTTGAAACAAATAACGAGTTTAATAAAAAGGCATGGATGTCATTAAACAATTTTGAAAAGTAATTACTCGATACTAATAATAAAATGAGTCAAGATAAACAAAAAAATAATTAGATATAATTGTTGATAACTGTACTTACTGCTCACCTCCGTACTTTATTAGGTGTTTGGACGTTTCCCATCGATGATTTTAGTGGTACTGGACGTGCACCACCTGTGACTAAGATATTTCCCTCCTGAATCAATATATATTTTTTTTACATATAATAATAGGTTGGAGAATAGGCTCTAATGGTTTACCCGAAATATATGGACATCTATCAATTATCATCATTCGCGTTGTGTATAAGCCATTTGATAAACCAAATACAAATTATTGAAACTAAACATATTGCTTTAAGGTCTTTAATATTTTTAATATTTATATTAGGTAGTGAATTTTATATTGGCGATATTATGACGAATTATTAAATAATAGTTATATGTTAATTTAAAATAATTGATATAATAAAATAAACATAAATATTGTATATTATTGTTTAATATTTTTACTTTTAGTTTTTGTCTGGAAGAAATTATTCCGTTCGGAGGGAAACGTCTAATGAATCGGGGTGAAAAGACACGGGGGGGGGACATCCTAAATTCTCTTTATTGCCTGCAAAGATAAAATCTATTAAAAGTAGGGTTGTAGTTTGTACCTTTATAGATTTTCGACTGAAACCGAATACAAGTAAGTTCTAAAACCAATAGACCAGGATCTATTAAAGTGTATAACATAAATCTTATCCTAAACAAAGTTATTTCGAGTATTGTTACATAAAATAACAATTAATTTACGGGATTAAAACTTTGAGGTGTCGACAGCTTGGAAAACTTATGTGACGTCCGAAATGATAGAAAAATATTTTTCCAACACTAGATTTAAAAACAAAATAAACAGAAGTTTATAAGGTAGGAAGACAATGAGAGATATGATTGCGTTATTTTATTAGATTATTTAAAAGTTGATAAAGATATTACTGTTTATAATTTACCTACCGACAATAATATTATGAAAAATACATGGTATGATAAAAATGCTGACAAAGAAAAACCAACAAAACTAACAAAAGAAGAAATATTAAATGCAATATTGAAAATATTATTATATATTAATACAACAAGTAAATAGGTATTCCATTATTCCCGATGATATTTTTATAAAACTTAATAAAATAGAAACTTTTTTTGAAAAAAAAACTACGAATAAAAAAAATAATTATAAGCAAACAAAACAAATTATTTTGATTAAAATTAGATTAAATTTTAATTAAGATTAGCAAATACAGTTAGTTTCAATAAAATGTAACTATTATAACACCTAGGTATATGATAAATAATGAATTTAATAGACAAATAAATTGTCTTCTGTACAATAATAGATGTCGAATGTAGTTGAGATGTATGAATGACATTGAAGAGCAAAATGACTGTAATGCATGTGTTAAATTTTAATTAGTACTTATTAAGTAGGTAGCAGGTAGGTAGGTATAAAATAGTATGAAATATTTATAATTTATATTGTTATTAACGTAATTTATTTTACTGATAATATAGTAAGTTGAATTATTTTTGATGAAAACATTATGTTTTATAAAAGTACCAACACATTTAAATCTTTATTTCATAAATTATTGTTTTTAACTTTTTAGTCACCGCCAACTCATAGTAGAATACTAGAAAAGTGTGAATAGGTTTGTTGTATAAATATGTAGTAAATATACAATGTCGTATAAAATTGAACTTCAAATGCTCTAACGATTTTTGATGTTTTGTTGTAAATAAAAAAATAAACAATTTTAAGTACCAAGATACTTGAAATGTTCATCAAATTATTACATACATGACCAAATATTTCGACTCTGAATTATTTATAGTTATTTAAACTATTTGAGTACTTTTTATATTTAGTTTGAAATTATTTTTAGATTTGTTTTTATAATCTATAAATGTCGATAACCTACTTTACATCAGAGCGGTACTCACTTGCAATTTTTTTCTACAATTATTTTGAAAAACAATTGCAGGTATTTTAAATGTTGTCCTTTTAAAAGTATTAACTGATCTAGTTTGATATCAATCATCAGAAGTTTAGAAACATCCACCAAAGTTAAAAAACAAAGTACTTATTTTACTATTTATTTTATACACAATAATACAAAAACATATCATCCGCTCAGAATTTGAAATGTATAGTGTATGTACCATGTACCTACTTCTAATTATTGAATTTTCTTATGATACAAAATGTACTAATTTCATTATTTTAAATGAACTTTTTATTTCTATAATTATATAAATTTAACAATTCCAATTGTATGAATGTAAAGAACATATTGATATGCACATTTAGGGGCTTTACCCCTAAATGAGGTGTATGGAAATTTTGTAATTTATACATTTTATTTAATAATAATAATTAATAGTTCATATTATATTATTATGTCTTAAAATCAATAAATTTAAAATACCTATAAATCAAATTGTTAATATTGTCACCAAATATTAACTAATAATTATAATTTATAATCTATTAGGCGAGTACTAAAATTATAACTTTGTTTTTTCTGTAAAAAATGTATCCTCCTTATCATATAATTTCAGGTTTTTATATCCGTGTATGGTTTAATTATTTATTTGTTTATATTATATGTGATTCATCTTCACATTTACAACAAATATTAAAATGAATTCCCTATCACAGATAGTTATTTATTATTTATGTACACTGTCAACATAGCTATCTGATTTGATTTGAAACTATTGTGTGGCTTAAACAGTTTTTATTTTTTAAGACAATTATTATTATAATATATTCCTAAGATTTAGAAATAAGTGAACCATCCTTGAATTAAAATAATCTTTGAGTATTGTGATACTAAATATTCTCATCAAGGCATTTTTCTTAGGAGGTACTCTGATTGACTAAGATGTAGGTAACTAGGCCAATATACTGGCTATTAACTGTATATGACTTATTTATGAATTTTGTAAAGGGATATAGTGGGACACTTGACTGTACATCATCACATTAAAGTGTATAATGAATTAATGTTAGCAATAAATGATGGCAGCAGTAAAGTAGTACTGTTTGTACAATCTTTCACTACTGTCGATTAAAAGGAAAATAATAATTTTCTTACAAAATCAAAAAAATAATTAAACAATTTAATGTCAAAATTTTAGTCATTTTGTAATCACTAGCCATCACCTAAATATTCTGGGTTTTTATGAAGAATGTCAAATTATCAATTTTGTATATTTTTAACAATAGTTTAAAAGAATATATTCTATCAGAAATATAAAAATATTTTTGTTTGATTTTAGATCTTTAACATTAAAAAAAATAAAAAATAAGTTTAGGAATTTTTTTAAAATTTTTAAATTATTTACTTATTGTTCATTATATGTATAGTATTTACTTTAATTATTATAAAGTTAGTTTGTTTAAAACTATTATTTATATGTTAAATTGTTCAGCTATAGAAATATTAATAATCTATTTTCTTTTCTTATATCTAAGTATTGTTTTTTGTTGTAAATTTAAAAAAAAACTTCATATTTTTAAATTTAATTTAGTTATATTTAATACAAATATATTAGCATTTTACTTTAAGTCACCATAAAAGTATTTTATCAATATAAATAAAATGATGAACAAAAATTTGTTAAAATAATAATTGTATTTATAACACAAAATATTTGCAGCTGTATATTTTCAAGTAGTTATTGAATTATCTAACCAAAACAACTCAATTAGAAATAAGATTTAATACTGTAAAAAATAATAACAACTATTACAAATAAATGTATGTAAAATAAAACAAAAACTAGTAATATTTGATTTCCGAGAATAAGTTTCTAGAATAATTTAAGAACATATCTTTGATTTATTATTATCTACATAATTTTCGCATTGCAGTCATTGATGCAAATATAACATCATTAACACTAATTCCAGCATATGATGAACCAACCAATGTCAACGGTAAACGCTTAACATTAATATATTCTTGAATTTTGTTTACACGTTCATAATGTCCAACCGTATATTGTGGAATGCAATCATTTAATATTTGTGTACTATATGTATTTGGTAATGATTGAATATTAAGGACACGTTTGACATGACCTACAGCTGTATCAGCAAGTTTTTCTTCAGACAAGCATTGAGAGTTTTTGACAAAATGTTCTTTAAAACCATATCCACCCATCATAACTGTAAGATCAACTCCACCACTATGTCCATAAATATAGTTATTAAATATTATACCCAACAGAGACAATTTTTCAAGTGGTGAAGAAAGAACTCCAAAACCTTTGTAAGGACCCATCACTTTAGGATCATTGTATGTTAAATTAACTGTTGCTATAGATACCATGGGTATAGATTTTAATAGCTGTGTCAATGTTGAATGTTGAGATTTAACACAGAAGAGTGTAGCTAACTTATGTGCAGGTAATGCACTGATAACATGTGAACATTCTAATTCTTTGCCATTAGAAAACACAATTCTGGCACCTTTTCTGTTTTCATGAAAATGTAATTGTGTACACCGAGTGTTTAAATTTGTATGAATTCCTTGAGACTCATTATTAATATCTAAAGCATGGATTAAACGTTGTAGGCCTCCATCCAAATAATAAACTGGTGGTGGGGGTTTATCAATATTGGTCCCATTTGAATCTTTTATTTTTTCACGATTCAAAATGGAACTTAATTGTTCTTTTAATAACCCTAATCCAACGCTCCCATGTTTACGTTCTGCTTCATATAAGGTACCAAACATAAACTTAACACTTATTTGCTTAGCGTTTCCACCGCATACTCCACACAATAACGGTGAAATCAAGTAATCAGCAAATTCTTGTCCAAATGTACGACAAAAAAAATCATATGCACTTTCATCATTATTTTGAATATCTGGTAACTTAGCTTTACTATTATTTGATGAAAAACACTCACGTAAAACATAATAAATCCATGGTTTAATGAATGGTTGATTTACTGTAAACAAAGCTTTCCAGACACTCATGGGTAATTGATGTATCTGTCCATTCGCAAATATGTATCTAGCAGAAGCATCAATACCTACATTTCGCACTAGATCCTCAATACCTAAATCTTTTATTAAACTAAATGTATTGTTGGCAGATTTTCCACGACCTCTAATCGTCCGCGGTCCAAGCTCACTAATAACATTAGTCTTTTCGTCTTTCCACGACTGGATCCAGCCACCTGTCTGATTGCTGGCTTCAATGATTTGTATTGATTGGTTTTTGTTAATTCCTCCTTCTCGTTTCAGATAATATGCAGCGCTTAGACCAGCTAGACCACCGCCTAAAATAGCTATGGTCATGATGACTGAAGTAAGAATTTACTTAAAAGTAAATATTAATTACAATCAGTACCAGCAGGTATCTAGAAATAATATTATGAGCAAATAAAGTACATTACTAATATCATTTTGAGAACTATTATATTGACATCAAAATTTCAAACTTAAAACAATTTAATTAGATTTTAAATGCTTAAGTTTTAATGATGTTATTTAATATTTACAATTTACATTTTATTAATTAAAAACTATGAGAAAATAAATAATTTATTTTGTCGTATTAAAAACTTAGATTTTTTTATAATATAATTAGATAACGTGAGCAATTTTTTTAGTAACGAGATAACATGATAACGATTATTTATTTATTATCACTTATCACTTTTTCGTGTATCTCTATAATTTTGTCTTTAAATTATTATAATATGCTTAATTACGATTAGATTATGTTAGAATTATTAATTACATTTTAATAGTCTTTCATATAATTTTGATTATCATAAATTTGTTTTTTAATTTTAAAGTAAACCTATTGCGTGTAATTATATACTATGCATAATTAACTAGAAAAATGTTTATGTGAACATCATATCATTTATGTACAATATATTATGTAATAAGTAGGTAGGTAATGCAATATTAGATAATTGACTATTATACTCAGTATACTATCTCGTTATGTATTTTTAATTAACCTAATTGACTTAGATAATGCATATTTCTAAGCTTCTTTAAATGTACAATTGATTTTTCATCATATTTATTATATAGTGCAGTTTTTGTGTTAATTTTTATAATATATTTAAATAATAAGTTTTAAATAGTGAAATATATCGAAGACAAAATTAATTGAATTAATAAACTTACTCTCAAGCCATGAGTCATACGGAACCAACAAAAGAAAATGGATTACCATTTTATGCAAGCGGTCTAGTTGTTAAAGGATTTGGGCGAGGATCAAAGGATTTGGGTATTCCTACTGGTTAGTATAATAAATTGAAACATAATAGAAAAAAATGTTAATATTCAATATTCATTATTAATTTTAATATCTGCACAAATGATTTTTATATTCTTATGGTGATATAATAATTTTTTAAAACACAAAATTTTGAAAACTGGCTTATCATTCCAAAATACTTATCAAATGTAATATTATAATAGTAAATTTTAAGTTTTAATTAGGTACCTTTTTTGTTTTATAGCTAATTTTAGCCGTGATGTAATAAAAGATTTACCTAAAAATATAAGTACTGGAGTATATTATGGATGGGCACAAGTTGAAAAATCACCAGTTTACATGATGGTTATGAGTATTGGTTGGAATCCGTTTTATAACAATATAGAAAAGTCAATGGTAGGTTAAAATATATTTTTTAACTACCTAATATAGTAATCTAGTTTCATAAATAAAATAATATTTGGAAATAAAACTAAACTATTTTATTGCTTATAATTTTTAAATGCAAACAAAATTTATCTTTTTGAAAGTAGGTCAAACTATTAAATTACCTTGTTTTATAGGAAATCCATATTCTTAAACAATTTGATGAAGATTTTTATGGATCTAATTTAAAAGTTAAAGTTATTGGTTTTATTCGACCAGAATTAAATTTCAACTCTGTTGGTAAGTTTAATTATTAAAATCATACATCATTTCTATAATTAAAATTATATTATATTTTTTTATAGATGAACTAGTCAATACTATTCATTCCGACATTGAATATGCTAAACAAAATTTAGATGAAAATGAAAAAATGGATTTATACTTTGATTTATAACTAAAAATTGTAAGGCAATTAAAATTAAAATTTATTATTCCATTTTATGAATATAAGTATATGACAGAATATGTTCCTTTGTGTTTTATAAAATTGTACCATCTCTTTATTTTGTTGATATGTATAAAAAATATTAATACATAATTATTGTTCAATCTTTTTATTAGTAACAAGATTAAAATTATACAATTATATTGATATTCACTCAATAAACTTAATTATTATTATTTGTTGAAATAAAAATTTACATTTACTGAGTAATGATATTATTCCGTTATTCAAAAAAATAAATAAATAACTCAATTGTAGTGTTCCTCAGTTCACTGAAAAATTTTTATCAATATATCTTATTTTGTAAACTAATTTGACTAAGATAATTTAATTATTAGAATTGTGTTTAAAACTCTTCTCTAAACTTTTTGTCAAAATTAATCTAATAGTTTTTGAGTATATAAGCTACAAATATATTATTTATTTATTTATATAGTTTATAAGAGTGTTACAGTATACTTGTGAATTTTTATTTGTTTTGTCAGAAAAATAAGTTTAGCTTCAATGTTTTAAATCCTAACCACCAGTCATATTTTAAAATGCTTAATACGTGACATAATACTGTCATAACATAAATATATTTATTATTTACATGTTTATTTATCAAGTAGATACAGAGGAAAATGAAATAATTAAATAAAAATTGTATTAATTATTTCCAACCTGATTTTGTACATTAAAAGCATATTGGAATCAAGACATTTATTTTTCCTATAAAGTAGTTAATTCATGGACAGCCTAGCTCAACAGGATACAGACAGATTTTAAATAACTTGTTCTATTAGCATCATCATTAATCAGGACCACTTTTAGATATTTTTTTAAATTTAGTAGTCAAGCATTTGAACAGGACTCAAGAATTCTTTTTAAAGTCTCTCTTGTCCACTTTAAAAAAAAATAATGGAAAAAATATTTAAATATTTTAACATACTATTAAATATAATGAAAACATATTCACTTCATATCATTAAAATGAAATATAAGTAAATTAAAAATATACACTTTGGTCTTATTAAATGTTTATTTTAGTTTAAATAATAAAAATAACAAAAAACCTCTTAAATTTAATACTCCAAGAATACTGAATATAAAAAGAATAATTTAATTTAAAATATTAGTGTTATAAAAAAAAAAATTAATAATATAATACTGAATTAATTAATATAACTATAAATAAATATAAAAAATAATTCATTAAATACTTTTTTAGCAAAATTTTCAAATTACAAACCAATGCCAATTCATATTAAAAACTATTAATTACTATTATTTCAATAAGAGAACTTAAAAAATATATCCAAAAATAATAACTATTAATGCAGCCCAAAAATTGGCTAATAGTGGTGTACCAGTTATGAATGAAGATAAATACCATATTCCAATCACTATTAATAACTGAACTCCGCCGTTTGCAATAAATAATCTGTATAATAATATTATGTAAAGTAAAAATTAAATAAAATTTAATATTAAACTCAAGTACTTACAAGAAGTCTTTCTTCAAGGCTTTCTTCATTGTTTTATCACTTTCTTTGTGTAAATATGTTCGCACACCCAATGTCAGATTTATAAAAAATGGAGTCCAATTTAAGGATGTAGGATCAATGTAAAATACAGATTTGTCATCCACGCTCAGTTCTTCTTGTAGATGAAGTGTTCGAGCGTTATCAAATTTCCATTCGTTAAATATAAACGGTGCAAGTTTACTAAGTGATCGGTTCACATTTTTATGTAATCGTACAAGTCTAATAAATTAACATCAAAATAAAATAATTTAAAACTATAAAGTGTGTATAGTGAAATGACAAATAAATATGCATACATTTAAATTAATATAAAATAGTCTATTCATGTATATTACGATAAATTATGTTTGTATAATAAACTAAATTGTACTAAATAGAATATACTCACATAGGTCTTCCTCCTGATAATTTGGTAACAAAGTCTAATATATAAGCTGGTATAAAATGAAAAATAGCTGAAGAAATCCAATACATAAATAAATTGGGCAAAAATTTTATGTTTGGAAACCAAACAGCACCACGAATGGGATACTTATGTAAAGTAGTTGTTAATATTGATGAAATATCTTTCCAACGGAATGGATTGCATGTGCTAGTTGTGCAATGAAATATTGGCGTTTGCCCATCCACAGTTGGTGTACTACAATCAAATAAGATAATAACATATATTAGTGGAAATGACATTTTTTTTAAATAAATAATTAAATAATTAAATTATAATTTGTACAATAAAATTCATATTATATTATATTGTTATCATGTATCAATTACCTCTCTGGCAATTGAGCACTAAACCATGTACCAGCAATAATTGTATTTATTACCACATCTACTGGTATATAATCATATATTAAAGACTGATTTACTGGTAAACGCCTAACTACACCCTTTGAAGCACCCATTATGAATCCTTGAGGGCCATTTTTTGATATGGTCCAGCCTTCAACAGGTTCTTTCCATGAAGCAACAACTATGAAATAAATTATTATTATTATTATTTAAATAAATAATTAGTAAGTATTTTATATAGTATAATACACAGAATTTTAGTACTTTTTTTCAATCACAATATACTTTGATTAATAAAATTAAAAATGTTTATAATAGTATTAGCCTAAGAAAGATTTTACTAAAAATTCTATTATATATAAATACAACATACAATATTACATCTAAATAAGAAATTATGAAATAATAAGTCATTTTATTTTACATTAACATTTAGATCATTATGCATTAGGTCATAATATAGACAAAGAAAAAATTGAACAAAATATTTATAGTGGTTGACTACCGATATGTTTTGTATTTCAGAGAACATAGTACTATTTTTACAATTAATTTGAAATCAATAAAAAAAAAAAAAAATCATTGAATTTTTTAAGTGCTTATAGTTAAATTGTGTGCAATCGTCATTCTATAATTAATATCAATAAACTTGTGATTTTGAACACTTTTCTTATAATTATACAAAATATTAACCCTTAAACCTGTGTAATAACTATAATATAATTTTGTTCAGTTAAATTTTCATATTTGTTCATATTTTACAATTTTACATACTCATGCTGGGTCGTACTATACAGGTACGAATAATATTTTTGGCATCATTAACAACATGCTCAGCCAAAGCTTTAGTGAATGTATAAGTATTGATATGATCTCCCATGATCCTAAACATATAAAAATTAAATATGTTATAAAAGAAGTTAAAAAAAAAAATAATCTTCTTGAAACAATACTTAGCATAAATAGTTAGTGTACAAGAAAATCACATAATCATAATCCAAAAGATATTCATATTTATGTGAAAAAATAAATATTATAGCCATTATGTATACTCTATTCAGAATAAAATCAGACTTTAGCAGCGATTAGTTTTCATTAGGCGGTAATCATATGATACTTGTTTGTCAACCCTATCAACTAACTATCTGTATGCCTACTGTGCAGTAAACCTACACCCACGCACACAAGTTGCCCGCCGAGGTCTGATTTCATTCTGAATAGAATATAAATTATAGCTTTTAAATTTTTTCAAAAATGATTTGCATTAAGGAGTTAAAAAACTTAAGTTTATGATAAGGCTGTTAAATATTGAATTTATGGTACTTGACTTTAATTTTATAGATTATTAACTTAATTACTAACTTTTCAGCAGTACTGTTTAATTGGTCGGCATCCATAGTTAGAGCATAATTAATGATATCATTATAATTTGCTGGTGCATCATAAATTTTTTCCATTGCATAATTTTTGTTACTGTTAACATAGGCACTAGACACATGCAATAAACACTAAAAAAGAAAATCAGTAAAATATTTTGTTCAATATTATTTATTAGTATTCAATAATAAAATATGATCTTTACTTGAAGGTTTTTTATTTGTTTGCTTAGTTCTACTATACGTTTGGTACCCATCAAATTGATATTTACAGCTGTTTTGAGATCAGTTTCAAAATCTAATGTGGCTGCACAATGTACTACAATATTTACATTGTCACATAACATTTTAAAATCGTCATCAGATAATCCTAATTTTTCCTCAGAAATATCTCCACATACAGGTTTTATTTTATTAAATAATGCATCAAAACCCTCAGAAGTTTTCATAACATCAAACACCTAATAACATAATAATAAAAAATGTGAAATATACTTGATACAAATGAAAAATTATATTTATCAATTCAATTTTACCGAATTAAGTTTAATAGTATCCATTCTTTCTTGGATGCCTTGTCCTTTCCTTGGACGAAGTAAAATAAATATATTCCCAACATCCGGCATGCTTCTGAGAACTTTTTCTATGTAAGAAATTCCGACAAATCCGGAACCACCAGTTAAAAATATATTTTTATTTGTATAAAAAGTTTTAATTGTTTGGTATGCCATTATGCCAAATAGAAATATTTCTTCTAATCAAATATGAAGTTCAAAATTTACTAGAAAAAAAAAATGCTGATAACATAAATATTTTAAATGTATAAGGTATTATTAAGTTATGTAAAAAATTTAGTTATGATTTCTACAATCATCAGACATAAAACGCTAAATTGATTATGTATGAACCTATATACTGTTAAGCCACTTACGGATGTATAGCACAATATCAATAATTTGACACTGGTATGTCAACTGTAGACGATTGAATAAAAGCCAACAGTAATAGACGTTACAATAAACTAATACTGAGCAGAACCATTAACAGCATTAACAAGTAAATTATGAAAAAAAAAGATGAACGTTATTATTATGGCTAAAACAACGATAAAAACATAAACAAAAATAAAACCGGTTTTTACCGTATAATTTAGGGTCAATAGGATAAAGACAACTCGTATCCGGTATTTCTAGTGTAATAAGAACATCGCCGTCGAAACATAAATCGTACTTTCATCTGCCTACTGCTACGAGAAAATGCGTGTAGCGTTGGACGTTTGGTGGTGGGGCGGTGGAAGAACGGTGTAGGTAAACTGCAGATTTGGTTTTTAATAATTAGACGGGCAGGCACCCGTTGTCGGCTGTCATTATCATTATAATTATGATTATTATCATTTTTTATGGAAGCAAGTCCGGCGCACGAATATTTGTGCAACATAAACCATCGAAAGCATTGGTAAATTTCAAAAAGGTGTAATCGTAATTCTATTACAACGGGTTCAATTTTACGACATAAAGTGTATTATTTTGATAACAGCTAGTGTTCTACTGTTGTGTACAGAGATTTTTGGACACGCAGACACCCATACATTACTGTACGCGTAGACCGGTCGAATCCCGGCGGGGGGAATATAGACTGTCTAATTGCGATCGAACGGGATACGAGTGAGATAATATTGTATAAATACATTTGGAGAGTCGAAACAGGCGGAAAGGTATAATATACAATATACTTACATGGCAGCGAGTTGCGTGAAAAGTAACGAATGTCAAATGCGGAATTGCAAGTTTATTAGTAATAATAAACAAGTAACAAGTAAATTCGTAAGTCCCGTATCGCCGTACGTCAAATCACATCAACAATACACGGAGACCACGATGATAACGCCTATGCGATAACGACAACAAAAACGAAATCGATAAGACACCGACAGATTTCTCCGGAGAAATCAAGTGAAACCATACGGTGTACACGCACGCTGCTCACATAGTCACATACTAGTATGCTAATTGATATTTATGGTGTACCTAACCTATTGGCTATAAGCCGTAGTGCCGTACCTAATATTATTATAAAATATGCGTTGTTGCGGGCTATATACCAATATCCTATCGCACCAAACTGTTAACTAGCAGTAGGAAATATGTACAGAACTACAGAATAGATCGTGTATATTAATCGTGTATAATATTTGTATGTATCTAGTCACCTATAGATGTCTATTCTGTATAGGTAGTGAATAGTGATGATGTCTGATATTTATATGAGCCGGTTCAGGACTAAGGTGCTCAGACCGTTAGGTACACAGGGCTGTCTCTATAGCTTTTTTGAAACCACGGGCAGTGGTAATAATGGGGTCCCTAAGACTTTGACAGAGTACTACTTTATATTAAAGCAGGTAAATAGGGTGGTGGAAGAAAAGAAAAAGTTTAGAATAATTTAACTATAAATTATTTTTATTTCCAAAGTGCTCAGTGGAAAAGAGATGCTCGTAGGTACCCATTAGGTATACGATGGACGTTCTATTAAAATATTTCAACTTCTATTGTTCTATCTTATAATAAGCATAGCACACGTAGTGTTCGTGGATTGTGGGTATAGGTATGACAATAATTAAAAACGTTAAGTACGTTTAGACTGTTTAGTGGGCACTGACTATTGGCCGTGTGCCTTTATGTTTCTTTTTTTTTTTCAATATTTTAATTTGTAAATTAGATACCTAGGTTTTAAAAATAATAAAATTTCCTATTTACTAGGTTTCAAGGTGTTATCTAATATATATATACGAACAAAAAAATGATTAGGTAATTTCAATGCCGATTATTATGACCTTAAATTTATTATACTCGCACATAAGTTTCGTAAGTCATAATTATTATCATATAATACAGTTTTTCCTAATACGTAGTTACAGCCGCAGCCTTGTAGTAAGTAGGTAGTTGAAAATAATATTGGTAAGTATAAAGTAGATATTAAATAACATTTTGTATCACTGGCCAGTAAATACATAATTTAATAACGATAATAAGTATTATGTTATATTTCAAAATTGATATGTGCTTAAGTATCTGTTCTGAATTTTGACATTAGATATTTAAGTACTTATGTAGTTATGTATATGTGCTTTTGGGAATACCAGAAGAGAATTATATAGCCCAGCAGATGCAAAATAATTTTGAGTTTAGAATGTTTTGATGCATTGTTAGATATATTTATAATATTGCGTTTGTATAGCTAATAATTTAAAATTATTAGATACCTTAGTCTATTCTAGTATCTACCTATTTCACCTATTTATGTATATCAAAAAAATACTGCCAACGGTTGTTTCCGTTTTCAGACTTTCAGACTTCAGTACCTGGTCAATATTGAACATTATCAATTATTTATCATAGAAATTAACAAACAGTTAACTAAAATTATTTAAAAAGTGCGAGTTATTAAATTTGTTTTCCTCATATGACGTATTTAAACCTTTATAGTTACCTTCTAACTTCACTTATATAATCCATGTAGCCAGTGGTGTTCCCGTGACTCATAAGGTATACTCCATGTACTCAGTTTACTATTAAGATTTTTCTATAAAATCATGGGTATACTATGTATACTGTATACTGTCAAATATTCAAATTTCAATGAATTTGTGAAAAAATATTTTTTTTAAATTGTTTTTGTAAAGAGCGATTATTATGTTTTTACTTAAAACCGAATAAAATATATTTTTTAGGTACAGAAATTATTTCTGGCTGTCGAAAAATGTACATTACGATGACGTTCATTGTTTGTCGTCAAGTAGGATCGGTAGTAACATAATATATAATTCATTAGCAATACTTATAATAATACATACATATCCAATGTTATGGCGATAGAATTATTATAAGTACTTCAGAATAGACCAAATCTAATTTTATCATAAAATTATTATTATTTTAAAAATCACGTTATATGTATGATACATTGAAAATCATTTTTTTTAACATCCTAATGTTTTCAATTTAAATTGTTAAATTATGCTGAGTATACCCTTAACACATTTAATGAGCTATACCTTCTAATTACTATTTCTGCGTCAATGCATAAAATTTTATAGGAAGGTCGTAGGTACCTACCGTCCTACCATGTTAACTTAAATATGTACATTATTTTGATTATGATGAAATTACATTAGTTAAAAAAAATTAATAAAATAATTTATTCTCAAATATAAATAATTATTGCTAATGATTTAAGTACTCATACTTCATGTTTAAACACGTTATTATTATTAAATTAGCCATTAGGTAATGCATATTTATAACTATAAATTAATAACTCATACAAGTCAGATCAGAACAATAATTACCTAACTTATTGTTTACTTACTTCTCAGTCATCTAGTATATGATACTCAATTTGTTTAAACGCGAGGATAGATAAATTATTTATTCAAAAAATACAGGTGTTAAAAATTAAACAATTCTAAAATAATACACAAAATTGTAAAAACTTGATTTTGCTGTTTTATGTACTTATTATAAATTTTGATATTATATTATTTTACACATATGTGTTTAATATATAGACTTTACATACTACATGGATACAACTACACAAGTATATGTATATAAGATCTAACATTAATACTAACAGTCTTGTTAAGAATACTTTTTAAATGTACTCAGAATACGTATTTAAATACAAATAATTTTTAAAAGCATTCAAAATTCTTAAACAAATAATTTTTTTTAATTCAATAAATTTTATATTGAAATATTTATTTTTATTAATAGATAATTAATATATAATTATTAATTAATACTGTAGCGTAGCAAAGGAGAGGGCTGAGGGGGCTACAGCCCCCCCCCCCCGAAATATTAAGAAAATAAAAAAATTATTTTAATTTTTAATGGTTTATGAAAATCGCTACAAAAATCTTAAATTGTATTTTACAAAAATTGATCAGCCTTCCCCGAAAAAAATTCTAGCTACTGAATTAACATTATTTGCAAATAGGCAAGTTTATTTATAAATATTTGAGTTAATAAATATAATACATTAATAGGTACAATATAATAGATAATTAATAATTCAGGCGATTCAGTATTTGTCACAAGGCCATAATTGAAAAAAAAAATTTGAGGTAGTTCATCATTTTTTAAATATTGGTAATTGGAATTTGGAGTAAAACACTAGAATAAAAAAGTATTTAGTATTCTAGAATAAAAATAAAAATAAAAAATAATTTTAAGTATTTCAAACATACATTGATTGAAAAGTATTTATAATATAAAAAAAGTATTTAAATATAAGTATTCGAATACTTAACAAGACTGAATACTATAGGGTATCAAGAGTAATTTTTCATGATGAGATAAAGTTGGCAAGTAAAAACTAAAAAATAATGATTACCTAAAATAAATTGTACATACCATATATTAAAAAATAAATATACTGAAAAAATGTATATTTTGTATACAGTGTTTGAAAAAGAGGATGATATCAACAGACAACTGTGTGTCTGTCAATGGCGCCGAACGTCGCCAAACCTTATGTCCAAGTGCTACGATCATAACACATGCTTTGGGTGGGTGGTGGTTCCGTAGGCTTATTTTTTATGCCGGATTTAATAATAATAACTATTGTCTAAATAAAGTAATTTTTGGAATTAGAATTATTATAGATACATAAATACATTATACTTATATAAATGGCTAATTTTCCAAAATCTAAAGCAATACCATACAAACCAAGGTCAACAGTTCTAGTAATGTAGTCCATCTAGCTATAATTAGTAAATATATGAAGATGATATATATGTAGGTCTATAAAACAAACTTAAGTGGTGGGTGTCTAAATAAAAATGTATAATTTCGCAACATGATTTGAAATGAACCTCGGCGCCACTGGTCTAGTGTCTATTATAATTTATAATTATAATAGATATAAATATATAATACATAATACGTACTGGTAAGGAATCAAATAATAAAGTAAAATATTTTTTATTTTCGAGTTTTGAAAATGTTGATTATCTTAAATTTGAATTTTTCTTTTTTCTAACGGTTCGTATACAACAGCTGATTATAAATCTTAAAATCTGTAGCAAAACACTAATTACAATAGTGTCAATACTAAAATTAATTAAAAAATGTAGCCTTTTTATTTGTCTTAAGGTTAGATTAAGTTAAAAACTGAAAAATTATAGTAGCTATATTACTTTTAAAAATGATCGCGAAAAATAAAAATAGAATAACAAAATAAAAGAAATAATTACAAAAAGCTAGTTTGCAAAAAATTGATTTTGTTTTTTTTTTCTCAAAAAGTGATCAACAAAATGAATATTCATAGACACTTAATATTGTTATAAAATTTTACATTTTTGATATATTTTTTCTATTTCTGAGATATTACCTATATATTTTCAAATAGTTTGGTTGTTTTTGATTTATTCAAAAGGACGTTATTCTTAAATCACATGACCGCATATATTGTCTCCATCTTACTAATATAAAAATATGAAATATTTGTATAGATTCATAATTTCCAGTTTTATTGTGTTATTAATTTAGAGTAAATTTATTTATTATTAAACTTAAAGGTAAGAACATTATCTGTGTTTTTTGTTGATTTTTTACAATATTTTAATTTTTAAGCAAATTAAGAGTATATAAAATATTAAAATTTAATAACGCTAATGTTTCTTTATCTTTTAAGTGATATCGATTTTGTTATCACACAGCCTGTACTTGTTCTACTAAATTATACTTATCTTGTATACTTATTTTTATTAGGTACTAAGTACTAACTATATTTTATTATTCGGAATTCGGAATTCGGATATAAGTTAAACAACTAATGAAAACATATTTAAATACGTCATGAAGTTTACTTTAAAATGAATTTTCAACCTTTTTCAATTTGATTAATTCCTTTAAAATTGAATTTTAGAATGTTAATAAGTACACATAAAATTAATCTAAAAATGTCAAAAGTTATTTTTAAATAAAGTTCATGATAAATTAAATTTGAATTTTAAAAATAATACTAAGTCAGTCAATACAACTGACAAAAGATTAATATGTCATTTGAACAATAAAAAACAAAATGTGATATTCGTTTTGTGGGAGACCGTGCTAAGAAGTTTTAACTGCGCCTTTTCTTTTACAATACAGACATTATAGTAATACAGTCACACACTAATAAGTAATAACCACTTGGCACTTACTACGTAAACATTCAAACAGCCAGTGGTATATTTAAGGTTTTTCCGCCTATAGACACTTTCCAATTCGCCGTCCTCCCTCCATCCTTCCTAAAATTATTTATAAAACATATTTGTTTATACAACTTGTTTTATTACCTATAATATTATATAGCGAATTTTTACTGTTTAACTTGTAATTCTAAATTATATAATTATCCAATTATAATATAATTTGTATAAAAATAATTTTTCTACTCAAAAAATTAATAAAATTTGATTTCATCAAGTGAAAAATACTTTTTGTAATTTTTAAAAAAAAATCGTTAAAATTTGCCGCCCTTCAAATGTCGTCGCTCTAGGCCCAGGCCTATAGGGCCTGAGCCTAAATATGCCTCTGCAAACAGCACACATGCACTTACTTAGAAAATTGCCTACATTGATCTTGGCTCCGCTACTCGCTGTATAGTACCTA
Source organism: Rhopalosiphum nymphaeae (assembly GCA_036289425.1). Classification (NCBI taxonomy): domain Eukaryota; kingdom Metazoa; phylum Arthropoda; class Insecta; order Hemiptera; family Aphididae; genus Rhopalosiphum; species Rhopalosiphum nymphaeae. Next base: position 13,173,288 of record JAZAQC010000007.1, on the reverse strand, counting down.
TATAGTAGGATCAGAGTGTTTCTTTTGTCATTGAAAAGTATAGACGTATAGTAGAGTATGTTACTGCTATAATTATGTATTAAATTGTAATTCAATAATCAATTGTTTTTGAACATTAATTAGTTTAAATAAATTATTGTTACCTATACATTTAAATATACTATGTAGTTAAAATTTCAAATTTTATACACTTAAAAAAATTTTATGTAATATTTCGTTAATTTAATTTTTTCAATTTCCAGTTATTACAAGGAAACTTTTATAAAATTTTCAAACAAAAGATGAAAAAATTTACAAATTATATGAATTTTAGACTATAGAATAATTTCTGTAGTTATAAAAAAATTATGTAAACATATATTCGGTATTTTTTATTTACTGTAATAATAACTTATGAGGAACCTTGTATTACATTTTCAAGGATTTTTACTTATAAACATTTTAGAATGAATAAATAGAAAATAATTTCCACTATCTTTAGCTTATTAATTATTATAATAAAGAACTAAAATATTTTGAAAATTAATTTATATTTATAGTATTGAATTATTGAAGTCTCGACGGTTATTCATTTTTAAATTACAATAAAAAATAAAATTGATTTTATTGGAAATTTGTTTTACTCTATTTTTTTGTTTTTTCTCGATTATAATTTGTTCTATTATTAAACATGTACACAAAAAACAACACATACCATTATAAAACCAATACATTAAGATTTATTTTTTATTATCTCCGCATATTTATAAAATTCGAGACAGAAATAATATATACAGAAATGTAACTTAAAATATCGATTAAAAATGTAAATTTTAATACTACCGATATTATAAAATAAAGTACTAAAATAGTATATTGTGAAAAACCATTTTTTATTATTTTTTATAAATGTTTATTTAAGGTTAATGGTTAATTACGATGTACCTATGACAACAATGAAAATCGAAAATTTGTGGCTTAAATTATTCAAACATTTTCTAAAATATATTGTGAAATTAGATACCATATTATTACAAATCAATTGACAATTCAGAAATAAAAATGTGTTTATAGTGTTTATATTTTATACAATATGAATATATTATATATAGTTTATAGACATATAGTATATTATATCAATGTTTTCCCTTATAATTTAGATTCTGATCGAAACGATGCATAGGTTTTATATTATAGGGCTTATGTAATAATAATGTGTATTTTTACGTAAGATTAGGAATAGACATTTTATAGAAAGTAGAAAAAAATGTTTAAAGGGTGTTCCTGTTTCCTAAATCTTAACAATATAGCAAATTGGATCTAGTTACTCAAGAAGGTCGAAATAAAAAATGCACACTACCTTTAAAAATAATTGGGAAAACAAAAATAAGTATTTGACCAATTGATATGTTTTTTGTTGTAGTGAAAAAATGAATAGATAACTGCATAGAGACTTAAAATGTCCAAAATATTTATACAGTGGAGTCACGATAACTCCAAGTTAAAGGGAGATAAAAATTTGCTTCGAGATATGTATTATTTGAAATATCTAAGTCGAATTGACGTTAATTTATATTTCTAAGGGAATAAAAAGTAATTTGAGTCGTCAAGTTTTTCGAGTTATCGCGACTCGGCTGTATTAGCTTTTAATAAATATGGGATTGTTTTAAAAATATTTTAGTAATTTTAGTACAATTTTTTTACCTAGCACCTATTCATATAAAATGTGACTTTTTTCAATTTATGTATATATTATTTTTGATTTTATTTAAAACAGTTTGAAATTTAATACAAGGTTACTCATAAATTCCTTTAATTGTAATTAAAAATTGTATTACTGTAAAATCATATGTATTTTTTATGAACATTTTGAAGTCCTAAGTTAGACGACATTGGTTATTAAAACGTATATTAATGATATTATGACAACAAATTTTTTACAATATAATTCATTTTATATTGTTATCTCTCTGATTATATGAACTTATCACATGATAATAACATAATATATTATCTTTATTTAATGTTCATCGCTACAGATTTCTATACTTTTGATAATGGTTGTATAAAACTATATAACTTTTGAATTTTGGTATTCAACTTCTTAAATATATCTGTACATACCTGTGTATACCATTTTTGTGTATTATACATAAGCATAGAACGTTCTATAACATTAGTAAGCATAATATCATAGGCGTAAAGAATACGAAATAAAATAATTCGTGTTGATAACGGACTGTTTGTAAATGGTGATAACGCGCTATATCGCTACACTTTTTTCAATATGGATAATTTCAAAAAACCAAATATTACAAATTCAAAAAAGAAAAAAGTGCAGTAAGTTTGTTAAACACTAATTTAAATGATTTATTATTCTATATTTTATTATACTTGTAGATCATCAAAAAAATTACTTGAAACTTTAAAAATAAAAAAAGAATGTGAAAAAAAAGCATTGGATATTGTAGTTGAGCTAATCGATGGTGGATTGGAAGAACATATCTTATTAAACAAGGTAAAATTATAATATTATAGAATTTAAGATTAGTCAATGTTGTATCTAATGTTTGTAAGTTATTTTATATAAGGAATCTAATCTCAATTTAAAATAAAACATACAACAACATTTCTTTGTAAATGGCGATTACTATGTTTTTACTAAGTATCAATTTTATTTAATTCCAATTTTTTTTTTTTTATAAGGATAAATTTTTGTTGAAATAACTATAAATACATCATATTTACTAACAAAAAATGCATAAAATTTGAATTATATGAAAGAGAGTATAATTTTTTTTAACTAGGTACAGCATTTTTTCTGTAGGGCAGTTTAAGTATTATGATTAATCTTACTTCACAAATTCAAGTTTAATGGTATCTTATATTGTACGGTTTATTAAAATAAATGAAAACAATACTAATAAAGTTGTGAAACTTAGTAAAACTTCTAACTTTTGTATTTCATATAATTGCATATTTTTTAACTAAATATTTCATAGATATACTGTGTACTTATATCTTATACTGATATAACGATTTAAATTAATTTAACTTAAATCTATATTTACTTATTATTTTATTTTTCTAGTTGTATTCAATTAATGCTTGTCACTATGAAGATGTAGTAGAGGAAAGATTTATTTTAAAACAATGTGGATATATTATGTGTGATAAAACGTTGACGGACATACCAAATCAAAAATATAAAATATCATTAGCCCTTACAAAGGTGTTTGACATCACAGAAAGGAAGGTATTTATACAATATTAATTAATGTTCATTTTTAATAATTGCTTTATTTTATATTATTATTGTTTGTTATTTTCATGTTTCTGACAAACAAACACTTGTAATTTTCAACATTTTTCTGTTTAACATTTGTTTAATGTACTTTGAAGGTAAAGTTAGTTAATTTATAGTATTTACAATTATTTAAGTATTAAATGGAGTTTAAACATAATAATTTAACTTACATTAAAATCTGTAATTATGTGTAGTTATTGTACCAGTTGTAGAATTTATATATTTACTATAATACAATGATATATGTTATAGGATATTTAAAAAATAAGTCAACAGATTTTTTTTTATTAAATCTATTATATCACATTTTAAATTTTATACTAGAATTAATTTTGTGTTTGAATAAATTGATTTAAGTAATAATTGTGACATAGGAATAATTAATAATATTATTTTGTAATGTTTACTTGTATTTTTATTTAGTTAATGGTGTTAAAACTGTTGAACAAGGTTGGATTGGTTAGGCGAGTTACCAAGTAAAACTTGGTGGGCTGCTCAAAATATGAGTCAGTTTTGAGTGTTTGATTGTATTTTTTTTTTTTTATTATAGTGATAAAGTAATACAGTTATTGATAGAAAATATAATTGATTCAAATTATTTAAACTGTATAAAAGCTGTAAATGTAATCAAACGTTAGACATTTTAAAACTCGGTATATCAATATTTTGCCAATCCGGCACTGCTGTTGAAAAATTCATGCATTCCCTGATTAAACTAAAAATTATTAAAATAAGGTTACCATTTTTGTTTGTTTTAGAAGTTTTGCTCCAATATATGCTATAAAAGTTCAAAATATTTACAAAAACAACTATTGACCACACCACTGTGGTTACGTGATAAAGATACAGTACCAGCATTTAAATTGTTGAAGTATGTAAACAATCAATATTATTGTGGTTTAAACATATCTGCGTTACTGTGGTCACTGCAATAGTAGTGGTATTGGGTTGTATACAAAATAAATTATAATAATATTATAACAGTTAGATAAAAAAAAGTTCTTTGTTAAAATGTATGATTTGAATAAGGAGAAGTAAAAAATAGGTTTTCCTATATCTACAGAATTAATAAGACATTTGATTCTATTAATTGGCAAATTAGAAGTTATATTATTACGACAAAAATAAAAAATACTTTTTATTTTATAAAGTGAAAGGAAAGTACTAAAAAAATGAGTCAAAATATAACCATTGTGGTACATTTTCAACTTGCATAACATAAAATAAAATCTAAATGTTACGTCGAGCATCATTAAGGTAAAACATTTTAATGTAAGATTTCAAGCTTAAATCCATTTTTATAATAAGATGATATTTGCTGAATTTATTTGTCTATTAATGTTATAAGAATAGCATAAATGAGTTTTAAGAATTGTAAAAATTTCTAAATTTTTTATATCATTTTTGATTTCTATAATTTAATAGTCTGATGATTAAAGGAACAATATGGAAACTTAAAATGAATTTAGGTGCAAAAGAATTCTAAGTGTTTGTAAATTAGTAAATCAAAAATATGTACAATTACAAATTATAATTATAAACATAAAAACTATTATTTGTAGAGTACATACGGACAAGGAAACTCCATCAGACTCAGTACTTGATGGTCACACAAAATCATCAACACCAACAACTACTGTTTCTACATCAATTTTCACAAATGATACCAAGGTAGTAACATTGATTAAATATTTTGTGTGTTTAATCAATGGTAGTAATTAAAATAAAATTTTTATTGATTTAAAAAATTATTCATATTTCATTATACTTAGATTATATATTATGATATATTTTTTTTATATATAATTTAAATTCTTAGTTATCTTAAAATACCATAATAAATTAATAATAAAATAAAATATGGTTAATGAAAAATCATAGTGCATTTAAATTATTTTATTAAAAAAGCTATTAAGTTAATTGAAGTCAGAATAACATTTTTGTGTGGTCTAAATTTTTGGTTTTTAATTAAAACATTCAATTCTATATTAATATTAATTTAAAAATAAACAAAATGTATAGGAAACAATACATTTTAGAAAAATTCATTCAAATATTTAATATGCTTTTAAAAAACAATATAGTCTTATCATATTTTAAAATTAAGTGAAAATTTGTATTAAATATATTATTTAATGTTGATATGGTCAAATGTATAGTGTTAATAATTTATTTATAATAAAATGTAATTAATTATAATAATAAATAAATAATAATTGTATAGCAAAATTAAAAATAATAAATTAATGAAAATTGAAAATTATTGACACTTCTTAATTTTAATAAGTTATGTCTTATATAAAATTTATTACTTATATAAAAATCAAAATTTACAATACATAAAGTTTCTGTTTTTTGTTTTATTTACAGACTGATATTGAAGAACAATTTAAAAATGTATTAACATTGAAAACTAATAATTGAAAATCAATTACTTGAGAGAATATTAAGAAGATAACTATTAGAAATTTATATCAGTGTGCACATTAAAAATTATATAATTCTATTTATTATATATTTTAATGCCTTACAATACAAGGTGATTTTTTTTTATCATTGAACATTCATTAATTTTGAAAATATTTTTCTTACATAATTTACAGTCAAATAAAACAAATTTTTTATTGTTATAATTTTTTTCTAAGCTTTTTACGTTTTTTGAATAATAATATTATGTACATTCTACAATCAGAATATTATTTTGAGTATTTCGATACATTAAATTAATAATTCGGATCAGGAGTTTTTGAGTCATGAGTAATTATAGTTTAGGTAAGTAGAATATAGTGTTACAAAGATACCTCACTAAATGTTGGCCTATTATTTCACTCACCTAAACTTTATATTCTTATAATTTAAAAACTGTTCGTCTAAAATGTTGTTTTATCTCGTTTGTAAATTATGTAAGAAAGATATTTCCAAAAACATTAATAGATCTTGAATAATAAGTGTCAAAGATTCATCCTGTATACACTTTTGAATTTTCAATATGTAAATTAAACATTCCTGTATAAAAATATTAATGTACTTTCTAAAAAATAATAGTACAAACATCAAAAATTAACAAAATTAGAACTAGAAGTATAAAAGTGTTTATTAGTATTTATTAAAAACGGATATTACTTCTCATTAAGTATGTAATATTTTTACTATTTATGGAATAGTTAAGTATATTATTTCCCAGACATGTAATATAATTTATTATTTTTGTATATTATATATAAATAGAAACAATTTAAACTAATAATATAAGAATTTATTAATGTTATATAATATCTGACTTACAAAAACTAAAAAAATTATAAAATACTAATTTTTTATAATTTATAATTTTTGAACATTTATTGTAAAAATTAAATCTCATATTTTGTATCTTCATAAATAAATTTGGATATAAATAATTTTGTAATTGAATTACAACTTAGTAAATTTAAAAATAAAAAAATATATGTTGTATTTGTGAATCTATTTAATTTAAGATACTCTTTATTTCAGAAACACTAAGGTTTTTGTTTTACATAATTGTAAGTTGTTACATAACATTTTTGGGAATAAATTGTATTTTTTCTATTTTTTAAGTTTTTACTATTTTGAATGACAATATACATTTCATATTTCATATTACAACATAAACTATTATTTGGAATGTTTGATCAATAGAAATACAATTTTCTGATTAGTTAATTAAAATTTTTCAGGGTATAAAATGTTATTGTGTCATTCTATTATAGATTCTAGTTCACTCATCCAAACTTTAAATATTTATAAATCATAAATTACTTGTTCTACTATTTGTATATAAAAATACTTTGCTTTAAAATGCTTGATTTTAAAAATAATAAAAATAAAAGTTACATTAAAACAAATCAAAATTATTGAATGAAAATATGTCCATAAAGGTTATTGATCAACTAGTATAACATCTAGTATAACATATTATGTCAAAATATATTTTAATCATAAGTTTTTTTTTATATAATACATTTAAAATATAATGGTCTAGTTATTAAAAATAAAATTTTTTATGTGATTTTCAATGAATCAATGGATGGTTTAAATGCATTAAACAATTAAAAAGTATGCACTTCACAATAAAAAAAGGGTAATGTAAAGGAGTTTAACTCGATCCTGATGTTTATTATCCACCTTTGGTACCTTGGAGTGGTCGAAATAAAAATTGATTGACATGTTTGAGTGCTAGGAGTTAGTTATTATCCGATATAAAACTTATTAAAACTTTGTACCATCACTTACCTGGTACTTTTTTTATGTAAAAAAAAAAATAATGGTAATTGAGTGTCCAGTAATCAGTAATCACCTGGTGGTTGGTGCAAATCCTGCTGGGGAATCCACCTACAGCCTGGTGCTTTTTTGAATTCAAAAATAATAAATGCATACTGAAAATGGTAATCAAGCTATCAGTTTTCAACCGCTGTAAATCGATATCTGGCTGAGCAATCTACCTACGGAGGATTGTTATATCTCCTGATGTCGGAAGTCTAGTAGGTACTGTAATATAGGTGAATAAGTTAACTAAAAGGTTTACTTAACACGTAATTAAATCTCCTAGGTTAGGCAATCTGAATGTGTTGGACCGCGGACTATGTGGGCACAATAGGTGAAATTACAACTAATGTAGAAAATTAAATTTCAAAATGTTTTACGGGAAACTAAAACACCTAGTACTAGGTAGGCAATCCGACTACGTCTGATCGCGGACATTATGAGGGCATAGTTTAAACTTTATAATATGTAAAAACTTGAAATTACAATAATCAATAAACACGAAAGTAAATTTAAACATGTATTTAGTCCAGTGCTATTTTATACATAAAAATGTTAAAGTCGAATGTCCTGTTTGAGTGTTAATAAGTAATCGACAAAATCAATTTGTTTTTTTGGTGTACCTAATTCATAATTCATAAAGGTTAAACTAAATATCGTAGATATTTAAAATTTCTACCAAATCTTACATGTATTTTATTAGCATATTTTCCACATAATATTTACAAAGTACCTATTAAAAATAATTTAGTAATTCAGATTTGGATGAAATTAGATATTTAAATACGAAGAATAACAATTTTAATTATTTCGTTGTAATTTGAAAAAATTCACATTATTACAGTGTTTATTACAAATAATGACATTTTCAAAACATTTTAATTAATTTTAAGTTATTGCCTATTAATACCTCGAAGGCTCGAACCTATTCAGTAATCTTATTAATTATCATAATACGGCTATGCGGCATTGCGGTAATGAGTAATAATAATGATTAACTAATCGGAAGTTATTAGTTAATAACCATGATAAATTAATAAACAATATAAATTTATTATACTATTATAATACTTAAATTTTAATTATACTTATAATAAATGCTGCAATGCATTTGTAAAATTTAAATCAGCCTACCATTATACAAATAATAAAATAAATTACGCTAATAAAATATCAAAAAATATATCATTATATATTATACTTAACCTGGTTGCATGAAAAATTGAATAACTTAAACAATTTAATGGACTAATCATGGTCCATTAAATTATGCAAAAGGGACTACTAGCTCACTATTGATTCATTAAATATTTAAATGTTTAGTGATGTTCATGTAACAGTAACTTAGGCTGACAGCCTAGTCAGCTTTCACTTATAATATATCTAATTTGTATCTCATAATTTATCATTGATTTAAAATTTAACCCATACATTATAGTAACACAATGACTTATAATTTATAATGAAGTAAGAATAGGAGAAATACCGGTAAATGGTAATCAATGTTCCAATTAAACTATTGAATTATCTGTATGCATATATGAAGTTATGATATAATTATGTGTATTACCCCGTAATTTTTGATTTAAACAAAATAAAATATGAAATATAAAACTTGTATTCGATACAATAAATAGATTATTTTGAAACATTCATTTTTTCCCAAAAATCAATAACATTTGTTATTAGTACCTAATAGTAGTTTTAATTTATAGTTTTTACTTAATATGTATTATATATATATATATTGTCTTCATAATTGTTATATTATTGATGCACCTATACAATTAGTATCTATTATACATAATACATTTGAAGGTACCTAATCGTTATTTTTTCGAGTTTTCGATAAGTACATGGACATCGAATGAGAATTAGATATTTAACACTATTGTAAATATAATGTGTTATTATATTTAAATATTATATATTTTAATACTTTACTTATATATTATACCTTTTGTGTTTATGTATTGATATATATACGTATATAATTGAATAGTTACTTGCTATTGTCAGTTATAAATCATAAAGGTATATATAATAATATACTACGATAAAAAATTCCTAAATATTTAGTAATTTACACAAAATAAATATTTATACATATATAAATATAATAATATATACACACATATGCATAAAACAAAATAGGTTTCTATAATCTATATTGACTATATTACAGTGTTTTAACTTTTAATGAATAACGGTTACATCGACTACATTATATAATATCTATATGACTATAATATAGTCCAGCATTTATTATTATTTATTACAGTGAGTTCCGCTTAATATGTGATCACTGGTTTATAGAATCAATCGTTTATTGGTAATCAATATTGAAAATCCCAAACCAGATCTTATGTTACTAATGTTAAATTAACCTTTTATTAGAATTACCAAGTGATAATTGAATCATTTTTAAGAACATTCTTATCGTGTTAATGGTATTTCAAACTTTCACTAAAAAGAAACAAGAATTGCTTTGAAAAAGTTTAAAGGAGCTATTAAAAAATATGTCGATAACGATATTTTTCAGCTGTTCCAAAAGTTATTGGTACAATGTACATACATAATGTATTTATTTAATTTTAAATAATTAAAAAATCATATATATATATTATATTAATTAAATATATTAATATAATATATACATGATTTTAACTTCAGGTTTATATGAAAATGAAATTAGTAGATTTTCAAGTACAACCAAAAATAGGTAGTTTCTTTACTTTATTTTAAATGTATTTTGTTTTAATTTTAAACATACGTATAAATATAAACTCATCAATAAAAAAAATATGTTTTATGGAATCAACCGGTTAATAGAATCAATATGACCTGAATCAATGTGATCACATTAAGTGACTCACTGTATTAATTTATTGACTATAGTTAATAGTTTTATAACTACTAATTTTTTAGATATAAAAATGTATAAAAAGAATAATTACTAATTGTGTCGTAGAATAATGTCTATAATTATATTATTAAAGATATTGACTTTTTAAATATATAGGTATGTATAGATTTTAAAAATGCTGTGACTAGGTTTGTTTTAATGTATCGAATATCTAAGTAAAATTTAAGTATCTGGTATCTAGTATCGAGGAAGTATACGAATTGCGTTTCGTAAAATATCAAAACTGAACAATATTTCCCTTCCAATTTTTATACAGACTAAGGATTGTCTGTAGTAATAACTACTAAGTGTCTAAGTACTATAAATAAGTTAAAAATATTGTTTTGATATTTTTATTAGTATTGTATTATTACATATATTCACTGGTATTCATTTCACTTATCATAATTAAAGTTAAAATTTGGTTTAAAAAAATATAACATATGTAAGATAGTGAATCGTTAACACTGTACTGCGATGATAATTATCTATCTATATAACGTTACACACAAGAAAATTATTTAAGTTTTAATATAATACTTTGTATTAAATCTTTATAATACTAAAATAAATAATAATAACCAATAGTTTCATCTTTAAACATTTTAGATACCACAGGCAATTGGGATGCAAATCAGACATGCTCAAGAAAAACCCGAGTAGAAATTAGTATTATACCTTTTATACGAGACGCTATTCGTAAGCTGTAAGTATCGTGATACTCTAAAGATTAAAAAATACGTAACTAGTAACAAGTCTCGAGAATCAAGACACTGACTTTCAAGAATCTTATCCATCTGAAATTATAGAAATAAATCAACAAAAAAATTATAAAAACGTTTAAATTTAAAATTTAAAATTTATGACAATATATATTCATTAGTGAAATAACTATTTCTCCGCTACCTACCAGTTTTAGTTATAAAAATAATTTGCTTGAGATTTTCAGGGCTACCACAAATGTATTGTTTTATGATCATATAATGTTCATAAAAAAAAAGGTGTTCATGATACCTTTTACTGTGTACAAAAATGAATGCATTTTTAACTACAAAGTAATTTGTATATTTTCAAGATTTTCACGAATATTATAAAAATGTTATTTCAAAGGTTTATGTTCATATAAAACAAAAATGTAATTTCGATATTTTTTATTTAGGATATGAACCACTTATGAAGAACTTTGTATTAAATTCTAGTATTTTTACTCTAAAAAATTTGAATATTTCAAATGTCAAAAAATAAGTAAAAAAAAAAAATTCAAAATATTTAGGAAACTAAGCGGAGACGGTCTAACAGTCTATTTTCATATAAATATATCACCATTAATAATTATAGCAATTTATTAAAGTAAATTTTACTATTAAAGTACTTCTATTACTTATTAGTAATATGGTATAAATAAACTATAAATAGGAAATAACATAAAATTAATCCAAATATCTTGAAAATGTCATTGTTTATTGTATAATTTTGTGACTAAGTGCGATTTTTAAATGAAAAGTAATATAATGGTTTTATTTATTTTTTTGTGACTTTAATAAATATATTAACCATAGGAATTTGAAGCTTTTAGTCATTACGTATAAAATTATTATTTCTATATGACTATATTAAGAACACAATTTTCAAAATATTTAAGTTAATTTTAAGTTATTTGTGCCATAGTCATATTCACACATGGTTTTATAAGGTAAATTGATATTGAGTATTGACTAATTATTCAATATTAATATTATTATTATTATTATATAGTATAATATAAACAAATTATAAAATATTCTGACATTCTGAGTAATAGAGTCTGCGACTACCGTATACAGTCAGTAATATTAGGTACGTAGGACCTATCATTAAATTAATTAAATTCACATTTAATTATTTAACCTAAATTTTACAGTGCCCTACTATGTACCTAATGATGAGATACTCTCGATATCTTCTAAACAGCAGAGAGATGTCCTCAGGTGTTTTAGTTCCAATGATCATACTTTAATAAGATGTATAATAGGTACTATTTATAATATGATTAGTATAATTGTGATTCATATGAATAAATTTTGTTCGATGTTTTGGTGTATATTTACTGGTTTATTTATTAGTCAATAAAAATAAATTTTTCGAACCAAAAATGCAGGTTAACCATATTGGGTCTATTTCCAGTATCTTAAGTATGATATTTTTTTCCACTAAATTTCATCATTAAAATGGTATAATACTATAATTACATCTAAAAATAATTTTCATTTTAGCTGTGGTTTCAATTTTTTTATGATATCACATAAGTACCAAATAAGTGAATTTAATGAGTAATAACAATAAATTATAAAATAATAAGTATAAATAAGTATTAATTTATTAAAAAGGAGTAAGTATAGAGTTTATTATAGAGTTTATTATATTATAAGTATACTAAATGTACGTATGTAATACTTAATGTTTGTTTTAAATGTATTAATACATAAATACATTTTATTATAATATTCATACATAATATTATACGAGTACATGTTATAGATGTTCATTTTAAATATATTTTTCTGTAAATGTTAATTTAACGTTGTGCATATTACTCATCATTATTCTTGTTACTAGCCCGTATTGTATGATGAATAGTATTATATTTTTATATACACCTGCCTACCATATCCATAGCCTATTATTATTATATGGATCGTTTTTAATTAGCATAAACATAGTAATTATAAATTTTAAAATTTAAATAAGATTATAATAATGACAGTATATATATTTTTACTTAAAGTTATAATATTAATCAGTAATTGTTTTACTCGAAAAAAATGTTTTTACTTAAAACATTTTAAAGGAATTTTTGCCTTTATGCAATGTTGATAGTTATTAATAGTTCTTAGGGAAATATTAAGTTCAAGCTGGAGATATATTTGTTTTTGGTCTGTACTCTTAATTATTTTTATATTGTTATAACAATGTATAAATCGAAAAAATTCTAAAAATAGTAAAAATACATATTAAAGCGAGCGAGGACATGCATGTATTTTGTGTTATTGTTTACGATATTTTAATTAGTTTTTTAATTACTTATTAACAAAAACCACGCCAAATTGATTTTCTAAGTGTCACTATTATATTATTTTAATTTTTAATCAAATTTAATTTATGCAGCTTTTGTGAAAATTGATTATAATAAAACATATACTTATATTCCGTAAGTATACATTTCGAACAAATCAATTGAAATTATGTAATATTTATTTATTTTCTAAAAACAAAATTAAATTTGTACATATAGGATTTTCCTTTAAATGTTCACTGAAATGCACACTACTTGTATTCAATTTTCCACCGTTCTATACTTGTTCTATCAATAAATATTAGTGGAAAGCAGGTAACTCAATTTTGATCGAGTAGATGTAGGTTATCTGCAAGGTACGTACCGTCAATCGTATTATGTTTTTCGCAACAATAATAATAAATTTTAAAATGATATTGTCATAATACACGTCTTATATAATGTACAATGTACATATATCTTATATTATAAAATATGTAACAATATTATCATATAGAATATTGGGCGCGCGCGTGTTGGCGGCGGCGGTTGTCGTGTATCTACGCTCCGCACGGCGCCGGCGCCCCACGCAGATAAAAGCTACCCCCGTCGACAGCCAGCCCACCTGCCGCCAGCCCGACGGTCGTAGTCGCCTCGTCCACACTCGCCGCAAGCGCTACCTCGCAAAGTCCTCGAACAACAATATTATTTTCATCGTACCGCCGATATTCTGCTCCAGCAGTCGGCGGCTCTCCAGTGTGTCGCGCTACCGCTGTGGACCAGGAGGTGCGATATAATAAACACGCGCGCTCGCACTCACACACACAGACCGTCGCTACAGGTGATTATTATACCATATTATTGTTATATTATAATATTGCTGTGTGTTAAGTTTATTTCACTTTGGCGGCGGTTCGCTCGTTATAATAACGTACACACGTCACACACATATTATATTATTGTGTTTACAATTATGATATTATCGTACACTGTCGCAATACTGTATACCCATATGATACAAAAATGTTTAGGCATATCCACGGCACGCGGCATAATCAGGCCGACCGGCGACCATCAGATCGCGACGGCCATCATGACCGGGTCGGACGAAAACAACGGCGATTCGGACAATTCCGGCGCCGGGGTGGGCGACGACGGCGACGGATGGATCCGCCGCCGCCGCGACAAGCTCTCCGCCGGGGCGTTGCTGACCTCCGCGGCCGCGACGCTGCTGTGGTGTGCCATGTTCGCCGCTTTCGTGCCGCAGCCGCACGTCGTGACCGGCGCTCAGCTGTACACCAACACGTTCTCGGTCAGGCTGCACGGCGACGTCCGCGACGGTAACGGGCACGTAGACGAGGCGGTGGCCCACAGGGTCGCCAAGAGGGCTGGCAGCGGGTTCGAAAACGTCGGCAAGGTATATCATAATATATCATACGGAAATACTAATACACTGCATTTATATGTAGACGGCATAAAATATAATATTGTGTGGCGGCCGTACAGTGCTTCGATGTTATAATTAAACACCACACACGCACGAGTACTCTACCACCTCGCCGGGTATCACTATAAATGTGTATACGTGTGTGTGTGTGTGTGTGTGTGTGTGTGTACTCTGCGGTTTAGGTGGGTGCAATATTGTATTATGGGCACCCCGCGGTGGGTGTACGACGGCATAGGTCTGACTCGATGTGTATATAGCTGCGGGTACCCCCTACGCCCCGTCAATAACTGACGTCTGTTACAGTGTTATTAAATCGTTAGGTTATGATATTAAACAGTTGTTATTATATCGTCGTATAGACGAGTGTGCATGTGTCGGTCGATAAAATTACTGTATATTTTAGCGCTCGGCGGAAAATATCGGAATTTCGCTGTAGCACATGGTACCACGAGAATAAGCCGCGATTTAAAGGAAATTAGATAATAATCATCAGTATAGGTATAATATAAATACAATATTTCCATCCGAATCCGATAGGGATAAAATTTTCAGTGCCATCTGCTTGCGACGACGATATCGCACGGCTTTGCTGCTTTGGGCGAGCATCAGGTGTATTTTAATTAAATACTATGGTGGAGGTTAAGGGTAACATTTGGCGGGCGGGTGAAGAGATAGCGATATATATCATAATAATATATCGACCGCTGGTGGCTGAGGTGGTTTGAGTGGAACACAGAGTGGGTCGAGAATTTTCGGAAAAGTATACGAGTAGGTGTAGTTAGGGTGGTGACCGTGCGTGGTGGTGCAGAGGGACTGGGAGTTAAACGCGGCTGACGCTATAGTCCTACTGACGTCATTGCACCCGCGATGTGATTTATATTTTATTCAATTTCAAAGCATCGTGTTTTTTTATTTATAAATGTATAATCCCATTATAGGTGGCAGACATATTCAATTTGTAGATAGGAATTTCTATATTATTACGTTACGATTAAATACATTATACACTACTACACTTTTATGTTTAGGTGGACGATACGTCTATAATTATTAATTATATCCAATATAATGTGTATCATGGTCTGCGTTTTAGATTTGATTCAATTATAGGATCAGTACTGATTTTTGAAAAGAAAAATATCAACCCTTATTATTTTTATGTACACACACACACACACACACACACACACACACACACACACACACACACACACACACACACACACACACACACACACACACACGCATGTGTGTACATATTAGATGGCGGTTGGGTTACTGGTGATGGTCAGAGTTTTACGATATTGATTGATGGACGTGTGGGTCGGAACACGTCAAAACAAATATAAGTGATGATGGTATATATTTTAATGAATGTAGCGAAAGCTTTTATTAGATGACAGAAGGTTCAAGTTGTTTAGTTGAAAAGGGGTTGACATAAATTAATTGAATATTTGCGACTAAACATTCACTCAGTCCAAAAATGTATTATGTTATATAGAAAATATAATATAGAAAACTATTACTCTATGATTGAAGTATGGGATATATATATATATATATATGGTATTTATTTTTAATGTGTTTTTAAAAGTAATTAGTAAATATAAGTTTGTAAACTTTTTCAAAAGAATAACCTTTTGCTCATTGTATTATACTTAAATATATACAATTTTTGCTATTTGAGTACAAGCTTTATAATATTATTTAACATTAGAAATATTATTTTATATTATTTATTCACATGAACTATAAATACAATATTATGTAGAAACTACAACACGTTATATTTATATCAAACGTGATCTGAGATTGATTAACATAAATATTAAAAAAAACCGTATCATAGCAAAAAATGAACAAAAGGTTTTTAAAACTTTACAAAAGTATCAGTGTCAAGAAAATATATATATGTACTTAAAAATTTTATTTTTATTTCTATTTTGCTATAAATATTATAGGTCTTTATTATTTTCATATGAACAATTTCAATTATAGCAATCACAGCCTATAAAGATATTGATTAAACTTTATAAAATGGAAAAGTAAAATATAATACAAATTTAGTAGTGAAATTATGTTTTTATTTAGTATTTAACGCATATAATGATTTTAAATAACCAGAGTTTGGTATTTAAAAAGTTTTAGCTTGTTAATACATTAAAAAAAAAAAAAAATACTTAAACTTCAGACTTTTTTGGTTAACACATTAATCGTTTTGCTTTGTATTATTAAAACTAACCTTTCATCTTAGTTTATAATAGTTTAGAATTAAATATTATGTAAATTTTTAACACTTTAAATATGTCGAATTAAAAAAAAATGCAAATGAAAAATAATAAACACTTAAATTACGGGTAATGTAAAATCAATATACCTCCTTCAAGCTATTTATAATTCAAATTTATGCATATTTTAGTCTTCTCCAGAATTTTAAATGTTATAAGCACTTACACTATACTGTATCACATAAAATATACATAAAAATATATATCATGATGGTAGCTAATAATAGTTTATTGTACAATACACAGAATAATTCATCAAACGTATTCATCTCTAATTTATTACAATTCTATGTAGGTATTGAAATTTAAAGTACCTATATATTTATAAGGGCCATATTTTCTAATTTGACTTTTTAAACCATTTAATAAGCGACATATGGAAAACGCAACTTATTTTTTAAAATAACAATTGTCTTCTTTTCACGTTAATTGTTAATCAGATGAATTTTTGAAAATATTAATGTAATTAAATCGAGTTAAATTCGAATTTTGAAACTATGTACTTAGGCCTAAGATTATTGGAAGAAGTTTGAAGTTGGAAATTTATACAATTTTAGAAATCAATTTGCAATTATTTGTAGCTCATTTAAAAAATATCAGTACATTATTTGAACCAATCGGACGAAATAGGACAAATTTACAGATATTAAATTAGATTTCATGTTTATATTTATATTACGTGAACATTATTCTAACCTATTTGAGTCATGAAAAATATCATATAAATACAAATCATTTAAAGCGAAATTAGTTGAACAAAATTCATTGAACAGATAATCGTTCATGGAAATTTGACTTTTCCGGAAAACAAATAGTGCTAGGATTTTAAAATCTTAGACAGGAATTTATAAGAATTGAGTACAAAATATTCACACAAAAAATAATACAGAAAAATTCAGGATAGAGGGGCGGGGCCCGGTCAGATTGTCAGGATAACATATGTAAAAACTGTACGATGACTAAAAATGAATTATATCATATGTACTGAATTTGGTTAGGTTATTATATTGTCTGTTAAACATATATATAAGATTTTTCAAATAATAATTTAGACGAATACGCTTATATTGAAAATATTTATTTATTATTAAATATTTTAAATATCACCATATAAAAGTTGAAATATTAAACAATATTTGAATATTTAAATTTAAATTTTATTAACACGCGTTATTCTTATACATCACTGTCGAAAGTATTACGTTATTAATGAAAAACTCATTGTTGAAAATATACCAAGCCCACTGTTCAGATGCCAATATAATTATTATTTTTAGTTATGTTATCTATATGTAAACATATTTAAGCTCATACTTTTTATTAAATATTTTTTAATTATTGTATATTGAACATTATTTATAATAAAATTGGTAAAAATATTTTATTTTGAATTTTGAACCAAACCATAATTATAATAAGATAACAATGACGTGTTTTATTTTTTTTATCTGTGTATACGATAAGAAGTCAAAAAATGCTTCAATTTTCAATTTTTAAGGTTGAAAATTGGGTCTAGTTTGTATTATAAAATGGTCTAAATTAAAAACTATGGTCTGTTAGCCAATATATAGCTTTTAGCTATATCACAAATATATTTCATATGTTTTTTTAATGTAGATGTAAATGCTATGTTGGTCATTATTAAAATAATTGATAGTTTTATATGTATAATAATAAATTGTATGTTATTTATTATATAAAAACAATTATTAGGAAATTGGCGCCCTTACTATTTTTAACTTTTTAAATAAGTAAATTATATTCATACAAGTATTGTAAGTAGGTAGGTACTGTGTAAAACGGAAATATATAAATATGACTTCTATATAGTTGTTTTTATTGTTCTTATGATTCAAAAACTTTGGTTATTATGAACCGCATTAAATTAGGTAAAGATTAAATTTGATAAGTTTTAATGTAACCATGGTTACAAAACAATTGTTATAATAATATTGGATTTGCATAAATATTCTAGTTTTTCCTTAATTTTTTATTTGTTTTTTCTAATTAAAAAAAAAAAAAGTACTGGGAATTGTTAATTTTGATCTCTCTAAAGAACAAATTAAATCCAATTTGTTATCTAAAACCACCATCAAAGTTTAAAATCAACTACTTACCGTGTACACAGAAACAAAAAAACATTTTAATAAAATCAATACATTCATGATTTCACTCAGAATTTAAAAAGGAAAATGCGAATTTTTACATAAATCCTGTTCTATTTAACCAATTTTTTTTTGACGTAACTCGAAAACAAATAATCGTAGATACTTGAAAATTTCACTAAATGTTTATTAAATAATTTTTATACATAAATACATAAAAATACATAATATAATTTACAAAATATTTTGATTCTATTTGAGTTATTTAGAGACATTTAAAATGTTTTATTATTTTATTAATGTCAATAAAAATTTATGCACTGAATAAAAATGTTTGAAAATGTAATACAATGTCTCTCATATTTTTAATTTGTATTCTATGATAACTAAAAATATTGAAAATACATCGTCAAAATATTTTTTATAAATAAATTTAGAATTTTAATGAAATTCGTAAAATCTCGAAAACTTTTAAATAATTTTTTAGTTAGAAATTCATAAAAAACTTTTTTTCTTTAGAAGATTTGAAAATTTAATACAAAATTTCTCATACATTTTTCAATCTATATAAAAAAAATAAAAAATTTAACTAGAACATTAAATTAATTTTTTTATGGGCGTTTGACTCGTATTACAAACCAGCAGAATCTACTTATTTTTGTGTTTAACTCAGTAAACATTCCTAGAAGTCCGTCAAAAAGACTTAAAGGCGCTCGTGTTATAATTCGGCTTAGTTAATCTAACTGATACAAAAATAAAAATAAACTCATAAACTACATAAAATAGCCAAATAAATTTATCGTTTCTTAATGTTTTTGTGGGGGGGGGGGGGGTGGTAATTTTTATCTACACTTATATGTTTATTGTAATTTTTAATTACAGATTGTAAATATTCTAATAAATGTTAAAAAAACAATGAGCGTTTGAAGTTTAGATTATTATAACATATGATGTACATTCTCCTGTAAAATAACTAATTCTCCTCTAACGATTTTTGATATTTTGTGGTAATTAAAACTAATAAACATAGAATTTTTAAAATATTTTAGTTCTTTCAAATTATTTATAGACATTTGACATTTAACATTTTTTTTTTTTTTTTTTATCAATGTTGATGAAAAATTATTTGATGGATAAAAATGAATCTAAAAAACATAGGCACAATTTATTTTTTATAGGTAAAATTTAAATTTTAAATTTTGACAATATCACGAATATTTAGAAATACTTCTGTAATTGAAAACTTAATACAGTTTCTCATAAGTAGTTCATACTTATTTTTTATAGACATTTTAAGTTCAAATTTGGACTAAAGTTATTTAAACGAAGAATAATGAATTCATTTATTTTATTATAATTCAAAAACATTTTTCATGGGAAAAATTCAAACATAAGACGATTACGTGTATTATTATATTTTAAACACAGAATGATGTTTTCAAATGCAATGTTTTTGATAACAATTATTTCAACCTACTGTATTATTTATAATAAAATAAATTACATCACCTAATAGTAATATCAAAAAAACATAACATGAAATATACTTTGGGAATTAGACTAATTGATTGTCTCTGCTCAGTGTCATTTTTTATAAACAGTTTATCATTAAATTAAAATTTAACTCATCCATTGGCCTACTCGAAACTTACTGTACAACAAAGTGGTACCCACTTGTCCATCTTTGTTGTATTATTTTTGGTTCTACATCATTTAGCCGAGAGAAATCTAATCACATACATTATCAATATAGCACTGATTTAACACAATCTAATCCAAAAAATATTAATAAAAGTTTAAATATATAGTCACTGTTTAAACTTAAAGTTTATAATTTTATACTTTATTTGAAGTTGAAAATTTGATTAATTTTAAGAAGCTGGTTTTTTTATAACTATTGTTATTTTAATTAAATGTAGTCTAAACTTGTTAAAAATATATTATTCAATAATATATTATAGATTCGTGGTACTAAGGACGAATTCCAATTTGTGCATCACGGATTACCAAAAATACGTGGCCGCCGTTCTATACCTTCAGTTTTACTTTTAAAGAAGGATCCATCTGTAAGTATATAAATGTAATATCTACTATAATTAATCGATATTAATAATATTGTAAAGTGTTTATTTTATATTTTAATTTGAAACTAAAATGTATACTATTTATTAATCTATTACTTAAAACAAAATCTACATAAAATGATTTAAATTGATCTTGGGAGTTTCCCAAATTCTTTTAAATTAAAAAAAAAAAAACAATAAACAAAAATGGATGTAAATACAAATATAATTTAAATACATTAAATACAGTTCTTTTATTTTTATGTTTCACGATATGTTTATCGTGAAACATAAACATAAAAAAAACATAATAACTTAATATAAATATATCTATTTAACTATCTGTTTTTATTAAAATAAAACCATTCTAACAAAAATATAATCATATAATATCATATTAATGTATCAAGTACTCTTATTTATAACTTTTTTTTCAAATAAAATCTTTGAAAAATGATAGACAACAATAAAACCGTCAACAGATACTGTATACATATTGCATATACAAGGCGCCGTCTTATAAAAATATTTGTTATTTTTTTCCTTTCTGTATTTTGTGTAGGTATATCTATAATATCTATAATATCTATAATATCTATAATAATTAATAAGTCATCCAGGGCTTGTAAAGAGTCTTAGCACTTCTATGTTTTCATTAATCATTCTTAATTTGACTTATGATCAAAATGTTTGTATTATTTCAATAATTATCAATTATTTAACCTGTTGATATAATTTATTTATATAGTTAATAGCCTTTTGATAAAACTGAAAAAACTAGTGTTTTAATTTAACGTTTTTAATACTGTGTTTTAGACTACAGCTCCTTTCTTTTAGTCTATAATGTTATTCTGGACCTGGTGTTATAATATCTATTATACTATTATGGATATATTATATATTTTATTATATTATTATTTTCTCAGAGTTTTCAGTAATTATTTTATTATATTATCCAAAATTTAAAACATAAAGTTTTTGTCATGATAAAATTATACATTATGTATAAGAAATACTTCTTCGGTGAATATGACAAGTAGTTAGTACCGTTATATTATCCCAATATTGATTTTCACTAAATATGAAACAATATATACTACAGATGATATACCTACGTAATTATAACTTAAACACAATAAATTGATATATTATATATTTAATGTTCTACTATTGGTTATCAATATTTGTTAAATATGCTGATTAATTTATATTATTAAATATTAACCATCATTATCCATTGCATGCAATTAGTATATTATTAATATGCTGTCGGATATCGGGTGTACATAAATAATATAATATGTAATACGTATTACAATTTCATATTTATTTTATATTGCATTTCATAGTTTATCGACATTTCCCTAATTAGGTGTCAGTCAGGGTCAGATCAAGAGTTTTAGAACCCTTGGACTTTTTTTTTAGCAACTTAATATTCTTAATTTGACTTAGATTGTGTATTTTGTATTATTTCATAGGTTGCATATTAGTTGCGTTCTAAAGATAACTATAGGCACGTGCAAATAAATATCTAATCCTAATTGCGACCCGGGCTTATGTACGTTATACCCAAGTTGCAACTTGATTAAAATTTATCATTTTAAGATGTGTTTATGTCTATCATACATAAATGCATACCTTTAATATAATCGTTGCCCGTTTAAGTAATAACAACAACTACTAATAGTTATAAACATTTTCATTCGAAGTACAATAGTGTTACATATCCATATAGTTTTGTATTCGTCGATGTTTTTAAAAATAAACAATAATAGATACATATATTATATCTTATTAAAACTAAGAAGTGCTAACTTTAATAATCGCAGAACAAATGTTGATTTACCAAATATTGACCAGTAGTCAAAACGAATACGATAACCATATTCTTTATTATCTATGACCTTTCTGTCCCAAGCCCGGATTAAAAGTGGAAAGGAAGGCTCGATCGCGTGGTCCATTGATTTTAGATGCCCATTTTTATCACCAAAATATATTTTTTTCGTGTTCATTTCTTCATAATTATAATATAATTAATATGACATTTTAAAAACTCTTGGTGGCATTAATTTTTAAATATACATACTAGTGAAAATACATTTATATCTAATACATTCAAACAAGTATATAAAAAATTTCAGGTTAAGTCTGTTCATCAACAACCAGGATTTAAGAGAGTGAAACGTGGATACAAACCATTTATTCCACCTTTATACTTGAGTAGAGAAGAATTTATTGCAAGTCAATATAGAGAATATTCTGGTAAATCAATTGAAATTGATGATGATCTGGATCGTTATGGTAAATTACCAATGGATCCATTATTCAAGGAGCAGTGGTATCTAAGGAATACAGGACAAAATGGTGGTAAACCAAAGTTAGATTTGAATGTACGAGCCGCTTGGGCTCAAGGTGTATCAGGCAAGAACGTTACTACGGCTATAATGGACGATGGTGAGAAAATATCTAAATGTCTAAATCGGATATATTTAAAAACATTTTTAGAATATAAATACTATTATATCTGCAACAAATTCATTTTTATTTAAGCAAATATATACATAAATTGACTAGTAAATGTTTAAGTTTTTCTAAAAATTGAATTTCAGACCTGAAAATAAGTCGTTCGTTTTTCATGTTATTTTGAATTTTGACACATTCTTATTCCTTCATAAATTTTACACACATACTCAACATAAATATAGGTATATTTATCATATTTCAAACCAAAATTTAAATGAGTATAGAAAAACTGGAAAACACATTATATTTTAAAGTTAATTTATAATATGTATATATTTAATAAAAATTAGGAATAAATTAGACTTATTGAGTTACAGCATTGTTCTAATGTCAACAGTCAAATTATTATTGTATTTATTACTTTCAAAAAATTTGATATGATTAAAAACTCACAACAAATATAAATTTACATTTCATTTCAATTTAATTTATAATTTCTATTTTATTTTATACATTTATTTTACTAAATTTACTAAAAGAGAATATACTATTTTCTTTTTTTAATGCGATACTGTTGTATGTAAACGTGTAGATTAATTTAATGTTACTTAATAGCCATAAAACTATAAAAATCATGTTGAACAAATATTTTATTAATTTTTTTATATATATATAGGAGTGGATTACACACACGAAGATCTGAAATATAATTACGTGAGTGACATAAAAAATAATCTACATTGCATGTACCTTTTTATAGTACCTACATTTTTATATTAAAATGAGATTTATGTAAAAATGTACAACTTTTTATACATGACCAACTTTGAATCTCATTGATACGTACATCAATTTATATCCGTTACCTATTTTCATACATTCAACAATCACAAATCACATCTTATATTTTGCTTCTAATTTATTAATGCTATAACGTTTAGAATGCACGGGCTAGCTACGATTTTAGTTCTAATGATCCATATCCATACCCGAGGTATACCGATGATTGGTTCAACAGTCATGGTACACGTTGTGCTGGGGAAGTGGCAGCTGCACGTGATAATGGTGTTTGTGGTACTGGTGTAGCATATGACTCAAAAATCGCCGGTAAGTTATTGGATTAGCTATATTTATAAAACAATTAATAAAGCAATACGCAATTTGTATACTTTATAAACATTTTCATATTACTTCCTAATTTTAATTATGCACGAAAAATGTAAATACATAGTAAACAGTTGCTTATACGAATTCATATTTTTAATAAAATAAATGCTTATATAATACATCCTATTGCAGGGATCCGAATGCTCGACCAACCGTACATGACAGATCTTATTGAAGCGAATAGCATGGGACACGAACCGGATTTAATTGATATTTATAGTGCTTCTTGGGGACCTACAGATGATGGACGAACAGTTGACGGGCCACGTAACGCCACTATGCGAGCTATAGTCCGGGGTGTCAATGAAGTGAGTTATGCATGGATAAAATTAAATAATATATAAATTATAAATATACAATTATATAAGTTAGTATGAAAAAAAACTTTAAAAACATGATACACTATAAAAATATTCTTACCCTTTCACTCCTCAAAAATACCTACCAACTATGTTTAATTTTTTATTAGAAACCATTTTTAAAAAGTTGAAGATTTAAATTTTCGTGCGAAAATTTTAAAGAAACTGAAACAATCAAACTATAACAACAAATGTCATGTTATAAATTTCGTAAACTAAAAATAAAAATAGTTGTTTGAAACTCGATGTGTGTTTCCCTATAAAAAATATAATGGACGGTTTCATGCAATTATAGTTTCGTGTTTCATGTTATAAGTTTCGTGTTTATAATTTCTCTGGTGTGCAGCCTGCCTAACATTTTTCTTCATCAAAAACGTGATGATACATAGATTCGAAAAGAAAATATAACACACATCATTGTAAAATCAATGCATTAAAAATCTAAAATAACGGTGACTCGTTGCATTTATAAAACGATTATCAAAGTTAATATTTAAAGACTTTAATTCATCACAATATTATTATAACTTTTAAAATATTTTTACCAATTATACGTCTCTTATTATATTTGTTATTAATTTTAAACCAATGTTCTACAATGACTTTAAAATTGCATGTATCTTATTTTTTTTTAAATTATCCGATATAGATATTTAAAGATAAAAATGTATTTAAGGGTCGTCGTGGAAAGGGTAATATATACGTATGGGCAAGTGGTGATGGCGGAGAGGCTGATGACTGTAATTGTGATGGATATGCTGCTAGTATGTGGACGATATCGATAAATTCAGCTATAAACGATGGACAGAATGCTCATTATGACGAAAGTTGTTCAAGCACACTAGCTTCAACTTTTAGCAATGGCGCAAAAGATCCTAATACTGGAGTAGTAAGTATTTTTCAATGCGCATCTCGTATTAAATAATAGCCTTCGATATGAATCTACAAGTTAAGTTACGTTCACAATAATTATGTGTATCACTTAGAGTCTAAAGTTTATTATAACATATAGGTACATTAATTAAATAAGTTTTATACACAAAAAGGAAATTAGTAATATTATTTATTAATATTTTAAATCAAATGTTATTATTGCAGTTTTTCAACGTGTGTAATGTAAATTATACACAATAAATAATTATAAAATTAAAATAAAGTTATTAAACGATATAATATATTTTTTTATATTATACTAAATTGATACTTTTAAATATATTTTTTTAGGCAACTACAGACTTATATGGTAAATGTACTAAATCTCACAGTGGCACATCAGCTGCTGCACCAGAAGCTGCAGGCGTGTTCGCTTTAGCCTTGGAAGCAAAGTATGTATATACTATAGAGTATATAGTATTTCGTGTACTAATTTTATCTCAATTGTTATGATATATCCAATGAATATTATACTTATTGCGTTTGTATATACTTACACTTTGATTTTTAGTTATTAATTACTATCATTGTTATTCGAACATTTAACAGCCCCGATTTGACTTGGAGAGATATACAACACTTGACCGTATTGACTTCAAAACGAAATTCTTTATTTGATGCCAAACATAGATTTCAATGGACAATGAACGGTGTTGGCTTAGAATTTAATCATTTGTTTGGATTTGGAGTTCTTGACGCTGGAGGAATGGTCTCGCTTGCTCGACAGTGGCATACTGTACCCGCTAGATATCATTGTCAAGGAGGATCACATACAAAAATAAGGTACCTAATACAATTGTTAAAATTGTTATTATACAACAATTTTTTTTATATAATATATTAAATATTAATGAATACATATTAATGACTCAACCTATGCTATTATTTGTAAATATAGTTTCTTAAAGTATTTATATGTTCAGTTAAAGTTTAAAACTTATTTAATTAGTGTTTTATAATTTTGTCCGGAATTATAGAAGTAAAATATAATATAAAAGAATATATTATTTTATATAAAGTTACCTAGCTAGTAGCTATACATATTAAATTATAAAATAAATATAATTTAATATGTGATTGTGGGTAGGTACTTTTTAATTAATAATTGACTTCTACTAATAGAATATTATTATTTCCAATTGACAAACATAAAATACGATTGGAGTTGAAAATACCTATATTTTAAAATTTCAAGTACTATATGATGATGTACGAATAAAATAATTGATTGATATGCTTGTATGATATATATAAGAATGTATTATTTATTACTTATTAATAATAACTAATAAGTTAATTTAAATTTCATTTAGTATAAAGTACTTTAAATTTAGCACATTAATAATTAATTATTTTAAGCAAAACAGTTGGTCAAGTCAAAAATTAAATTTGTATTTTTATTAAAGGAAATTTACATCTAAGTCAGGCATTATATTGAAGTTGAACACTGATGCATGCCGTGGCACCGATACCCATGTCAAATACCTGGAACACGTACAAGCTGTAATTACACTCAATTCTACAAGACGTGGAGATGTTGAACTTTTTTTGACGTCTCCGATGGGTACAAAGTAGGTATTTAATTAATCAAATATATTTTATCAATATATTTATAAAATTAAAATTAAACTAGGTAAATGACATATTATGAATAATTTAACTTACCAAAAAACTATCTGAAATTATTTATATTTTTGAATATAAAAAAATTAATATTTATAATTTTATATGTTATGAAAGTATCATTGATAATCCACGTGGAACTGTGGAATAATAAAAATTATTAAATACATTTCTAAAATGTATAAGATATCAAATTTATTGTTTGTATACGATAACTCATAACCTATATAGTTAGGTTAATTAGGTACAATTACTATTTTTTGTAAATTTTGATACTACACACTACTATTTTTTATTTTTTTAGTATATCTAGACAAACATGTTATAAGAGTTTTAACTAGTAAACATAAACTTTTTTCGTCTATTTTTCATTTACTACTGAACACTGTGTTTACTAGTGCACACAAAAATAGGGACTGGTTAGGTAATACGACAAAGTACCATTTTAAAAATACTGTTCATTGTCTTATTAATGCTACTGAAATATTAAACAAATTTACTCAAATAATGGATTATAAATATTTAAAATGTTGTAGATACCTATTGATATTAATAAAAGATATCCAATAAATGTATTAAGTTAAAAAATTTAAATTTATAATTATTGTATAAAAGAAATAACTATACATTTTTAATACGTGCATGTGTATGTTTGTAGGTCGATGATATTAAGTAGAAGGCCTAATGATGATGACCGTAGAGATGGATTTACAAAATGGCCATTTATGACAACACATACATGGGGTGAATATCCATGGGGTGAATGGATACTCGAGGTAATTACATAAAGTTATTAAACCTTAAAATACGTTTTAAATTTCTTTTACGGTAAAGATATGGAATTTATATAAAATTATTATTGATATAATTTACAGTAATACTTTTATACGCCTAAAAAGTATTAAGCAATAAGTATTTCAAAGTCAAAGTTGCATTTTCTCAGTTATTAAAGCACTTATGAATATACTTTTCAATCCTATTTTCGTTGAATATGATAGAAGCCCGCTGTAGTAGATACATAAATGACTAAATATGTAATGTTAAAAAAGAAAAAGAATGTTTATAATATTATTTCAAGAAGTTGGTGCCATCAAACCTGACGTATATTACCTTTTTGCAGTATCTATGCAGTATAGATACAGACACTACAATTTTTAACATTATTCTAGCAATTAGGATTTTTCAAATAATATTTTTATAGATACGTATTATATAGCTCTAAAAATAGATAAGTATGCATGAAAAAATAATCTAAATATTTTGAAAATAGTATTTTGTATAATTAAATAAGTAACTAGCTAACCGTTTAGAATAATAATACTAATAAGATTATCACAACAAAATAACTAAAATTGTTATTCTTCGTTTAAATATCTTATTTCGTCTAAATTTAAACTTAAAA
Organism: Rhopalosiphum nymphaeae; assembly: GCA_036289425.1. NCBI lineage: Eukaryota > Metazoa > Arthropoda > Insecta > Hemiptera > Aphididae > Rhopalosiphum > Rhopalosiphum nymphaeae. Next base: position 13,143,932 of record JAZAQC010000007.1, on the reverse strand, counting down.
AGTCGATAAAAAAATATGTACTTATAAATTCTTTAGATTTTCTGATTATAGTATGAACTATACTTATGCGGAACCATGTTAAGCCTATAAACTACAAAAGTAAACTCTTTATACATTTTTAACTAAAAAATAATTTTCAAATTTTATGATTTTGATAAATATTTTTCAAATTGCAAATTTTTAATGCTTATCAAAAAAAATCTTGACTATATGTTTTTAAACAGCTAGGGCAACACTTTATGAGGATCCCTTGTATTAAATTTACCAACTTTTTGATCGAACAAAAAATTATTTAGAAATGCTGACGGTAAATTAAAATGTAGCTAAACGAAATTAAGATTTATATTATCTTGACAAACGCGCATAATAATAATTAGTCGTGTATATTATGATGTATCTACTTGCAGGCGAAATTTAACACACCGAATCAGTTTTCGCAGCAATCCGCTAACGGCGGCGGCGGGACACAGACGAATTCTGTTCAGGGGTCTAAAACGGATTCCACGATGGCAGCTCGTGATTCAGAAGCAAACGGTGACGGGTCATCTGCAGATCGTGATACGGGTGAAGAAGAGGGAGACGGAAACGATTATGAAACGGTGCACACGGGTTTCCTGAAGGAATGGACCCTGATGCTACACGGTACCCGGGAACCGCCGTACAGCCAACTGTCCGTCCGAGATCCGCATTCCAAACTGGCAATCGTCAAGAAAGCGCACACCATAGCTGGGCCTGACACTACAGGATCTCCACAGAAGCAGAGTGCATATTAGATTTAAAGAAGCGGAAATTAAAACACCAATGAATAATAATCACTATATGGAACTATCGCGATTGTCGTTTATAAACATAATATACCTACAATTATTAATCTATTACTATGATATATACATACATATATATTATATTATATTATACTATTACGACTCCCCCAATCACAGTCCCTGATATTATTATATTGTCACTGTGACGCGTAGACGTATTATATATTATATTATGTTATATTTTTCAAAGAATCTATTCCTATATTATATATTTAATTTTATCTTCAAATTATTTACTCCGATTTAAAAAAAATAATATATATATATTTATCATTAGATTATTATTAACAATTGTCCTACTATATCACACTAGGTATATAATTTTCATCGAAATATACGTATATATTATAACCTCAGTAATTCTAGTCTGAGATAACGCCAAATAAGTATTAATGTAATTATACATATATAATAAATATATATATGTATATGTATAATTTAGAATATATTTTTAGGAAGTAAATAGTATCGTATTATAAGTACCTACCTATAGATAGGTAGCTAATGCCTATCAATATACACGGTATATTATATTTGTTTTTGTGATCCTTATAGGTAATATTCCATTCATAATATTATTATACATATTTATATTTTAGGTACTATGTTATACGTTATATAGATACCTACTTCTAAGTATAGGCATTAGACCAATCAAGTGTCTAAATATTTTTATTTTATAAATTAAATAATTTCACCAGTTCCATTTATTTCAAAGACACGTAAATTATATATGAAGTACTTATTATACTACGTACTTATCACAATAGCAGAATTAATAATTATTATTCATTGTTGTATCTATTTCAGTATTTCACTATATGATTACGAAAGATTTATTGTTAAATTATATCTTGACATTTTTTCAACTAAATAATTAACACTATAATATGTACCTATTATATTTTATCATTAGTTTTTAATTTTAGTAAAACTAACGATTTAAAATGATTTAAATGGTTGAACTATATAATTATTACACAATTGTGCCATGTTGGTTCATTGGTCGATAACATTACAGTGTCAGCGCTTGATTTGGAAAAAAAAATAGTGAGGGCACTCTGATGAGTGATGAATAGAACTCTGCAGATGTTAATTCGATGAAAATGATTTGGATATTATGAATACATTATTTAAATTTAAAACGATAAATATACACTTTTAACTAAAATTATCTCTAAAATATGATTGCCAAATTAGTAAATATTGAGTAATAATTATATCATTAACACTTCAATCACAAATACAGTAATTTTAGTTTTTAAATAATAAAAATACACCTAACTTTGGCTATGAAAGATCTAATACTGATCCACTAGAAAGTAGATAGGTACCTACAATTCATAACCACAACCTAATATAACTTGATAAATATGACTAAGTACAATATGTGATTTACGCTGTAATGTACTCCACCTCTAATATTACCAATATAGGAAAACGTTTCATACTTCAATTTACAATAATTAAATACTATTTACCATATTATTCAATAATTATTTATTTCAATATCTTCAAGACGGGAGTTGATAAAATAATTATTTTTACAGACCTAAAAGAAGTATTAAATAATCAAAACTAAAATATAAATATAATTATACATAAAATAATATGTATTATACCTTATTACTTACTTACTTATAATAATATGAAAATATTTATTTATTTAATGTTTTCCTGATATCATATCTTTTTATTATTCAATATCAAATCGAAAAAATTATGAAATTTTTAAATTAATATAATACTAAACAATGTAAATCAGAATTTTTTTTATACATGCAAAATCTGAATTAGAATCCCATTGAATATTTTTATTGTGTACTTTGATATATTTATCCCGTTTTTCAATTTATAAATGTTTTATCCTTCATTGTTCATCATTATGAACTCCATTATAAATAAATTTAATAATAACTATACAATAAACACATTTAAATTATTATTATAATACCTATACACTTACAAAGCAAGTAAGCAGTTAAAACATAACTATAGAAATCTATAGCCTATAGAGTATAGGTACAGGTATAAGAATAATAAAATAAATAATAAATAAAGATAAACTATAATATTTAATTAATATAATGTACAATGTTACCAGTTTCACCAATAAATAATTGTTTTTTTGCCGTTTAGCATTACAATTCATACAATCATTCTATTGTTCTTAGAAATTCAGATAATTTTGGCCATTTATTTATTAACTTATAACACGTTTAAGCTTTTTATTGTTTTATAATGGTAGTGCACTTTCAGAAGACCAAATGTATATTCTAAATCTTAAAATTGTATACAGAGTACCTATAAATTAAAATTAAAACCAATTTTGTAAAATTGTTTCTAATATAATATATATTAAAGCACATTAGTGAAAGAAAAAACATTTAATTTATCTTTTTTACTTTATTAATTAAATATCAATTAAAATAAATGATTAAATAAAAAACCAATTAAAATGTACAATTGATATATGGAATCAATGTAACATTTAAATGATACAATATTATACTTAAGTAGGTATTTAAATCAACTATGACACTTCAAAATATTGAATGTAAAAATATCACTTTGTTTTTATATGTTAAATATATTCAAGTGTATTATCAATGTTAGATTACTCACATCTTTAAACTAAAATACACTTTAGTATACATAAAATCTAATAATTAAAAAGACTAAAATTATTATTAAATAAAAATATATCTTAAATGTCTGTACATATTACAAATATATCTACATTTATATTATATAAAATTGCGTTAGAAAGAACACACAATACAATTAAATTATAATAAACAAAATAATTTACAAAGATATTATTTAAAAAATATAACTAATTTACTTTTGAAGTTTCCCTCTTTGGACATGATTTTAATTAATTTGAAAACATTTAAATATACAAAAGTACATAAAATACAAAATGTAATAAAATTTGATTTACTAAAATAAATAAATGTTTCAAGTATACTATATTATAAAATATTCATAAAATAAATACTTAATAAAATAAAAATAAAAATTAGTATTCAGAGTTAGGTATATATATGCTTATAATATGTCATCAATATTATTAATAGAATATAATTTACTCAATTAAAATAGTTACAAGAAATTTTTCAAATTTGATTTACATAAAAAGGAATAACAGCATGTAGGGCAAAAAATCAGGATTCACTCGAACTAGTGTTCCATTGGAATGATAATCATGATTCATGTTAATTAAATTTTAGTAACTATGAAGTTTAAAATGTAATGACAATTAAAATAGATCAAGATTTTAAATTTAATTGAATTTGCACAACTTAAAACCAGGGCAGAATAAAAATAGAATTTAAGTTATTAAAAGCTTTCTATAAGAATGTAGAAAAAATTAAACTCAGGTCTTACATTTTTTGATATTCTTTGGTAGTTTTAAATAAATAAATACTTACATTTTTATTTTAACAAAAATGTAAATAATTATTTTTATTTAATTTATAAATTATCATAGTTACAATATATATATTTGACTAGATAAATTATGATCATGATTTTATTTAATTAAAAACTACCCTGAACTTAACATTTACTAAAAAATTTTATTTTTTATTTTTTTAAATTACTTTTAAAAATTATTGTTATGCCCAACTCTGATGGTACTTGATTGACTGACTAATTCTAGTTAACTAATTTAATTGACTAATGATGACTTTTGTTTTTATGATAAAACACTGTTATTATTAGTATTTACACCACCATTCCCTGTGCTACTATGTTGAACTTGTTGATGATGGTTTTGAACACTTCCGCCACTTGATGAGACAGGTGTTAATCCTGTGCCACCATCCATGAGTGAATCAAAATTCAATACTACTACACCAGTAGAACCATTTTCAGATATTTTTTTATTATTACCAAAATTACCATTGTTAAGTTGCAATAAAGTAGTGGGCCGTCTTCTATGCGGCTGTTGCATTACTGAAGTAGGAATAATATTTATGGAATCCTTTGAATCAATTTCGGTTTTTATAATAACATTATCTTCATGCTTTATTATAATATCATCAACATTATTACTATCATTATCACTGATTACTATGTTTGTACTAATATTTTGTTGTAATGGAATTCCCTTAATTGATGACAAATGATTACTTAATATAATGGGTTTTGTTTCAGAAATTTCATTTGAATCTAATATTGTAGCTTGATTTACAGATGTAATGGAATTTGACAACTGTACATTGTTCATATTTACAGCACATTTATGCTGTGCTAACATCTGTTGTAAATCTGTTTTTTGTTGACGAAGGCCTTCAATTTCAACTTGTAATCTCATCCTTTTATCTTCTAACTGCCCAGTTTCCTAAACAAACATAATATGATAAAGTTAATAAAGAGTATACAATATAATACTATTACAAATCTATAGAAAAAATTATTTTTAAACCAAAAATAGTTTATTTTAGAAAATATACCTATCACGAAAATATAAATATTTTAGGAATCTGAAAATTAACATAATAATCACATTTAAAAATGATTCTTATAAATAATAAGGATATCACACATATATTTTATATTGATGTTTCTTGTTTGTCAATATGAAAACGAATATACTCAAACAATTAAAAATTTTAGTTGGAACTATGGTTGTATTTACATTTTATTATTTTCAAAATTAAAACATTGAAAAATGTTGAACATTAAATTATGTTTTTATAATTTTTTAAACATGATTTAAGTTTCTATATTAACTTAATCCAACTGTTGCCATTTTAACTTTAAATAAAATATAGACAAGAAATGTCCTATTTAAAACATAATATTTTGAAGTATACCTCTAAAAGTTCATTTGTATGATCCATTCTGCGTTTACGACAACGAGCTGCCGCCAGCTTATTGCGTTCTCTTCGGACCTGGCGACGTTGTTCTTCTTCAGCTGACATCTAGCAAATATAAAGCAAAAATAAATAATCTAATTGCACAAAATATAAATGAAGCTATGGAATATTTGTTAAAAATAGTACCTAATATTATACTACCAAATAATACAAGAAATATAACATGAAATATTAAATAAATAAGAATTTAACTCACCATTTTGTTGTCTTTATTATTAGTCCGACGGCCACCTCCTGAACTGGCTGTATTATTCTTAAATTCACTTTTAATACTATTTTTTGAATTTGATTTGTTATTTTTTGTATTTTGTTTGCGTGTCATTTTACCAGAAGTTGTATCACTACTATCTGTTCCATCATCAGCTGCAGAATCATAATCATCATCACCTTCTTCATCATCTGTAAATTGTCGTTTAGTTACACTGCGAGCTCTATTCTGAGGCCTTTGGGTAACTACTACTCCTTGCCAGTGTGAAGATGATGTTGAAGTAGATGAACCTTTTGCACTAAATATAGAGCTTGCACCAGAACTGTTGTTATTGTTTAATAAAATTGTTGAACCTATGTAAAGAAAAATCTATTAGTTCACTAATTTATTATATAATAATTAACGAATATAAATAAAATATTTTTGTGAGATCATTTACCTGATGATTGTTGAGCATTAGGGTTACTGGAATTGATTTGCAGTACTAATGGTGGTACAAAACCAGCCTGCCTTGATGCAGCCGTTGAAAAAGAATTATTATACTCATTACGCTGTTGTTGGTTTAAACTATTTTGATGGTTTTGTACATTATTTAGACTAATATGTTGATTATTAAGGCTTTGAAGGCTAATTGTTTGATTGCTTAGATTCTGAATAGTAACATGTTCTTGTAAATCAGTGCGATCTGAAGCTCCTAAAGTTGATGTGTTTATAGTAGAACATGAAGACGACACAAGGTGATGCAGGTCAGAAGCTGCAGCTGCAAAATTTTCAGATGGACCAGGTGACAAACTAGCTATGTCAGCAGCTATAGTACGAAGTGTAGTTGGTGTTAAAGTTGGTGTTGTACGTGTAGGTATGCCACCACAATTGAGACCATCCAACTAAAAAAAAAAAAATATTTTTATTTAAAAAATTGTATACCAAAAGTAGTATAAATTACATGTGTGTTTGTTTATGCTAATTACTATGGTGTAATACAATTTATTAATATTACACAAAACTCAATTTTGAACTTCAAATTTAAGTCATAGTTTTCACAGTTTTATACTCTAATAAAATTAAGGCAATGTTTTATTCAAATTTTGTAAAATAATTCTATATCTAATTAAATAAAACTTCTTTATTTCCATTAAAAATAAATTATTTATTATTTAATACAAAAAGATTTCAATTATTATTTACAATTTAAATATATTGTTATTCTTATTAGTACAATTTATTTAAGTAATTAAAATATTATATAAATAGGCACATACTAAATTATTTAATATCTTAATTTTGAAGTTTAGAAGATTTAAACCCATTATTATTATTATTGTGCATGGGGATATAAAGATATATACTGTTAAGTCTTTTATTATTATTATTGGGTTTTTTTTATTAAATAATTATTTATCTAACCATTTTAAAAAATTTAAACAACTGAAATGTAAGGTTAATTTACCTATACATAAATATTTTTTAAAAGGAGAAAAATAAAAATAAGCATATCCATTAAAAAAAAAAAATATGGAGTACTAGTTCTGATAAGATGAAAATTACGTAGTTAATATTGTGTTGTAATTACAAAAATATACTTGATAATATTTAGAGCTTTCAGTTATCTATTTGTTTTACAGCTATACGAGTATTATACTAATTAAATGTACAGGTGACATTTTAAATTAAAGATTTAAAAAAATCATGACATTTTTTAACCATGATATTTTGATAAAAAGAAATTTTATAATTTATATTAATTACTGAAAAATGTATATTTTTCGTATTTAAAATTACTAATAAATAGTAAAATTCCTACTCACCTAAACCACTTAGAATTTTCGAAAAAATATATTTCCCAAACACACTTTTAGTCACAAATTTCAATAAATAAATGTATTATAGGAATACCTAATAGTTATTACCTATCGATATAAATATTATATCTACTACAAATTAATGAAACTTAGAGAGGGCACGAAAATGTTTTTGTTAAATTTTTCTTAGTTATATATACGCATAGACATAACTAAAAGGGGCGGCTTTTTGGGTAAATGTATATGCTTATAAACATATTAGTATTAACTTTATTTTTACCTACATTATAAAAATAATACAATGTTTCATATAAACGAATAATCATTCAAATCAGTTGTAAACACAAACAGAAACAATAAATAATAATAATCTAATTAAAAAAAAATTACTATAAAACATTTTTAGGAATCAGGCTCTCCTAACTTAAAAGACTAGTTACTCCTATGTATGTATATACAGTATATACTATATATATAAAATGTCATTGTGAATTCAAATTAAATATCTGCGATAAATTGTACTCTATTCAACTTTATGCCCCCTCCCCCCCAAGCTTGGATTAAAGGAGGCCGGGGGCATGACTATAGGCTCACAACGGATATGAAACGATAATGAGCCCCTGGCGAATAGTACTTTTTTTTTATTAAATCAGAAATATTGGGATATAATAATAATAGTATATTTCGTATATCAAAAGAAACATGTACAATTATTTATACAAATAACATTATTATTTTTGTATTTAAAAAAATAAGAAATAAATTTATAAATATAAATTTTTTTTTCTGAAATATTTTTATTTATGGGTCATTAATATTTCGATTATGGTTATGGACCCAAAGTTATATTAATCCAGTCTCGCCCCCCTCCCCCATGTGCGAAACTTTTACAGCTTTCTTTTCCCGGTTCTGGGGTCGTTGTTGAATACGTGAATCGCTTTTACAGTAATACAATAAATAATTTCAACTTATAAAATTTATTATATCAACCTTTTGCAAGTCGCTAAAGAATGAAGACGTCGTGGAGGGCGGCCGTTTGGTCGTGTCATCGTTTAACGTAGTATAAATGCTATAACTAGCGTCTAACTGCATGATTTGCCAGCTACAAGTGCACAAGCCTACGGGGTCCAGACAATCGCGGCAAACGGACGAACTCGAATCGTTGTAAATATCAGACGAAGGTACCATTTGCGCGGGTTGAAGCATAATATTTTCAAAAACGAATCGACAGATATCCGTATCCGCTCTTTGATCGCCAAGTTAACACAGTACAAACACACACACGCACGTGTCGCGGGGTAAATTATTATCGCCAAGCGCAGTCAAGTCTCATGGAATCTGACGGACGGATAAACCACGTTACGATCGCGCACACATGTGTAAGGTCGACACGGAAGACGATAAAGCTACAGCGGGCGACTATCGAGATGAGAGTACACTGAACGACTGAAAACTTCGCGCGTAGTATAAGTATAGTATTGTCGTTGTGACGCGGCGGGTGGAGAAGACGAGTGTAGGCAAAACGAGATACTTCGAACGGAGTGGGAAAACCGTAAAGTGGGCTTGTACGACGGCGACATTTCACGAACGATTGAGGAGAGCGCAGTATATAGGTGGTGGCGGTGTACCGGCGAATGGAACTTTGCGTGCATACTACCACTACTATAATACCGATGTATACGGTACCGCCAACACTTGATCCGCCGCCGATGACGCGCCCAGTAAATCGGGACAACCGCAACTGCGTGACTCACCGGCAAACGGATTTACGTCACGACGACACGATCCGCGATCGCTCGTCATCTTGTTCCGCAGATACGCGCATTATTAACATACATAATATACATATATATATATTATTTAAAAAAACGGGTAATCGAAGCCGCGAACATACGCATAGTCGGCAACAACATTTTTTCCCCCAATATCCTCGGAATCGTGTATGAGTCAGTGGTAGACAATTATTAGTATTATATGAGTATATAACATAATAATAATGCGTATGCAATACCATCGCGAGTGGCGTACACGATAAACCGGTAGTAAGAATAATGATAATAACACGATCAACAATAAATTTAATAATTTAAATTTTAAGTGCATAATATAATATTATATAGGTATTATATACATACATGTTTTTTAAATGATTACATAACACTATTCATTTTTACTTACATAACAATATGTAACTTTATTTTTGGTTATTTTTTTTTAAAACACGTACGCGAAATACGTAGGTACGTACCTATAGAATTCATAACGTAGTTAGTTTTATAATATTGTTAGGACTGATCGAATGTTGACGGATATTAATACATTATAATGACAAGTCTTTTAATAATATATATATTGAGTTTTACATTACTGCAATAGCGCAATAGTTACCGATAGTTTAAGATTTTTTTATTCGTGTTCATACATACAATGTCGATCTATTTAAATGTGCCTGGTTAAATATAACCAAATTTATATTTCAATTATTACTAAATACTTATATACTAAAAATGTCGAGCCTGTAATTTGGGATAAAATATAAGGATCATATGACAATAAATATAAGTCAATTATTAAAAATATTTTAATATTCCCTATTTGTCAGTAATTTACTTAAAATATATGAACAAAAAAATACCGAAGAAACATTCAAACATGTTGTGATTAACCTTCTAACTTAGTGATACTGATTATCTATAGAATATAGGAATTTGGAAGTGATTCAAGATTCATAAGTAGAGGTTAATAAACTTAATTGGAGAAGTTGAAGCAGTAGCTTTATTATTTATATTAATAAAGTATATTTAGGTATATGTTATACTTTTATTAAATGTTATAATTAAATTTACGCGCGGAGGATTAATTTCATATTTGGTAGGACTTACTCTCGGAATCTTGGAAAAAAAGTCCTACAAGATAAGGTATTTGAAAAATTATACTTGTAAATATTATTATACAAATTATGACATAAATGTAAAAGGTAATAAAACATTATGAGTACCCTAGCGTGTTTGGTTGATTGGAAAAAATAACAAAAATAATTGGAGGTTTCTTTTATCAATAAAAGTATGATGGAAACAAAATCTAAATAACTTCGATCATTTCAAATATCTATAAATAACAAAAACAAGGAGAAAAAACATTTTGAAAATTATATTATTCCTATAATTCCTAGTAAATCCTTAAACAAAAATATTTAATGAATATTTCAAATCTACATTATACTGTTAATCATTTTTGAATTATAACAACAACAAAAAAATCAATTTTATCTAAAACAGGTGTTACGTTTTTTTCCCAGTTATTTTGAAAAGCAAATAGTAAAAAGATTTTACATACATTTGACACATCCCTCTTCCAATCAAAATTCCAACTAGAACAAATTTCTAATAATAAATCGCCTTCAAAGTTTAAAATCTAAGTATTTTTACTGACGAATAAAGTTATAAGACAATGAAAAAATATACTTCATTGTAAAATAAATACATTCATCATGTCGCTCAAAATCTAAGATATAATCACGGTGGGATTTTTATCAATATCTTGAAATTTTAAAAGTAATAATTACATAATAATTAAAAACGAGTAAACGAATGAAATTTAATCATGATTTCATTTAAAACAAAAATTAAGTAAAAAATACTTTTTTTAATATTTAAAAACGCCAATTGTATTATAAATTTGTAAATTAGTATTTTCTTAAATTTGTTTTTACAAAATAATATAAACTTATTAAATATAAACAACAATTGATTATTTTCATGCACATTGTATACTTTGAACAAGGTTATCGAATAATTTCTAGTATAAATATATAATAATAATATAATAAATATATTTAAATATTATTAAAATATATGTAATTATTAAAGTTACCAATCCATAAAATGTTTGTATTTGAGTTGATTATTTAATGTGAGACATTATCGTAATATTGTTAAATAGTTTATCATAATTAATGACCAATGATAAAGTTATCTCTTCGCGATGAAAATACCAATTTACTGAATATATATATATACTTTTATATTAAAACAATATCATGAACTCGTGATTTAATTGTTAAAAATAGTAATAAAAAGTAATATACATGCGAACACATAAAATTAATTTGTTATAAAAATATTTAAACATTTTCAAACAATAAACAAATAAATAAATATAGTAGGCATTATAGTTAGACATATAACGATAAATAAAATTTTCTTAGGTTCAACAAATAGGCAGGCGATAAAAATTAAATACGAATCATTTTTATATTCTTGCCAAAAATAATGTTCTATAATCTTTTACGTATCGATCTACAAATATGAAATGAATTAAAACTAAATATCATTGTAATTTAATGTACGTAATGAAATATATATATATATATATTTAATAATTTTAGCTAATATAATAAACTAAAATTAAAATATAATAAATAAATTACCTTCAATTTTACAATTACATATATTATATTATTAATATCGAGTGTGTTATGTATACTTATATAGCCGACCAAATTATTATGTTTTTGTTTTTAATTAAATTTTATATTTTAGTTAAAAGCTTTTTTTGTAAATATATGAAAAGCACTACTATTATAGAACTTAAAACTCTCAGCAAAAGATAAAAAATATCGTAAACATATTTTCATATATTTTTTTAGTTAAAGATTGTAAGATTTTAAGATTTCTTTTTTTATTTATTCAACTTGAGTTAATAAAAAAAACTTATAGTACATTTTCAATTTTTTAACTACTGGCATATGAAGGCGTCAGATATTACAAAGCGTTAATCTACCGATCAAAATCATATTTTATATAGTATTTATGTCTTTGATTAAAGCTGTTTACACACTACACGTCTTAGATGTTAGCGTATACGTTTTAAAAACACAGCGTTTAAACACCGCAAAATAAAACTATTGATTTGCATACAGGCGTCACATTATCGGGAACGGTACGCGGTCGGCACTTTTAAACGTGCGTGTATAATTTTAGGTGGTAAAACGCTCAAGAAAGAAACATTTTAATGAATTTTGTGACGTAAATGTTTTACTCATGGGTAATTAAAAAAAAAAAATGGACGCTTAATAGAACACTGATTTTTTAACTATGTCAACAATGGACATACTGGTAATGAATTAACAACTACCATAATCAATAATATAAGGCATTCGAACAATTTAGGAAATTCACGAATTGGCTGAAATAACCAACAATAAAATTTATATTAATAAAATAAGTAGTAAGATTTCCTTCAAATTCCTTTGATGATTTATGACTTGGAAGCAAATATTTAAAGAATAAAAATAAAAAAATATGTAAGCTAAAAGTTTTTTTAATGTTAAATTTTTTTATTTTTTAAATTTCAACTTCAGTATCTTTTCTGATAAGAAAGTGAATCTAGTTGTCCCTTTTTTATTTTATTTGTGTGTGTGTGATGGGGGAGGGTATAAAAAAAATTAGTAAAAATTTTCGGATATTTTTCCTAATGATTGGTAGAAATAATATAATTTGTAAAATCAGTTTTTTGATAATATCAATTTTCTTATTTTGATTTAATTTAAACACAAATACATACTAGACATTTTTTCGAATATTTAATTGTATGTTAACATTTTTTACACAAGATGCAATTTACAAAATATTTTGATTGAGATATTTATAATTATCTAAAAACTTCGATTATTTTTAAGTATTGATAAAAATACTTATGTTCGGCCAAAAAGCTAGAAAAATGAAAACAAAATCCTACACAAGTCGTTCTTTTAGAAACTTAAAAATATTAAAATATATAGGCACAATGTGATTTTTTATAAGTATTTTAAATTAAAATTATGATAAAATCCAACAATTTATGAAAGAATGTGCAAATTATTTTGTAGCTGTAACAATTTATAAAACATTTAACAAGTTTTTGTTAAAACTTGAAAATTTAATAGAAGGATCCTCATAATAGTAGTTCCTACTGATACCCAAAAATCTTTCTATTGATGTTAATTTCTTTTGGGATTGGAGACCTGAGAATTTTACGTGTACACATAATTTAAGTCAGTATTAAATAAAAAGTTAATAACAATAATACATAATATTAAATATACGTATATATATCTACTATTACAATAATTAATAATTTAATAAATGCGATATTTTCGGCAATAATTAATTTAACCTATTGTATTAATAAGTACTAAAAATTTCATTTTAGGGATATAAATTACTATAATAGTGATATAAATGTAAAATATATACTTAGTATATAATAATTTTGACAAACCATCTTGGCTCAGAATCGATTTTCTTACGCAATGATATATTATCGAATTTAAATTTAACATATCCATTATTACAATGACCAACTCAACGTTGAGACATATTCAATACTATTGTTCAGCAGAGCAGTTAACTAGTTGTTCACTTTTTTATAAGTAATTTTATAATGAAAAAATAAAACAAAAAATATTGGTTCTAATTAAATTTTTTTAATTTATTTGTAAAATTGAAAATATTTGTTGATTAGGTAGACGTTCTTTTTATTTATTTTAAATGCATATTAAGATTAAAACAATACAATATATTATATCTATTACAATAAGCAATAAAACGTTAACTTAATTAAAGTCTAAGATATCAAGTTTAATTTTAGAAGAAATGTTTGATAAAATAAATTATTATTTAAAAATACTACAAGCAGTCTTTCTGCAATAACAATAAAACAATAAATCGAAATAAAATATAATGTATAATTAATTTTCAAAGTTTTACACTAAATCTACTAAATAAATTTGGTGTAACAGTAATTTCAGAGTAGAGTGGTCAGTTAAACTCATAGAGAAAGTTTTTGTGATACCCATTAGCCAGTGGCATTGGTGACGGGAAATACCATTATGACGAATTCATTATTGACGTCATGGGACTTCTCTCCCACCAATATCAGTATTTCGTAAATTTAAATAATATAACTACTTATACTGATATTACAGGGTCGACTTTGTATTATGTTTTTCAAAAAAATATTTAAATTTTTAATTAATAAACAAAAAAATAGTTAACCATATGTTTTTGAAATAAAATTCAACTATTTAATATTTAGAAGTTATTTAAAATATTACGGATTATATTATTATAGCGTTTATTCTTAATAGGGTGTCACACATAAATTTTTTTTTCTCACTGGCCCAAACACGATAGCATAAACAAACTTTTATATTTTTATAATTTTTGAATAATCTTAGAGCGAAATCACCTTAAACACAAAATGTATAGAAAATAATATTTTTGATGGAATAATATATTATCATTTATCTAAATATGATTTTTTTTTAAATGAATAATAGGTATTAATTATTTTTATTTTTAAGTCATATTTAAAGTAAAATTATTAATAAAATATAAAACCGTTTAGCCAAAATCTTAGATACATTATCCTCTACAATAAATTTTTGTAATAGACAATTTTAAATTCTGTCTATGTTGTGCATCAATGAGAAAAAATAGTGCTATGGCAACTACTTAGAACCTAGTATGATTAATTATGATAATCATGGCTGATTTTAGCAAGTATACCTACTCAAAAATGTTGTTAATATTTATTTAAAATCACTCATGTTTAAACACTGAAATTTTAATTATTTTAATAAATTATATATAGAAGCACAAATTTCAAGCACATATAAATTCATAACTTTATGATTAATATTTAAAATAATTTGTTCCAATATCAAGTAGACCTAGAGCTAACCTTAGGCAGGAAACAGTGAAGCTCCTGCCCTAGGTCTCACATTAATGAAATGAAACTCTGAGGTCTTGCCTGAAAATAATTTACCCCGGCTTCAACCTGAAAATTTGCTTAATTTTTAGGTATATTATAAATAATGTTAAAACTCTTATTGCAAATATTGTGTTAAATAAATACATGTTAACCAAAGTAGTGGTGGTTTATGCCGATAAGATATTAGAACCAGTGGACTATAGCTGCATTGGTGAGTAATGAGATGTTTAAATATATTAAATAATATTGATGTTAAAGACATTTTTAATAGTATTAAAAATAAAAGTATATCTATAGATATTTATATTATTAGATAAAATCCCATATTTATACATATTTTATAGTATACATAGTTATAAATATATAAAAAAATTTTAATTTAATATTATATTTTGTTTTTATTTGGTGAAAAATATGAGTTGTTTTGTTTAATAATCATTTATTTAAGAGCAATGTGTTCTATAAGTCTTAAAATTAGTATGCATTTATACCCTAAAAAATCATTTAATATATAAGCAAAAATACATTTTTAGGGCTGATCAAATAGTTTTCACAGTGAAATTTTTTTATTAGTAGTCCCCCAATTTAAGAATGTACATATTAAAAATAATATATTAACTTTATGTTGACTTGTTAATCAAAAAAATGATCATTATAATGTTTTAAATATATTGTAAATGATACAATAAATCAGCTATTAATTAAATTTAATATTTAAAAGAATATTAAAGATTTAAGTAAGAGTAAATTAGTATTTAGTTAACAACAAGGTTAGGATTATATAAATTAGTATGTTTGATATCACTCTACAAAGAATAATAAAAGTAAACAAATTATTCTAGGGTAATATATTCTCACTTAATATAAGTTAACTTGTATGTTATTTTTTTTAAGAAATAGTGATAAAAAATAATATACTTACTAATAGCACTAAACATATTTAATTAAAACAATGAATATTTGCAAGTTTTTCAAAAATGTTAGTTATTCATGATAACAAATACAATTTAGTTCAAAGCACAAATAAAAAAATAGAGATTAATTTCATTTTCCCAATATATTTATTTGGACTTAATTTTCTTGTTATGAATAAAGATAAACATATGACCAATAAAATAAATTATGCCTACTGAATTTATAAAATGTATTATTTAAAACATAAGTTAAGTAAATAAATATGAAAATCCAAAGTGTTATTCAATTTCAAAATTACCTATTAACAATTTATTGAGAATTCGGTTTTTATCAATATTATATAATAATTAATAATAATTTAAAAATTCATTAACTAAATCAAATACATATTATGTATAATTTGAAATATTGTTTTTCTAAACTTGAATTTATATCATACTATTTAGTACTTTATATGAACTTCTAAAATCACAAAAAAGGACAGGAAAAAAGTCAAAGAAAAAAATCATAAAAAATTGTATACAGAATAAAGAACCCACCAACCTACCAATAAAAAAAAAGAGTCAACCTTCAAGAAAACCCATAATTATTTTAATGTTTACTTTTAGTTAACATTTTATTTAAATATAAGACAATTTAATAAGTTAAAATTTGTTCAAACTAGCTGATGTATCAATATTATTTTTATTAAATGAAGTTTATTGAAATATATAGTCACTAACACAGATACTTAACCATTTAAAAATTAGTAGTCATAAATATATACACATAAAGACATATTATGTTACCTAACATTTATTTTGCATTATATTATGATTTAGTCTTACCCATCACACTAAACTATTTTTTATAACTTTTTTAAAAGTATAATAATAAAAATGATTTATTAAGCTGCAAAAAATATGAACACTGAAGCAGTCTTGTTTTATTTCTAGCTCTATATATTGTTTTCAGCCACCATATCATAAGTATAATTAAATATTATATTATCAGTTTATTTTAATATAAGTTAAAAAATTTATAGAGCTATAAATATCTTGATAATTTCAAAATAATTTTATGTTCCCCATTTAGCATTTATCAATACTCTGATATACTGTAACAAAACTAGACAATGGTCATATAACATCATTAATTTTATTTTTTAAATAGGCTTACCTAGTTTAAGGATTTCTAACGTTTGATTACAGCTACAGTTACTGTATAGTTTATTGATGTGATTCTATTATTTATTCTACTAATATTAATTTATATCATTATAAAAAAAGAAATTAAAACTCAACACTCATAACCAGCCCATATTTTGAGTAGCTTACTAAATTTTACTTAGTAACTCGCCGGACCAATCTGGCCCTATTTTAAATAAATAGTATAAAGTATATTCCCATTTCTTAAGTTTAATTTTTGAAATATGATTATAAGAACTCTATTTCCTTAGTTTAACTGATAATAGGAATAATAATAAAAATAACCAAATTTATATTTATTAAATTAAAATCAACTAAAACTTATTGTATAATAAACATAATAGGTTTATTAGTATCACAATTATTTTTTCGAGTATGATAATATATTTAGAAGTAATATTTTAGGACATTACTTACGGCTAAAATGGTGGTAGCTACTGATGTAACAGCTAAATTATTATTACTGTTTGACGTAATTGAAGAAAGAGGAATTGCAGGTGGTGGAGGAGGTAGAACAATTGAACCAGATGATGAGATTGTTTGATGTAACAAATTTGAAGAATTTTGTAGTTGTCGATTTGAAAACATTGTTGATGGCCTTGTAAGTTTAACTATAATCAAAATGTGAAAGATAAATACTTATACAATTATTTTATAGAACACAAAGTACATTTAATTAATTTAAATAAATCAACTTCAAATAATTTTTTTTGAATATTTTTTTTTTCAATAGATAAATATTAAAAAATAGAAATAATTTGATAGTAGGTACTATACGTCTGTCGTTTACCTGGCAGATTTATAATAATTGAACTTGGAGTTATTTCTCTATTGATAACGAAAGATGATCGTGTTATCACGATAACATTTTAATGTTTATTATACTTGTATTGTATTTATATGTAATATCAATTTAAAAAATATAGAACAAAGTTAAAGTTTGCAAATTACATTACTCTATTATTATAACATTATATAATATCATGTATATCATGTACCGTATGGCGAGTACCTACGTATTTAATATAAATAAACTCCGATACAATATATAGGCTCAAATGCTTAATCAGAAATTAAGTCCAAACACTTGTGAATGCACGGATAAGACAAATGAGTCATTTGTCAAAATAATAATATAAGTATATACTACCTATACTTGGGTATGACTTTTGTCAAAAAATTGAAAAAAAAAAAATTGCATAACATTGACTTACGGGCGTACTTAGGTGCCCAGCGACTTGATACCGCGTTTTGAGGCGCCGACCACTCAAACGAGTCGGTGGTTAAGAAAATTTGACGTTCACAAAAAAATTATGAAAAAGAAAAAAATTAAAACCGAACAGAAAACGCGATAATAGTATTGCGCGTTCTAGATGTTTTCCTGATGACTCATTGCCCGGCACTACGTAGTGGGGCAACAATTTTTTGGGTGGCAGTTGTTGAAAACGGTGTTTGGATAAGTGGGGTGAGAGCGACGTGTTGGAGTGGTACGTAGTAGTAGTAGTAGTAGTAGTAGTAGTAGTAGTAGTAGTAGTAGTAGTAGTAGTAGTAGTAGTAGTAGTAGTAGTACTAGTAGTAGTAATAGAAATAGTATAGTAGCAGTAGTAGTATAGTAGTAGTAGTAGTTGTAGTATTGATGGGCGTCATGGCCCGCGCAATAATATGTCGGAGAGGAGTAACCATAAAATGACAACCGGAAGGGACGCGCGAATTTACAGAGTAGAGTCAATATATTGTATAGCCGCGTTTGTTAGCTTGTTAGCTGCATAAAAAAATAAAATAGGTATAATAGGCAACTATACTTAACGAGTCAGAGTCGAGTGGTCGACAATCAAAATATCGTCAAATTAAAACGTATATACCTAACCTAACCTACACGTGATATGTCAATAATATAATATCTATTATTTTAATTGTTAATATAGTTTATTTGGTACTTAAAAGTACAACATTCAATAACCTGTGGGTATACATCATTATTCATTATACTTACCCATCTACATACATGATGTAAACGTATGCCCATCATAGGCCTACTCGTATATGAATAATACATGAATATTGTTATTGTGTCTTTTTAACATGTATAAATGTATAATAATATTATAGAAACCTATTGTATACATATTTTATACTTGTATGTTATTCGTCTCATATCTGCAATATAAAATATTACAATAATTCGTTGTTATAAATTGCAATTGTTGTATAATAAAGATTATTATAATATAGATATACGATTTATCTATAGTATAAGTACGTGTTTTTGATACATTCATGTTTCATCTATAACTATTAACTAATAAGTAATAACTTAGTACTTTTGACTTATCATAGTCAATACTTGATTTAACCTAACTAAACTTTTAAAATTTATGTTAGTAAAGCTCATTGCTCATTAGTTTTACTTGTTGAAGTTCCTGGTGTCTAGACTCATTATTTTACAATCGGACAAAAAGTTCAAGTACACATATACTACTAGACTTTAAATCCGGGAATACAAATTATTAAAATAAATATTCAATATTTTATTTGATTAGTATTACTTCTTTTATGCCCATGTTATTGCCACTGTAAAAAAGAAGGAAATTCACAAAGTATATATATCGATTCTATATTTATCACGGTTGTGGGTCTATTATTAATTTACCATGAGACCCAGGTCTGTACTGGCCCAGTGAGGTATCAGAAGCTTTTCCAGTATATCTCGTTTATATAGGGTATCGTCAATTAGCGCCCCGATACCAGGTGATTTTTATTTTTATTTTTAAGCATTTAATATTATTCAGTTTTCC
Organism: Rhopalosiphum nymphaeae; assembly: GCA_036289425.1. Lineage (NCBI taxonomy): Eukaryota > Metazoa > Arthropoda > Insecta > Hemiptera > Aphididae > Rhopalosiphum > Rhopalosiphum nymphaeae. Next base: position 13,123,563 of record JAZAQC010000007.1, on the reverse strand, counting down.
ATCATATTATTTAAAAAAAATTGTTTATAATTAAACTAATTGGCCTTTTATCATCCAATATCCTTACAATCACACGTATCAAAAATTATCGAATCTCTTGTATTAGTGCGATCCAACCATCTATAGCAAATACCAATTATATTTAAAAATGAACAGCATTATGTTGGCTTTCGTTTTTACAGTTAAATTACCTATGTAAACAATATGGTACTTATACATAAGTATATTATTAAATACTATCTATTTTTAATCTTTTTATACAAATATAAGAAAAATTTATGTGAGATATTGTATTAAATTTTCTTGAACAATTGAATAATAATTTTTATTGACCTTTATAGAAAAAAACTAAAAACATTAAAAATTTGTTAACCTATGAATATCTCACTAAAAATGTTTGAATTTTATTTTTAACCAAAATTATTATACAAACATTTGATGATAATTTCAACTTTTTTTTTGAAATAAAAATAAAATATCAAAAATTGTTTAAAAATAAATAAATGTACAACTTCAAATCCTCATAAAAAATTAATTAAGCTTTTCGGTAGAATATTTTTTCATATATAGGTTACTAACCTATAGGTAATATGTATACTAAAAAATAACTTTTTGTTAAGTTTTAATATGTTTTAATAAATTTTTGTAAAAACAAAAAATTGAAAAAATTTCATGCATTTGTAATTACTTTATAATTCATGCATTTGAATTTTAATGCTTAGGTATATAATAATATTGTGATTTTCGATCATTTTTAGTTTGAAATTAAAATAATGGCTTGTTTTAAATTTTCAAAAAGTTCTATCCAGCGAATAATTTTTAATTAAAATTGAAAATAATTGAAAATTGTTCATAACTAGCTCAAAAAGAGTTAAAAAGTTTTGAAAATTGTATGATTAATAAAAAGTAATTACCTATATTAACATTTAATAAGAATTTAAAAAATCTGCGGTTATTTATTTTAGCGAGTTATACCAAAAAAATAAAATCGATTTTGTTAAAAAATTAGATTTGCGTAAAAATTCCTTTTTTCGTTTTATTTTTATTTTTCAAGATTATAAAAAAAGTACAGGAAATTTTTTATTTAAATTTTTCCAAAAAAAAAACTAAATCAAATTTGCTATTCAAAATTACAATATTTTTGTAAAAAAAAATTCATTATAGAATCAATACAATTAGCACTTCGCTCAGAATCTGAAATTGATATTGAGGTATTATAATTTAATAGATTTTATATTTTTTATTTTTTCCAATAATAAAATGTGATCTGCAAAAGATAACTGAACAAATTTAATGATACAATTTACATTACGAAGTATAACTAATAGTTAATACAGGAAGGTAGAACTCATAAAAAATAATAGATCATAATTCATAATCTACTAATTGTTTTATTTGAGTGTATAATATAGAGTAAAATATAAAATACACTGTTATGAATGTACCAACATAATAAAAAAAACAATTTTATTTTCATAAAACATTTCATTACAATAAAATTCATAAATATTAACCATGCAAAAATCAAATTTAGGCATTTCTTAGGTATCTTATGGGTGACAAAAAATTCATGAGGTACATTGTTATGCAATATATAAACTACATTATATAACCCATATTAATTTTTGACTTAATAAGTATAGTATTACAAGTAATTTATTGTTGAAATTATACTTTTGATTTAGGGCAGTGTCGGTTTAAAGTTTATGTATAATATATACTGAAATTCAATAAAATACTTGATTCAATGAATTATATCATAAAGCTCTTATTCGTATTCTTAAAAAATCTGAGTTTGGAGAATTATGTCTTGGCTTAAGCCTTATTTAATGATAGGTATGTTAACATTTTTGAATTTTGTTGTTATATCTATTAACTTTTAATTAATTCTACTTCTTAAATGAGAAATGCATACATACACACATAAATATTAATTTTAATAAGGAATTAATAAAATCACATATTTATTTCAATAATAATAGCAAATTGTACATTTATATAATCGCACATACATACAATATAATATATAAACAAATATGACTTTAAACAGCTATATAATTTATTACCAAGACATAATATCACAAAAAAAAATAATAATAAAAAGATTACAAGAGATTTAGATATTATAATAAGTCTTTTGAATACCATTTAAATATTTATTTTAAAGAAAAGAATATATACTTATAATATTGTAACACTGTTCTTTAATGTTAAAAAAAAAACCATTAACAATTATTGCCAGTGTAATAAGTGTTTAAATGTCAAATAAATGTACTTATTGAAAAAAAAATAATCAATTTTTTACTTTCAAATTTATAAATAAAATAAGTATAATATAAAAATAAACTTTTCATTTAATTTCTAGTTTTATGTGAAAAATACTATATTTGATACAATTTGAATGTAATATTTTTGTAATTAATAAAATAATTGAGTGAAAATCTCAAAATAAAATATCATGATTGATGTGATTTTAAAATAATTCACAACTTTAACAATAACATATTTAACTTGTAATCTAATCTGAAACAATACGCCTACGTTTTTTAGTAAAATTGACAAAGTTACAAGTGTTACAAGTTGTTGATATTGTAACTTTTTAAATTTGTAGCTGCACTACCGACATTGTTCTCAACATCATCTCCAGCATAATCTATGCTATTATTATCAAATGGCTCATTATTGGAACGTGTATAGCTAGTAATAGCTACTAGTAAAACCACAATGATTAATACACAAAAAAGAATTATTGTGACAATTCTTGTAGTACTATTATCTTCTGCTTTGTTGTTTGTACTAAAAAAAAAAAAAATTAATAGTATTTTTAATAATTTATAATATACAAGCTAAAATTTATTAATAGAATAATAATGTATAATACTATAATAGCACTTAACGTAAAATTATTATTAAGTATTAATGTGGATTTTTAAATATTTAAACATGTAAACTAGTATACTATTTTATTTTTCATACAATTAATTAATTTGCTTAATAAATAGCTAATAAATCGATGAATTTTAATCATGGGTATATGCTGTACTGTGTATGCATGTAGATGACAAGTTGTATGTTTATGAGAAATATTTTGATCCAGAACAAATCACTCAATATTGCTATAATTGGGCGAAATGCTCGTAAATAATTTAAATGAATATCAGGAATCAAATACTGAATTAACGTTTCTTATTTAAGTAGGTTATTTATTTATTACTAATACTTAAAAGTATAAGTACATTTTAACTGTAATTCATAGATCGGGCATACAATAAAATACAAATAATACTAAATTGTCACATAAATATCAATATTTTCTTTTAGTATTTAACTACCCAGAAATGCTTGTTTAATTAATGATGACAATTTATATGTTTCTATTGTAATAAAACATTCAATATTTTTTTAACATTAAACATTTAAAATATTAATAGTACAGTGAAATCTCTTTATAACGAAATTATTTACAACGAAAAACTTTATATAACGTAAACATTACATAATAATGGTTGGTTTGCTATATAACACATTAATCAATTCATTCTCTATAACATATAGTCACTATCAATAACAAATCAATATTTTATGTTTCATAACACAATTTACCTGTTATCGTATTATAAATTATAAAAGTGATCAGCAAAAATACCGAAATTTCATTATCTACTTTTAATATCGATATTGAATATGTTCATTTTATTAACGATGTAATTTCTAACAAAAATTTTGTTTTTTTTTAAACCCTCTCTATTACAAAAACTCTTTTTAATGAAAGAAATCTCTTGGTCCCTTCAGATTCGTTATAAAGAGTTTTCATTGTAATAGTAAAAATAATCATAAGGTAAATGTTATTAAGAAAAGTACTTTTCTTAGAATTTCAACAATAATATATTACTTAATTATTTTCTTCTTTATTCCTTACTTTAATGTTTATTCTATGTAATAAATTTCTAAATAATTATTTATTAATATTATTAATGTTCATTTTCTTTGCACATTTAAATTCATAATTACTATCTGTATTTACTATCTATTAATTAAATGTTACATAGATTTTTAAATCATAAAGAAACTATTAGAGTTATTTAAAGATTGATATATTATATATTTATTTCTAATTTATACTGTTTTTTTATTCAGTCAACTGTAACACTTAAATTCCTAAGATAATCACAATTAAGAGGACGTCATACCCGCATATGTTATCTTCGTCTTACAAATACGTAATATAACAAATCTACGCTCAGTAGAACAAATTTAGCTCTGTTAGTTTAAAGATTAGAGCAAATCAACCTATTATGAAACTTGATGGTAAGAAAATTTTTTGTGTTTTTGTGTTTATGTAGTTTTGGGTTTTTTACAATAGTTTAATTTTTATCAAGTTATGCGTATATAATATAGCATAAATTAAAAATGCTCATAACTCACTTAAAAACTGAATAATTGTAAAAAACCAACATACAAACATAGATAATGTTCTTACTATCAAGTTTCATAATAGGTCGATTCACTCCAATTTTTAAACTAATGGAGCCAAACGTGATCTGATGAGTGTACATTTTCCATGTTGCGCACTTGTAAGATGGAAACAATACATGCAGGTGTTGTGTTCTCTTAAGAGGATATAATATATTAAAATATTATTTACTATAACTTTTGTATAAAATTATAAGTCAGACAATTGTAAAGACTACTGTTAGAAAATTCTCCTTATATATCTTACCCACGAAAATATTGCAATAGCCGTTGGTAACTTAAAGACCAAGACTGATTATTAAACTTTTTAGGTCTATATTTGCCACTAGGATCTTGTTGTTCATCATGATTCAAATTATTTTCATTATTTAATAATGGAGTAATGGACGTTATCACATGTCTATTATTCAAATCAGAACTTTGTGCAATTGTTGTCATATTAACAGATGAACATTGTTTTTGCTGTAGTAGTAGTTGTTGTTGTTGTTGTTGATGTTGCAGCTGTTGTAATGTTAATGCTGAATCTTGACCTAAAACAAATGATAACTTATTTTTTAATATAAAAATGTTTAAGTACCTTTTAAAATTACATAATTTGAATAACAAATAAATTTCTATTAGCAATATTCAAACCGAAACTTTATCGAATTAAAGTTTTAAGTTTTGTACATCTATATTATATAATAGGGAAACAATTGAGCTATTTTTTATGGAGACAAGATGTGTGCCAATTTTATTTAATAATGCATGCTAAGTATAATTATTATGTTTTACTTATGTCTATTGTTAAATATTTTAAATTTAGAATTATATCTTAAATTAACATATTTTTATATTTATATTTAATTCAAGAATAAATATACCAATATTTTCAACATAACATTTTTTATTTAATAAATATCATAAATCATAACTTGAAATTAAAATTATTATAACAAAAAAAATTATGGTAGGGATATAATAATTTTTATTACCACCTACAACATCAAGAAACATTTTTGTGGTTGTCTAAACAAAAGAATTTTATATTTTTATGTATCATCTACAGAAATATTTGTTCCTTCAAAATTAAGTTAATGCTTTCACATTACAAAAGATTATTATGGATTATTTTGTAATAAAATAATATTTCATTATTAAAATAAAATAAAAACATATTTCACTAATTCATAACCTATTATCATCTTCTACATTCCATAAGAAAGTAATACTTTTTAGTTACTCCTACTAAAAATAAAAATGTTAACTAGCTCATTATAATTCAGAAACATATAATTATAATAGAAATAACATAAACTTCAAAATTGTTGTTTCATTTTATTATTTTATATTATTTACCATAGTTATTGTTAAAGTGCCGATGATGGATTGGCTGATATATTTGATTTGTATTATTACGGTAGTTAATAGTTGTTACATCTGGTATTGTGTGTGCTAGTTCATAATGATTATAATAATCAATGTTACTATCAGCTAAATGCATTTTTTCAGCTAGTGTGATTGGAGATTTATTGTCTGAAATAATGTTTATTTGAGATGTGTAGTTTTCAAATTGTTGTATTTCTTCATCAGATTGTTCTTCAAGTTCATGAAGTTCATCTTCAAGTAAATATTTTTGAACATCATTCACCTTTTAAAAACAATTATAATTTTTTATTTAATTTACATTTAAATGTCACATTATTATTTATTACATACATTTTCATTTGTAATTAACGCCTGGCCCCACCAACTGCCATTGTCCAATAAATGTTTATACAACAGCGATGCAACAGGTGTTAAATCATTGGAATCAATTCCTGAGTTTTCATTAGTAACTTGCGATTGCTCTTGTTGTTGTGTCCATAATTCCCGATCACATGATGGACATTTCAAAATATTTCCTTCTTTAAATTGCTTCTTAACATAAGATGATAAACAACGAGTATGCACTACATCTGTTGATTATAAATTGAATAGAAACATTTATAAAATAATCGTTGGTCTATCATAAATAAATTTTAAATCATTGTCAAAACAGTAAAACAATCTCATTAATCTAGATTAATTGGGGCTCTGCATTGTTTAAATAATTAAAAGTTCAGATTAAACAAAATAACCAATGAAATGAGCCAAGATAGATAATTGAATACTTTGTTTAGTAAAAAGAATATGTATTTTAAATTTAAGAAATACAAATGTTTTGAAACCACAGGATAAAATAAATAACCGATAATATACCAATAATAATTCTTTCTGATAGCCAAAATTTAAACCAGCTATAATAATTAATGTTAATATAAACCATAGGAACTTAATATTTATTAATATTAATTGATTTTAATAAATCCGGTATGAAAATAATAATAACCATGTGTCCATATCTCATACACATGATCAATCTATCTTAAGACCCACCCATATTTATATGAACGTGTTAAAATAAAAAATCTAATGCAAAACAGTATGAAGCTCTATAAAAAAAACAGAATAATTAGTACAAGACAGACTTAGAACGTAGAAATTAAAGTATACCTTTACACTTAACAAGCTTACTGATTTAAAGAAACTGCTGAATTTTGAGGCTTTTTATACGATAACATTAATAATAAGTATTATTAGCTGTCCAGATTAAACAAGTCCAAATTAATGAGGTCTTAGAATAGTTTTAATTTAAAAATGATATATTATTGAATAATCAAATAATATAGGATTATTCTAAGAATTTAATAATACATTTTAATTTAGCTCAATAATTCCAAAACTTTTTTGTTGTGCAGATTACTAATTTTGTAAAACAGTATTGATCAATAACTTAATACAATAATATGCAAGTAAAAATTAATTGGGGTATTAATTATGGCAATATAGACAAATATAATAAAAGTAAATATGGATATGTATTGTTTTCTAATACAATATAAAATTTGCTAATCATTAACCACATTATCTGTAGCCCATGGGTGGGGAACTGCTGCCTTTTATTATAATATGCCCTATTTATGACTTGAAAAGTTTTATACCTTTAATATTCTAATTGTATACTTACGATAGCATAAAAGGCGTATAGGAGTTTTTGTATTACTTCTAGAACCATTAAAATGAACTGTTGAACTGTCACCTTCTTTTGATGTTAAAACAAATTGTTTTTGACAAACCGCACATAATGCAGCCGCTGTAGCCGATGATGATGATATGCCACCACTGGCTTCTTTCAACCAGGTTGTATATGATTTAACTGTACACTAAAACATGGTTGTTATTAAAAATTATGATGAAATAACCAGAAAAATCATGATTATATTTTTTATGATTAATTACTGTAGTATGGTTGTTAACGATGCAATGCTCACAAACATTGACACAATGATGAAAACAAAAATGGCTTGTAGTTTTGCGCTTTGGACATTTACAAAGACCCATTTCTTAAGATAATACTACTATGAATGTGGTTGAATGTTAATATTAAATTAGGAAATCTCAACTAAATGCATATAACATTTTACGGAAAATACATACAATTAATCAATAAATAAAATGATCTGTACGAATTTATAATAACAATGATAAAACCTGAAATGTAACTGAGAGATTGGGACTAATCGAAAACAAAATAACATTAAACGTAAAGAAATAGTGATTTATTTTAAATTACACTGAATTAAATATTTTTAAGAGATAGTCATAGTATTTAGTATTATAATATTATTAATTAATGATGTAAAATGTAATGAAGTGTAATTAGTGATTACTATTGACAAGTATACCAAAAGATTACTGTTTAGGCGTTTTATACTTTTGTACAGTGTAGTCAGTGTACACTCATGTAAATGGGTTCGGCTCAATAATGATGATAACAACATATCAATGTTTTGCTGAAATCCAAACCGATAACAGACAAAATAATAATATGATAAAATATATTTTATATTGCATACTTAAGTACTACACCATCTGCACCATTAACTATAGACAAATACTATAGATAGTAGATACTACTGATCTATAGTATTTGCTATAGAGTAGTCGGTTAAAATGACAAAATATCTAATTTTAATAAAGTTGAACAAAAAGTGCAAATTCATGTTTTTATTGTCAGATAAAAAATCCGAGCACGTATTTCAAATCGTACAAAAAGTTTAGGAATACAAATTATTAAATTCAAAAAAATGTTAATTTAATAATACCTACCTATCTAGGTAATTAAAATAAATAGGTATTTAATTTTGTTACACAATTATAATTAATAATATTAAGTATATTTTATAATATTGTAATTAATCATTATCAATTAATAAGCACATAAAAACAATATTTTAATTTTTTGAATTGAATAATTGTATTTTCGGACTAATATTTTGAATTAATGATTGAATGATTCTGAGCGGAGCGATGATGTAGTAGCATCTTTAAAAGATATTTCTCATCGTGTATGTATTCTGTTGTCTGAGTTGTGTACTTGTGTACATATTTATATAGAAGAAAAAATACTACAACTTCGAGAATGGTTATTAGTTTCTAACTACTGTAATTAAATTATTTAAAGTTAGTACTTTTAGTAACTATAGTCGTCCTTCTAAATATTTGAAAATACATATGTAGGCACGAGATTTTATGTATATTATATTATTAATATTTAATATAGATGTTTTTGAAATTGAAAAAATATACAAATATCAATTATTTATCAGTTTCAGATACAATTTAAATTGTTTTTCCAAGTACTTATTTCCAGTTAATATTAGATACCGCATGAAGTCATGATATCTATAGTTTGTTTAAACTCTTAGTAAGAATTAAATGTAGAAATAATACGATTATAGTCATTACTGGCCATAGTTTGGTCGATTTTGATAATATTGTTTTCGATTGATTTTATTATTGTCACGATTTGTGTTTGAGGTTCCTTCAAAACAGAAATCACTACATGTGTAGAAAAATGATTACTACAATTTAGATAAATGACAATGTCGTTCAAAAAATCGTTCTCAATCGTTTGAATATAAGGTAAAAAAATATTATTTCTTTGATTTGACGACAATCGTTTTCAATCGTGTCATTAAAAAAGTAAAACGTTCTCAATCGTATAACTCCGCAACTAGTTTTTTCAAAAGATTGTATTTGCTGAGAGCTGAGAACACTTCTTATTTGAAATCTTGTATCGAGGTTATTTTATCAAAAATAAAATTGAATTATATAATATATACATTTTAAAAAAAATGTTCTAAATAATTAACATATTATTTATAAACATTACAAAAAGAACTAAAATATTTTGAAAATGATATGTCTACCTATAGCTGTAGCGGTTTTGGAGGTAACTGAGTAAGACAAGTGAGAATAATGAGATACCTAGTAAATACGAGTCGATAAATTATATATAGGTTATTTACAAATTTACGATGATAATTAAAAAGCGTTTTTTATTTACTTTTATGTCTAACGTGGTAACGTCACTTATAAGTATACTATAAAAATAGTGAAAATGTTTAAAACCTCAACTTTGAGAGTATTTACTAGTTTCTTAGGTTTCTGGTGATATATTAAATCTAGTTGGTACTTTTTAATATTTTCCATACCTACGTAATTTTTACAAACAAAAAAATCTAATAAATATTAGTTAAAACAAGAATAATAATTCACAACACTAATTTAAGACGAAATCGGTTTTTAATTTATGTACTTATTACAATTATATTTTTAAGTAAAATATCTCGAATGTTTAATACAGGTTTCCTCATCGTAAGTTATTCTTTGACATAATTAAAAATATCTATTTTCATAAATGTTCAAAATTTCTATGAAATTTGTTCAAATCGAAAAACATAAATTATATTGTATAATAAAACTTCATAATATTTTTAACAGTTTTATCCTAATAAGGCTTGAATAATTAATACAAATTCTTCAAAAGTTTTTTTTACTTACATTTTGTATGAGCTATTACAATTTTATATTATTGTATGTTCACTTATAAAATAATAATTTCTTTTGTGACGAAGTTGATACAGTTGTTAAATTTTTTTAAATCAAATTAAACGCTAAATAATATTTAAACCTATTTTTTAATTTCTTTTTATATATATAGATAGGTATAAAAATATATTTTTTTAATATTGCCATCAAATCAGAACTCTATTTGACTATTTATACATGAACTATTTACCTTTATCACTATATAGCGACAAATATGTCTGGTAGTATCTTTATCAGCAATTTAAAATAAAAGAATAAAACATATTAAAAATTGTAATAATCACTTGGAATATTTCGACATATTATGTAATAATATACACTATAATGTATGAAGACAAATGTATGTAAACTAATTGCATTGTATATCTGTGAGACATGGACACGTGATCTGATGATATTGATCGAAATCCACACTTTATTATTTATGAATATTGATTATTTAATAAGTAAGGTACCTATATATTGTCTCAAATCGCAATCACAAAAATGAAAAAATAACGGTTACCTACATTACGCGTCTGCTTTTTAGCGGTAGGTATAGTGAAAACAACACATTTTTATGCCCGCGGAACTTTATGGTACCTATTGATATTTTAATAATATTAATATTAGTATTTTTATATTATTATTTCTCATTTCTCTCCTTATTTGATTATTTTCTATAATCTTAATGCACAGACTTGTTCACAGTGGCGTAACCAGAAATCTCTCAAGGGAGGGGCCCTTTTTACCAAATCATACATTTTAGTATATTATATTTAATATTTAATTAAGATGTAACAATTTAAGTACGTATATTAAAAAATGTACAATTTAATTCCTATCTATTATTTCGATCAGTTTTGTAGTTGCATTCTCCTGGCAGAGTTATTTTTGAAAACTTGTGTTATTTCCTCCACAGTTACATTTTCTTCTTTATTTATGTTTGTCAAAGTCAAGCCAATCTTGTGATATTGTTGATCTCAGGTAAGTTTTTATTCTTTTATGAGTAGAAAATGTGCGTTCTAGAGTGGCAGAAATTACTGGTAGTGTGGACTGTGGAGAACAACTGTATAAGTGTTTTAATGTTCGGAAAAAGATTGTACGAACGGTTCCAGAGAAACGGCATAGTCTAGATACGATAATGCATTATCGATTTTATCTTTTGTTATTTATATTTTACTCGGTATCACAAAACAATGCGTATTTAGATTTAACTTTTTTTATTTTGGTTTTCATATCAAATCATTATTTAATTATTCATTATATAGTATAATACGAGTCATGGCCGTATCCAGGATTAATTTTTGGGGGGGGGTTTCATTATAATATAAAACTATAACATCATTTTTAAGAATTTTAATTTAATATAACCACATATCATTGTTTAAGGTACCAATAATACAAGAATAAATTAACTTCATTATTCCAAATACATAAGTTTTTATTTTTATTTATATTGTATATTTTAACAACATTTTTTTTTATTAAATTTATAACAAACCAGAATTTTTAGAGTAACATCATTCTCCTCGACTGTTTTGCAAACCGACTTTAAGTTATCAATTATTAAAAAAACAGTTTAGATAGGATTAAATATGAGATTTTTAGATCCAAAAATAAACTAAAAAAAATGTGTACTAAAAAAATATACTTAAAAATAATTGATTGAAAAACATGTTTATCATCAAATCCAAAAATGTTCCATTTTATCTACTTATATTATATTTATAATATTATACTAACATAGTTAAATCTATGGCCCATAAAAACTGGTTTATTCTAATAAAATAACATTTTAATCATTAAAACACATTGGAGACAAATGCAATTTTAGATAAGGTCTCTGTTTTAATATTAAGATCATAGTACACTATTTATAGCATGTGATTACGTCGGGGACGAACATCGCGTTTAACGCCGTACGATTATTGAACAAATACAGACGGTCATTTCGACAATATATCGATGTTCTAAAGCAAATTTTTGTATATCACGTTCTAAAGACGATGCTCGTCCTCAACGTAATAATATACTAAACATAGTACTGTATAATAATAACAAAAAACAAATAATAGTAATAATTATTATTATTGATATTAATATTATAATAACCACATTAAACACGGTGCTTGTTTCGTACGCAAAAACGCCAAAAACAAAATAAAAATAGTCGGTTTCCAATAGTAGAAAATAGTATAATAGTAGTAGAAACACTTACTGATTTTCGCCGTGTACAGTGATGTCAGGAATCCAAATGAAGAAATAATACGCCCGTCTACCAGTTAGAATTAAAAATTATCAACGAACGTCTTCTGATAAGTTACACAAACGAAATAAAAGAATACTAAAAATAACGAAATTACACTTGTCACGAAACATTCATTCATTGTTGTGTTTATAAACCTCAGTTGGCGATACGATAACGTCACATATTTATTATAATTGCATTCTATTTTTGGTTTTAAAATTAAAAATATATATATAGATGAAAATATATTTTTTTTAATTTACGCGATGTTTAGGATTATCGAGGAAAGTCAATAAAAATATTTTTGATGACATTTCGGGGGGGGGGGGGGGGTTTGGAACCCTGACCCCCCCCCCCTGAATACGGCCATGATACGAGTACTGAGTAGTATTGTGTTTTGTGTTATACTATTATATATTTATATGTAATACACGGACCAAGGGAAGGCCCGAGCCCCTTTACCCCCTTCGCCTAAATACGCCACTGTTTAAAATCATCTAGTGGACTGTGGTCTGTGACGACTGACGACTACGCATCACGGTTGTACATTCAATCGTGCTGTGTACATATTATTTTGTATCAGCTTTGAATTTTTGATAACGTGTATTAATCCTATATCAATTAACAATATATATAAGATATCTTTTCTATTTATCTATTATTTCTATTGTATGCCGATGCCGAATGTCGATAGCGATATGCCGATGTCCCTTACTTATTAATTTCTTAATTATTTATTCTCTTAACCACGTCTGTAGACAGCGTTAAATAACTACCTAGACTGACAACCTATAACCGATGTCAGAAGTCACTATTCAGTACTCAGTAGTTGCCATTCGTTGCCCGACGCAGCCATTTTTAATTACTGAATTGAAAATTGAATTATATTAATACTACATTTATTTTTCTTCCTTTAGTAAAATGACGTCAATAATAAAATTTTATACTTTGTCGGGTGCGCATGATGAATCGCCACCCTGCTATTTATTACAAATCGATGAGTTTAAATTCTTGTTGGATTGTGGATGGGATGAAAATTTTAACATGGGTGTTGTGAATAAGTTAAAAAGGTTGATTAAACCGTTTTTTTTAAATTTAAAAATGTGTAATGTATCATCTGTTTGTAGGTATATTCATCAAATAGATGCAGTTCTATTATCTCACCCAGACCGTTTTCATCTTGGAATTTTACCGTACCTAGTTGGAAAATGTGGTTTAAACTGTCCTGTCTATGCTACTATACCTGTTTACCAAATGGGCCAAATGTTTATGTATGATTTACATCAAGTACGGTTTTAAATTATTTTTTCTAATAATATTTTTGTTTTGTATTAAACATTTTAATGTAATCATGAATATTTTGTCTTATAGTCTTTATGCAATGTAGAAGATTTTAATCTATTTAACTTAGATGACGTTGATGCTGCTTTTGATAAAGTTATACAAGTGAAATATAATCAAATCGTTTCATTAAAAGGTATGTACATTTAAATTGACTTATAGATAGAAATATCTAAGTATAAAATGGCCTATAGATAAAAACAAAAGGGTCAAGTAATCCTTTGAATGTACATATCACATTAGATAATTAATTTACTAATAACCAAACCCAAGGTTTTTTACATTTTAATAATTATAATTTAAATTAATATTTATTTTAATATATGGTATATTAGTATAATTTTAATATAAGCCTAGTACAATATTTAAATATACTAGGTACCAATATGGAAATTTTTATTAATTGACTATTTTAAATTTGAAAATGTCTACTACTTTGAAATTTTTATTTAAATTTTATCATATGATATTTATTTATTTATTTGTGTGTTAATCATATCATATAATAAAAAGATGAAGTTATTACACCTAATTCTATTAAATTACAATTTTCACCAAATTATTTTTTTTTTTTTTTTAGTATCTATCATAAATTGAATAATTTTACTTAATATTTATAAACATGCATATTATAAAATATAAAATCTTAATAAATAGTATACAACTGTATAATTTTTTGTGTATTGTTAACATAGTTATTTAAATCGGCTATATATTTTAGATTTTGAGTAACAATAAATGTATTGACTTTACAATGATGCGTTTTTATTTTTTTATCTTTGTGTCTGAAAACTCTTTTTTCTAATAGAAAAAATACTCTTTTGATCAACTTGTATACTAATTTCTTGTAGTTAATAGGTATTTTTGTAAGGTTATTATTCTTGTAAATTCTCAATTCTTTTTAAAATAATTAAAAAAAATATGAAAATTTTAATATTAGTATTGAAATAATTGTTAATTTCTTTCGTTACTGAAGCATTAGACGTTTTTACTCTGAGCATCATTTTTAATTGTATATAATTATCTTTTTGAAAATTAAATAAAAATAAAAACAATAATGATTTATATTTGATTCAAATTTTAAACATCCATTGCAGTGGTGCTTACTTAATGATGAGGTATACACGTCTCTTTCTGTACAGTAGATTGGTTTCTTACTTTTTATTATAATTTTTTCTATTATTTAATTTAGGCAAAGGAATTGGTTTAAGAATAGTAGCATTGCCTGCTGGCCATATGGTAGGTGGTACAATTTGGAGAATATCTAAGATTGGAGAAGAGGATATTGTGTATGCTGTAGATTTTAATCATAAAAAAGAAAGACATTTGAATGGCAGTGACTTGGAAAGACTTGGAAGACCATCATTACTAATATTGGATTGTTTTAATGCTGCTTATTCGCAACCCAGGCGTAGAATTCGTGATGAAGCTTTAATGAGTTAGTTTAATACTTAACTTATTATAATGCACATAATATTAAAAATATGTTTGTTTTTACAGCTTGTATATTGACAACACTTCGTGTCAAAGGCAATGTTTTATTAGCAATTGATACAGCAGGACGCGTTTTAGAATTACTGCATATGCTGGACCAATTGTGGCGTAATAAAGAATCTGGTCTTGCTGTATACTCATTAGTATTTTTAACAAATGTTAGCTACAATACAGTGGAATTCGCAAAGTCTCAAGTAAGTTTCCACTTGAATTGGTTTTTATAATTTTAATCTGATTTTGATGAAATTAATTTATAGATTGAGTGGATGAGTGATAAATTAATGAAAAGTTTTGAAGTCGCTAGGAATAATCCATTTTTTTTTAAGCATGTAAAATTATGTCATAATATGAATGATTTTAACAAAGTCTCCGAACCAAAAGTATGTCATATTTCATGGTACATTATACATTTATACATTAAATATAAATTACAATAATATATTTAATGCCGAAGAAATTAAGTAAATAATTATGTAATATACTAATATAGCTATTTTGATTGTATTTATAGAAATTTAGGTATCAAATACTTCTAAAAATATAACTGTAATAACTTTAAACTCTGAGTATAAAGAAAATAATAACAATAAATAAATAATAATAATAATAATAAATAAATAAATTTGTGAATGACTAGAAATATTAAATCTAACATTTTTGTTACATTATTTTGACATTTTCAGCAGTACTGAACACAATTATGGTTTCATAATAATAAAAAAATAATGTGACATGAGTTAAGGATAACATTTTGGATACTTTACCTAGTGTAATTAGATTTTTTAGTATAACAATTGAAAACAGAACGTTAATTTTTTTAAATTTTTGTATGCATTTATTTTATTTTGAAACACTTCATACAACTTATTCATTGATTTTTCATAGTAAACAAATTTGTTAATTGATTCTATGATTCCAACAAAGTTACTTTACTGATTTAAAATGATTAGGTATAAAAAGTATTTTTTTTTTTTTTTTAATGGATCATTTGTATTTAAAACATGAGATATTAGAGTTTTGTTTTTAAAATATTAAATATTTTTCTGATATCAGTATTTAGTAAATAAACACATTTTTATTTAATTTTAAAAATTAAGGTTGTATTAGCTAGTAATGGAGATCTCGAAAGTGGATTTTCAAGAGAAGTTTTTATTATGTGGGCTTCAAAACCAAAAAACAGTATTATTCTTGCAGACAGGTACTTTGAAAATATACTATTTATTATAAATAACCATGTTAATTCTTTCACCATTATTATAGAACTGCTCCGGGTACATTAGCCCGCAATTTAATTGATGAAGGTGGTGATAGAAATATTAAATTGATAATTAAGAAACGTGTACCATTAGACGAAAATGAGTTGGAAGAATATAATGTTAAACATAATGCAGAAAAAATGGAAGCCAGTAAAATGTAATTTTTCTTTTACAAATTCTAAATATCTATTCTATATATGTTTATGTTAGTATATAATAGTTGTTTACATTTAAGTATATTTAAAAATCTTAAATGTTATTAGTGATCCAGAAAGTTCTGATTCAGAAGATGAGCAAGAGATTATGAGAGGCATACATGACCTTCTAGTAGATGCTGATTTATTAAGCTTCAAAAAATCTTCAAAAAAGGAATTGCCACCTATGTTTCCTTATTATGAAGAAAAATTTAAATTTGACCCTTATGGCGAAATAATAAAGTAAAGTTTTTATAATTGTTAAAAAATGATTATTTAAATTTATATTTAATTTTAGACAAGTCAATTTTATTAAATTTGAAACAACCTCAGGAGATGAACAAAGTGCAAACAAACAAATTAAAATAAGTGACGAAGGTGAAGAAGCAGATTTATATGATCTTCCATCAAAGTGTGTGGAATATAAGCAGAACATTTATGTGGCAGCAAAAATTGTACATATTGATTTTGAAGGTCGCTCAGACGGAGAGTCAATAAAACAAATTGTACTTGCATTAAAACCTAGACGTTTAATATTAGTAAGGGGCAACCCACACAGTACTAAAGTTGTTTACAATTTTGCCAAAGTATTTATAGATAGTAAAGTTTTTACACCTAGAATTGGACAATGTTTGAACGTGACAACAGAATCTCATATTTACCAAGTATAAATAAATCCTTATCATATAAGATGTAATTTTTTTTAATACAATTTAATAAAATTATGATTTTAGGTACGTTTCACAGATGCACTTCTTTCAACGATTAATTTAAAAAAAGGACCAAATGGTGATTTAGCTTACTTGAATGCTAAGTTAAAATTAATAAATTGTGATAATGCTATGGAAGTTGACACTGCTGTACCTGAAAAAAGTGATAATTTGTTTTTATTTATTTAAATATACAAATTAGGACATTTTCTATTATTTTCTATGTGTATTTATAGCACCTAGAATAGATGATCAAATGTTTACACTTGAATCTTTAGCGGATCATGTAAGTTATACAAACAATAATTTATATTTTTAAAAATAATCATTGGCGTATAATAATATAATATCAATATTTAATTTGTAGGAAATTCGTCCTCGCAAAACTGTGTTTATTAATCGATTAAAACTATCAGATTTTAAACAAATGTTATCCAAACATAATATACCTTGTGAACTTTCTAAAGGTGTTTTGTGGTGCTGTAATCGTACCATTTGTGTTCGTAGAGTGAGTTAACTGTATATTGTATATTATATTAGGTATTAAATTATGTTCTTATAAACATTTTACAACAGTACAATATTAATTTTTCATGTTTTTAGTATGAATAACATATTATTTTTTGATTTGAGAAATGTTGAACAATAACTAACATAAGTTATATAAAACATTTTCATTAGAAATGAAAATTTACTCAGTAGTGAAAATATAATTCAAATAATTGGGAGGAAGATAAAGTTTAGTTTTACTTAAATAATATTTTTATATTATTATATGTAAACATTAAGAATATATTAAGATGATGCCAAGCCTCATTTGTTATCTCTGTCTTATTTTAATATTCAATCCTACATTCAAGTTTAATAATCGATCAAATAATTTTAATAATATAACTAACAACACAAAATTGATTGTGCTGAATGAAAATATACTGTGTAATACATTAGTAAACAGAGATAATTCATTATGCATGGTTGATACAAAAGCATTAAGATTACAAAAAAAAAATTATTTTTTGAAAATTAGCTCAATAATGCTATTGAGTTTTAATTTAAATTAAATTAGTAATTATTTCTTTCAAATTGTTTTATATTATTCATCATAAATATTATATATATATATATTAATAGATTTAGGTTAATGTGTATTTATTTTAATATTTTTGTTCTTTTGTAGAATTCTTCTGGAAAAGTTTTGATGGAAGGAATTATTAGTCGTCAATACTATTACATACGTAGTTTATTATACAACCAGTTTATTATAATTTAACATAACTATTAAACACAATTAATGCTGGCATTAATATTATGAATATAATATTGTACTTCTTAATATTATTTATTCCTATTTAATTAATATTTAAATTTACTACGTATTTATTTTTATGAATATCTATTTGTTACTTTTTTTTAAATTCTATATTTATTTTATTCATAATTGAGCTATTTTTTAGACTGGTCTAATGTTTGTATAGCTTATAAATATAAATACACATAATATAATAATTGTATTTCATTTTTTCATAGAACTCAATTTAAGATTTAATAATGTATCACTTAGTGACAATGTATTATTTTTAATTATATTTCCTGTTTATCATTTCCATTCTCTCATTACATTCCTTCATATAGTGTTATTAATTCACTTATATCGGCTCTAATTAAAAATATAATATACTTCCATAATAAATTATCCTGATATAATATTTCATTTTCACTATAAAGAATTATTTGATGTTTGTACTAAAAAATATCAAAATATAATTTATTTTAACATTTTAGTTTATATAAATTTAAAATAAAAAATTAGTTTATTCATATAAAGTAGCTAAATTTCAACTGAGTAACTACTGGGTAAGGATTATTCAAGGATTTTTTAAATGCATCCAACATAATAGCTAACAAAATCATTTCAAGAAATTGAGCATAAATGCTTAAAAAATAATTACCTTAATCTTTCTATATGTCATTCAAATTCATATTCATGTACAAATAAATAAAAATGTAAATTATATGTATATAAATATATAAATTGTTTGTTGAGTATAAATTTGAGCAAATTTTAATATGTAATTTAATATAAAATTGTTGATTTATTTATATATATATATATTTGTATATTCCATTTAAGTTTAAAAATAATAAATGATGTTACAAAATTATGAATAAAATGTTATTAATTAAAGCTTTTGATACGTTGCTTGGTATATTATTTTTTAGAAATCTATAATATTCAATTAATTATAAATTAAAAAAAAAATCGATGATTTATAATATTATAATTTCTAATTATTCAAAAAATTTTTTTCTAGCAAACATTTCTATAAGTTATATTATGTCCACTTTCTTCATTATTGGCTTTGATGATTGAAATTACAAAGTCATGAGACATTTTTATTTTTGGATGCATCTTAAATATATTTTTATTATTTTAAACTGAGTATGTTCATTCACCATTTATTAATTTACTGGTTGCCGGTAGGTAAGCCACTTCTAAAAAAATTTAAAACTCAAGCCAATTTTAAAAAAACATTAGCATTAACATTAAGATACAATTAAATTTTATTTAATATACTAATGTTAAAATTGATTTTATACTTACTACCTAATACATATACTATTTAATTGTTCACAATTTATACTAATAAAATAATAAATATGAATTTATTAGGGATATAAGGAATTTTTAAAGCAAAACTTTTATGAAAGGATTTAACTATTAATATAAGTTGTTTAGTGTAGTAATGCCATTGATTATAAATACTAGTATTTATAATCAATAGTAATGCTTATAATCAGATACTATCCATTTATGAATATTTTAGATTTTATTTAAATTAATTAATATCTTTTAATTAGGCTTCTACCTATTTTTTCATATGTATTTTATTAAATTGTCTGGATTTAAAATTCAAAATTTTACATTATAAAATATTACATTATAGTTGGCTTATTTACTTTTATCATCTTCCTTTCTCCTACACAAACGCAGAGATGTTCATGTTTTCATAATTTTTCAATTGTTCAAATATATACTGTTTTAAAAACTTTAAATTCATAGGCTATTCAATTCTTCATGGTAAAGATAATGTAGTAATATGACATATAGTAGTTTGTAAAATGATCAGTTTTTAATCTAAGCATATCAGTTTTTTATTTTTTGTTGACACATATTTGTTGAAAACAAAAACGTGCATATATTAATAATTATTTTATCTTAGTAAATTTAAAATAATATTTTATTCTTTGCAATAGTTATTGCATATTATATATCATATTACATTTGATTACAACAGTTTGATTTGAGGGTATAGTATAGTATATATATACTCAAAATGATTATGTAATATAATATAGATAATAGATAATATAATTAAATTTAAAACTTACGCATTGTTCTTAAAAATAGCATTGTAATTACTAATTTACATATTTTAATATTACCTACATAAATTAAAAATTAAAATTTGAGGTAAATTTATCAGAGATTATGCATCACTCTACTAGGGTTTAAAAAAAATATATTTGGAAGATAATAAAGCAAATATTTTTGTTTAAGGATTTATAATTTGAATCAGTTTATTTTCTATAAATTGGAGACATTTGGAGTTATAATACATTAATCTTTAATATCTAAAATAAAATAATTTTGTAAATTAAAAAATATTTAAGATTGATTTAAAATGTATTTTAAAGCAAATGACAAATCATCTCTGCTTAGAATCGTTTTTCATACACAATGATACCTGTTATTGCATTCAAATTTAACACTTCCATTAAAGTGACCTACTCTCCATCTCTAATATACAGCAGAGTGATACTCACTTGCCCACCTTTTTTTTTAGAATTTGAAATATGCTTATTATGTCACTGATCGCATATTTTGGTTAATCTAATTCAATTTTGATATAATTTAAAATTTCAATGACAAGATTAAATGGAATATTTGATTTATACGCCTCAAATATGTTGGATATATATGTTATAAAAATTATAAATAAATAAAAGTATAATTCCCTAAAAATTAGTATTATCACAATGAAGAATACAATTTTAATTTCCATTCATTCACACAGTTATGTTGCATAAAATATCCTTAAATTGTAATTAATTTGAAATAATTTTTAAGTTTAGACATCAAATGTATTCACTAAGGTAATAACAAGGAAAAAATAAAAACTATAAGAATGATTACATGTTTGAAAAATATAATTTAAGGTACAATTTTAAATAATTATCACAATTTATCAATAATACAACTTTTAAAGAAGCATTAGATTAAATATTTATTTTAAATCTCTAGTATATTTAATGAAATGATACATAAATAAGTAATTGTAACTTTAAGAATACAAATTTAAATTTATATTAAGATTAAATTTAAATTAAATGCACATTAATTACAAATAATAAAATATACGAGCTATTACATAGAAAATACATATCCAGCTTTACAAAAATGTATGATGTTAAGATGAATTTTAACAATATAAATTAGTAAAAATATTACACAAATTGTATATAATGTGATATTTTTTATTTATTAATAAGATTTATATGTATGGATTACATTTTTTATTTAACAAGCACATAACTATATTGATTATACTATTAAATACATAAAAATTAACTGTCTATATATATTTCGGTATGTGTAGTGTGATACATTGCTAAAAATGTAGTTTTAAAAGATATCATACCAACAAAGACAATTAAAATATATAAAAAAAAATATGTATATTATATATACAGTTTTTAATAACATATATTGAATTGCTTCATGCAAAAAATAATTTTATTGTTAAATATTCCATTTGTATTCATCTCATAGTAAATGTTAAATATGATATTAGGTACCATGTAGTTATTGGTTGAATAGCCACTGCTAAAATCAGGAAATATAATGTTCTCTTGCGCTTATACTCAACCATTACTACTGGTTGACCCACATTAGCAACTGTTGCAATTGAATTCAACTGCCATCTCATTGAAAATAACTAAAGGTGAAAATAGATAATACATATATAAATAGTTTGTCTTAAGAGTAATTTAAAAATATATTACCAAAAAGTATATAAATGCAATTCCAATGTATAGTAAGGCAAAATAAAATGCAGTTTCACCTAAAAGTAACCCAATTGGAATACAGCTTATAATTCTGTAAATAATGAAATATTATTATATTATTTAAGTTAAAATATATTAAATTAAAAGTATGATAAAGATAGTTATCATAAAAATAGTAAGAGGTATATATTTTAAAAATATTTTTAATAATAGCATACCCAAAATATTTGTATCCTGAATAAGCTGTTAGATCAAAAGCACGCAGTGAACTTTGTATATTTGTAACATATAGTGCCAATATTTCTACTAAAACCACTATTACTTCCCAAGCAAGAACACGAGAAGCTTGTACACTTAAAAGTTCTGGGCTAAATTGTCCATGTTTACCAAGTATGAGACCCAAAAACAGTAAATATCTGTAAAATAATCAATAATTTATTTGTGATAGAAAAATAAATAAAACAGTTATATCTTACGTTACAAAAGCTACAGTAGGAATATAAAGATCTGGTGCATTGACATCTGTTTTTGGTCTTGCTCGTCGACGATCATCAGTTTGTCCTGTTGATTCTAACATAATTGACCAATCCTTAAAAGCAATAAAATAAGTTAACTTTATTATTCAAAATACATTTAAAATCAATGACTTATTTTTTTGAATATTTTTAAAAAAATAACATATTTTTTTGTTACAACAGGTTAATCGCAACATTATTTTTCTGTCAGGAGAGCTACATGTACCATTCTTGGTACACTTATTGTTTTGTCAATACAGTTTTTTGTACCATTATGTACTATGGTACACGTAGATACAATTTAAACACAGGAAAATATTTCATAGCCTACCAGGCAAATACACTTTTAATCAGCCGTTTGATATCTTATAAACTTAATTTTTAGGTAAAAAAAATTAACAAAAAACTAATAATTTTAAATAATGTATTAGCTAATAAGGCATGTTTGCTGCTTTTTGGGTTAGCTTGAATGGCAAATTAACCATGTACCAAAAAATGGTATACATAGCGGTTAACCTGTTAACTTACTGTATGAGCAAATGGAAATAATAATAAACCAAGTTTGGTGATCACATAACGTGTGTCCACAGCAAAATAACGTTTTATTTCTGAACTTATTCCGCTTGTATATTTGCCAACATTTTCATCAACTACTTGTCCTAAAATTTTCTGACCATATCGCACAGTAACTCCTGCTAACAGAGGATTACTTCCAAATGCATCAACTAAATTATTTGAAGGGTTAAACATTGTTGGTTGAGTTTGTTGAGGATTTGGACCAGGACCTAAAATTATAAATAGAATTATTAAGTATCTAATTAAAAACATAATATAGATAATAATATTTAAATGGTAAGAGAAATCATGTAGATTATATATAATTTGTAAAAAATTATTATTTTAAGATTGTTTTAGATTGACCTATATAAATCTAACAATAATTATTACAGCACAACAAAAAATAATAACAACTTATAGATAAAATAATTTAATTTTTAAAAAAGCTTGAATGTTAAATATCTTTACAAGCTAATAACTATGAAATATAAAATTAAAATTAGCTATCTTTTATACTTAAGTTAAAAATGATAGATGTGAAGTAAATAAGTCCTAGAATCTATTTATAAGTATCATAATACAGGTAGTATTTTCAGAAATATAATGTATTACACGAAAAAACAATAATATACATATTTTTAAATTTGAATAAAAGAAACCTAATGCAGTGAGACTTCTGAATAGTGGACACTCTTGGTCATCAAAATTTTTTCCGCTATGTAGAAGGGGTACATTTTTGAAATTCATATTTAAGTAAATGTTTTAAAGGAAAAAATATATATGTACTGTATTAAAATGTATTATGTTTTAATAATTGACAAATTAGTCAAATAAAATATGAAAATATAAAAATTTTCATTATTCTTGATTTCTTTTTAATAAATAATAGGTGTATGCTATTTGGAGGTTTTTACATTAAAAAGTGAAGAATATGTCCTTATTTTCAAGAAATCATCTATTATTGGGAGGTGTCCGTAGAGGGAGATTACACTGTAATTGTTCATTTGTTTAAAAGATTTTAATATAAATATTATCTAAATAATGAACGGTTAACATAATTTAGATTATAGTTGTAATGTATGTACAGCAGTGGTGGATTAAGTGATTTGCTGCCTACAAGCAAGACATTTGTCAATATAAATATATTTTATTTTTTAAGTGCGGCAAATTTGCCACTTCAATTACCTGATTATTTTGACTGTAGGATAACCTGATGCTGATGTATAGTAAATAATTTTAATATAATTCATTAAAGTGATTTATAGATTTTGTTATGGCCATAATTAGTAGTCATTTTATTTAAAACCAACATAGTTACATTCAGATCAATAACATATAATTGTTATAATCTGAACAAGAATATAATAAATAGGGAAAAGATAGCATAAGTTGTATGCATAACATACTTTCTTTTTATACATTACATAATATATAATTAGTGCTTACATTCAGTTGTATAATAAATTTATACTTAATAAAATCTTATTGTATTTTGAAATTGCATAACTATAATAAGTTACTCAGGATAGATTAGGTTTAGTGAGATTGCATTTTTCAATAAAGTAAGACTATGAAGGAAATATATTTCAAAATAATAGTATAAAAGAAGAAATGGTATTGTACTAGATTAAAATTTTTGTAAATTGCATTAAATAATATTTTATAATATATTATATTATTAACTTGGAAAAGAATGAAACAGTAAAATAATAACCATAATCCTTATTTTTCAGGAAAGGTTTAATTTAGGAAATATTGCTGTCTCAATAAATCATGACACAATTAGTGCATTATACATTTGATTCCATAATAAACTTAAATTATATTAATTTTGATAATAAAGCATTAAACAAAAGAACAGTTATTTACAGGAAAATAAATATAACAAATACTAATAAACAGTATAGTATTTTATAAGAAAATATGAAAAAATATATAATTATAACGAGACAATAAGAAGCAGGAAATTAAAATTCATAATACAGGCCTGTATAAATTGAGATCCAATGAATTTGCATAGAAATTGTATTGAATTGGTGCTGCTTTTAATATTTAACTGCATGTTTTTCAAAGTAATATAGTTAAAAGTTATGTATCATATTTTATTTATAAAATGCTATTACTCGTGTACATTTTCCAGTAAATAACTGTTCTCTTTTTTATTATTTCAATTAATATAATTTTAGTTCATTATGGATCCATGTGTAATACATTCAAAAATTGCGTCTTAATTTTTTAAGTCTAGTGTGATATATTTCTAATTTAAATTATTCTTGAAGAATATGGCACAGCTCAGCACAAGAATATTAAGTTATCGTTTTATGCTTTCTCAAGTTAAATTGTTTTAAAAAATATCATTCCAAGAATATAATATAGTTCTCAGTGCTAGATCTAGGACATTTGATGCCCAGGGGCCGGGGCTAATAAAAATGAAGCGCTCTTACATAATATTAGCTATGGGAGTCAATATTTTTCATATACTTAAGAGCGCTCTCAGACCAACAGCGCCTGGGGCAGAAATACTCACTTGCCCTCCCCTCCTTGATCTGGCACTGATAGTTCCTAATTTTTTTATAGTTAGACACGAAAAACTGTTACCGGTGGAAATAATGAATATAAAAAGCTGGATAAACAATTATAACACAATATGTCACTAATGTTAAACAAAATTAACTTTTGAGTATCTATGAAATTTTAGTAAACGATCAATGTTATCAAAACATTATATTAAATTATAAAACATTTATAATTTAATTCAAAACTAGATTTTTTATTAGGCGGGTAAAATATTATTTTATGAGATTGTATTAATACAAGCAGTTACTTATAAATTTATAATATATATTATATCTATATACATATATTATTTACTGC
Source organism: Rhopalosiphum nymphaeae (assembly GCA_036289425.1). Taxonomy (NCBI): domain Eukaryota; kingdom Metazoa; phylum Arthropoda; class Insecta; order Hemiptera; family Aphididae; genus Rhopalosiphum; species Rhopalosiphum nymphaeae. Next base: position 13,096,896 of record JAZAQC010000007.1, on the reverse strand, counting down.
AAGTATTGTATTTGTAATAATTTATAGTATGGATAATCTCTACAATCTACATTTATTCACATACAATTTTACCACGAATAGCTCCATATTACTGTTTTGATACATAACAAGACATAATGAACTTTAAAATAGCTATATTTTTATCGATACAAATCATTAATAATAGTTACTAATTACTTGGTGTATAGTGTTGCCGATGATTTATGTTATCTGTTGGCACCGATCCCATGTATCCAAAATCGTTATTTCCATATCCATGTTGTGGTTGTGATGGAATTGATGTAAAGTCATTGTAATAGAATTGTTGTTGAGACGGCATCGTTTGAGATTCTTGTGGTGGAGAGTACATTGTTGGTTGGGCATAGTTGTACTGCACTTGTTGAGCAGGTATACTATTCACATCTAAACCAGGTGTTTCCATAGGTCTTCGTGTTAGACGTTTGTTGCTGCTGTTACCAGGCATAGCTAATTAAGAAAAAAAATGTATACAAAAAACTGACTATAATATAGATTACTAACATATATATGACTCACTGTTGAATGTGTTGTCGTTATAATTCATTATACTATCAATCAAACTTAGCAATATTGAATTATTTTATAAAATGGCAGAGGATATGATACGAAGCGCATACGATTATAAATAATTAAATAATATTCAAAACAATTATCGTACCAATGAAAATAATCTGAAAAATGCAAGTAAAACGACTTACAAATAAAGTCTCGTCATAAACATTTTACTTAGGTTCACGAATAAAATATTAAATTAAGGTATAACACTATAATGTTCTATAGTATTATCGCTGTATCGCTATTCGTTATCATTAAACACGTTCTAAACACATTTCAGACCAGTGGCCGCGTAAACGATAAATAAACTGATAACAAATTGTCGTCTTTGATATTATAGAGATATGAACCAGGGTATTGGTATATTGTGGAGCCGTATTTACCACTACATTAGAGTAATCATCGGCGATATTTTACAGCCAACAGGCATCTCTCATCTCACTCGTTTCGTACTTCCATACGTTACTCGTTCCTCACTATATTGGTGACCAAGTACCAGTCATTTCAATCGGTTGTTGGCTTGATCACCCATATTAGCCTATTCTCCTTCACCCCGCGCTTCTACTCGGCATTTCGGCATCAGCACACGACATAATACTGGCTCACTCACACAACTACGCGAGTTATACTCACACGGTGTGAGAGGTCTGACAGTCATTTTCGTTTTGTGTTTACTATTCTCAATTTTTCCGTTTTAAATTGTAACTATTCAGTAAACTGTTCAAGTGTTCCTTCAGTGGATGTGCAGAGAGCTGGTTCTAGCATAAGAGGATTTGTTTTTTGGTTCGTACGACGTACACACCGTCGAACCCAAAGGTAAGCATTTAGCTATTTATTTTCTAATTGCCGAAAATGTTTGTGAAATTTAATTAATGCTTTCACAGCCGTAGTTGTTATTCGCTCTCGCGACAATTTTTAAATTGCGGATCCATTCGAAATCAAATTGTTTTGTTTCGATTTAAAATTGTAGTTAATAGGAAGCGATGATCATTATATTGGCTGTAGCTATACCTAGTTGTAAACGTGTTGTGTTCTTTGGTAAATCATACTCGTTGAGGCTATACGAGGAATTTAATGACGCCATTTTTATCCTAGTCGTGTACAATAGATTTACTATCGTGCAATATTCGATCATTTTCCGTCGTTATTTTATTCATTGTAAATAAATTTAACATCTTTCGTGTTTTTATCAGCATTTGTTCGAAATGTTCGTAACAAATTGAGCGTTTGAGACAGACTAAAATGCTATTGCCCAGAAAGTGTTGTATTCTTGGGCAAGTCGTATTCACCGAGATTATTATTATTGGCGTCGACAATAGATTGACCTGGTCGAATGTCAGAGCTATACTATCTATAGTCTATCTCTATACTATTGACTATCTTCCTATCGTTAAATATTTGATTTTTTGCCGTCGTTATTTAATTAATCTTGAATAATTTTTTTTTTTTTGGACATGGAATCTTTCGTTTCGATATATTTTAAACAGCCCGCGTCCAGTTGAAAGTATTAGTAAATTCCCGCGCACGGTTTTCGGCGACGTGCCGACGCCGGTTTTTCGTCACTTATAAATTCGTCGCACAAACAGCCTAGAGGAGTAGAGTACGCGGCGCTGTTCACCGGTAACGCGTCGTCGGTCGATACATGAGTACCACCCAGCAGTCGGCACACTGCGTGATATATAGGTACATCAGAAACGACCAGACGCCATTTGCCAAGTGTGGGGTACAAACTACCAAGTAATAACTGATAACTTCGGTTCGTCAGTTGTACTATTGTAGTCAAGTTAGTCCCGCGTTTGTTTGTCTTCCGGTGCCGTTTTTTTTTTATGACTAATTGTTTTCCTCGCCGTGTCGTTATTAGTTAATATTTTAATTTTTAACAGCGGTCGCAGTCGCAACGGCATCGTTCATTCGTTTGTTTCGCAATGGCCGCCGTCTAGCGATCCGCTTGTTCATGTAATTTGACTGCGCGCGTTTTTTTATTTTTTTTTTATCTGTTTGTAACTGAATTGTTTTGAGTATTGTACGTAGCATCATCGTTTTGTTTAAAACGTTCAAATTTTCTTTACTTTCTTTACAAGTAATTACTCGTTTTTATTTTGTTTATTAATTATATTGTTGGTTTTAATATGCATTTATCATAATATTAAGTGACCAAATATATCGGCTATCACTGTCTATTTATTGTTTAACTATTATAAAATAAAATGTAATATCTATATTTTCTACATTAAATAATTCCTAGTAGATATAGGTATATACATTATAACAATTTGAATGGTACTTTTCTGTTATCCCGACTACCGGCCAATGCCACAACTACCGCTGGTCTAATTTCATAATCTAGACTATACATGTTGACAACCGTTGTCTTCAGTCAATCTCCATTGTTAGCACTGTTAAATAATAATATTAGTTGTATCTAGATCAAATTTATTATTTTAGTTATAATTTATTATTTATAATCATGAATCTTTGGAATTTACCGAATAGTGAAAAAGATGCTATTGAACTCTTTCAAGAGAAGGGTTTACTTCCAAGACACCGTCAATGTAAAAATGGTCATAAAAATACAAAATTATATTTTAGGAAAAATTAAGTTTTTTGGAAATGCACTATTAAAGCATGTCAACATAAAAGAAATATTCATATTGGTAATCGGACTGAAAGTAGTCGTTTGTCTTTTTTAACAATACTTACTTCTTTTTATATATTGCCGGAGTGTAGAAATGACCTCTATTAAATTTTGTAAACAGCAATCGAATATAAATCATGGCCTTATATTTATTATATAAATGACAAATTCATGTTAGTCGAGACTTTGAGTAGGTAGTAGAGATAATGGAATTGAGACTCGTGGTAGTCGGAATAATGGAAAAGTACCGTTTGAATTGTCGTAAAATAACATACAAATATTGATGAAGTTCTTACCATTAAGTTTCATACTATGTAAATTTACTCTAATATTAAAGCTAACAAAGTTAAATGTGAACTGTTGAGCATAGATTTGGTATACTAGTGTAGTGTTTTCTTAAGTTAATATTGTTAATGAGTAGATTACACATTTTTATGTAATGATACATTTTTTTCCTTTTTATTTTTTGGATTTTTTTACCTATATAAATTGTATGCATATCTATTGACTTTTAATTAAATTTCAGACTTTTTAAAATGTAATAAAAGCTTAACATAATATTTTGTATGAGTAGGGAATTATAATAATATATTTTGTTTACAACACATTTATTGTTTTTATAAGGAAGTAAACTTCTTGTTCATAAGCTTGTTAAGTAATTTCATTAAAATAATTATTTGTATTGCATTCAGTACTTATTTTATTTTAATTAATTTTTATCTAATACTGAAATTAATAATTATAAAATAAACAATTTAATTATTTTTTTTTTTTTGCATAATTTATAGTTTATAAAAATGTGTAGTCTATCAACAAGTTATGAGAACATTGTAAATTATAAGGTTTATGTATTTATGATTGATTTTAATTTTGCTTGAAATATTTAATATAGATTAGTAATAAATTTGTAAAGTTATTAATTTCCATCTTACTTAAAACTATTGAATTTCTTGAAGAAATTTTCAGAAGTTCATTTTTACTAAATCTTTAATTTTTTGATATTATTTAAATTTTAATCGGGTACTGATTTCAACAACTCTATTTGTAACAATCTATCCTATAGGTAGATACCTAGTTGTTTCTATCTAGGTTTATAATTTTGTTAATTTATCAGTCATTACTAGGTAGTAGTGGTGTGTTTACAGGTTAGACTAACTAGGCCCGTGCCTATCCAATTTTTATTTGACTGTTTAGTTTTTTATTATCAAAATAAAAAAGTTTCAATTAATATTTATTATTGAATATTATTATCATACCCATATCCCATGTGATAGGATAAATTTTCCCTAATAGTTATAAACACACTTACACACTACAGAACAAAACTGGCCTATCTAATTATTTTGTGTAGAATAACAATACATCAACACATTTTGTGTGAATTACTGCTAGGTAGAGTACTTGTAGCCATTATAAATCATCAAATGTGCATTTTGAAAATGCACCAAAATATGAATTTATATTTATTTTTTGTATTTTATTTAATTGGTTAATTGAATTTATTATTTTGAATTAGATTTAGTTGTAATACATGTCACAGCTTTAAGTATTAAATTACCGGTAATACATCATATCATCAATGATTTGCTATACTATCTAGTATATATTAATAAAAGTAATATATGGCAAATTAATTATATCATCTTATCAACTATCTTCAAGCATTTCTAGGAAAAATGTGTGCCTCCAAAAAGTTAAAAATCATATTAAACGAGAAAAATTAAATATAAATTTATGTTTTGGTTGTATTGATTAAAATAAAAACATTGGTAGAGAAATATTGATAAAATTAAGTAAGTTGAAATATATATTCAAAGGATTAAAATGGAAAAAATATGCACTAAACTTAAAAAAATACTCAAAATATTCGTTTATAATATGCAAAATAAAATTTTAAAACTAGCTTTGTGAAAGTACGAAACACATTTGTTTTGTACTGTGCTAATTTTATGATTGCAAAACAAATCTACAAATGTTACTAGTCTTCTGTCTTGGTTATTACTTTGATAGTAAATTTTTATTGTATAATTTAACATAATAAATATCTATTATAAATTAAAGTTTATATTTTATTTATTTATGTTTAATGGTGTTATTAATACTCTGTTAGTTATAGTAATGTATAGTTATAAATTAGAAAAATACTAATTTTATTTATAGATAAAATGGGTCTCTGTTTTCTTTGTGATGCAAAATTGTACGGTGAACGTACACGAGTCTGTTCAAGCATTACACCACATAGTAATGTACCATATCCAGAAAAGATAGTTGAACTTCTCGGAGATGAATTTGTTGTTATTGTTACCCCTGCTGATCACATGTGCAAAAAATGCACATCACTTTTGACCCATATGGACAAGTTGGAAAATGATTTGAAACTTGTTAAAAATGCAATGTTGTCGTATATACAGAAGAAATATGGAATATTGCCTCCTGATCAGGCGGTTAAAGGTGTTGAGGTTAGAATATTACCTACTTAAACAAGTTTCTTTGTTATGAAAAACATATTTTTATTTTTTATTTAGATTGTCAATGGACATTTAAAGGCAGAAGAACAACTAGAACAGGGTCAGCGTAAAGTACCTAGTGGTCTAACAGTAGGAGTTTCTCCCACTGTGACTACTGCTGCCGTTGTTAGCTCAGTTCAAACCCCATTAAAAATGTTAAAAACACAACAGCAACAGCAACAACACCAACCACAACATCATCAACAACAATCACCGCAAGATGGTGCTAACAAAATGAAAATATATAAATGCGGTTTTTGTACATTTCAATCAAAAGAACTTGGACATGTTCGGTATGTATATTATTTAATATTGATTTTAAAGATATTATTTATGCTTTTATTATAGATTCCACATGCGCACTCATATGAATAAAAAAGAACCTGAAAAACCTATTCTTAATCAATCAGCAGCTAAAGCATTAACTCCGGTAAGAAAATATTATGTTATTACTATATAAATTATATAAAATAAATTAATGATCTTGCAGTCCAAATATGAATTTTGCTGTTAAAACACCTTTATTTTACGTTTACAACTTTCATAAATTTACATAGGTATATTTAGTTAATCACATAATATGAATTGTATTTTATTTCATCTTTTTTTTGTTCCATACTATAATAATTTTAAAATATTTATTATGGTACCAATGTAGTTATTTATGATTTTTTATTCTAACATAATTTCTTTCATTTAATATAATATATCTCATTGACTATTATTGCAGTAAAAGACTACAGTTAATAATTTGTAATACAATTTGATTCCTTAGTTGATATAAATTTAAATAGGTATATTAAATATTTAAATTTTATTTAGGTACCACAACAAAAAAAAAGACTCTACAGGTGTCAAGTATGTTCCAAATCATTTGACAGCCGAATGAATTGTCTTGATCACATTCAGAAAGACCATAATCAGCCAACTGCATCAACTTCAAATGGGGTAAATGAAAAATTAAATGTCATAACAAATCTTCTCATATTTTAATTAATTAATTTTATTTTTAGGAAAGAGAAACTGAAGATTCTCGTCCGGTTACTACAACTAAAGCAATCAAGCCGGAACCATCTAAGACTATAGAAAATAATCAGCAAGCGGAGACTCCTATGGATGTAGACGATAATCAAAGAGGTAACAAACAAGGAACTGTAGATGCGGATATGATGTTGAATGACAATGTCCCTACTGAAGGATCTGCAGATACCGAACAAGAAGAAGAAGCTGAAAATGCAGGTGAAGAAGAAGAAACTGAAAACTCTCAGGACAATAAGACTGTAAAAGAAGGTAAATCCATAAAAAAATCTGAGTCTGGGCAAGAAGAAGCCACTGGTGAAGAAGAAGAGGATGAAGAAGATACAGCTGTGACTGAACAAGAAGAACTTGATCAAGAAACTCCGGACAGTGTCGAGAAAGACGTTGATGAAGACAATGCGAATGTAGAGAATAAGACAGGAGACTTGGACATAGAATCCATGTTAGCTGCTATTCATAATGATCCTACTAACAGCGAGGATTCACAAAACAAAGTTTGAGGTTTTTGTAACTAATTTAAAAGTTAGTAATCAGTTTTAAATTTAAAAGGACTAAATTATTAATTTATTATTCTCATAGGTTTTTATTATATTTTTTCAATAATTATTTTTAAGGGACCTAGCTTAGGAAACTATATTATTTATTTTATTTATAGACTAAACCAAATTATATATATATATATTGAAAGGACTAAAATAAGAAGTACAATTAAAAAATAACACTAAAAAATTGTTTGATAGCTTTTTAATAAAAAAAAATTAGTTTTTTATTTAATGCGCTATTTTATTTGCATAATCAATAAATGTGTTAAAATTTAAATTTTGTGCTGATTAAAACTACAATAAAATTTCAAAAACCCTTATGGATATTTATTACTAAAACAAGTATTATTGTCTGATATTTGTTATCTTATATTAAATGTTTAACAGTACCTAAGAAAATATTGAATAATAATTGTAATTAAGGTTATTTTTAAAAGTTATTATTGAGTTACTCTCCATAAGTAAGATAGTAAATATTAATAGTAAAAAATTCACGATATGATGGATACCAACCGCCGTTTTACTTATAAGATAAGTTCAGAAGCATATAATTATGTATGAATATTTGTAATAGTTTTGATAACATTATCTAAATCATAGCAAGACAAATGTTTAGCATGCTATAAAACAGAAAATAAAATTCTAAGATAATGGTATATAAAAAAAAATATTTATTTATTAGAATCCATACAGGTTATAAATTTTAATTTATAATTTTTGATCTATTATGTCTTATATGTTAAAATTAATTAATAATATTTAAATGATAAATTTACTCACATAACCCAATTACTATTTTAAAGAAAAGTTCAGATGCATTTAATGCAAAAAATCTTTGTTACAGTTTTAATGATTTTCATTGAATCATTAATTATAATAAAATTAGACATACTTAGCATACTGTAAAATAGAAAAATAAAATTCTAAAAGAATCTATAAAAATAATTTAAAAAGTAAAATCCAAAAAAATAATTATTTTTAGTACCTTTATTCGTTATATATTTTAGTTTATTTTTTATAATTTATTAAATCCTAAATGTATAAGTTAATATTCAATAATAATATTCAATTACTTGTTAACATTACTCACAAAAACCCAATTATTATTTTTAGGACAAGTTCAGAGGCATTAAATGCAAGAACCCTTGTCATAGTTTTAATGATTTTCGTTAAATCATTAATTATAATATAATTAGATTTAGCATACTGTAAAATTAAAAAATAATCTAAAAAAAAAATTAAAAAAGTAAAATCCAAAAAAATTTATTATTTTTTACTACCTTCATTAGTTATAAATTTATTAATTTTAGTTTATTTTTTGTAATCTATTAAATCCTCAATATATAAGTTAATATTCAATAACAATATTCTACTACTTGTTAACATTACTCACAAAAACCCAATTATTATTTTAAGGACAAGTTCAGAGGCATTAAATGCAAGAACCATTGTCATAGTTTTAATGATTTTCGTTGAATCATTAATTATAATATAATTAGAATTAGCATACTGTAAAATTCAAAAATAATCTAAAAAAAAAATTTTAAAAAGTAAAATCCAAAAAAATAATTATTTTTAGTACCTCTATTCGTTATATATTTTAGTTTATTTTTTATAATTTATTAAATCCTAAATGTATCAGTTAATATTCAATAATAATATTCAATTACTTGTTAACATTACTCACAAAAACCCAATTATTATTTTTAGGACAAGTTCAGAGGCATTAAATGCAAGAACCATTGTCATAGTTTTAATGATTTTTGTTGAAGCATTAATTATAATAAGATTAGACTTACTTAGTATACTGTAAAATTAATAAACAAAATTCAAGAAGAATCTATAAAAAAAGTTAAAAAAGTAAAATCCAAAAAAATTATTATTTTTAGTACCTTTATTCATTATAAATTTATTAATTTTAGTTTATGTTTTATAATTTATTAAATCCTAAATGTTTAAATTAATATTAAATAATAATATTCAACTTCTTGCTATTTTTACACACAAAAACCCATTCATTATTTTAAGGACAAGTTCAGAGGCATTAAATGCAAGAACCATTGTCATAGTTTTAATGATTTTCGTTGAATCATTAATTATAATATAATTAGAATTAGCATACTGTAAAATTCAAAAATAATCTAAAAAAAAAATTTTAAAAAGTAAAATCCAAAAAAATAATTATTTTTAGTACCTCTATTCGTTATATATTTTAGTTTATTTTTTATAATTTATTAAATCCTAAATGTATCAGTTAATATTCAATAATAATATTCAATTACTTGTTAACATTACTCACAAAAACCCAATTATTATTTTTAGGACAAGTTCAGAGGCATTAAATGCAAGAACCATTGTCATAGTTTTAATGATTTTTGTTGAAGCATTAATTATAATAAGATTAGACTTACTTAGTATACTGTAAAATTAATAAACAAAATTCAAGAAGAATCTATAAAAAAAGTTAAAAAAGTAAAATCCAAAAAAATTATTATTTTTAGTACCTTTATTCATTATAAATTTATTAATTTTAGTTTATGTTTTATAATTTATTAAATCCTAAATGTTTAAATTAATATTAAATAATAATATTCAACTTCTTGCTATTTTTACACACAAAAACCCATTCATTATTTTAAGGACAAGTTCAGAGGCATTTAATGCGAGTATCTTTGTCATAGTTTTACTGATTTTTATTTAATCAATAATTATATTAACATTAGACTAACTTAGCATACTGTAAAATAGAAAAATTCAAAAAGAATCTATAAAAAAAATTATTAGTTTTTTGTATTCCTATTAGTAAAATAAATTTCAAAAAGTATGAATTGTGTAAGATTGTATGTAAAAAATATAATTTAAAATAAAATAAGTATTGTATTATAAATAGAAATTATTCATTTTTGATTATTATTTGTAACATATTATATTCTAAATTTGTAAAATAATATCTATCTGTTATTAATAAATATAAATCTTTTTGATTTAAAGCACTTTTATTTTACTTTTATAATAAACTCAGAAGTATATAAATACGTATGATTTTTTTTATAACATCAATTAAATCGATAGTTGTAGTAACATTAAACTTACTTAGCCTATTGTGAAATAGTAAAATAAAATTCTGAAAGTATTACATAAAAAAAAAAAAGAATAATAGTTCAAATAAAAAACTATATTTATTAGTAGCTAGTTATTAATTATTTTTTGTACATTATTTAATAGCTATGATATTTGAAATCTGTAACTATAATAATAATGAATAATTTTATTCATGATAATAATTTAAAATACTAGTAATTTTTTGAAGATTAGTTCATCAGTATTTAAATATGAATTTTTTTGGTATAGTTTATAAATTTATGTTTATGAAGTGTGGTAACTTTAATAAAAACATATACACTGCAATAAAAGTATAATATTTTTCAATAATATAAATATATGTTTTGTATAAAAAGAAATTAGTCACTTATTGTTTAACATTCATATGCTAATATTAGATTTTTTATATGTAAGTACATCTAATTTAAACTCATAATAATTATTTGTAAGTCGAGTTTATAGTCATATGCATTAGTCTTGATCTTAGTTTTTATAATCGTTTTTCCTATTTGTTTCCCTACTATATAATAGATGAAATTTGTAATTTGATAAATAAAACTAATAATTAAGAAATATGCTATAACAGTAAGTGTGAAAAAGAGAAATATATTTGTAAAATTAAATATATAACTTACTGTTTAAGATTTTAAAATACATTGCAAATGGTTATTGTTATATTTTTACTTTTAAGATTATGAGCTTATGGTACATAAACCAGTTAGTTTTAAGTATTTGGTTTCAATAACAATTTGCCCATTTTTAATTTTTACTTAGTGGTAAAACCGTTTTTATTATTAAGCAAATTTTAAAGTTTATTGTAAGTAATCTAGTTTGTAACTAGTTGACAAATTATATTAAGTATCTTGTAATATTGTATTATACACCTTATTACATTTCTTAAATATACTTTACTCTTAACGTTTTGAAATTTTCTGTTAATTGGTTTAACATAATGTGTATATCCTAAATAAAATTAAGATTAACATAATGAATAAAATTCTAGTCATGATGGTCGGGTGTCCGTCTAGATGTTTCATAATCATAAGTGACTGACGAAGTCCTACTGTTAGGTGTATCGTTGTTTATAGTAGCAGATTGGTCTACCACTGGTTCGACAACAAACAACAAACTAGATGTACTAGGAGTGTGGTGGTTACTGCTGTCACTATCGCTGCGCATCAATGTATCTTCTTGTTTTCCATCTTGATAGCCAAAATCGTCGTTAGTTGATAACACTTCTGTGTAAGTGATATTTGATAAATTTGATGATGCAGAGTCGTTCGGCAATGGTGGTTGAGGTGGAAATACAGTGCGCACGTTTGGTTTCTCGCTACGCCTCTCTAGCCGACCCCCCGCTGTGATCGTCATTTGTTCGTCTAGTTCCTCGATCACCTAATTAAAGCGATAAAATACTTTAAATTATTGTTGTGATTGTTATTTATTTTTTTAACAATACCTGATCGGCGATTCGAACACTGCCAAACTGTTGCTGTAGTAATTTACTACTGCTACTCTGTAAACTCTCTTGACTCTGCCAGCTACTGCCTGGTAATCTGTTGCTGCTTGATACCCTCGATAAAAGTCCTGTACGAAGTAAGTTAATAATAATTTCAAAATAAAGAACATAATATATTATATAGGTTATTAAATTATGAAAATGTTGGGTGGTTTATTGGTTATTAATATTAAAATTATTTAAAATTTGATTTTTGGCTTAATTGCATGCCTACAGATTCATACAGATGACAATTTTAGATTTTAAGCGGAGTGAACACTTGGTTTGTTTTCAGCATACCAGTAAAGTGTTGGTCTTTATTAATGTGTTATCAGTAGGGCAGAGGACTTTTAGCATTTGCATATTTATTTTGCATAATCACAAATATAGCAGAGTAAGAAACAAATAAGTTTCATACTGAAACAAAGCTAATTTTGACATTTTATTTTGCATATAAATGCATATTTCGAGTTTTTTGTGTTTTAGGGCATATTTTTTCGTTCAATACTTTTATATGCATATTTTAAACAATTTATAATTTTAATATTTTCTCTCGATGTTTTTATTTAATTTAAATATTTAATATACAAGCAAAATAATGTTGAATTTAAAACGTTTCAAAATTTGAAAAAAACATTTAATTATTCAATACAATTTCCAATGTAAAAAGATGTGTTAATCTTAAACATTTGAAACTAAAAAAGTATATCTATATTATTTCTTAGAATTTCAAGAAGTTGAAACATTAATTTAAAGAAGTACCTATCTGAAAATCCATAATTAAAATAAATCAATACTTATTCTACGTTGTAAGTCTCTTGAGTTGTATTTAAAATTTAAATAAAATATATTCATTCAAATAATACAGAAAAAATTCTTATTTTCTATTAAAATAAATTCATTTTTAAATGCATATTTTGTATATTTAAGTGCATATTTGGTGATTTTTTTAGAGCTACAAGTCCTCTGCCCAAGTTATCAGGGTACTAAAGATTATATCTTGATAACTTAATAATTTAGCCAGTACTCAAAGGTCATTAAAAACTGTTATAATAACTTAATAGTTAATTAAATTTTTAGTTTCTAAAAAATAGTAAATATTTTTATTTTTTATTTACTTGTTATTTCTATAAAGTTTCTAAATTAGACCATTATATTTTTTATTATATGTGGGCTTGGTGATTTACATAAATTAGGCACTATAAAAACCGGTATGGACAAGTAAAATATCTTGATTTTACAAAATATTAAGTACCCTCTACTAAAGATCAAAATCATGCTAGTTAACCTAACTTACCTATTATGTCTATTATTTAATTTAAAATACTTGTTATTTTTGGTTAAAGAATTGTGTAAATGTATTACACAAAATAACTCTTTTTTCAATAAAAAAAACTCGCAATGATTCCAAAATAATGTTTACTTCATACAATTAATAAATATTCTTAATTGTTTTAGTTTAGATTAAGCGTAGAGAAAGGAAACTAGTATGTTCAGAATTTTTTTTATGGACCCGGTATATACTATGATAAATCCGAAGTTTAAGTTTAGGTATGGATAACGGAGATGCAAATTAGATTAATAGTAGATTTATTTCTAAAATAAGTATATATAGAAGATAATTATTTTTAACTGCGCTTGAGGACGTATAAGTACTAAGAAATAAATCTGTTATTTATCAATGGGATGGGGGTTAATTTTTAAGACTTGTGAAGCCCAAGGTAAATACGAATTTCGAGGATCAACATTGTAGATTAATTTATATAGATTAGAAAATAATTAATTGCAGTAGAGTTTAAAAATTAAAATTTCTTAATCATTTGTATAAGTATTATTAATAAATATATAATAACGAAATAAAGACACCTTTATAGAGCATTTATAGGCATAAAAATAGTAAACTTATTATCATAATATAGTAATATAGGAACATAATAAATAAATAATATTTAGGCTTCCAGAAGCGCTTTTCTTGATTTTGAAGTAAAGTTATATGAGCATTTTAAAAATCATTCGTGGGCACTTAGTCCTTAAATAATATTTCTACTTTATAGAAGGACAATTCACTGTAACTATTAAAAAACCATCGGAAACTTTCTAATTGCAATAAATAATAAATTGCGTATAAAACACGATTCTGAGAGGAGATAGCCTATATTAATACATAACCAAACATATTTTTACTATTAGTTATTTTAATATTAAGAATACAGAAGGTTCAATTTAATAGTTATTAAGGTGATACCTCTGACACAAGCGCTTAAAAATAAAAAATAATTAGTTTTAATTGAAACGAAATTCGTTAAGAATGCATTCCAAATATTGTCTATTAACATATTTTCTATTTTATTTGTTGATCATTCAAACTTTTGCTGGTCACTCTCTATTATTCATTTTTATTTTTATATCGTATTGTTACAGGGATAGTATTGTTATGGTGCTGGGCTAAGTAACTCCACATACAGACATTCGCGTATAAAAGAAGTCGCTTACCTTAGATACGTAACAATTGCTACATTACAGTTTTTTATTATAATAACTGACGATTGTTACAATCATTTGGGATAAAATACAGCTAGACCGTGCTGAAGGAGTTCAATTAAGGCAATTTTATAATTGCATGCATGTGAATATGAGTTATGTAAATATGTGTGTAGTAATAAATTGATCATGTGTGAGTAAAATAAATAGCTGAGCGCTCTCGCCGTACGTAAACCCATTAACCGAGTATTAAATTAATTTTTTTTTGTTTTTGTAAATATAGGTACTTATTTTTTTTAATAATTCATTACTAAATTAACCTATTTATCCGATACAATTTTTGAAAACATATTTGAATTTGTCAAAAAGTGTATTTTAAAACAACCGCCTCACATTTTTAATTCATTTTTTTACTTCAATATTATTATAAAGCTTTAAAATTCTTAATATTAAAAATTTAAAAATCTATTTTGAAGGATTTCTTGAGTTTATAATTTCACATTAATGGAATTGTCGTTTTAAAACTAGGTATAATGACAAATTAAAACATATTTCTAAAACTTTTATTTTATGAGTACAATAGTTAGGTATAATATTGGCATAAGATAATATGTATTTATGTATACAGATAGTTCTATGTTAGTAGTTAATATATACGGGATCGAATCTCGTCAAAATAAAATTATTTGATCTAGCACATAAATTGTAGAATGTAGGGACGTATCCAGTTTTATTTTATAAGGATAAATAATGAAAAATACAAGTATATGTCTACAACAATGGAAAAAAAGTAAAAAAAACGACAAATTTATAATTTTAATGGTTTAGTGATGGTTTACTGTGATGATTGTTAAAAATGTTATCTGTTGATTTCGTATCGGAATCAATCACAGTGAATAGAATGCCAGAATATTAATAGACAATTGGTAGTTGTAATTATTTTGGTAATTATATCAAGATATCAAATTTTAATTATAAATTTAGATGATTATATAGGATATTATTATACTATATTAGAGATTTTATTTTTATGCTTATACCTATTATTGTATAAGGAATAAGTACTATTCGTAAAAATATAGATATGTAGGGGGATAGAGAACTACTACTGTTTTGCGTACTCTAACTGTTTTCGTGATTTATTATTTAATATATATGTATATATATTTGGGAGAACTTTTTTCTTCTTACTGACCTATACGCTTCTATTGGAATTAACATTTTGAATTTTAATACCGTGTAGGAGCTATTATAATATTTAATACACTATCCTTTATAAATCAGGCACGGAATAAAGGTAGCTCGGGTTCTTGGAACTTTTAAAAAATGGCTATTGACTGTTCAAGCCACTTAGTTATCACTTGTATAAGTCCAGGTTGTGCCCTCGCAACCCATTTCCCCGCCAGGAATAAAGTATAACACGACGTATCTACGAAGAAATAAAACCTCACTCACCGTCGCCAGACAACTGAGCGGAGGTACCGCCGGTGCGCTTGAACAGATTTTTCAATATAGAAGTGACCGAACCGACGCGGTTTAGTGAACTGGCCACACTTTGGTTGTTGAGATGGTGGTGGTGATCGTTGGAACTGTGCGACGATATGGGACGGCCGCGCAGCTGACTGTTTGATCTCTTGTAGCTGCCACCTGTCGCTACGAAGTGTATGCCACTGTTCGCGTCATCGTCGTCCTGCAGCAAGAAGGTAAGATCAAAACGTGTTGGTCGTTGACAAAATGTGTTACGAAATATATCGCACATGATTAACGACTATCGCGTGGGTACGATTTTATATTATTTGTTATACGCGCGTTATACTTAATACGTGGGTAATGTATGTACGGTAAAATAAGAGTTTTGCGAATAAATGACATTCTGCCCGCCACACTATGCGCGGTTTTGACTTATCGATACTTGGCAGTTGGTGGACCCGGCACGACCGTATCGTGTTTGTGTTTAACTCGATATACGTGTCCACTGTGCGTGGTATTTGCTCGAATTGTAGAGCCTATTGACAATAGGTGATGAATTATATTAAGATAAACATTTTACTATATTAGGAGGTATCTTTAGTACAACGTTGTTATACGTCTGTGTGACTTGGTTGCCGTGACAAAATTGTGAAGGATAAAATGTGTCATAGTTTCAAAAATAAATCGAAAAATCATTCTTTTAAAATAGTAACGCAATATAAATTTTTTTTAATTTTCTAGAAATCTAATAAAGGCTATACAATTGAATAAATAGTAAATAATTTGTAGATTTCCGTGGTACTATTCAATACTATACGGGGATAACAAGAAAAACTAAGAAATAAAGTTAAGAATGATTGTTCATGATTTAAAGGTGTTCATAAAAAAAAAAAATTACCAACAATTGAAATTATTTTTTTTTTACAAACTCATTATTAGGAAAATATATTATTCATTATATAAGAATAATTTTAGGGATTAAATAAAAAATGTGTCTATAACATGGTATATGGGTGTTCTATTGAGTTCTAATTTTTAAACAAATAATAACATTTAGAAATTATTTTTTAAACGGTTTTGGGTATGATACAAATTATATTATATTTACTATGGTTTGTCCATCGTCACAGCACTTGGGCGGCATTGAATATTCCGCGTCTGCATCTGATACAGCTATATTGGCTGTCGATGGTTCGGGATGCCGTTCACGTTCTCCGGCAGCTACAGTATATGGCAATTCTGTTGGGAACACCTGATCCCAATATTGATCTCTTATTAACTCCGGATGTTCGTGATGCATTTCATCCACTATAAGATACGAAACCTAAGAGGTAAAATTATATATAATTTAATAATACATGCTTCGATGAAAATTCCGATGGGTTATTGATATATTTTTAATCGTTATATATACTTGGACATTACGATCAATGATCCAATTGACTTCAAAATCATCATCGTCCTCTCCAAATGGATTTATCAACGATTCGGCCACTTTTAGCCACCCCATGTAAAAGAAAAACTGTAAAGTAGTAAATACCGGAAAATACAAATCGATATAGTTATAATTTGCCGGATTGGATTCCGTTTGGTGTTTAAGATTTGCTAATGGCGCTACTGGTTTATCTAGCCATTGTCGTCCCATTACAGTTGTAATGAAAAATGAATACACGGCCAAAGTTACAACCTATAGGAAATAATAAATATTTATTAATAAAAAAATAGTCATTATAAATAGCTAGGTATACATTATTAATTCATGATTAAATGTTTGGTAAAAATAAAAATAAAATATTACGTTAATACAAAAATGTAAAATTTATGTAAAATTATATATTTTTAATTTTTTATAAGTTTCGTTGAGTAATTTCCTTAGGTATAATTTTATTAAATATTTTATTTTATTATTTAATATTATATGTAGATTCATGAGTTACATTCGCATTGACTTAACACTCAATAGAGGCTGAAGAAGTTATAGCCCTGGGCGCATTATTAGAACGTAAAAATGAGGACGTTGATCTTTTCAGTTATATAAAAATAATATTCATAATATAAAATTATATTAACCGATATGAAATAATGCAAAAATATTAATTCTAAGTTAAATTGAGATTATTATTGGAAAATGTTGGAATGCAATATAAAAATAGTCCCGGGACGGGCTTCAAAAATCTTACTAGTAATCCTGGATACATGGTACTTATACTATAGCTGCCATGAATGGTTAATTGAAACTGCAGAAAAAATATTGTATTAACCATTAGATATTTTTTGAAATTAAAAACTAATGATAAAAATCCAAACATATGAGGCCATCATATTAATAATTTAAAAAGTATTAATTATAGGTACATAATTATAACAAAATTTAAAGTAAAATATAAATTTTTATTTTTATAAGTGCAATGATTATTTTTGTTCTATTAAATTTACTGTTCTTTTGTTTAAATTTTTTGTTGAATATTTATTAGAAGTATTCCTGAGTGGCGAGTAATAAAAACCACGTAATTTTGTCGGTAAAAAAAATAATTATCAATTGATAGGATGTAAAATTTTAATAAAATTTACTATATAATTTAGTATTTACCGTATAACCTTTATCTACTTAATATGCAGGCTTTATATTAAAGTTATAAATTAAAAACAATTTTCAGTTACTATTATAAATATGTAATGACTAATGAGTAATGGTCAATATAAAAGGTTAATTATATGGACATATCGATTAAATGCAAATAATTTAACAATGATTATAATAATATTATAGTGTGAACTATGAATTGATTATGCGAAAAAATGTCGATTTTGAAATATATAGATGCATTGTATCTTTAGATAATATCCAATAGGCGTAATACATAATATGTTCGAAATTGTAAGGTAGTCATGTTACTACAATTTGTTTCCTCACATTAGGGTTAGGTATTACATAATCGTGTTACTAAAAACTCAGATTATATTCATTCTACAGAACAAGAAAGCAAAAAGTAAACTTTGTGCAGATTTTTACGCGGCATTAAAATGATTTAAATCGATAATACAATGAATAATTCATTATAATATCAAATTTACCTGCGTATAAACCAGCGGTACGCTTATTGAATCGTAATTGAGCAACAAACCACATTGACCGCGAAATTTATTTAACTCGTCAATAATCGTTTTTACCGCGAAATCATCGCGGATCCGACCCTCTTTTCTGGCGCGAGTCACTATGCTCGCTGCCCACACGACCGGCAACCAGTGTTTGGAGTGTCTAGGAAATTTGTCATTTAAATCCAATACGATCGTTTTTTCGTTTTCCAACAATAATCCTATGTACAACAAACAATAGTAATCAACTGTGTATTTTGCATATTATAAAACGTACATATTATTATATAAAATTATTAGAATATATCTGTCATTGTTAAAAACGACTTGGACACACTATACCACATAGTAACGAGTCCAATTATACGTACCCGCTTCAACGAAATGATCCAGTGTAGGAAAACGCTTCTTTACTCTAGGGCTGATATTAGAGAACACCATAGTCAGACCCAAACAGACGTACCGCATGATTGTTCGTCTCATCAATCTCCCTCTTTCGTCCTGCGGTTTTGTAACGGATATTAGTTTAACAGCAAGTATACCGGTATATGCAAATGGATGTAGCGTGATTTATACACGCAGTGTTGGTGTAAATTTTTCATACCTGTCCGTGAATATGCGAACTCACGTAAACTGCTATAGGATCAGGCCACGGAATTGAACAATATTGGTCCCACCACCGTTGCATTATTATGGATATGTAAAATCCCAGTACAAAGGACAACGGTATCAAGTCGCTGTATGTTTCGCAATAATCCGATATGCTTTCAAATATTCTTGAATAAAATATAATTCACACGATTTTAATTGTTAAGTGATTGTTAATGTAACTCTGCAGTCTATGCTTATTTGCATCATTTTATTTTTAAAAAAAGTTCAACATTAAAGTAAAATAAGAGTTTAAAAATAAAAATAAATTCTTACACGGATTTATTTTTATTTTTATTGAATTTCTATTGTAATAAATATATTTTTTGAATATAAACATAGGTATAATACAACTGTATATGTAAATATAAATTAATTATTCGAAGTTCGAGTATTTCCGAAGTGTTAAATATATAATTATCTAAAACATAATTGTTTACATTTTATGAAAGTAAAAATAATAGAATATCCAATGGAATATAATTTTGGTATTAAACTTGATGAATTATAGTGGGTGCAATTAATTGAACATACTAATATTAATCGTCAAATTAAAGTTTTTAGTTTCTTAGTTATTTTATTATATTTGATAAAACTCATGAAGAATATGAAAATACGTGTACGATTTTAAAACTTATTAAGTTATAACAAATTAATTTATTGCAATAATTATTTCTGTACTATAAAATTATATAATAATCCTTATATATATATATAAAAGAAGAACAGGCATTATTATGTTCCAATTTTGTGACGACCCTATTTAACTTTTTTCCAATTTTTTTTATAGAGTTGTTCCAAATACTCTCCCAAGTATCACCACGTCACCCAATTTTTCATTATTTTTTGTCTGAGGAGTGGGAGAGGGGGTTTATATTTAAAGGTTTTGGTTTTTTATCGTGTTATTGAAATAATTTAACAATTTTTAAACCGTATATCTTTAACCGAGCCTACAAGTAAATCACTCTTATTATTTTTAATTTCATTTTATTTGTCATTTCAGTTATCATAAATTAAGTTATATTATATATTATATGGCTAAGCTTTAAAAAGTTTAATTATAATACAAAAACCAATTTATATGTACCAATCGATTATTTAACATTAGAGCGAAGCCGGGTTATTTAGCTAGTAATTTATAATTTTTGATTGGTTTAAATTATGACATTTAACAAAATTTAGTTCTTATAATGTTTAATTTGGTGCAAGTATTAGTCTTTTATTGTAAATAATGTTCACATTTTAATAAAATATGTAAATAAAAGTTGTATGTATACATAACATACATTTTACAACTAGGTTAATGCTATAGGTATATAGTTTTATTTAATTTAAAATAGTTTAATTAATTTCTCTATGAAAAAATAATGATAATTGTGTTAATTGAAATAAAGTGATAATTACAAAGTAGTCATTAATAATATAACTATGCACTAGTAAGTAGTGAGTAGCGATAGAATGGCAATAACTTTAATACGATCATCATAATATATAATTTAATCTATGTCTATTTATGGGTACTATCGACAATTCAGTTGAAGGATAAGGCATAATAGTTTTGTATTTATTTACTTTAAATGCATTCTTTTTAACTATATGGAAATTTATAAACTTATTAAAAAAGGAAGATGTCTTATGCGGTTATACAGAGATACAATAGTACAAAAAAATCAATTAAGTACTAAAGTATGTGATGTCTATGTCGTCTATGATACGATAAATAAAGTAGACTTTTTAAAAGAAATAACCGATAATTTCCAACTTCAACTTTAAATAATATTTTATATTTTTAAAATTTAATTCAGTATAATATTAATATTATTTTATATTTTAAATAATTTTATAGAAAAAAATTGCTGAATAGACTCATATTTTATACTTGTGCAATGTGTAATTTATACAAAAAATAATATAATAGTATAATATAATAATTAAAAAGATTTAAAAAAAGTTGTTATTTATCGATCAATTATTCTGTAAGCAATCAATAGTTACTAATTCCCTGTGACAATAGTTTATTAAGTAGATGCAGGTAAAGAATTCATTATTTTATAATTATTATATAATTTTTAAAATAAGATAAAAACATTTTTAATATATTTAATATTAAATAGTCGCCTAACTTATTAAATGTAAATATAACTATATAAGTACACCTATCTGATTTATATTGTAATATTGTATGAAAAAAAGTTAGCTGTTTTATTTGTAAAGTAAACAAAAATATGTTGTAAACTTTGTTTTTAGTAGCTTTCTATTTGTTTTAGACGTACAATATAAACGTATATAATATTTTATTGGCTCTAAACAATTTAAAAATATTATAAACAACTAAACAAAGAACACTTACCTTTTTTGCTGTTGGTTTAATACAAAGCGATAAGTCAAATTCAGAGTATAATAACAAAAAAGGAATGCAGCCAAGTCAGGCCACACTAACTTGTATATACTTCCTCGCCACCTAAAAAACAATAAAAACCAATATTTTACATTTAAAAAAATAATAAAGGAATCACTCATTTTAAAAAATCCGTGTAAAAATTATTAATGACTTTCTTTAGGTGTTTTACGGGTATTATTGATATTATTATTTTATTTCTTTTGTAGCTACATACAAATTAAAATCCCAAATTTTAAACGAGATTTAATATATATCTTATTCAGCAGTTTCCAAATTGTGCACCACGAGCACTTTCCAGGGGAATCGTGGAACCGTGGGATCGTATGAGACCTATATAAAAATATATTTATAATTTATTGAAATTGTTTTCAATTTAAAATTAAATCTAATAAAAAAAAAATGTATTTCGTGTATTCCCATTCGAATCCTATAATAACCATATAAATTCAGATAACATTATACACACTATTTCTCGAAATCGGCGTTAATCAGTATATTATTTTAATAGATACAGTCATATGAGTTAAGTTCCTTCGACTCCTGTTTTCAGTTGTCAAAAATAAAATAAAATTGCTATCATTAACAGCTATACACTTCTCATTAGTAATATTATCTTATTTACATTTATAATAATTTTTCTTTTTTTAATATTTTTCATTATACTTTCAAATATAAAA
This sequence comes from Rhopalosiphum nymphaeae, assembly GCA_036289425.1. NCBI lineage: Eukaryota > Metazoa > Arthropoda > Insecta > Hemiptera > Aphididae > Rhopalosiphum > Rhopalosiphum nymphaeae. The sequence goes on along the minus strand of JAZAQC010000007.1, from coordinate 13,074,231 downwards.
ATATATTAATGTTTAATCGACTGTATGCTTATAATACTTATATTGTATTATATTTAGTAAAATTTTAATAACTGATTATCAATGACAATTAGGGTTGATTTGATATGTATGGTGTAATCTTGGTTTTCATGACAGGACATCATGGCTGAATTTAGTCAAAAAAAGAGCACTGCTGAGAAAAAAATATCGCGGTAAGTAACCACTGGTCTTATTAAATAAAGCTATTATGCTATGTAGGTATATTGACTTAATGGAAAAATGTATTAGTAACAACGAAGATACAATATTAAATTTATACACTTTTATACAATTACGATATGTCTGTAAAAAGAGGACACGTGTAGGTATTAAGAATAAGCAAATTATTTTGGAAACAGTTCACAGCATTATTTGATGAAATGATTCATTTTTGAAATAATTTGGTTTTTATTTATACGCCAAATCAATGAATAACGTGGATATAGCTAGCTGGTCGAAATGGAATGACTTGCCTATAGACTAAACACTTGTTGACTTATTTCATTGGTTTGTTGATTATTGTAGGTAATTGATTTGCGGGTTGTGGGAGTGTGAAATGTGCGTATACATTTCATTTATATCTGATTTAAATGGTTAGATGGTCGAAACACGTCGTTTAATTATGTTCAACATGTTCAACGAGAGATTGTTATTTGTTATAGTCGTACCTAATATTTTGTATCCAATGCGTTACAATAGTGTAGGTATGCGTACAATTCAATCGGAGGGACTGCAGTGCCGTTAGCGGTTAATTTGGCAGAACGTTTGAGTCGTTTTTTTTTTTTTTTTTTGGCGGCAATTGTTCTCAAACAGGATCCCATCTGGCTTGCACCGTGTTTGTAGAAAAGTTACAGCAATTTAAAAATGTACTCGGTTGGGTAGCAACTACCAAATGTTATTATTTTGGTGAAATCAATAGACGAAAATAAATTTTGTACACAGTCGTATATGTCAAGTGTATAAAATTTGGTTTATTTCGTTGACTCGTATTTTCGCAAAAATAAGTATAGGTACCTAATATGATTGGAAAATTATCACTTGCAGAAATAGCGGAACGCTTATATTAATATTACAAATTATTGAATTTAGAATGAATACATGTTATACAGACGAGAACTATAATTTAACAAAAAATAATGAACTAGGGTTTTCAATCACACATCTAGACGCAAATCAATAATATGCTGTGCATTATTTAAAATATGAAATTAATCGGTTTGCAAACGACCACGACTTCCTATAAAGATATTTTAAACTTAAAAAAATGTTGAGAACCATTGTTGTGTAATGGCCACTAAGCCAAGTTATTTGGCGACAACTATTGTACATCTATATCGATTTTATAAAACATTTTTTTTAAATAGTCATTGATAAGCTCAAAAAAAATACAGTATAATGTACAGGCTTACTTTACTATGCAGCTAGGTCTTGTAGATTTCCAAAAATGTATTTATTGAATAATCAATCGCTTAAAGAACTACTACTTGAAAGACGAAAAGTAATGTACTAGTGAATAGTTTTACTTCTATTAAAAGTTCTATATTACTACTATTTAAGACTTATTATTTTAATAAATCTTTAAACACTACTAATATGAATAATGAGGTATATAACAAAGTACAATAAGTACATACATTAAAAAAAAAAAGTTATCGTTGTTTAAGACTGATTAAGAGGGCGTTGTACTAGTATGTTTCATTTTTGTCTTACACATCCGTAAAATATAAGATAAATAGTTAAAAATGTAAACCATTTAAAAAAAATTACATGAAAAAATTTATTTTTCGAGCACAGTTTATATTATTTACAAAATCGATAATAATAAAAAATTTGTTTTAATATTAATTATAAAATATAAATTTTAGTAAGAATTTAGTATTTGTTGTGCTACACGTATATAACACAGAGATAAGTGAGACCACACAAGTTGGTACTACGAACAATAACGGTTTTACAAAGTATTTATCAGGTGTAATCAAATATTAAGCACACATCATCGAAAAAACGGTCTAATATGTATGTAAATAATCACCAAGTTGCAATAATATTATTTTATCAAATACAAACATTTAATTTAAAAATACTTAATATTCTCTTTTTTTTCAGAGACAATTATTCACTTTAATTTAAGATTCTTAGAAAAATCGTGACACGTACGTGCAATAATAAAGTGTAAACTCTATTAAATTATGTAAGTTGAATGTTGGTTTAATAATTAAAATTATTTTAGATTAGATTAGAATAGTGTAATTACAAATTCATAATTATAAATAGGTATCAATAATGAGTTTAAGTGTTAAGTAAACCTATTATATAAGTACTATTTTAGTACTATTTTTACTATTAGTCACCACTTTAAAATTATTATAAATTATAATTAAATTAATAAGCAGCTTATAATCATTATTCATTATATTAAAATAGATTATTATCTAAATTTTAGATTTTAAAAAATGATTCAAAATATCACACAAAATAAACTTGTACATCAAAATGAATAGATCACTGTACCACTAAAAAAAGATTCTGCAAAGCTTCTTAACGTTATCAAAAATAATTTCAGTTTTAAAATTAAGTTATTGAACATGGATAAAATACTAAAAAATTATCAATCATCATTGTATTAACCATGCATACAAAATTAACATATAGTCTACACTCTATTTAGGTTAAAAAATCTATAGTCTATCAATATATGTTGCTATACAATAACTCTTTCAAAAGAGATTTTACCAATTGCTTTTAAAATAACTTGTATATATCAATAGCGCTCAGTTATTTTCAAGATTGATAAATTCATTTTGGCGCTAAATAATGATGCTAAATAAAATCAAAACTATTTATATTTAGTACAACTTTAGTTACTGTACTTAAACAAAATAATATAAATAATAGAATAATGAGTACTTAGGTATCTACTTATTATAAATTTAATAATAAGGAACGACAATTGAATAATAATTATAATTTATAAAACTGTCAATAATTATCATCATTACCCTATAGTACAGACCAAACAGTATTATGAAGTGCAACGAACTTATAAGTAACTTGCAACAATGAAAACTTGATTTCATATATATACATATTATCTATATATTAATGTATCACTCAATTGTCTACTTTTATATGTTGATTTTAAAGACGTTTTAAAAAAGTTACTATGATACTATTGTAGAATATTTGCCGCAAATCAACTAATAATATTTCAAATGCAAGAATACTTTTTTTCAATAACAAAAAAATATTTAACCAATCACTCAGTTATCAAATTATCAGTTGAATTTTTTAATTTTAAACTATTTTAATAAACATACTTAGTTGATGAAAAATGTATAATATTTCAATTTCAATGGAATTAGATTGAATAAAAGAAATTTTTCATACCCGAAGGTGAAACTGAAACGTGTGAGCAAATATTGGTTTACTGATCGTAAAATATATAGAGCGCAACACTTGGTCTCAAAATATAATAGATGATGTTGTAGGTGCAAGTGGCCTATGGGCCCATTTGTCCTTTCAAGATTTTTGAAAATAAAATTATCGCTAGGTAATGTCAGTCGTAAGAACAATATGATATATATATATAACATATTGAAACATATAACACATGTTATCATAAATTAATGACAGTAATCCGTTATTTATATAGAATTATAAATTTAATAATTATTTATTACTTCAGTTTTATAAGCTTAATATTGCATTATTTGACCAATTTTATACATTATATGAAAATATATATTTATTTATTTTTTAATATTTCTATATGTGTATGTTAATATAAATATTATAATTTTGTTATCTAATCAATATAAAAAAATAAATACTTTTGAGTTTGGATCGTTTTTTGAATAATTTTCAATATAATTTTCATCTTATATAACATATTTTAAATATTTTATTATAAATTGACAATTGTGACTGTCAACTGATGCCCCCCCCCCCCCCAGGAATATGTTTAGTAAGGTACAATTTAGTCTGAAAAAATAAAAAAATATTATACATTTTCATTTTTATACTATTGATATTTTGAGAACATTAATAAACTAAAATTATTGTTAGAATTTTAAAATCGAAAGTCGATATTGCTTTCACAAATAATGGACAATTAATATAAATAGTTTACGGTTATAAATATATATAGATAATATTAAAATTAAAATTGTGTATTGTACATTTAAAAAAAATAAACAAACATAGTAAACATAACAAATGATTCCAATATATTCATAACAAAAACAATATCACCTTCAATAAATTTTAAATAATTCGACTCATATAATTGTACAATTTTAAATTGGTATATTAATTGGCTAATAATAATAATTAGTTATTATATAGCTTATAGTTAAGTTTTTTATTAAGTTATTTTATTTGATTTGTGGTCTAATTGGGTTTAATTTAACATATTTACTGTTGTTTATTTTTAAACGAATAAAAATTAAATTAAAATTTTGTATTTTAATATTTGGTATGATACTGAAAATCTTATATATGTAATCTAGAAATGTGTAATTTTTTTTTATAATTATCTGTAATTACTGGTTACCTTTATACTAAATTAGTGTATTTATAAATTTATAATAGTTATTACTGTTGGCTTTTAGATTATATCACTATAGATTACATATTAGATTAAATTAGATTAGATTGTATAGATATTAAAGAAATGTACTATATTAGTTAAAATCCATTTTCAAGTAAAGTTTTTGGAATAATTTTAAAATGTTTACATGATTCTCCTCCGTGTGACTACGCCTTTTTCTTAATATTAATTAACTTATTGAAAGAAGAGAGACATTAAATTTTTTTTTTTTTGTGGAATTTAGGTTTAACACTCAATTGTGACAGGCGCATGACAAGTGGGAGAAACCAGATAATGTTGTTGGTTGACGTATACATATTGAAATTAATGTACTCGTATCTGTAGACCAATGATAAACAATTAACTTACTATATATTATGTAATTTAGATATTAATAATATAATATACTAAATATTAATAATATAATATTCTAACCACTAGGTATAAATAATAAAAAAAAAAAAATAATTGTTGTGTTTGAATATAATTAATGATTTTTATGAGACGGGGATCTATAGTATCTATAGATCTGATCAAAAGCATAGAAATTAAAAAAAATATATTATTTTTAATTTTCGTGTGAGATAGTTAGAACTGCTACATATAATTTAAAATAAAAATTCTCACAGACATTATGCTAGGTACTGATATTTTAATACGAAAATAGAAAGTTCATAATATACCATTATAATGTACTTTAACAGGCTATAGTTAAACAAAAATTTAAAAATATCGGTGATTTGATTGTCCGTATTGAACATATTTTGAACATAACAGTATTCGTTTCAAAACAATTAATTTGTTGTAAAATGCTATTATGATATTTTATACAAACAAAATATCTGTAAGTAGGCGTACTATAGTAAATACGTAATAATATGTTGGCGTTGTTTAGGTGTTGATTCGTTTTATGATTTATTATCATAAATTTGTAGCGAATAACCTTTTAAATGCAATTAATCATTATCTTCGTAAGTATTGAAGGTTTTTTATTACTATGACAACGACTGTGATATAGTTTCTTATATTTTTCTTTTTTATAAATTCTAATTCTAATTAAAATGTACTCATTTTGTAGCTAATAATACTTTGATACACTTTTACTTTATAGAAAATATAAAGTATCTATAAAGTGATTCACATTTACATTGATTTACATTTTAATTATCTTAACTTCTTAACTCATTATTTAAAAGAATTAACTTTTTGAATATTATGTAACAACTTATGTATTTTAATATTTCCTATATCAAAATACAAAACTAGAAAATGTCATGGCTGCATAGTGTATATTATTAAAAATTTTAATATGTACAAACTAATTGTTTTACTTCATAAATATGTTTATTGTTTATTAGGACGTTTGAAAATGTTATATAATTTATAATATTTATTTCTGACTCAACCAATTATATATTTACTAAATCTTAAACAGACGACATATAGAAAATCTATAAAATATTAAAATATTTAATGGATATTATATGCAGCTAAGACATTGGTAATACATATTTATTTTCTAATCCATCGATTATTATAACATGCATAATTGTAAAGTTATAATTTTTCTTTGATAAAATACGAATATTTTAAGTTGAGTGACGACATACTGATTTTACAATGATGTGTATTTTTTTTATATATTTGTAATAATATTTCAAAACAGCAAAAGTGTTTCACGTTTGACAGTGATTTCTAGTAGTAAATTGGATCTAGTTGGTACTTAGAGGGATCAAAAGTGAAAAATTCTAGCACTTTTTAAAAATTGGGGAAAAAAAATCAAATAAAAACGGGTTTTTTTTTATTCAAAACCAGTATTTGACAAAATCGATTTTGTTCTTTTTTTGTAACTCAAATACTAACTGTAGATGTAACTGATATCATATGTTACTGTAAATACTTGAAATTTTCACTAAATGTTTACATTGATTGTTTTTGAACTATGTACCTATAGATATTTGAAATTTTTAATTATTTTTTTCCATCAAGTATTTCGAAAGTTGTATAATCTATATAATTTATAAAGTTGTCTTAGCTAGATTAAAAAGCTTAAAGAAATTTGATACAATCCTAATAAATTGTTCATTTATTAATTAAATATAAATAAAATGAAATACATAGTCTTAATATTTAATTTCTATAAGTGTTTTAAGTTAGAATATTAATGAAAATTTACAAATTATTTTGCAGTTAGACATTTATAAAAAATGGTATTTTTATATTTAAAATTTGAATATTTAATATAAGACTACAATAAAACTCATAAGTTTTTCTTTTTATGATAAAAAAACAGTTCCCCGGTCTCTCGAGAAGTGAAATATGAACATTTTAAATTTAAATTTAAATCAAAAATATTTCATTTTTTGTTGATTATATAAATATATAATGTATTATTATATTCAAAGAAATTAATAAAGTACCTTTTTTTGTAATTATTGTAGTATAAAAATATTAATTTATATTTATACGATTATTTAATTTGAACATTATATTTATGAGTACTTAATTTTATTTTTAATGTCTAAATATTATTAGGTTTAACTATCACTCACACGAGATTGATTACATTTTTTTTTATTTTAAGGGCCTTGCTAAATCCGTCCTTGACTAAAAGTATCATATACCACAATTAATTTATAATATGCAATCAAACACAAAAAAATTGGTATGTTAGTAGATACACTGTAAGATTTAGATTAATTTTTATGACAAATACAATTTTTATCCTTGGTTTTAAGTCATGTATACCATTAACTTACAAAGTTTAATTCACTCAATGATAAATATCTAAAATGTTAACATCGCAATAATATACAACGTATTAAAAAATTATTATTATAAGTGAAAATTAGAAACTGTTAACTATACCTATTTTTTTAAATTATTTTACTAATTTCATTGATCAACGTACTATGTATAATACTAATATACTACTATTATTTATTACTAATAATATCAAGTTTAATTTAACAACATATTGAGTTGATATTTAGTTTTTACAAAAATTGTTTTCAATTTGTAAAAATTTTTCGAAAGTGTCATCAGTAGGTGGCTTCTTTCCCCAAATTATTTAATTCATGTTATTTGTTCGCTCTTATCACACAGAAACTTATTATATCTAGTTATAGATTGTATATATTCTTCTAAAAATAAAAAAATAAAATTAGTAAAAACTAAATAATTTATAATTGGATTGAAAAAATATTTCATACCTCGATTTAAAAATGAAAATTATTGAAAAGCCAATAGTAGTAATTAAAATTTTAGTAATAAAATTAACAATACATTTGTTCAAACAGTGTACAAAAATTATGGTAAGTAATAACAAGGAAATAGAAATAATATTAATGCTGCACCTATTTATTTGGGAAGGACGGATTAATATTATATCTAATCTATTATTATTTAATAATAGGTATGTATGTAAATATACGAACATTACGAACTCCTACTTTTGGATTTTTCCGAAATTTGTTAATTACGTAAAGACGGAAATTTGTAAAATGATATAGGTATCTATTTAATAATATACAAACATTTAACATATTTTATTTCGTAAAAATAGTAATAAATCGAGTATATTGCTGTAATTTGTAAAATAAATTGAGGTAAAAATGTAAATTACGATTGAGTGCGGTTCTTATTAGTGCAATATTTTTAATTGAGCACGTTTAATTCCAACGTTGTTTACTTAAATCATTTTTTTAATATAATATGTATAAATGATTTTTAATATTGGTATATAAGTTAATATCCATGTGTGTACCCATATCCATATTTCATGCCAACACAATTATATAGGTATTACAGTTTGAAATTTAATGTTTATGTATTTTATATGTTCAATATACTCTTATGCTTACCATAAATCCTAGTTACCTATACGTAGTTACGATTTTTAATATTTTGTGGCCAATGTTTTAATAAAAAATTTAAATATTAATACCTACTTTTAATTTTTAGTTCAAACTAATGTACATAATACTTTTTCTCATTAACCTCGCATACATGCAAATATTTAGTAGGTAGCTAGGTTTTTGAAAAAACCAAGTTGGTAACTATAATTTAAACTTTAAACGTAATTTCAAGTAACTACCTACTATGTCTGTAACTAGCTACAAATTTTCAAATTACAGCATCTCGTCACTTTTAATACAATTCGTAAAAATTAATCAATTAACTTGTATATTGCTAATTCTTATTAGAAATAAAAATAAATAATTAAATATGGTGGTTCAATATACGTAGCAGCTGATTATCATTAAGTAATAATAATTTTGATTTTAGTAAATCACTAAGATAGTGATCGTTGTACATATCATCGATATTGGACAATAACCTCATACACCGCACAGAATGAAATCTTTTATAATATATTTTTGTTCAAAATTGTATTTTACCCAATATGATTTGCTAACAATTATTTTAGATTATCAGAAAATTCATCCAAATTTTGGATCATTAGCTTAAAACAGAAATTTGAAATATAAAATTTTTTTCGATCATCGTTTGCGCATCGTCTTTCTATTTGTGCTAAAATATCGTGGTACATGTTTGCGCATCAACATAATATTGAACAATATATAGAAGCCAGTAGGGTATATAAATAATTAAGCCATTTATCATATATTACAAAAATGTTTAATACCAACGTTTAATTGAACTTGAAAATTCAACAATTATTGTTATAAATTCACATAGGTAATATAACAATAATACTTAACTCTATAAACCTATGTATAAATAAAAATAAATTCACTCATTCAATTAAATTCTAAATAATAGTCATGATTATAATAGAACATTATACATACTACTATAAAAATCTGTAGGTTGGTCGTTGTTACGAATTAATGTTTTTTAACTATTCGTTTAAATTTTTAAACAAAAATAATTAGATAATATTTGAAAATTGAGTATTTCGAATGTAGAATTTTAAGTTGAAAGATAGTGAACAACTTGCGTTGTTGGGTACTCTTAAACTTTTTCAGTTTTATTGTTATATTGTGTGTATATTATGCTGATACGCAAATGAAGCATAACCCAATTATTAAAAGATGCGTAATTGGCTTACAAGAATTTTGAAATGACTAATAGTAATGCGCAAATGTTGCACAGTTAGAATTTCAATAAAATAAACGTCGTGAAGTGTGAAACTACTTTGTGATTCAAAAAAGTTACAGCATAATTAGGTATACAACACAAACATATTTAATTATCATTAAGGAAAAAAATATCTGTACATTTTTGTCATCATACAATAGATAATTAGTTCATTTTATTTTTAATATTCTTAGACTTATATGGTAAATAATTATTGTCAGTATATTGTATATAGTATATTATAAGCTTTTATCAATATCTTTTTTATTTCAAATATTTACCTAATCTTTTAGAAAATAATAAATACATTATATATACATAATAACTTAATTAAAGTTTACTTTTTAAAATAGTGTAGATGTACTTATTAATGATATGATTATTTTATATCTACACATTACATATTATAACAAATTACGATAATAGTTAATATTATATTAATGATTCTATTCATAAAATATTTTAAAGTATGTATCTAATTATTAACTATCATATTTTTAAGGTTACATAACATTACATTCTGCAATTTATTATTTTTAAATTTTTTTTTCTTTTACCGTATTACAATTTTTAGTTATTTATGTACATGTATTATTATTATTATTATTATTATTAGTTCATCTAAAAATATTGTCTTTGTTCATAAGTTAATAATTATGATATACAATATTTTATATTATGAATTCGTAGCATGAACTCATATAAAAATAACACGATCCTCAAAACGTAAACAATATATTTAATCAATAATAGACAATAGTAGTCATCATAGGGAAGTGTAATGATTTATGACTGAGAAAATTAAATATATGTTCTCCTATCCATTTTAATGATTTAACCGACCTTGATAATTATTTTTTTTTAAAGATAATGATATCAAAGCTCCATCATAGCAATTTGAAGTTACAAGTTACAAACAGGAAAATATAAAGTTTGTAATTATTATATTTGTGTGTAAAAAAAGGTTCAAATAGTTTATTCCATAAGAAAATACAGCAATCTACAATTTTAAGTATTTACATTATATGAATATATATTTATTATATTTTTTAAATAAAAAAATCGCAGAAACCAATTAATGATTGTTAGAGACAATGCATATTTTATGTATTACTGTCTACTAACGTCTTATGATAAAGTATTTGTAGTATAAATAATTAAATTGAATTAGTAAACAATTTTGTTTAAAACTATTTAATAATAATACAAATAGACTAACGGCACTTGTGCAATTACCTAGCTATATTTATCTAATGATTTTAATTGTTGAATTTAATTTTATACTGAAAACTAAATATACTTATGTATATATAATTGTTGAGACAAAGTAAAATAAAAAAATAAAAAAAAATAGTAATAATTAGAAATGTAATATAGCCAATTATGAATATTTTTCAGTATTATAGTTGAAAACTGCAAGTACTTTGTTTATATGTACTGTGATTGTGCATGATCGTGAATTGAACTCAGGATAATTTAATTTATTTTAATGTCAGTATTTTGAATTTTACAAAATGAAATATTCGATGTTTTTGATAATCGTAACTATAGCAAAAATATTTAAAAACCGGTGTTTGATCAGTCACTTCCCCAGTACAAGGTCGAACACGCACACTAACAGAAAATGCGGCTCGAACAAAGCTATTATCATTATATTATTATTACGTTAAATCACATGGTCCTTCGTATCGGCCAATGATCGAGTAAAATAATAATAATAATTTGTGATACAGTATTTTTTTTATATAGAGAGGCCCGTAAACAGGGCACAACTGTCTATACCTTAGAGAATAGTATAGTCTAATACTCTAATGCATGGCTATATCATGGGTCTCCAAAATTTTTATTTGGTAGCCATTATAGAATACCAAAACTTTTTACAGGACAAGACATGTGTAAAAAACATTTAGAATTTTTAGTGTTATAGAAATGCAATGAACTTATAAAAATAATAAATAAGTGCAAGTATTTGATCGTTGTTACGGTAAACCGTTGTTTAGAAAAGTATGAAGAGTATTAGTTAGTCAAATTTATTGATTAACGTATATATTTTCATCGAGTATGGACATACTCCAAATAATTTATTGTAGTAGATAATGTTTTATATATTGAATATAGAACTATAATAAATACTACAAATTGTACTTCATAAAATATTTAAATAAGAAAAAATAGTCAAAATGATAATGTATGAAAGTTCATTTTTGGATTATTTCCTGCACTTAACGATCTAAGTAAAAACTTATCCACGTGTTATAATTTATAGAGTATACTTTAATTTATAAAGTATATTTTGTGTACCTTATTCATAGTATATTATACTTTTTCCAATTTTTGAAGCAAATCACAATTATTGATTTTATTATGGTACTTTATAAAATTATGAAAAACTATTAGCGTATTTGAGAGCTATTATTGTGGAATAGTACATCCAAATCCTCCTATCCAATACCTTTTGGATACCTAACCTATACGTATATATTTGAAGATCAGTAAATTAATTTTTTTTCTTTTTAATTTTTTCTAGTAAAATGTATAAATAAAAAAAACACAAATAGGAATAATACATTCTACTAGAGTTATACGATTCCATAACGGTGTATTATAAATGTGTGATTAACTACCTTCTTAAGAGTTAAGAAGTCTACTAGTATATTTTTTTTTTTGTCTACGATGAATAAATATAGTTAAAACCTTTCTCCGTATTTATTTCTACTTTTTGTAATTACATTGTTGAAATTAAGGTTTTATAATACCTATATAAAATAATATTATCTGTGTTTGTTAAAAGTCTTACTTAATATTTTTATTTTTTACAACTGTAATAATATAAAAAAATAATTAAAATTGTGAACAATAAGTGGGTACCACTCTGATGTACATGAGGTGTCGAGTGGGTCACTGTAATGGATGTGTTAAATTTGAATTCAATAATATATCAATATATCATTATATACAAAATAATTATTCTTAGCGGAGATACGGTCTGAAATCCTATATCACTAAGTATATTTCATGTTATGTTTTTAAATATTGATATTAACAGAGGTATTAAAATCATTTTTTTTTTGTTTATAGTAATACGGTAGACTTAATGCAAAAAATTGCATTATTGGTTTAAAATGTTGAGTTAATATTATATATTACTGTAAAACAGTGTAAAAATGTAATATCTTGAAAGTTAAAATTAATCTATATATTTTGAAAATATCTTAGTGTATATTATTATTAAAGTTTTATGTTGTCACACATATTTTTTTTTTTTGTAATTTTGAATTATAATAAAATAATAAATATCAATAATTAATTCATTAATCATTTAAATATATAATTTTGCCCAAATCTGAACTCAAATATTTATAAAAAATAATTGTATTTTTAGATTTTTTGGTTCCAGTATAAAGTACTTATGAGAAATATTACATTAATTTTTCAAAGGTTTAGACCAACTGAAAAATGTTTTATTGATATCATTTTATAGAAAACCATTAAAATTTAAATTATTTATTAATAGTTTAAAAGGAGTCAAACTATTTTGAAAATTATACCATGTATAGGAAATGTGATTATATAAATACTAAAAAAAGTTTCAAGTTTGTTTTTGAATAATAACGAAATAAAAAAATCAATTTTGTCAAAAATCGGTTTAGCGTGGAAATTTTCGTTTTTCCTTATATTTTTTAGTCAATTATTGTAAGAAAAGTATTGTTAAATTTTTACTTTTAACTTCCCTAAAGTGCCAATTAGATCCAAACTTTTAACAAAAACCATTCCAAATATGATGACAAATAATATTCTCAAAAAAGTACACATCATTGTAAAATCAATTCGCTCAGAATTTAAAATGTAATTAAATATTAAACTTTCTTGAAAATTATTATACTGAAAATCCTAAAAAAAATGGATAACATTATTCTTTATTATTCCTATAATAGGTAATTATATCTGAATTTCAATAATGTAATCATAATAAGTAAAATACGGAGAATTTTATATTTTATTTTTATTGTCTTACATAAACATACAATAAAGCAATTTTTCATTTAGCAGTTCCAATTTAAAGTTTTTAGTTTAAATATTAGAGTGAATTGACCTAATATCAATTTTTTTTAATTTTTAAGTGAAGTATAAGCATTTTGAACTGTTATATTTAACATATTACGAATATTCAAAAATACGATTGCTTAAATAAATTAAAATAACGAAAAAAAAAACTGACAGTATTCTTAACTAAGTTTCACTCTAATATTAAAACTATCAAGTCGAAATTGGATCTGCTGAACGCAAATTTTTATATCGGATATGGCTTCTTCTTAAAACTAATATAATATTGTTTTATACGACAAGTAAGATGTTAAAAGTAACTATGTAAGAAATACAAATTTGTATAACGGTCACACATAATATAATATATGCGTAATGAGTTAAACGGTTAGTAGTTGACCAACCGTAGGTAACTTATACTTAACAAATATAACAATAAATTAGAAAATGTGAGACGTTTTTAACAAACGACGATGGTGCACTGTATAACAGCGAGTACATATACCTATAAGACCTAACCGCATATGTATAATATTGAACAAATACAAATACATTATAAATGTGCCTATTATACAACAAATTAGTGCATAATGAAGGGTAGTGGGTATAAAATAGTAATGTATAGTATGGCGTTTGTTTAATATCAACCAATTAATCACAGGTAATTAATAATATTAGAATACATGACCATCTATAATATTACGATTTAACGAAAGTTAAAGTTAAAGTTTTCGAAATTATCCAATAATGGTCGCGTGTTTGCGGCTAGGCACCTATAGAATATCTGAAAATATTAAATGCGTTGTAAATTATAACCTTACCTCAAGAGTAATTTGAGAAAACATCCAAAACCTCTGCACGTGGCTACCTCTGCTGTATAAGTAACAGTCATTGTTGTACGATATTGTCGTCACGCCGTCGTCGTCGATATTATGTACAATAATTATATATTATTATTTATTACAATACCGGTGTAGTACTGCGCTAAGGATACCGCTGTTGCTGACGGCGTACGGAAAAAAAATTCCCAACTATAATGTATTAACTAATAACTCTAATAATTTTGTCATCGATATCGCGATACGTTAGCAGACGGACGGAAATTAGACGGTTTAATCGTTATCGTAACGCGCGCGCGTAAACTATATACGTATATATAATATTTTATGACATCGTCACGATAAAACGCAAAACATGATTATTATTGCACTTATTTTTAACCGATATAGAGGTTGAATTTCTGACCGACAGCACTCGGGGAGGCGCTGAGTAAAACGAAAAAAAAAAATTACTCGGACGCAAGAGTGACTAATCTACTGGTGCCGGTCTCCGACGACATCGCAACGCGTAGCGATCACCATTGCAGTTGTTCGCGCGAACGTCGGCACGACACTGCGGCGGCATGTGCACCAACTAATTCATATTTAGTATTATATAGCGCGCACTGACTACGAGTCGCCGCCACCACCGTCGCCACTAAATATACCTATATATCTCACGAGGTCGACGCGCCAGCCGGGCGACTTGCGACTTTGGTTTTTACACACGATTCCACACGCAAATGAACTTTAAAATCATAAACATATTATAATAACAATAATAATACATCGCGTGGTGTTTTTATCATACCGTACAAGAACATAAAAACCTATGTAATAACAGTGTACGGGTGGGTTAATCACATACGGCAAATTTATCTGTACATTCTATTATACACGGCTATCATACTCACAGGTAAATAGGTACACCTATAACCACGGTTTCGGCGTGTATATTAAGAAAATACGTTTTTATTTCGAATCACGTCATCATTGTTTTTTACGATTAGCGTGAACACGTAACGTTGCGGTTGCCGATTGTAATTTTTGTAAACGTAAATGATGTTTTTTGATTAAGAAAAAATCCAAGTTGTCGAGTATCGAAGAGATTGTTGTGTGTTATGTTTATAATAATCAACTAAACTACTAAACCAATTAAGTGCATATGTAGTTTCAATTTATAAATGAAAAATGGGTTGATTTTGAGTATGTTTTAATTGTTTTAAGTTAAAATATTGTTTTTGTATAAATACATTTAAACATTTTTTAATATCGATCAACAAGTTAGATTTTATCAATTTATACATCAAACATCAATTGTCCGCAGCTATTAAGAATTCATTTTAATGTCTTTATATCAATTATACCTACACAGTTAATATTATAAAGAAATATCTAATATTTTTTTCTCTTATTTTGTGGATTTTATTTTATTTTATTTTTTATTTTCTAGTGAAAGAAATATTTGAATTTTTCTATTATAACTTATATTAATAAGGCAATTATATAAGTATGAATTTATCTAAACTAGTTATTTATTTGTTAAACCGTCAATATATATCACCTCTCAATATCATTAATTTGATAGTTTAGTTTACTTTTAATGAAATT
The DNA here is from genome assembly GCA_036289425.1 of Rhopalosiphum nymphaeae. Taxonomy (NCBI): domain Eukaryota; kingdom Metazoa; phylum Arthropoda; class Insecta; order Hemiptera; family Aphididae; genus Rhopalosiphum; species Rhopalosiphum nymphaeae. Next base: position 13,058,049 of record JAZAQC010000007.1, on the reverse strand, counting down.
GTAACTTTAAAAATATATATTGGTTTATCAATCTACCCAGGTTTTATGTTATGACTAGTTACATGAAGCAATCGCTTCATCAGTTTGTTTTTAATATACATATATTATGTATAATATATAATTTCGGTGCCACTGGTTTCAAGTTTATACAGTTTTGGTTACGAAAGGAAATTTGACATTTAGTTTAAGTATATTGTGCATTAAAATGGTAATATATAATATATATTATACGAGTTTCAAGTGACGTTCTCTAAATCATTTGTTCGTTAATAAAATCTTTGAAGGAGGTTAAGCCGAACGTTCGAACCTATACAGGCCGTGGACTACGATAATAAGGACATGGATATTGTTTCATGGTCATATTATAGGTGTGATCGTATAATGGCGAGAAACAAAGTTTTAATATTGTTATTTAAAAATAATAATACGTTAAAATTTATTATTATTGTCACTAAATAGTGATGGTAGTTATAATTACTCGTTACCAAGTAAATAACATATTGATACACGATCAATTGTCATATGTCAGCTAATAAAATATGTCATTGACATAAAACTTGTACGTCAGTACAAATATAGGATATATAATAATACATACGACAACTACAATAACTATGAATTGTTAATTTTATACTGTATTATAGACTATAGCGTACTTACTTAGTAATGACTCACGAAGCCATGGAGTATGTATTAAATAATAAATAAAGGATTGGTTGAAAAAACGTATGTTTGTGAAATACAAAAATAGTAAAACAGTAAAATAGCTTGGTTACTATTATCTGAAGTACCTATATTATATTAATTTAAAACTATACCTATTAATTTTACATAAACTCAATATATTATGATTTTTTTTTTAACAGTATTTTTAAATATCATCAAAACATATTTTCTATCGAACTAAATTGAGTACTTATTTTAATTTTAAATACCTTCTTAGTTCCTACTATATCAAGTCTAAATTAGATTTTTATTTAATACAAGCAAATTGTATAAGTTTTAGTTATGTAATGTTTTCTTTACAAAATATCATTATAATTAAAATTATTTATTATGGAAAATATGTGTGATACTAATATAACTATGTATTGAACCTAATATAATTATTATAATTGGTAGATAGTAATTATCAGTTGCCCATTTGTACCAAATATTTTTTCGATATAATTTTTGGATGTCAAGTTTTTACTTTTTTTCGGGAGGAGGGGGGGTTTCTGAAAAAACACACTTCTTTAACTATGATCCACTGAAAATGCTCTATTAGCTCATATGTATTTTTATGTATAGTTAATCATTATTTAATTGTATGATTAATAAACGGAAGTTCCAAAGATGCAATTAATGGAGTTTAGAGATAGATCACAATAATTTTTATGTCGATGTGTCATTGCATAATGTAAAGCATGAATATCTTTCACTTTGGTGTGTGCAGATAATAATATAAATTATAATATGATGTGATTAGACAATTTTATATTAATATTAGCAATGTCTGTATACTAAAAGACAATACTAAATTAATATATTAAATATTATTTATAAATATACCCTTATTTCTTAGACACTTACATTATTTATTATTTTTAAGTAACAAAACTAACTTTGTTCTTTAAAAATTAAATTATGAAATACCCATACATTGTATTATGAATTATTGAATATAGCTTCTATAATAGCTATATGTTGCAATCATATAAAACAATTCTAAATTTAACACATATTGCATTTTAATGAAGAATTTGTTTTCAAAATTCGAATGGGTCTATTAAAAAATTGAAAGTCATTATGCTCCAAATAAAATAAAGTTATTAATTTCAAACTTTTGAGATGCCTGTTGGCCGTGGACTGCGGTCAATACTGGGCGATCAGTAGTTATCTACAATGTTTGATCTGTCGTTAGGTTCTACAGTGCCGTGCACGGAAATCTCTCTCCAACATGCCGAGGAGTGTTGAACCATTTAAATACGCATTATGAATACTACGATATATGCACACACACATACACACATCAGTAACATAACCAGTTTTATTTGGTACGACGATGATTAATCGGTCTACAATATATTATTATTTATTTTATATTTTAGAAAAATATAACCTTCCAGCGTAACAGACTTTTTGGTTTTTGGAGTTCGGAGAACAATTTACACGCGGTTTCGGTTTTTCCGAGAAAGTTTTAATACTTGTTTAGTAATGCAGGCTAATTATATTAATTATATAAAAAAAAAATATATTTTTTTAATCATACAGGTTACATGCATCTCGGACCAAAATGGTACTGAACAATTTAGAATAGTATTTTATTTTATCCTTGAGAGTTGAAAATTTGGAAGTACTTACTTATATTTACCGTCTTAAAGCTAAAAATGCTTTAGTATGTATTACTTGATGTTTTAGGACTACTCCATAGTATATGGCGTATACTATTTGTTGGCATTCATTAAAATTATTCAAAATTAAAAATGTAACTTATTGTTACGTGTAATGATATTTATAAGGTAATCAGTGAATTAACTCTGAAGGTCAATCTATCATTTCTAAGGAATATTACATGATTATTTCTATTTCTATTTTTTATATTGAGATTGTTGTAAAATTACAATTTGATTTTAGACTATACTTAATTTTTTTATTATTATTTTGGAACTAATTGTTCAGATCACATCATTAAACATTTATAGGTAATAATTTATTTGTGCGTATAATATGCGGGTTGTTAAAAAGATAATTTTTTGTGTCTTATTAGATTGACCTTGAATCATATTTTGTGCTTATGGTCGACAACCGATACAAGTACATAGTGAAGAACGTATTTGTTCACTTTGTTGAATACAAGTGTATACAAAATTTAATAATACCAGCCACCAGGTATAGCATAATAATAAACCAGCCTATTAAAATCGTCAGGGAACAACACAACTATAAACCAAACATTATAATGTATAAGAAAAATAAAACAATATCTATACAAATTTGTTGCACGTTATAAATCATTTTAAACTATCACTTAATAATAAATTTAAAAATTAATAAATTAGTTATTTCAATTATTTTGATAATACAATTTATTCATTTTGTAGACACAAATTACTTAAAATGTTTTTCAGAAATTTAATAATTTTTAAGTCATAATACCTGTAATGAACATAATAATAATAGTTTATAGTATTAAGGAATACATAATAGTTGTTTAAAATGTACCTCTATTAATTAATAAGTAGTGACACTTTATGAAATTTATGAATGCCATAGAATATAGAATTATAATATATAACTATTGTAATTTATAAAATTAACAAAGAACATAATGTACCTACCTTGTGATTTATGATCTAAATTGGTATAAAAATTTTAATTTAATTAATATATTTAAAAACGAAAAATAATATCATATATTATTATTTAATGTGTGTATTATATAGGTATCACTAATTACTATTATGCGTTTCTTAAATTAAATTTGTTTTTTTTTATATTACTTCATAGTTTTTTTCAGAACTGTTTTCTTTAAAGGATTAAGAAATTTCAAACATAAAAAATTATATTATTAAAATGAGAAAAAAAGAATTAATGAAATCGTTCACTTATATTCTTTAACCTATTAAATATAAAAAATATGCAAAACTAAATTTATAAATAACACACACAAATAAATTGGCAGAACTATTTTCTTATACAATGTACTAAAAGAATATGAAAATGTATTAAATTAACAGCTCTGCTAATAATTAATAACGGGTTTAAGTGTTTAACAAACGAAAATAGTAATTTTTTTACAATTAAATTTCTACTCATACTATCGGTATGGTCAATCTGTGTTTTACAGTAAACAATAATTAAAATTATTAGCATTATAGCTTTTTTTGTAACGAGTGATTTGAAGGTTGTAACTCATAACCTGTAGTTACTTATACAATATTATAATAATAAATAATTGTGTTAACGCTCGAGTAGATGATATACCTTTATGGTTTATGTGGTGATATAATGGTATATAATAAATATAAAAATAATAGAGTATACGTAGGTACGTAGTAGTCGTTGGACGCGTATGCGATATGTGGTACTGATACATGTACTATATAATATGTAGTATGTACATAAATATCATGTAATATATTAGTATACCTGTCCTGCTAACCTAACCTACTATTACTATATAGCTAGTATTACTAGTAGGTATTGTGATATGTGCAATATATTTTTTTGGGGGTAGAATTTAATCTGAAAAACTGGGTTGTAGAAATAAGAATAATTTTGACTTCTGACAGACGATTCCGATTAGCAAGTGCGCATGAAACACCAACAGTTTTTCAATTTTTCATTTTTTCTGACAAACAATTTCTGAACCCCTAATACCAGATTCTCATTCTACTGACCAACAGGTAGTCGCTAACAGTTGATACAACTGGCTATATTAATTCTTACACTTTAACTGTTTTACAATATTGATTCATTGTTTTTTCTCCTAAATTTCAAGTATCAAGTTTTGCTTTTAGGAATACATTGTACTACTGTATGCATAGCAAATCATTATTTGTAACCACCTGAAGAATATTAAAATAAGCGTGCATTTGTCTCATAATTTTCATAGAAATATTTTATAATGGACAAAAAACTAATTCATAATATTTTTTATTTTTTTTTAACGATAATATTATATTAATATATTATACATATACTATCATTACTATCTCCAGCGAATAAATTACAGTAGGTCTACCTACTTCTATAAATAGCTTATAATTAATTAAAACATTGTACACATTATGGAAATTATTGAATGATAATGATGACAGATCTGCTCGACAAACACTGATGTGTATTTAACTTGTCTTACCAGTTGCATACACCATGTTACACTAACGAGTTACATGTTAACATTTTAATTTGCCTATATTATACTTGCTTTAGAACTGAAAATGAAAAAAAAAATAAATTTTAAATACTAAATAGTAAATATTTAGATATGGTTACATAATTGCTCCCTCGATTTCAAACAAACTGAAAAATTTAATATAGTTGTAAATAACCGAAAATGTAATTTTAATATTTTTTGAACATTGTTTGTTTAAAATAAATGATATAGCCTACAAAAGTCTAAATAATTAATTTATGTATAGTTTTATTTAGTGTACGTTTTCAATTAATTAATTATTAAAATACTAGATACAATCATAATTATTTACTGTATCCATAAACTACGATTACATAATAATATAATTTAAGAATATTTTATATAAATAGCATATCCTTCTATGGACAAATTGAAAACAGAGTTCAGTTATATAATATACATAATATTATATATTTATATAATTGTATATACATGTAAACACATGTACCTAATACCTTATTAATATTAAGTATAAATTGTAAAAAAAAAAAATACAATAATAATATGTACTCAATGATATTACACATATATATCGTATAAGGTTATTATTTAGAAAATTGACGAAACATTTAATATGAAGATAAAAATAAAGTTAGTTATTTAACAATATATCAGTGAATTTATACACTTATTAATATTATATTAAAATCTAATACAAAATTATCAATTGAATTTCAATATATTTAGTTCAAAACTGGTCTTATATAAAAATTCTCACATTTTCATCATTTAATTTTTTGCTTTTCCAAATTATTAATAAAAATACTGAGAATTTATTTAAAATTATTTGTGAGGTTGTCAAGTATTATTTCAGTACTTTTTTTCCATAAACTCGACCTAAAACTAAATTTTTACTATGCATATTAGTTTTAGAAATACAATAGCTTAAAATTTAAAAAAATCAAATTTTTTTCTTCTGAAAATTATTTTATATAGGACTAGTTTTATAAACTGTCTTTGCCTAGGAAAAAATATATAAATATAAAATATGGTACTGTATTTATGTATCTAGTTTTTATGATAAATTAGCATCGTAGTTCTTCATAAATATTATATATATGTAGATATTCATCCTCAAAGAAAAATAGAAATAAAAATAATTATAAGAAAACGAAAATAAATAGAAACAGAAGAAGGAAAATAAAAACTAAAATCCAAAAGTGTTTAGTATTTTTTAATAGTAGACGGACAACTTATTCAAGTATATAAAAAAGGTTTCATTGATGTTTATAATATGTCTAATAAATAAATTAGATGTCTGATCAATTTGTAAGAGCATAATATTATCCCAGTTGATATGAGCGGCAAAAATATTAGAGCTAATATTATTTTTTAATACTTTGTTTAATAAAATTTAATAACTTTTTGTAAAAGTTAAAAGTTAAATAGAAAAAAATATTACATATATTTATATTTATTGAAATAATATTAATTTTGATATTTATTAATTTTGAATGCAAAAAAAAAACAATTACCTGTAAATGTCTTAAAAAATGTTCTTATAAAGGGTTGGGTAGGTCATATAAATGTTTTGATAAAGAAAAATTAAATTGGTTGTCTTAGGATCGGATAAAGTTCGACCAAGGGTTATCATCTGATGACCCCTATTCTACAGCCTATAATCTTGTTATATCTTATATATATATATATATATATATTCTACATAATATATTCATTGATTAATACGTGTTACACACTAGCTGCGACACACTTCATGGCATCTTTGAATGGACCACAATTCACAATCACTACTTGTATCACGTTGCCCCTTCATTAATTTATAATAGTTTATCAAACCAGTTTTAAAATTTCATTTTCTTATATCTAAATATTAGAATCTTTACACTACACTCACTACCTTTATAAAAATCCACTCTTAGCACTTAATTCAGTTCCCAGTTTTCCATCTTTTGAATTTAATTCATATAATATATTCACTATTTTAATCTCATCGGTTATCGTCAGTTAAATTACATCATTATTATCATATAATAATATACTTTCAATAAACTTTAATTTTTATTACAAATTTTGTTATTGAATTTCCGAAGTAGTGCTGGCTATTTTAATTTTACTACAGTTAATATTTTGTTTACATTCAAACACATAGATAATTGTATTATATTGTTGTATAGTTTTCGTCTGTGCTATTTGACGTTCTTATTTGAGTTATTAAATAACTTATTATTATTTATTTATTTATTTGAATTTGAATAATTAATAATTATGCGTGAAATTTGTCACTTGCAAGCTGGCCAATGTGGAAATCAGATTGGTGCAAAGGTAATATACTCGTATTATATTATACAACTCGTATGTATTGTATATATTACCATAAATATAAAGAGTTGCACAATTATTTTATGTTACGACTACTAATTTAAATAACTGTTTAGTTTTGGGAAGTAATATCCGATGAACATGGCATTGATCCAACTGGATCATATCACGGAGATTCCGATCTACAGTTGGAAAGAATCAATGTATATTACACCGAAGCACTTGGTAAAAATATTTAATAGCCTAATGCAATTTGTATACAAAGTTGCATTAAATATTGATTAATTTAATGATAAAAATTATATTTTTCTACTACACGGAATAACGTTGAATTATATTAAATGTTTTTGGTGGTTGCTGTTTAAATAATATAATAAATATAGTGAAAACAAGTTCTAATATATTGAAAAATACGATTTACTGCGTACCGCAAAATCGATTAACAAAATACTATGTATTTATTTATTAATATTTGGTTGCATTTGAAATTATAATGCGAAATAGGTTTCGTGAAGTTGTTAAGAAATTGATCAAACAACCATTAGTCGATATAACCTAAGAACGATTAATCAATATAATTGTAGTTGTTATTAGATTGTAATGGTAACAGTAAAAGCCAAAAAAAAATGTATCCAACCCAAAAACATATATATAATAAAATATAATTTTTTTATTATAAATAAGCTCTTCAGTTTTTTAATATAATAACATTATACTGATATTTTAGAAAACATTCATATCATATTTTTATTTGTAAATATAATCATTGTAAAAAAACTATATAGTTTATTATTATTATTTGTTTTTGGTACATAATTATTTAATTATACGAGTACAACTTTATTATTTATAACTATAATTATTAAATTAATATAATTTCTTATATAATAATTATTATTACGTATGTACTAGAAAAAAACTAGATAGATACATACGCAAAACTAATAATGGTTGTATTTATAATTGACACAATATATAAAATATATACTAATTTAACTGTATCATATAGGTGGTATATTAAATTAAGTTGAATATAACTTTAATATTGGGTTACATGAACAATCAATTAACATTTAATGAAACAATAGTGAGCTAATGGTCGTTTAAATATTATTTAGTGGCCCGTGATTAATCAATTCAATTTTAATGAACAATTAAATTAACCAATTTTTTCATGCAACCCGACATAAGGATAATTTTTATGATCTAATATTTTAATAAATTAAAACGTAAATTAAATATATATATATATACTTCAATTTAACATTTTAATATATTAGGTGGTAAGTACGTACCTCGAGCAGTGCTTGTGGATTTGGAACCAGGAACTATGGATTCTGTAAGATCTGGTCCTTTTGGTCAAATATTTCGACCAGATAACTTTGTTTTTGGACAATCTGGTGCAGGAAATAACTGGGCTAAAGGACATTATACGGAAGGTGCTGAATTAGTGGATTCAGTGCTAGACGTTGTCAGGTATATAAATATAATAAAAATTATATTATTTGACTTATTATAACATCAAGCATATCATATTTTAGAAAAGAGGCAGAAAGTTGTGATTGCCTACAAGGATTCCAATTGACCCATTCGTTGGGTGGTGGAACTGGATCCGGTATGGGTACACTTTTGATATCGAAAATTCGCGAAGAATACCCGGACAGAATTATGACTACATACAGCATTGTTCCTTCACCCAAGGTATAATCATCATTAATATGCCTTTAAAGCTTTTTTCCCTTAACCTAATTTATCTTATTCGATACAGGTATCTGACACAGTCGTGGAACCATACAATTCCACGTTATCTGTGCATCAGTTGGTGGAAAACACCGATAAAACATTTTGTATTGACAATGAAGCGTTGTATGACATATGCTTCCGGACGTTAAAGCTCACCACTCCTACGTACGGTGATCTGAATCACTTGGTGTCAGCGGCGATTTGTGGCGTGACTACGTGTTTTCGGTTTCCCGGGCAACTCAACTCAGACCTTCGTAAGCTGGCTGTGAACATGGTACCATTCCCGCGGCTGCACTTTTTCATCACTGGCTTTGCGCCGCTTACGTCCCGTGGAAGCCAGCAGTACCGTGCTCTCACTGTTCCTGAATTGGTGCAACAGATGTTTGACGCCAAGAACATGATGGCTGCATGCGACCCTCGGCACGGCCGGTACCTGACGGCTGCAAGCATATTTCGGGGACGTATGTCCATGAAAGAGGTCGACGAGCAGATGCTCAATATACAGACCAAGAACTCCAGCTACTTCGTTGAGTGGATACCAAACAACACAAAGACAGCAGTGTGTGATATACCACCCAGGGGCCTTAAGATGTCAGCCACATTCATAGGAAACACAACAGCTATCCAGGAAATGTTCAAGCGCGTATCTGAACAGTTCACGTCAATGTTTCGACGCAAGGCATTTTTGCATTGGTACACCGGAGAAGGCATGGATGAGATGGAATTCACCGAGGCTGAGTCAAACATGAACGATTTAGTATCTGAGTACCAGCAGTATCAGGACGCGACTGTAGACGAAGATGGCGAAGGAGATGATGACGATGAGGACGCCGAAGCGTAAATCCTAATCGTTTATATTAAATAATAACATATAATTTGAGAAATAAAACGATATTTATAATACATTAAGTTTATTTAAGAACATTTCAAGTTTTGTTCTCTGAGATGTTTTAATAGGAAAATTTGTTATCACTACAGTACCAGTGTATTCTTATTTTTATTAATTTTTTAAGAACATAATGGGTTCTGAACATGTTAGTTGAGTAACATTAGAAAAAGGATTGAATTATTACCTACAACTATAATATATATTATAGTGACAATACATTTTAGATTTGTTAAAATTACAAAATATTCAAAAAGTGACTCAATAATGATCCAATTCATAAAAATAATCAAATGTAAACTTTAAAACGTTTTAAAAATGTTGAATGAAAGATAAAAATAATTTTGTTATACATAGAAAAAGGGGCACTACATTTATTATACCTAGCTAATAAGTATATTCAAATTCTTAAAAAATATATTTTAGCGTATTATAAGTTAATTGTATAAAGTTAATAGAAATGCTAATTTGTTTAGCTTAAAGTATAACTGTAAATTTTTACATATCAAAATAAATAAATTATAATAACTAATAAGTAAATACTAAATATTTAGTAGTAAACTAACATAGTAATGTAATGATTCAGCTATTTGTAAGTTTATATCATGTGTGAATTCAACAAAAATTATAACATAATTTGATACGATAACAATTTATTTTTAACAATGTATTATATTTATAAAATAAAAAACGTATTAAGAAAATATAAATTTATTTTTTTAAATTAAATATTACTGCTCAGTGGTTATGAATAATATTATACTAACTAGTCTTTACTTACTACTTATTACTTAATAGAAATAATTTATTTTAAACTACTATAAAGTATACATACTTGATAGATACATAATATTTAAAATGACGAATATAGTAGTTTATAGCTCGGTTTAAGAAAAATATCAATATAACACTATTTACACTATTTACAGATGAAATTCTTAAACAATAAATGTGTAAAATCTATAGGTTTCTATACAGTATACATGTATTAAATTTAAATATTAACCTATATATTTTAAATATCAAACTACATATTATCAAAAAAATATGATATTATATATTATTATAAATTATTATGAGAGCAGTGGTTCTTTAGATTCACAGAATAGAGTATAGAGGCAAAGCTAATTTGGGAACTTACCTAATTATGAATTGAATTTGAAAGTAGTAAAATTTTTTCAATTTATAAATATACTTTATAATATATAACGTATGGAATTTTTTAAATGGAGAACTCAATTATATATCAGATTTAATGAAAGAACTGCAAAATTACGAAATGTAGTTGGCTTTAAATTATTTTTAAACTATAAAAATAGCGAAAGAAATGCAAATAATATCAATTTTTCAGAACTTACAAATTCAAAAAAAGAAAAATATTTTGTAAAGTTAACACAAAAACAGTTTTAAAACATACATTATAAAATAATAACTTAAAAAAATTATATAATTACTATATAATTAAAAAAAAAATAATATTTAAATATTTTCTTTCATAGAATAGATCAGTTTTTGATTGTTTATGATTATAACTTACAGAACTTGAATAAATATTTATTTTATATAATATTTCACTGTTAATTCTTTATATGTGAACTGCTCATGTAATAAAACATAGTTATTTATTAATAATAATAAAAAAAGGTTTGTTTGGTTAAAATTTGTATTTGTCTCTGTATTGAAACTTTTGATTTACAATTAATATAAATTAATATAATACATTTTGAAAATGTATTAATTCTATTCACAACAATTTGTTTTTTAAATTAAATATTATTATTATTGTTCATAACGAATAAGTCATAAGTAGTACCTATTGCTCTAGGTTTAGGATATAAATGAAAAAGTAGTTTAAAGTCTTTATTAAAACAGTATCACCTGTGGACTCTGCAGCATGCTTTAATAGATTTTAGAAACCAAATCTTAATTTTATCGATATTGATTGGTTTCCTTTCATCAATGTTAATTAATTAAATCGAGTGCTTACCATTTACCTAGTTTATAAATCAGAGGTTTATCGTTAAACTCTCTCTATGGTTTAAGGTATTAGTTTATAGCCTATATAGGAATATCAGAAATTTTAAATTACTGTTGTCAAACCATAGTTTAACTCCGGTTAAGCTAGGTTAAATTTAAGCATGAATAACACTATCAGAGAACGGATCACGCGGACGTGTATCATATTCATATAATCATACGTATAATAACAAGATACGACAAATTTTCGCCGAATATTATTTTGTTACGAAAACTGTAGGTTATGCACGTTCTAGCAATTAAAAGTGCGCGATATTGTGGGAAAAAGTATAGTAAACCGTATTTTGTATAACATTTATATTAGGACTTTTTGAACTTACCAATCTTCTCCGGAAACTAGTTGATTTTGCTTGAATTAATGTAGCGTCATAAATTAGTTTACTTATAAAACTTTTCAGTTTTAATATAATTAATGCAATATTGATATCTATATAATATTATCTACTTAGTATTTTGCTATTTGGTTAGTTATTATATAAATCCGCTGGAAGCGCTTTATGATATTAGGAATTTGGTGGCGAACAATATGTCACTATCTAAACTAATATACTTGTGGTAACAACTTTAGAACTCTGGTTACGGTAAGATTTGAAATCATGGTTTACCAGCTAGCAAAATACAACCATGGTGAGGGTGCCTCGTAAAAACAATACAGCGGTAACGGCTGGTAACCAATATTTGCACCATAAGCTGACGGGCGCATGACAGGCGGGTTATTTTCGCTATATATCAATGTCCGATTTACAATAGTTTTTCATCAGACTGTTTTCACGAGAGTGTATATATATAATATTATAATTATGGTGATCAATGCAACGTATACGAGCTATACGCATATTTGTGAGCTTTATCTCCTCAACTCCAGTTTTAAGAAGATTGCGTGTTTGGTGAGGTGTCATTGTGTCAAGGTAAGATGCACATTTTGTTTCTTGTAGAAATAAAGCTAATATACTTATTGCAGAGTTTTAGTTTAATTATAATAAAACATATAGCTTACAAATATGATTCATTATTGATTATTGAATTTATATAATATTATATAATGTATTAATGCGTCATATGTGTGTACAAAAGTATTTAACATCGATAAAAAAAACTTGTTAAATAGTTGCGTTGTGACGTATAATGATTTTTTTTTAGTACCAAGCTATAACATAATATTTCATATATTATATATATTACATTATTACCTATATTACTTTTGTATTTTATATATTATTATTTATTATGCATTGTGTAGTGAGTGCTGTGTAGTACATTATGTTTGTGACATATTATTTAGTTAGTGACATAGCATGTTTATCAACTGAGTTAAAATCAATACTTTTTTTAAAAGAGCTATAACATATGAATCATTGAATCTCTATAATAGATCTACTTAATAACATTTAACATTCAATAGAATTTACGTTAAGTCTCATAAAATAAATTAATATTGTGTTTAAGTTTCTAATGAGTTAGGAGTAAGAGAATATATTTTGTACCATAATATTAATTTAAAATATATTAAAAGATCTTCTATGTTTACAACTTAAAAAATATAAAAACATCATAGAATTTCTAATAAATGAAATAATACTATTGACAATTTATTCAAAAAACGTGAAAAACGTATTAGGTTTACAAAATGTATTTGATAACCAATAAAATAATAATTAAAATTATTAATAAAGTATTATTATGAAAATTGAAAAAATATTTGAACATTTTGTATACATTTTTGATATTCTTTGTGATGCAATTTTATTATAGTCCACTTAATTATTATCATAAGAAGTTACGTATTACAGTCACGTATATAGTATAAGCATACAAAGTTTTTCGATTTACATTACATTATTAAAGTTTACAAATTCACGTTAACATTATTATGATTTTTTAGTTTTAATTCACGTTTATAATAAATGATTTCTAACTTGTAAACTTATATATTACTTACATAAAAAAGATGGGTAAATATACTTCTATAACTATACCTATTATAGGCTATAAAATTGTTCTAGCCATTCTACCAACAGATAGCATTGATTCAACTAATACTTATACATTATTTATCCCAATTTTAAACCACAACCTTATGTTTTATTAGTTTTATATTTGTAAAAAATCATATAGTTTTTTTAATTGAAATTAATTTTAAATTACACTGAAATCGTTAGCCGTACGTGCACGCGTGCCACATGTTTGATACATTAATACCACTTTCGTATTAAATAATTTGCAGTTTATTTCAAAATTATAAAAAATATTAAAAATCAAGAGATTAATGAAATTAAAACGTTAATATTTTTTAAAAAAATGAACTCTACAAAATGGCTATTTTCATTTTTTTTGAAAATAATTAAATAAAAAAATATTTTTTAAATTTTTTACCAAAATATTAAAATAAATTCTCACGGGACATCTTGTATATACAATATACATTTCGTGAAAATTTTAACTAGTCATTTAAAGTTATTCGTTTTCGAGTTAAAAAAAACAGAATTAATTTTATAAAAAAATTAAATTTGAGAAACAATTCCTATTTTTTCTTATTTTTTTTTTTTGTTTTTCTTGATTATTTAGTACTGGAATTTTCACTTTTGAAAAAATTTTATTACCTTAAAAGGAGATGATAGATAAAAAAATTAAAAAGTACACATCATCGTTAAATCAATACAATCATAGCTTTATTAAAAATTAAAAAAAAAATAAGGAAAAACGGGAATTTTTATGTCAAGTCATTTTTTGGGCAAAATTTATATGTTTATTTTATTGTATATTATAGTTTAAAAAAATGAATAACAACAGGGATTTTTATATTATTATTATTTCTTATAAATGATGTAATTTTCAAATATTTTCATTTTTTTAAGCTAAAAATACATATATATATATATACATACATAGCATAATTTAAATTTCAATCTATGTTTTTTTATAAATGTTGATAAAAAATGTATGTATTGCTAATAATACATGAACATTTGATTTCTATTAAGTTGTTCACTTCTCAAAAAGAAAAATATGAAAAATATTGGAAATTATGGTCACAATATATTTTTTTTGTAAACATTTAAAGTTAGATTTTTGACAATATTTGTCAACTATAAATTATTTTGTAGTAAGACATTTTTATGTTTATACCCAAGATTTAAAAATTTAATACAATGATTTTTATTGAAAAATATGTCTACTGGAAAGTCAAATTAATTATTTATGATTTTTTATGACTTTGAATATTATACATATTCACCCATAACTTTTTTTTCTCCAACGATTGTTATTTTTTGTTGTAATTCAAAAACTTGAAATTTTCATCAAATCTTATATATTTAATATTTTCTATAATTGGTATAATTTTTAAAATGTTTTGATTTTTTTGTTACTTGTATTTATACTATACATTTTATTGATATGAAAAATTTTCGATTTTTTTTTTATTAAAATTGATAAAAATTATTCACTGGGTCAACAATTTTTGAAAATATAATTAAAGATTCCATGTACTAAATAAATTAGTATAAAATTATTAAATATACATAGTCAATATTTTTTTAAGTTCATATTTTTACAAAATTCTTAAAAATCACAACAATTTTCAAATTATACATATTTTTCTAGTTAAATCCGTATAAATCTTCAATTGTTATAACTAAGGTTTGAACATTTATGCAATATTCGTCCTAAGTAGTGTTGACATTGAAACTAAAAAATACACAAAATCAATTATTTTTAATATACATTTAGATAATTTGGACGAAATTATGTATTTTAACAGTAATTATCGATATTAATTATTTTTTTATAAATGAAAAGTATAATTCAATTGTGTTAAACTTTTACATTTAGATACTTATGTTTATTATGTATTTTATTGTATGCAATGAAATTTTAAATGTAGGTTATTTTATTTAAATATTTTATCTATTTATATTATTAATTACATATTCACACTATTTTACGGTATTTATAGTAAACTTTCAGTTAATACATAATATTACATATTATAATATGGTATAAATTAATTTTATTATAATAATTAGATACCTACAATGTTTTCGCCAAAAATTGAATTAACTTACCGTTATACTAATAATTGTAAAATAAATTACTGTAATAGTAATATTAAAAAATATATAATACAATTTACTTAATGATACAAACTGACAGATCGTCTCCGCTTAGAATCGTTTTTGTATACAATGATGTATATGTATAATTTAATTTAAATTTTACAACAGAGTGATACAAAATTTCATAACTTTGTTTAAACTCAGTATTATTTATGTATGCTATTATAATGAAAGTCTTAATAATATTTTCATCCTTAAATGTTTATTAATTAGTTATTAAGAACACTATATACCTATGGCCAGGTTATCTAGGAATTAGAATACGTCTAAATTGAAAATTAATGGAGAATATTCATTAAAAATTACAAAATGCATCTACTTTGCTATTATACACAATTTTAAATACAAAGAATAAGGCTCATCTTCAATCACATTGAGTAATTGATTATTATAATGAACAATAATAATTCATATTCATAGTAAGTACACTAATATCATAATCATTGATCACCAATAATTAAAACGCATGTGTTTCTATATAGTTTTCTTCATAATATGAAAATATTATTTTATTTTTTATTTTTAATTAAGTCTAATAACCTATCTTTATATCTGTTTAATTATTTGACTACCTATCTAGTATTTTGGAAATTAACTCAAATATTTTTAAAACATTTTATTAGTTGGTGAGGGTACGGTAGAAGTTGCTCTTTCCCTCAAACGAAACTGAAAATAATAGGTGAAAAATTGAAATAATGAAGATAATATAGCTATATTTTATGCATTAATAGTTGTAAAGATTCTCATTAAAAATATTAGGGTTATAAAAAATAAATCCTCATCACATTTTTAAAATTTTTATCTCTATATTTATCATTATCAACATTGTCATATCAATTATTATTATACAAATGTTATACAGTAGGTATATATCGTATATGTATGTGAGTGAGTAAGTGTATACATGTGTATTTGTGACTGTATGTTACGCATTGTCACAGTGATTATTTATTTTGTTTACACTCAAAAATATATGTTTTATGTGTATTACATATCATATAATATATCGTAGTATGTGATCGTGTTATACATCCATACATATTCAATATAATAGTATTAAACTTCTATTTTAAACAAATAAATAATTAATACGACTTGGTTTTTATAGGAACAGTATAGGCTTTTCATTTTCAGTGCTCGAAATAACAAATAGTTCTATACCGAAACGCTTTAAATATATAACTACAAAATAAAAATTGGTTCATGAAAGAGAAGAGTAGTTTAATTTTTTAATCAAATATCTTACTTATTAATTTTAATGATTAATAATTATTATTATAATAATTAAATATTAGGTAGATATGTTACAACAAATATTAGTTAATACTTTTTAAAATAAATATAGTAAAATTGAATTCAATAATTTACAATGTTATTCATTACGGTAAAATAATTTCATTTTCGGTTTATAAGATAAAAATTGATAGTATTTCATACATTCATAAGAAACAAAACATTTAAATATAATATTATTATGATTTGCCAAAACAGCGTTTCGGAGTGGATATGTGTCTTTTCCGAGCACTGATTATTTTATATTTTTTTAAAAATCAGTATCGTTAAATTTGATTTGCAAAATGTTTTAATTAATTACAACACCTTTTAACAAGACAGAAAGAAAGAGAGCAAATCCATGTCGTAACTTATGAGTTACAACAAAACAATAGTATAACTAATTTAACAATGAAAAATTATTCTATAATATTAATAGTAATGTATATATACATAGACATGATTATTAAATGTATAATATAAATATATATATATTATACACACACACAGATATATATATATATATATAATTATTATTATCATCGTTTAATATGTTTATTGTCTGCTGCCAATTAAATTTATAGGAAAAGAGCATTCGTTAGTGCGGCGGTGTTGGTATATTAATTATTTTAAATAATTTAAATATTAAGTATAATACACACACTTATTATTATTGTATATATTATATTTATTTATATTTTAAACGCATCTATATTTTACATTTGTTGACCAGCAGTCTTGTATTTTAGTTCAAAATGAACATTATTCATAACATAATAAATTTCTAATAATAGTAGTATATTTCTTAATACCAACAAAGCCAACACTTCAACAATTTGCAAGATTATATAGATTTATAATAATTATTATATAATATTATTATCGTTTGTTGAATACACCCTGCACAGCTGATTATCTAATTTATTAGTAATTCAATCAAAAAAAAAAAAAGAAAAAGAAATAATAATAATAATAATAAAATAAATAAATAAATAATAATAATAAAACTTATCTAATAATTATAATAGTACATTTTAAAATTACAAAATATAACAAATAGATAGCGGAGAGGAGGGGAGGGTAGATATAGGCTGTTTGTCTATAATGTATTTTATATATACATACATATTACACATACACAAGTAATATATGATAATATATGTATATTGTATACACTATATATATTATACTAATAGCATTAAAATTATTTGTATTATATATTATCACAGCGGAAATAGCAAACAGCGGTGGCAACGATTTTTAACGAGTATAAAACTGATTTTTAATTTAAAATCATGAAAGTAGGCAACATAATATATTAATGTTATCTACCTATATTAACGTTACCTATGTTTAGTAAATTTGATTTCTATTCTTAATAAATACTTAAATTGTGTTATTTAAATTAAATTTTATATTGTCGCCGCCGGTGTTGCTTGCAGTTATCTTTTCTCTCGACTCGTCATCACTCATCAAACACAATAAATAAAATCTACTTTAAGTAACAACAACAGTCTTTACAACAATTCTATCGTGGTGGTTATCGTTATTATTATTAATATTATTGTCTTCATTTTTACTATTAATGCCAAGATTATTGATAAACTTATTATTACTGTTAAAATGTTTTTCACTACTAATACTATTAATTTGGTTCTGACGGTTACTCGTATCTTGAGTCTTTCTTCTTTTTCGTCGTCTTGTTTTCCTCCACCACCAGTCTTTTTTGTTAAAGCTATTATTGTTATTATTACTATATTCAAGAGAAGTAATATCGATAGTATCCCTATTATTATTGCCATCATTGTTAACCACTTTTGCTTGTCTTCGACGCCTAAGACTCCGTTTAGTAACATCTTGCTGTAATTTCGTATCAGTAGATTGATCACTGATGTTTTTGTTAGAAATATGACGAGGCTGATAAGTAGACACATTATAGCTGACGTCTGTACTTGATGATTGATTTGATGCACCGGCAAGAGCACTATTATTGCAGTGATGCACGTTGTAAGAACAACATAGTACTCCGTCCTAAAAATAAACATTGTTTATTATTCACAAACGACAAAATGCAAGTTGGACGTCGCCGACAGATGCTCGTTATTTTGTCGTCATGGATGACACCGTATGCAACCAAAATAAAAATCTTCTGTCGGCGGAAACTAAGTATATATATATATATATTATATTTATATATATATAATAGGTATGTATAATAAAAAAAAAATTGTGCGCTGTCTAGTAATGTTTGCAAGGAGCATCATATACAACTATTTTTTACTGCAAGGTTTTATTTTTATCCCACTTAGTAACCACGAATGATTAATAAAAAATAAACAAGAGAGTGAATATGAGTGCATGCGTGCGTGATTTCATGAACATTACAACAATTATTTATGAGTGTAAAAATTTAAACGAGAGTAACAAATTACTCAAGACTAAATTACGTGCTACCAGGTAAATTCGTGCAAACTAAATTTTTAGATGTGCATGCGTGGTGGCGGTGTTTTTGATGAACGATATAATATGCAACGATTGCAACGCGCTTAAACGCAGAAACATCGAACGGTAGATCGACATCGGAAATATAATTTACGATGAAAGGGTTGAGAAAAAAAATCTATAAAAAGCTGATAAATATCGTACAGTAGAAAAAGTAATAAATTGATGTAATACATTATAATAGCAGTAGAGAAAGCCGAAATATATAAAGGTTATATTGGATAAAAAAAAGATGTGAGAGTTTACCGATGCACACAACACGCGATATTGCTCACCGATTGGGCGCAGTACGGCGGCACCTGAATGGAAACACACAAAATGTATATTAACATACACACAATCTAATAGAGAAAATAAAATCGAAAATATATGATAAGAAATATATAGTTAGTTGTGTAAAACAAAAGTACTTTGTTTCCCGTTAAAAATTTGGTTCTTTGGACTTATAAAAACGACATATTTTGTTAAGATCTCCAAAGGTATTAATTGCAAAAAAAAAATGTTATTACGCGACGCATCTATAATATTATTTACTAATTTTATTGAACGTAATAATAATTTATAATAATATTATTATGTAAATCAGCCAGTCAGCGTTATTAACACGCGCACACATTCATATACATTATACAATATACACACACTATATGCATGCACGACAAAGATACCGAATTAAAAATATATATATTTAGAGGCATATATATATATATACATAATATAATAAGATTTCTAAGCGGCCTAACACGCGTCGGCTATAAAATAGATAATAATAATATTAATATAGTATATTCAAAATACGAGCCGTGCGCGTACATAAAATTTATATATTTTGTGTTATTTTTTTTTGCATTACTTTAACAGTAGGTATATGTAGTATATGTATAATGTATGTTTACACCATATGGTATGAATGATATTCTTAGAAATTTTATCTACCTATACGGAGTGATTCATTTAACGAAGACTCTTATTAGTTTTTGAAAATATTTGTTTGTATAATTAGAAACGTTACAAAATAACATTTTTGGAAAAAAAATTATTCTTTTTACTTATTTGAATGCCAACATACATTTTCAATTAAATATTCCGAAACAAAATATTATTCTGAGTATTTCGATCTAAAAAAATCAAATTTTAGACTAATAGTTGCTTAGTTATAATTTATAAGTATTTAAAGTCTTGACAAATGGATATGAAGATCAATATTATTTGAGATACCATAGCACTATACCAGGCCAAGTCATTTAAACTTTAAATACTGATAACTCATTTTAAGCTGCTCTTCTAAAATTTGATTTTTACGTATCGAGTGCTCAAAACGTATCGTATTTTTGAATAAGGAATTAATAATGCACGTTGTTATCAAAAAATGTATAACATGATAACAACTTAAACTAAAATAATATAATGCAATTCATATTTTAAAAAACAATAATAATTTTTTAAGCAAAGAGTGTCTTATGTTAAATAAATACTCTAGTATTGTATGGTAGGTATGTACTATGATATTTTATTAATGGATTTATTGCTCGTCAAAACATTATGAATCATGTCCCGAGTTAAAAAAATCGAACCAATGACAATATTATAATACTCGCTAATACCTATATTATATTACAGTTGTTACACGTTTTGTACAATAAGTATATATATGCATATATTACATTAATATGTAAATTAATTTTATGACTAAGAATAGTGTTTCGTTTTGCCGTTTTCTTTTACCTTACAATCGCACGTTGTGCACATATCCACCGGATCATCCCAACGAGCTCCAGACTGATAGGCTCGTTCACCGTAAAAACATGGTTGGCCCGCGGACGGCGACGTAGTGCTATTGTTGTTCTTTCTGTTGTCGTCGTCGTTGTTTTTGCTATTATTGTTGCCCTTATCGTTGTTATTGTGGTATTTGCCGCCGTTGTCGTCGTCGTTATCATTGTCGTCATCGTTTTCTTCACCACTGCGGTGCCAGTCTAGTTGCTGTAGCTGTTGCT
Source organism: Rhopalosiphum nymphaeae (assembly GCA_036289425.1). NCBI lineage: Eukaryota > Metazoa > Arthropoda > Insecta > Hemiptera > Aphididae > Rhopalosiphum > Rhopalosiphum nymphaeae. The sequence continues at coordinate 13,036,320 of JAZAQC010000007.1, read as the reverse complement.
GCTGCTGGTGAAGACATGGATCAACAGCGGTTATAGCAGTCATGGTCGTTGCTGTCGATGAAGTCGACAAAACGGGTTTGGAATCGCATCTTGGTGCGCAGCAATCGGCTACTGGGTTGTTGTATTCAGCAAACGTGGCTGCCGCGGAGTCCCTACAGCTGCCCGCGCCTGCGGGCAACATCGGTGGACACTGCATTGGCCAGCAATCTACTTGTCCCATCTATGCAACAAGAACGGTTTATTATAAGACATTTATGACGATTATCAACATTATATTATATAGTTAAGATATTGTCATATATTATGACATGTGTGCCATGTCATGAGTCTCAGATTTTATATGTGTGTTTGAAAAACCCATATATATATATATATATATAAATGTACCATAATTTAGTATCTACTTTAGCCATATGATGGTATTTGTGGTAAATGGATGACTTTATTGACTCTATTAACGGATCAATATCATCTGGATACTTTTTTTTTAATGTTGTGATTGGAAGCTTTCAAAGACATACTTGTAATAGTTGCATCTAACTTTTCTGTTTAAAAAAATTTAAATCTAATATTTTCTGTGGAGATGGGGTATACATTTTTATATTTTATAAACATTCGAAAATTCATTCAGTGTATTATGCACCTATTTATACAAATACTGAATAATAATTACTATATGGAATAATTTCATTAAAAAAAAAAAAACTATAACTGATTTGATTCCAATTATTTTGAAACACTTGTCATTGTATCTACCTTTCTACATACTATGGAAAACATTTTATAACATGTATTTTGCATATATATCCAAGCTCTCATATGTACACAGGTACATAATTATAATAAAAACATCATTTAATTTTTTTATTTACTCACTAAGCACTCGCATGTCTGACATTGGTATATCCATTGTTGGCCACTCCGGAACCTTACGTTCGTTAATTCCTGATGAACACACGAAGCTTGTGAGTTACAATGGGCGCAACATATTGATTGTACATGATCGTTATTTGTACAATCGCACACAATTCGTGCACAATGTAAACGTCCACTTGTGCACGTGCAGTTAGTGCACTCTTTTGGTATGAACCAGGCGCCGTCATTCACTTCTGTCACCGCATTACCACCGTCCTTATACAAACAGCCTACACAGCGTAGTAAAAAAAAATATAACAACTGAGTTTTAGTCCGACAACACGGTTAACCGCACATGTTATGATATTATATCAACTTACTCGATTTACATTCCGAAGATAAACCGACGTTGGTGTTGGTTGTTGGGCATTTGCATTCATAAGAACCTATGGTATTCACACATGTAGCCGTTGAATGACATGTATGGTTATTAATCGCGCATTCGTCGATGTCTAAACATTATTAACAAATCAAAAAGATTAAAATATAAGTATGCTATTTATTTCGTACATACATCATAGTCACAGGACTATGAAAAGTATGTACAGTAGGTTAGGTATATCCTAAAGTATAACATGTTATGATGCACTAATTACGAATGTACGAGTAAGCATCACCAAAATAAATAAATCTATTTAATTAATAAGTAATTTTATGTAGATTTTTAATATGATTTTTTCAGAAGCTTTTTACAATCCAATTTAGTTTTAATAGTATGGATAAAAAAACAATATACTACTATACATATTTTTTTTGACAATAAAAAAAAAATTAAAATTCAGTAAAAAAATAACTAAAGCAAAGTAAATCGTTTTAATAAATAAAAAAAAAATGATTACTTCAAAATTAAAAAATGGAATAATTTAAAATGAAACCGAAAGCACTACTGACAAATTGATTTGCATTTATGGATTATCACGAAAATTACGAATAATAAACAAAACTGATTCAGACAAATACAATTAATTGATTTTTGTTATATTTAACATATTTTAATATATTTTTAATTATTTAAAAAAATAAGATTAAAAAATTTAGTTATTTTTAAAATTAAACTCCAGAAACATTTAGAGATACTATTTAAAATTTCAAATATTTTATGTCTGACATCACTTTTAAGAACAGTAAAAATGTTTCAATTTTCAACCTTGAGGATGATTTTTTGTATCAAATTATACCTAGTTGGTTTTTGAGAAGAAGAGTGTCAAAGTATAAAATGCTAGTTCTTTATAATAATTGAATGATTGAGAAAAACTAACTAAATTTAACTAACAATGAAAATTGGAAATATTTACGTGTCACCAGTTTTAAACATAATCAACTTTATTATTTTGTTGTAATTCAAAAAGGAATAACCATAAACTTAAATTTTTACCAAATATTTTATATACCTATACGTATAATAATTTGGGTTTTATTTGAGTGATTTATCATTTATAGACATCGGAAGTTTTCGATTTTTTTTTATTTTAGTTAAAAATATGTATTTAAAAAAAAACACGATTTTTCCTATGAAAATTTTAGTTATTTGGTTGGTATCCTCATGTTTACCCCATGAGCGCCGTTTTAATATATTAACTATAAATAATGCTCTTACCTTGGCACATTGTGCCTAACGAAGACGACCAGGTCGATTCCATGGCGTTCAAATCACTAGTAGCTGTAGTGGCGATGTCGGCCGAAGTAGGATACATAACCACGTTTTGATAGCCCGGGCTGCATGCACAATAATACCATCCAGCCATATTGACACAGCGGGACGAAGGGCCTAGACATCCATGCGCCCCGGTGGTACACTCATCTACGTCCAACTCGCAAGCAGGCCCTTCAAACGCGTTAGGGCACGAGCACACGTCCGGCCGTGTGCATACGCCGCCGTTTAAGCACTTTTGCTGACACACAGCTGTAAAATACGTATATCATACATTATATACATATAGTTGGATTTAATATAAAATTTGATCGGTTAGATCTGTATAATATTATAAGAGTGAATCCCTGTAAACATGAGTTTTATATTGAGTACTTTAAATAAATACTTGTTTATAACTTTTGTAAGTAACGTTATCAGCAATAATTATTCATAAAAATGTCTATTAATATAAACTGAACCAATGAAGGGTTTACTTTATATAAGAGAAACAAATTAATAAAATGCGGACCACTGTGGTATTAAAACTATGTATACTCACGTCTGCAAGTGTATCCATCCCCTTCGTAACCGTCCGCGCACTTGCAGCTGTAACTGCCCGGAGAGTTGGCACAAATAGCATGTACGTGACACGGTGGTTCTGCGCTGCTGCACTCGTCGACATCCACACATTCGAACCTATTGAGATGTGCATACCCGGCGTTGCACTTGCACGAATACGATCCAGGTGTGTTTACGCAAATCGTCGTGTTCACGTCGCAGTGATGTCCGTTTTGGCCGCCTACGCTCGCGCATTCGTCCACGTCTGAATATTATTATGAATTCGATTTATGTTAGTATCAAATATAATTATATTCACACAACGCTATTGAGAAACGTTATTATTAATGTAATAACGCAAGTTAACAAGCTGAATTTATTAATACTGTTAGTTACCATCACACTGTAAACCGGTACCAGCGTACCCAACAGCGCACGCACATTTGTGTGTGGTTTTTAGATTGATACAAATAGCGTTCGGATCACACGAGTCACGTCCACCTCGTGCACAATAATCGACGCCTGCATAAGCGTTTACATACAATACACACACATACAAGATTAAAATTAAATTAATAAAAGGCGTTATAAACACAATAACTGATCAAGGCTATTTTCCTCTCCCCTGGACACATTTCCCCCATTTTTTGAAAACTTTTTTCCTTAAAATTTACTATAATATAGTAATTGTATTTTTTGTTACTTTTTTTTAGTATTTTAAAAATGATTAATTAATACAACAAACGCATTATTTACAATTGTACTCGTAGGTAGACCTTCTGGAAGATTAAGATTTCCAAATGGCCTACACAATCATTGACCATTGTAAATAATTATTTAAATACAAATTGTTATAATAAAAACAACATTCAAAAAGTAACATGCGAGTTTAAATGTTTGTTAAATTGTAACTGTTAGTACTTAAACAATAATATCTATTATTTCATACTAAAATAATACTAATATTTAGGAACAGTAACATGTCTATGATTTCTACATCAATATCTTGTTTACATTTTCAAAAAATATTTATTATTTTATTATTTTTATTACAACACGTGTTGTTAATTTTTACACATGGTTACAAACTTACAGTAAAATATTGAGGGTTTGAAAACATATCAAGACCAACAGTGTTATAACTTATAAATTTATTATAATGTCCGTGTTCAAAATATTTTTTTTAAGAAAAATATTTTTTAACAACCAGTGGTTATTATTTAGTTATTGCCTATTAATAGTATGCATAGATAACTTCAGTTAATGGGTACTTCATACTCAAGTTGGCAACGTATTGAAAGCAATATTTACTTCCGAACCCCTAATAATTTTAAACTGTTGGCATATGTGACATATGTGTAAGATTAAATGCACATGTTTTAAGACATGTGTTACTAAGAAGGTTATGTATTTAAACGTATCTTATTTCTTTGTAAGTCACGAATAATATAGGGGAAAAGTATTTTGTAATAGTTAAAAGTTATATTACGTATATTATAGTAGGTTTATACATAGGTATACGTATATAGTAGAATATTGACGTTTCACTACAACAATATGGTATTTTCTTTAAATTATCTTTATCCCTTTCTAATAATTTTATTTTTATAAACTTATATTTTCAATTTTTTCTATTTTTTTTATGTAAAAGACATAAAATTGAAATATACTATTTAAATTGCATTCAATTTTGAGCCAGCATATAATTGATACAATAAAAAAAAAATAAACCTTTATATTATATTATTTGTAGGTGTGTATATTTTATATTTACTATATATTTTTTTTAAGCGGACTTAATACTTGTGTATTTGGTCATAAGAATGTAACTTATATACTCGTATGTAGAATATATAGATACTTAATAATTGTACACATATTAATGTTAATGCTGTCTCTCATATAATTATTTGAATACCTTACTATTCAATTATCATATTGTATTTTATGAATTAATTTAAATTTCCAGTGATTCTACTATTTTAAGTTTATAATTGATTTATAATTTTATTGTTTCGACTATTTTTACAATAAAGTAAAATAGTAAGTAGTAAGTATAGGTATCATATTTTTATAGTCATGTTTTTTTAACAAACATTTATAAAGATATTGAATTTGTATGGACAAGGCTTAAAGAAAAATAGTCAATATGTAACAACACTCGATAAAAACTAATTAAATGATATTGTTATACAATCTTACCTGGACAAAATTTGCAACATTGATCGGGCACGGAAAATTGTTCAGATATATCACATTCTAAGACTGGACATTGAGTTTGTGCGTCTACTTTGTCACATTTAACAACTCCATTGAGACAAATGCAAGTCAAGCATGGTTCCAAATTGACAGTTTCACCGTGTTCGAATAGGATATTACCTTTGGTTCGGCATGATTCTAAAAATAATAGTTACATTATATTAGTGTTATGACTTGTGATACACGTATATTGTAATAATTTTACAAATAATAAATATTGTGTGAACATACTTTGACAAGTGTCGCAACATTCACCAGAATTTCGTATTGGAAATTTGCAATTAACATTGGGGCATCTAACCGGCGAACATTCTACTTGACCACGCTGAAAATATGATGTATACATTTTATTTTTTAACTGATTTATTATTACATATGGATCACGTTAATGGCACATTGGTAGTTTGTACTTACTACACATGTACACGTTTCGCATTCATGTTGCCACACTGATCCGTCGACTTTCATTACTGTATTATTACTACGTTCGTCATACTGTACGCATGGTTTGCGACATTCACAAGTTTCCAATTCGGCGATCCTCGTTTCGGCTGCTTCAAGCTATATGTAAAACATATTGATAATATTTTTCCAACTTTTAATCTTTAACTTTTACATACTTTGTCACTCAACAAATGTACAATTTTGTTCAAGTTTTCCATTGTTTTTTGCATGGCGATGAATTGACCGCACGTTGGGCATGATGTATCCAGGTTAGGGCACTGCACACGTTGTCCATCTGCCCCTCTAATCAACCGGACGTCTTGTAAAAGTCCCTATTAACGATAGGTTCATCTCATGTTGATTTTTAAATAATTTCAAACAATTTTAATTATTTTACAATACCTTGAAAATTGAATGTACTCCTCTGTTGCGTTGGCCTACGTACAGATCTGGCGATCCTAGAAAACTAGTGTCAGCCGGTCCGGCGGCCAAAGTGCGCGTGTATACTAGCCGGCAGTCTATGAACAAGCGTGCTTGAGTACCGCTCAGTGTTACGGCCACAGCATGCCAATGGCCATCAGCCAGAGCATATGCAAACACTTCGGTATGAACACGACGGCTACTTTGAGAAACATAGTGTAATCTCACCTCGTCTTTACGTCCGCTTGATTCTAATTCCAAGTATCTAAATCATACCAGCACAATTAATGTCAATATTGATTCTTTTCATTATATTTATTAATTATTTTTAATATTTTTATTGGTGATACCTGTTTGAGTCGAGAGAAAATGATATTATGGATCCAGTGTTTGCACGTTCTTGCCGTACTACTGCCGCTATAGTCAATTCGTCCGCACCTCGTAACAATTGAATAGCACGTTTGTAAACAATGTCAGGAACTTTTAACTGTCTCAGTGCACCTAATTTGTTTAAATAGTATGAATAATTTAAATAGCTCAAATAGTTTGATTAATTGTTTAATTTTTAATCAATTTATTATAGATATACCTTGCATACTATATGCTGGTCTTAACCGGTTAGGAGGAAAAACATAGGGATTAGAAAATTCATCTTCTGATACAGCCACGAGTAGAACTCCTAATGTAAAACCAGTAGTATCACTTTTATTACTACCGCTATAATGATGTTGATAATTGTGGTATATTTGCATAGTAGCTTCAAGCAAATCCAAAATAGCCAATGGTGAATTAGCTTCGTTTACGGCAAAATAATTGATATTATTTTGGGTAAGCGATGAAGCTATTTTTATAAAAAAAAAAAAAATCACTGAATTAATAAATAATATGTATAGCATATATAAAATGGACATAAACAAATTGGATATGATATAGTTATTCTGTCAATTAAATTTTATAAGGTTTTTCATCGTTATAGTTCCTAAACTCGCTTACCCGGGTACTCAAAGTAACTTCGAGTTTAAGTTTTAATTGGATTATAATTAATATTATTATGTCTGGAATGTTGACATCATAAACTTCACTTAAGTGAAGGTGAAACATAATATTTTAATTTAAAACGTTTCTTTATGCAATGTATAGCAATAACATTTTGTATGTCAAATTATTAGTTAGATCAACTCAAAGTTTAAAAAATATATAATTATCTTAAATGGAAATATAACGAAACTTTAAAATCAGATGATGAATATTTATAGATTTTATGGATAATTGTAGTAATAAGTAATATTATGTTAGTATGTATATTATGGTTTAATGTAGATAGATTACTGATTGACGGAAATGAGTTAACTTAATTTTTATGAAAACTATATTTTATTGTTACAAGAATTATAGATAAGTTAAAAATACTATTCTTTTATAGTTATTTAATAAATATGTATTAAAAATAGATATTTTTCAATTGAAAATATTTAAAAAAAATTCAGAAAATAAAAAAAACTTTAATCAAAGTTAAAGTCTAACATGGAAGTTTAAAATTATAATTGATCTAAATAAAGCTGGTTATAATATTCCAAATATAGTAACATTTGGTAATAAATTTACTGTTGAGATAAATAAAAATGAAATATTTTTTCTACTGTATAATTAATATATATGTAAAACCCTATATTTGATTTTAAAAAAATAATAATAAAAAAGGTAATGTGTTTAATCAATAAAAAAATGTCCAAATATTAGTTGTGCTTTTTAAAGTCGAAAAAAATAAAAATAAATTTAAAATATTGAATGTGTTCTACAAAAATATAATTAATTAATTATTTAACACGTATGATAAAAATAATAATTTTATGAACATAAAAGTATTTTCTTAGTGTCAAATAAGAATTGGCTTGAATGAATTTTGTCGATTTATAATTATCACACATTTTAACGGAATTGATAATCTTCATTTATTCTTAGAAACAATTACAAGCATAATAGTGTTAAAATATTTTTTTTTACTTATTTAACTTATTTACTTAGTTAAAAAAAAAATAATGGATAGGCATTTGTAAATTTAAAAATATAAATGTATTTATTTAAATATCATTATGTTTTTTATAGTTGTAATAAAGTAAAATTTATAGAAAATCCAAATCTCCATAATTATAGTTTTATTTTAGTTATATTAATAGTTCGGTAAAGTATAAATTATCATGATCAATAAATTAGTGGCTATTCTTTAGTAAATTTTTATTTTTAATGAATGTACAATGTAGTTTGGAATACATAAAAATCTAAAATTCATTTATACATAAACTGTGTAATATATAACTTTAGTAATAAAAAAATAACTATACAACAAACTTTTAGAACATTTTTACTATGCTAAAATTTATTCAAAACTACATTATTACAAAATATATAGTTTCCTAATTCTACTTTAAACATAAAAACGATTTTGAAGACTTTTTCAAATTAAGTTCAGTTATTGCCTTTATGTGTGCTTTCTAATACATTTTATTACCTATAAAAAGTACTTATAAGTGTATAGAAACTGTTTTAATCAAAAATTATACACTTGAGATAAGATAATCTATTGACTAGTTATTGACAGATATTAAATAGTTAAATATCTATAGTAATACTGTATTATTTAAAGCAATATATTTAATTTGATGCTGAATAAATAAATAAATAAAAATATTTTAATAGAATTTAGATTTTTTTTAAATATTATTAGATTTTGGTATTTATATTTAATACAAAATGTGTATAATAAAAAATTACAATAAATATTAAGAAAAATAATTCAAAGAAAAGCTGAACTTTCATTAAAATTTGCACTTAGTTACATATTTAACTATACCATATAAATACAAAAACAATAAATATAAAAATAATATACTGATAAATGTATGATTTCAGTGTCTATTGTCAAATTTAGTTTTATTTATCTGTAATAATGTTTTTTCTATTATTATTATTTAATGTAAATTGTATAAAGTGTAATACAATTAAAATAGTATTTCAGTAGGTTCCTAATAGACAATTGTAGTAATTGTAGTAGGTGTTATAAGTTTCATCTAGTCATTAAAAATACGCTATACCCACAGCATCTATTTTATCCTTCGTATAAACGTAAACCACATTATACAAAATAAACATTCAGAAAAACCAATCTTGTGTTGTTAGCTTTAATATTCAAGCCAAATTATAAATTACTATGCTTAAAAGAAAGAATATTATTTTTTGATTTTTCAGGATATTTTAATTTTTAAGCGATTTATGATAATTTTTATATTTTAAAATTTGACATACCTAATTTGTTTAAAAATGAAAAAAACGTTAAAATCTAACATACAAACACAGATTATTCACTACCTCAAAATTTGATACTATAAGTCAGTTCACTCTAATACTCAAGCTAACAAGAAAATTGGCTACATCGAAGACAAAATATTTTTACGTTTTTTAAACGACGACAACTCTTGCAGATATGGTATTTATATATATTGTGGTATACCACAATACAATACACCTAATATAGGTATGAATAATATAAACCATTTAGTTCATAACTATGTAAATGCATAATACACTAGATGTAACATTAAGTAAATTATTTATTAATTTTATTTATTTCAAGAGGGTATTGCATTGTAGTCCATAATTTCTTGTCTTGCAAACAGAAAATACCTATTGAAACTACTATGAAATTACTAATTCTTTATTAGTGTTACTGTTTATTTTTCAGCTCTAGCTAATTATTAGCGATTATAAATATTTTTGAACATAGTCAAATAAAAAAAGGCATAATAATATTAAATAGCTATGATTTAATATTATGTAATAGTAGATCATTTTAAAATCAATTACAAATCAACACATTTTAAAATACGATTATATGTTAGACTAAGACAAATAATTTTATTTTAAATTTTAATATGGTATACTGTTAAGCATAGAAATAAACTAGTATATAGTTTAGGATTGTTTATGACTATCATATAGTTGACGCTTAGCTTACATAGCAAGAATATTATATACAAACAAAATAATAAGTTATTGACTAATGTGTGTTATCTTTTATAATTAGTCCTTATAAAATAATTTCGTTGATCTGTTTTTTATCGAGTACTGATATAAATTTTCAGTTTTTAAGATTAACTACTCAATAATAAAATTGTTTTCTATGTATTATTTCTACGATTTTATCACGCGTATGCACACATTAAAAATCTGTCTTTTATAGCAGTAGACATTACTAAACAGTTATATACATATAAAAAAAAGCCTTACATCAAAAAGAAATAATTAAAACATATTTTCTTAACTAAATAACTAATATTTTATGTGAGAAATATGTATTGATTATAATGAATAAAACATTAAGTATACAGTATAAATCAAGAATTATAATTTGAAAATGATCTATGACATCTTTAAAAGCAATAGTATTATAATATACGTATATATAGGAATAAGTTAGTTAATGGAAGCAAGAGATTACCCTATAGCACCACCGCTGTACGATAAACATAAACAATTGTTACATGCGGTATGCTGGTCATAAAGATTATGATATATTAATAAAGTACATTAATTTTGTTTAATAGTAATTGGTAATTAATTTTGGTTGTTAATTTTAATTGAATTAGTAAGCATGTTTAGTTTATAACATCACCTTTGTGTATGAGTATCTAATAAATATAATATGGGTTAAGATATATATAAATATATTATATATAATATATACAGTTTTAATATTTATTGAAGGTAAGAAAATTCTGTATTCTGTTCAATCTGTTGTACGGTCATCATTATTTATTAACAAAGTAATCGTAATATTACATTACAGACTAATGGTTTTATTGTTTGTGATTGAATCCAAAACGTGGTAAATGCATTTTAATATAATATATGAACATCGATCGTACTTCAGCGGAATATTTTGGGTTCAATGTCCCTTATATGATTTATAGATAGGTATACCTATATATTTTACCTATATTTTTTATAAAAACTTTCCTTATGTGTGGTGTTATACATATACTTAACTAATTATTAATAATATAGCAGTGCATATTACTTTAAATTTTTAAAAATTCAAGTCATGTTCTTAGTTTTTTTTTAATCGTGAACAATATTTTCTTAAAATTAATTATGTTCATTGTCAGTACAATTTTTAAAATTTTGGCAATTCGAAGTACTAACCTATAAAGAAAAATACCAATATCTATTATATGCATCGCTAAGAAGCTCGGAAAGATACACGCAAAAAAGCACTAAAACTGAGTAAAACATCATCACTAATATAACTTAATATTTAGATAACCCTGCATGTTCTATCATCACTATCACTTTAATGTTATTATAATAATTTATTGGCCATCAGATATAAAATATCGTACCATTCGGTACCATTTTGTTGAGTACTATTTAGTTATTAATCAATTCTTGCACCCTCGTATTCTTCAAATACACCCCTTTTTTTCTATATTATATTGTCTCGGAGGAACAAACTTTTATTTTTATTTTTACTATACGCGAGATATGAACATATGTAAAACATGAAAATAATTCTTAAAAGTGGGTACAAGTATAATAATAATTAGTATTAACGCACGTGTATATCGTCATTGTTGTCATTATATAAAAGTTTATCGAACTCATGATGAGCTACGCATATTTTTTTTTTTTATTAGGATTGAATAATTCGCAGTATTATCCTATAGTGAAAAAAATCGCAGTCGATTATTAATTTATACTATGTTTTCGAGAAATGAATGTCGTCATCAGCAGCGTTTGCCCGGTCAAAATCGCAGCATTTGTAAATATTATTTAAAACGGCGCGTGGCTCAATTTCAGGCTCTCACCTTTTCTCACACTCACTTAAATATGTCATAGATGTTACGTAATAAATGTAGAGTTTTCGACACGTAAGTGGTGGTTAATAAAGAATTAACCTAATTTTAATGAATATTTAAGTATTATTATTAATTATAATATATATTAATATCTAACGCCGAATAATCAATAAAAGATTGGTATAATATTTATAAACGTATAATAAATTATAAAATATAATTTATATAATTTATAAGCTGTATTTTTATTTATATTAATTTAATAGGATAGGATAGGTAAATATTATTTGGACTTTTATATAAACAATTTTAAATATATCTATACCGGGGAGTCTAATGATAAATCAAATTATTTAAAAAAAAAACAAGATGAAACGTAATTATAATTTTAGTAGCGATTAAATGAAAAAATACTGATGACTATTATTAGGAGGCCAAGAACTTTTTTTGACTACTATTTACCAAAGTTATTATATATTATAATTAAAAATAAATAAAATGATTTTGGTTATAATCTTAAAATAAATAATATTTTATCTTTATGAAATTTTTTAAATTATTAATATCTCATTCATCAATAAATTCTATCGCGCGACATCATCGACGCCAAGTTACAGCCAAATTGTATAATCCACACTACTTAAAAATAGTTTATTATCTATTAAACAAAAATATATACTTCTATGTCTTGTTCGCGTGCCACATGTACCACAACCACTCCACAGCACAACTGTTGGTGTATAATAACGACGACATGTGTACTATATAATGACAATTAATGATACTTCAGGCACTAGACACACACACTCGTATCGCGTTACCAAAAACGGGAAAATAACATTAAATATGTACTTTTGGGGGGTTTCACACGGCTGACCAACGTTGACAGCAGTACAGCACGTGTCTTTAATTATTATTACCGTCAAGTGGCGTAGAAGAAATGGTCTGTGAGAGGTATAAAGAAAAGAAGGCAATGTGTGTGCGTTCATGTGCATTGAGATGTGATATTATGATGGTGCGAAGAGACACGGTAAATTAACAGCTGGTCAGTCGGTGACACACGATAGTGTGTGTGTTCATAACGATCAGTAATGGCAACGAACCAAATACTCACCGATATTAAGATAATAAAGTAATTTTTGAAACGTTAAACGTTATTTATTTATGAAATTTATTACGTCTACAAGGATGTTTATAAATGACATTTCTATTTCGATAACATGGTTGTATAATATGTCTAACGTAGGATTTATCTTTTAAAAAACATTTTCATTTTCCGTTTGTTTAAAATTAAAAATATAAAGGACACAAAAACAAAAAAGAATAGTATACGTATCCTACGTAGTGCATGTAAGTGTGAGACATTAAATTTTATATTATTACAGCGACAGACGATGCTAATATGTTATAATACATGTACCACTACAGTAATGTGTCAGCGGTTATATTATTCACTGCCATCGCTCGTACTCATAGTAAAAATTATATTACAGACGTAGCAGTAATAATTAGTATCAGATGGTCGTTGAGTAAAATCAAGACAAATTAACATAAACTATGTATTCATTTTGGTTTGACCTTATCTTCTGAGTAGGTTAGGATACTTCTGTTTTATTAGGAAAAATGAAAAAATGAGAAGTATTTTACTTAAATTATTGTAAATAAAACGGTATTAGTTATCATTTTTAAGGATTATTGAGATTAAGAAAAATAAATTAAAAATAATGTTAAAGCTGAGTTAGGAGGGTCGCTGTAATGTGAGGTTTTAGAAAATTAAGTTTAAATAAAAAATAGCTCTAAATAGTTTTACCAAAAAACTGCGATAGTTTATATTTTTTCATCTTTATTTTTTTTTAGCCACAACTTTGTCTAAAACTCTTTATGCTTTCTATAAAAGTTATAGCTTTTATGACCTCTTTAAACTGCGAGTATCATCCGTATCTATTGAATTTCCAATATATGTACTCGTAGAGTTTAAATATAAAACATTTTAGGATTTTCTTACTACACAAATAATGTTTTATGGACATACCCACGAAATAAATAAACTAAAAATGCACACATGTACTTATTGTAAAATATGCAATAGAAAACGAGAACGGATTATAGATTAGTTGTAGATACACTTTAATTTTATGATAATCATAGTGGAGTATTTCTTTTATTTATATATTCTTTTAATTTAACGTTTGTTTTATGTAAAAAAAAATAAACAGTGACGTCTGCGGACGACATAGTGGCTTATTGAAATATACATGCCTTGGCAAATGGTGACGCAAATATTTTTCGTTTAACTAAATATAATATTTAATTCCTAAATATGATACCTAAATACACATTATAGCACTCGGCCGTACAGTAATAATCGACTGCATGTGGTTGCAAATAATTAACGTTAATTCGACAATTAAACACGTTCATTTTGGTTTTTTACCCTCTCATACTATTCACTCAAATAAAAGATTACCTGAAGGAGATAATCCGCCTTTCATTGGTGCTTGTAATAGCTTCTGTGCTGTCGATATCCGTGGTGTTAATACCGCGAGCGCCAACAACACAGCCGCCACTACCGTAGTAGGCCGCCGTCGCCACTGCACCCGTCTGCAGGTATATAGCATAATATTGCAGCGGCCGCAAAAATGTTGCTGTTTTGTGTGTTTTTTTTTTTGCTACTAACGATCAATCATTGATTGAGAGTGATAGTGGGTGGCTACCACTGAGTTTTGATTCTTCGACAGCAATCTGTACTGGAAAAACACAAAAACAAATTTCCACCGTCAATATCAGGTATTATTTTTTCGTTTTTACACAATACTATAAATTTTCGTAACAATATCGTGCAACCGTACAACCATGCTACAACTGTAATAATTGTGTTATATTAACTTTTTGGTTAGTGGACGACAGTTGGAAGTAACGGCTAATTTCCAAATAAAATATGATACTAATGCTCGACGACCGCAGCCGCCACATCGATTCGCGTAGGCCATTACCGCCATCGTCGTTATAGCTTAACGACCGACCGGCGACCGTTCCGTGACATCACCTTCTACCCCTTAAGGATACCCTCTAAACAATTTCGTATATAAAAATATTTTACAGGAGTAATTGATTTTTTTTTTTTCATTAATTGCGTTTAGACTAGGATGTTGTTAGGGGTTTTCTGGTATTTGTTCGTATCTAATATATTATATCAAACGAGCACTCTGAAATATTATTGGTTTTTGGGTTCATGAATCATGATGAGACATACTAACTTATTAGAAACAAATAAGTAATAACGTATTTACTTACGATTAATGTTTTTGTTGCATGTTCATGGGCCATAAATACGACTTTCAGGAATCGAAAATCATCGTATAACGGTATTACTAATATAGAAAACCAATGGCCTAAAAACTTCAACAAATGCATTACGAATTCGTGAATAAATCATATATGCGAATAATCCTATCTAATTCAAACTTGTAATGAATATTAAAAAATATTGCAATATTTATTGAATAATAACGACAGAACTCTATCAGAAATGGAACCCATTTAATTATTTTATCGGCGATAACTTTTTATTACTGCATAGTATAAACGTGTTTAATGTAAAATCGATGGAAGTATTACAATGAAAATGTAATATTATATATTCTTAAATATTAAAATATGCATTTAATAGACGTACGGAATAATGATAATAAAAATAAATCGAATACTACCTGCTATGGATTTTTGGAACTGCAGAAAAAAAAATTGGTGATGGCGTCATAAGTGAATATTTTCAAATTTTAACATTTTAAGTATGTTTTTGGTGTAACTCCATCATTTCAGTATATGTGCATGGTGATCGCATAAAACGGTACAAAAGTATACAAAACGCAATTTTGCATTGCGCTGCTATTATACCACTGCGGCAGACTACACGATTGAAATATTATAGAAGGTACCCACGACCGTCGTAATAATCCGTAAACATCACGCCTAAACACGGTGTCAAATATACTATAATATTCGACATCGAACACAAAAGTGTACCCACAAATAGCGGGATATATGATTTTCACTCATCGCGGGCACCTGTGTAATAATAATAATAATAATAATAATAATAATAATAATAATAATAACATGTGTGTGTGTGTGTATCGTGTGGGGCGGTGAAATTATAATATTGGCGCAGGGGAACGCGCGTATGTTATAATATTATATCAGAGCGGAGTCTAGTACGCACGATGTACGAGTATTATGCGTATTACGGCGAGCGGCGACACAGTCGTCCCGGCGGGCATTACAAACAACAACTGTGTAATAATATATATTATATTATTATATACCTAGCCACCGTCGTTATATATATATATATATATATAATATTGGATTAGTCTTGTGTATATATGGTAATCGCGTGTACCTACACATCGAGAGAGTCGTATCAAAGTATTTTGTCGGAGAAACGATATATGAAACGCGCGGGTACCGTCGACATAATACTATAACGTGATGTAATGTTTTTTTGCGCGTTGCTGAAGTGGTCGACGAGTGACATTATAGGTGTTTTATTATACATCATACAGCGTAACATAATATTATCATGTCGTTATAATAATAATAATAATAATAATAATAATAATAATAAATAATAATAATATAATATCCAAAACAATATAAAATCGGTAGGTATACACAATAACAGTGAATAACAACAACATAATATTATGATATCGTGTATACGTACGGGCGAAAAACGGAATCGGATGCAATAATTACTTTTTCCGTTGTTATCAGCAACTGCACGATAACGACTGATGCATCGGGTGGTGTTGCTGGTGCTGGCGCATTTTTATCATCGCCGTAACTATCGATCCGGATGACACCACGTGCTGCAGCCAATGCCGTCTTAACCGTCCGACCCGATCCGAGCAGTCCATGCGTATTGCCGTACACATAGCACCAATCGAGAATGCAGGCCGCAGTGGTGCACGCGATCTATATATATATGCGTTATATATCGCGCTGTGTTACACCTTTCGGCGATGCACCGCCGCCGCCGCTGCCGCTGCCGCCGCTCGCGAACTTTTCACGCGAACAAACCGATAATTCGCTATTCGCTACAATATAATATTATAATATTATAGATATGTGTATGAACTGCAACGATTTCAAATGACATAAAAAAAAAAAACCGCGAGATGACGCGGCCACGACTTGATGATGATTATTATTGTCGCGACTAAAGCATCTATTGTACACACTCGCGTGAGTAGTACACGGTGCGTACAGTAATTAGCTGCAGTAGTATAGCGTGACCGCGGTGCTATATGGTTAGGACGGACAACTACGGTACAGGAGCAGTAGAAACAGCCGTAGACACGATAAAGCAGCCGTTTCAATTGTGGCGTACGCTATTAATTCGCGTGTAATGTCCAATTTAAAAATAACGATTTTAATGTGGCCGAGAAAAACGGAAAACGAGACGGCGCGACAACCGCAGTAAATGCAATTTAATAATATTATACAATGACCGCACGACACGGCCGTCCGTCGTCGTATATAATATTATATTTACGTAAAAAAAATGTATACATATACGCGTATAATATGATATAATATTATTATGATATTATAATTTAATATAGTCACCCCGTTGCTTCAGGTCGACGTCGCGATACTGCACCCGTGCTCGCGAGCAGTGGTCGGCGGACTGACTGACTGACTGACTGACTGACTGTGACCGACCGAGCCGAATGGAAAACGAGTGTGGCACGCGCGCGGACGCCTATATGCGCGTGTAATTATTTTGCCGCCACAGTGGTGGACTCAATAATATATCGTCGTCGTAGTGCCGAGGAAGAGATACGCACACGCACAAAAATTAATATATGTTTATATATACGTGAGTATGTGAGTGTGCGAAAAATGAAAACGCTTACGCGACTCGTTTAGATGAAAAAAAAAAATTGAAATAATAATTTTTTCACTCTCTCGACTCTCCGATGTCTGCTGCGTCTATGCGCGCGTGTGTTCGTATGTGTGCGCGCGTTGCGTGCCGTCGCCGGTGTGTGGTACCGGTGTTGGGTGCTGCCGTCGCCGCTGTCGTCGTCGTCGTCGTCGTTGTCGCTGTCGTCGTCGTGGTCGTCGTCGTGGTCGTGATCGTGATCGTGGTCGAGACGACACTGCCGTCGCCGCCACCACCGTCAGGCTACTCGACTTGGTTTGTACACCGGCGGCGTGTGCCAAAAAAAAAAATAAATAAATAAAAAAAAAATAAATAAAAAAGAGAGAAAAAAAGGAAAAAAAAAACTGAAACGATTATTGTGCGGCGGGGATCCCTCCATCACCCCGTCACACCCCCGCCACGGTTGTCCCTCCCCTTCCCCGTCCCATACTCACACACACACACACACACACACACACACACACACCGTCATCTCCACCACCGCCACCGCCGCCCCCGCTACCGTACCGGCCGACCCGGAGCCGGCGGTCGCGCGCACAGCTGTACATACGCGCGCACCCGTCCGACGGCGGCTGCCAACGACGTCTACGGCGGTAAGGGGCGGCGAGGTTACGTAGGGGAGGTGGGGATGGTGTATAATCCCTCCGCTCTGCCATCGACACGGACCGTTGACACCACCACCGCCACCGCACCGACACCGCCACCACCGTCATCACCGCCGCCGCCGCCAGTCCGCCCCGCTTTGTCGCTCGCGCGTATATACACCATACGCGCCATCGTCCATCCATCCGTCCGTCCGTCCATTCGTCCACGCTCTTCTACCGCTGCCGCCGCCACCGCGCACAGTGCGCGCGACACCTACCCGTCCACCACCCTCCCCCCTAAATCGTTACAAAACACATGCGCGCCCCGCTGCAGGGACAAACTCACTCACGCCGCCGCCGCCGCCACCGCCACCACACGTTTTCCACGTACAGAAGGAGTAGTGGTGACGGTGGCGCTGGTGAAGGCGAGTGGTGGTGGTGGCGGCGGCGGCGGCGGCTTGTCTCTGTACGCCGCCGTTATCGGCGACCGTCTCGCATGCGCTTCAGTCTTTGCATATATATATATATATATATATATGTAGTGTATATAGTGTAGAGAGAGCCCACCACTAAACATACACACACAATACATAATATATTATATACACACGGTCACCGTGCGTATTATTATTATAATATTGTGATTTGTGACCGGCCTGCGGCGGTGGTTGGAGGACCTTTTGCAAACTTTTTTCGTACATTTACCGTGGCGCATAGCGCGATTTGTAATACATTTTCGATTGTATATCGATTGCGTCGGCGGTCGTGCGGGCTATGCGGACAATTTAAATACCATTGATTTTTAATGCCCAACATATAACTTATAGCGACGTCTCCAGGCTATAGTATTATTAAAAATAAATTGTTTTGTAAAAAATTCGAATCGCCCCGCTGCGAACTTGACGGGTCGACCATCCCTCCAAAAAAGTTCCGGAAATAAATTGCAAGCGGGTGCCTGCAATGCGCACCTATACCACTTTCGCTTGAACGATAAACAAAAACGAAATCCTAATCGTGTATCAACGCACTCGATATATTATAGTATTGTGTTATAAATGTGCGCGGTGCTTTAAATGCTACGTTTTTGAGCATGAATTCCACGCACAGTATGAAATGCGTTATATGCGTATGCAGTTTACGGTTCAAAGTTGTAGGTATAATAGTAGTGTATGCTGCATTGTTGTTCTGAATCTGAATATAAAAAACAGTAATGATTTCACGGCGTTTGGATAAAAAATCTAATCGTTCTTATATTATTGAAAAGTATAGTCGTTTTAAAATATTATGATTATTATGCTTATTATTACAATGATTTATAAAAACTATGACTATAATTCTAGTCAATTCTATTCATAAATGTTTAGTAACCTTGCTTGGAAGTATTAACCATGTGTATGGTTTGATCGAATTGTTACGAAATATGAGTAGTATTTGGAAGGATCAGGCAGGGGTGGATTTAAGGCACTACGAACTATGCAGCAGCTTAGGGCGGCAACATCGTATTGAATATTTATTTTATTTGTATATGTAATAAACTTATATTTACAATCGAACATTCGTTTTCCGTTTTAAAAAGAATGAAAATTTATTTACGATCGACTATTTTATAAGAAAGATTAAATTCCTTTGCCATATTAACTATAAAAAGTGACTTAACGTCATCATTAAAGTATAAAGATATTATTGATGACTTTTCAAGAATGAAATCTGTAAAAAAATAAAATCTATGAATAGTTGGCATTAAAACACCTATATTGTTAATAATATTATTTATTATATTTATCAAATTTTGTTTTTCTTGTATAAATTTTTAATTTATAAAAATAAATAGCAGATATTATACTTGAATCAGAACGTTTTCTTTTTAAACTTAATTTAAATGAAAAAATAATTGCATATTATTACGATGAAAATAAATTTATTCAAGGATATTATTTAGTAATATAAAAGTATTTTTTTTTTAGAATAGGGGTGATGAATTTTATTTGGCATAGGGGTGGTAAGGTGTTAATTCCGCTCTGGGAGCGGGTGTACAGCCAAATATTATGTGTCGTGTGCAATTTTTAATATTTTAGGCACTTGACACACGTGTATTGCGTATAGACCGCCAGACCGATAAATACAGCTATATAATAATGTGATGATTTGGCTTTATTGTTTAAAACCGATTGCCGTTAGCGCCCACGCTCAAGACACGATTGATATTGTAATCGTTCGAATAATACATTTCTGTGTGTGCGTGCATTTCCGATTTCATTAATTTGATGATGATATTGTTTACACATTGAACCCACACGTCGTCACTAATACACGGGGCAGATGACGTTTTGGGACGAGCACGAGCCACGCGTGGTCACATAGAGCCATAGCTGTTATACATCACTACATCAGTCTTCTTTATATTATAATATTGTATACAACAGCCTCAGTCGTTTAGCCGATAAAATGACAATAATCGTTATGATTGTATAGCGGCGGTGACCAAGACACGCTATTATGAAATTATATCGTATGATGATGCGTTTGTCGATATACAGTATATTATTATATTATTATATTATTATATTATAACAGTTTTACGGTTTATAGTGGTTTTTATTTCTTATTACGTCTTGAAACGTAAATAATAATGCGCGTATTACAGTACCAATATGATATGTGTGCGTGTATAGTATATATACATTTGCATGATAAATATCTACAATACAAATATATATACGATATACATCTCTATAGCACAAACATTTTTATTATGTGGGTCATTATCTTGTACGTGACGTAAAGTAAGCTAAACCTTAGTGAAATCCTATTTCGAAATTACATTATTACATTATTTCTGCGCGACGCATGTATAATATATATATAAATAATATAATATATCATTATCATTTATCATGTGCGACCATTTCGAATCCAGCGTTTACTAAGGGTGTGTGTTATAAATTGTATTATTAATATTACGCCTCGATTGTTGTATAATGTTTAGAATAAACACGCAATTTATGTTTTAAAAGGCCCATTAAGTATATTGTACAAAATATGTATATTATATTCATACTATCTGATGAATGATGGACTATTATATTTTTTACAAAAAACGTTACTTTATATTTTATTTTTCTTCAACATTTATCGTTACTTTGAACATCTTAATGCCCAAACATAGAAATTAATATTCTATTTCCACTTCAACAGATTTATGGGTCACAAGTACACAACTACTCACAGTGGAATATATTGTTCAAATAGTTTTGGAAAATAAAAATTTAAATGTCTAATATTTATTTACGAGACGATATTATACAAACACGAATATGTACTGTATTGAGTTAATTTTAAGTTAACAACATAATTGTTTACTAATGAGTGGCGTTATTATTGTACTGTATAATATTTTATCAAATTATGACAAGATGCAAATGCCACGGCCCACGAGTTCAATTGACTAAGGGTACCTAAAATCCTGTATATTTTATAGTGAACCATTACACTTATTATTTTTGTAGAAATTCTTAACATTAAACACTAAAAACTAAGGTATAAATTAATATTCTTACCAACATTTTTCAGTATAAAATATATGCGAAGAAATATAATATCCAAAAGTAAAAAAAATCAACATTTATTTAGGAAAAATACTTTTTAAAGGCATTAAAGCATTAAAATTATATATTTAAATTTTACATATGTTATTGATTTTATAAAATAAATTACTTGAACAATTTCTTATCTGTATCATGTATTGTATATAATATTATATTGTATCAATTTTCAACAATATTAAGAATAATATGAATGAACAAAAGATAATAAATGACAAATTGTTAAAGGTATAAATTATAATTATATTGGTCGAGGCCCTTCTGTTTTCTCGTTTTCCTGTATGTTATTCATTTGGAAAGCGAAAAATATTATGGTGGTCGTCCCTTTCATTTTAAGCTTGGATACGAAATTCGAATACCAGACCCATTTGAATAAGCACGTATACTCATTTATTTATAAACGCGTTATATTAGTACCAAAATTATGCTATTTTAAATTACTAAGACTCGATTTTAAATTATTCAATGAGATTATATAGTAACAAGCAGAGGCGTATTTACATTTATGGTTCTCTCTTCCCCAGAGCCTAAGTATATTATACCACACATGATCCCTCTTTTAATATAAAAACCAACGACAAAAATGTTAAATAAAAAACTGTTTTGCTGGCTCAAATACAATTTGTACTCGATGAATACGTCCTTTTTGTTCCTGACTACTGTAATAACTATACATTTTTAATTTTAGATAAATAAAAAATAATAATGTTTTTATTTATTATTCCGAACAAATCCAACTAACTATTTTCATAAAAATATCAATAAAAATTGTCCAACTAAAATAAATTTATATTAATGTATTAAAAATGTTTGTGTATTAAGGAAAATAATAGAGAAATGTTGCCACGTTTTATTTTTCAAGTTTCTTAGAATACATTTATATCAACGTTATGGGGCACGAGCCACACACACGTACATATAAGCAATTTAGCAACATAAACATATTAAATGATAAATTATAAATAATAATATAACAACACAACACACTACCCACATACAGTATAATCACATTATCATCTTCATTTAACGAATTTTAAATTGCACTATTGTAGTAGATGATATACAATCTTCATTAACAATATAATATTAATTTTTTTGTAATATCAATTTAGTACTTATTATTCATTTATTAACCATTGTATTTTCAAACATTCGAAAAGTATTATTTTTTTTGTACATTTTTGTTTTACTGGTATATCTCTGGAGTACCTATAAAATATTGCTTTAGTGTAAACCTATTTTTTTATATCTGTGTACATTAGCAACCAGCTAATAATCATTGTAACCCCCTATAACATCTATATGACAGTTTGTTGTCACCTGCTGTTGTTGTTTTATTCTGTTACGATTCAGTAAACACAAAGCACAACTAGTGGGGAGTGAAAAACAATACAACTTACATGCCTTAATAAAACGTTATTCATAAATTGTATTCATGAAAGAAACTAGAAATAAATATACTGATTAATCGAATAATACATATATAATGTTATATATGTAGTTTGATTAACACTGTATACGCATAGTGATATCTACAGTATATGTTGCAGTATTTTTTTTTTTTTTTTTACTTAAGTCGTAAAACAATAAATGTTTTTTTTTTAATTTAGATATAATAATATTATCGTACCTTATATATTTGAATTTGCTGTTTGCCGTAGACCTCTGTTGTAAATTAATAAATTATTATTATCTTAATCTATACAGCCTACACTATTAGGTATATTCATATTTTTCATTTATTTTTATTATATATTTAATTTCAAGTAAACAGTTATAAATGAATAATTATATACATCTCAATGTAAAGTAGTATAATATATGAATATAACAAATATTATGGGTATCTACTGTAGTTACCCATGTATAATATGTTTCTACTTATTTTAAGAAAGACAAAACGCAATGGTGGAAAAACGCACCCAAGTTAAAATAGGAGAAACGTTTATTGAATTTTACTTTTATAATATATAATGAGTCCAGGTATTACTATTATCACTGTCGGTTATTTAAACAATTGTGATCTCGGTGATATTCTTGTCGTCAAAAAATCACAATATAAATTATAATAGACGATTTTCAATTGTCCATATGTTATAATAGGTCCTATTATGAACAATAGTTTAAAAATAATATTTATTTTAATTTGACCGAAATAATCTCTATAAGTTTTTAAAATAATGTGCAGTACTTACCTCTTTTACATACATATGTTATGAATTATGAAATTGTATACGTTTGTACGGATCGTATTGACCGGGTCGTATTTGTGTGGTAATGGAAAGTGCCAACATTATTAATTCGGCGAATAATTATTATTTAAGTACTAAAAAATGAGTTCTCGAGAACTATCATCGACAAATCAAATAGTCAGATTTTTTTAGACGTAGTATTTAATTAACCATGTTAATATTACTTACATATTAAATGTTAAGACGCTGTCTTTAATGATAATGCCGCAATATTAAACATATTAGATGCGTGCATTGCTATAGATATCGATTATTAACAATTGTTCTTTGAGATATAACTCGTTTATGAAATTAACGTGTAATTTGTAATACTACTTATGATATGTAATTGATTGTAAAGGATTAAAATCTCTAGACTCGAAGTGTAAAAATGGTATTGCGATATCTACTTTATATATTATATTATTACATAATATGACGTACAAATACTGCATTTATTCTGATTTTATTACTCGTATTTAATTAGAAAATAGTAACTAAATACATAATACTACACTATAAATTAGAACCTATACAATGAATGTTGTGTTTATTGAGGGTGGAAAATAAAAAGTAACATTCGAATGTTGGGCGTTGTGTGACGCTATACATTGGTATTTAATGTTTTTGTATCCTTTACAGTATACTTCACGATTCTGAGAAATATCTTCCAGATATGATACAAATAATCCTTTCATGTTTTTCCTTATGTTATTATTTTTATTTTATAATTTGTAACATATTTCTTAGAATTGTGAACACGGGTTTTGAAAATTGGAGCGTATAAATACGTATAAGGGATGATGCCACACCTATAAGCTGGTATTATCTCCGGTTCTCTGCACTCGTGGGCTATAAATTATATTACAAACAAGTTTATCGTAACCGATCGCAAGCAATTGGACATATATAATGATTTTGGAGATAAGTAATTTATTTAATTTAATTGAAAACGATGTTTATCTCTTTCAATACTATTATATTATCATGATATCGTGTAATACGAGACATTTTCATTATATCAAAACATATAGGTATCTCACAACATGAATTGTTTTTATGCACTACCTATTCCTTGATTATTACATTCAAACAGGAAGGACTTATACGAATGACAAATACACAATGTCCTCGAAAATATTATTTTTATATAAATTCATAGTTTACGTTATAATAATACGTATAGTTGTCTATTAATTCTTTATAGTTTTATTAGTGAACTCATTTTTACTTTATACATATAGTCTATAGGTATATTATGTCCAAGGCGGGAGAGATAGAGGAAAAAATAATAAATTAATAATACTAAATAATCAAAACGTTGACAAACCGTGTAAGTTGGTGACATCCTCCCAGTTGGCAAGTACCTAATTTTTCATCATATATCGACAACCGATAAATTTCACGTTATGTTCGTACGTTTCATATAGGTTATACGACACGGTCATATCGTGAACGCGGAAAACGAATATAATATTTAATATATTATGTATATATGTATACGTCTTAACAAATCATTATTAAAACTTATTATCGGTTATTACACGTGTGCACACAAATGCAATGAGATATTTTAACCGCAGACGCTGCATTAGGTATACATGTTATATACAGAGTGATACATCCGGTTCATTCCCCATTTCTCATTTAATACTTAATGAGTTTGTTCAAATTTTTGAATACACTTAAACACTATATGTTCAAATTCTTGAAGTTTTAAATTTTTTTAGCGCTTAAGTCTGGTGTCTTATGGCAATACAAACTTCTCTTTTTTTACTGTAAATTATTTAGCGAATACGTTTTTTTTTTTTAAAAAAAAAGGTTCAATATTTGAATGAGTTGTTTCTTAATTATTAAAATGTTTCTTTAAAAATGATATACAAAAATATAGAATATTTTATGTAATACGAGTATATGATTTATTATTTATTATTAATTTTACTAAAATTTTAAATTTATTAGTCATTACCATAATATCTTTCAAACCCATTATCAGATCTATATTTTTTTTTTATAGAATACAAAGTTAAATAACTTAAAAGCTACTTGTTCGAATTTTAATTTTTATAGCCAAAATTTTCAGAAAAATTATCCAATACCTAAAGCTTACTATATTTATAATATAGTATAGTATATACTCATTTGATAAACATAAATTTGTATCTCTGCAGGACACTATAGTATAGAAAAAAAACCGAGAATTTTAAAATATGGTCTTAAAATACATTAAATAGTCAGATGTTGAATAACTGCTATATTGAAAAAATAAAGAGTGAACAGACTTGATCACTCTGTACGTATACAGGGAGTAACAGGGCTATTTAGCAAATATAGTAACATTTGCAATGGAAGTTTATTAAATAGCTTTGTTACACCTTATATATTATGTAGTATGGCGCCATCGTTTTTAAATGTGTCATTTTAGCTATTTCCTACTTTAAATACTCGTATACATTTTATTATAAATAATAATACTAATATTATATACATTTGTTGAACGCCTTATGTGCGCTAGTTGTGATCATCTTCACTTCTGTTGCAACCCTAGCTGCTCTTGTTTGCCGCAGTGCAATATATAATATCGCGACGATCGAGGTTGGCGCATACCAACTCGTATTCATAAACGAAATTAATAATATCGATTCTAATATACTACAATAATATATACAAGGTGATTCAAAATGTAATTTATAGTTATTTTATTATATAAATAGAAAATATTCATAATAAAGAGAAATGTTTAATACGAACGTTTTTTTATTTGAAAATACAAATAGGAATCTACACTTTTTAATAGGTTTTATCATAATAGTTAAACAAAATGGCCGTATAATAAATTTTGAATCACCCTGTATATATATATATATATACAGAGGGATGGTATTATTCTATTATATAATATTTGTAATGTATATAATACATATTATTAAACGCATGTTGTTCCATCGATGATATTGAATATTTAATTAAAACGTCTACGACTATATTTCATACACGTCTATACCATTATATTATTATTATATAGATGATCGCATTATAATATATAGTAGCCAGTATATTTATATATCGCACGTGTCATTTGGACGTGTTTTGCACGCAACACTTTAATAGTGATACATGTATTATTATTATTATTATTATTATTATTATTATTATTATACGACATACATGTTATATTATAATAATATGAACGCATCAAATTCAATTATAGGAAATATTAACGTTAGTAAATTATTATTGGTAGGTATATCGTTTTTGTACTCAAATTACGGATGTAGCCGATGGAAACCGGAAACTTGACATATTTTACCCATCACTGGGTTTTCGGTTTAATTTAGCATACATAATTTGTCGAAATAACAATTAAGTAAAATACAAATTGTATTTTTTTTTATTAAATTGTTCACGATTATTAAAATAGTTTATCTTCAACCGCATTAATCATTACACTCATCTTATTGACAAAACGATCTTGCACTGTTATTGGAGTAGCATAAAATAATTTACCTAGGCAAGACGTATAAATAGGGAGCGGGTGAGGTAGTGATCGCCTTGGGTGGTATATTTTTATATGGGTATATTTGCTTTGTAAGTTATAAAGCATGTTAAATTAATCTTTGTTAAATTGTTACTAAATTTTTTAATTCATTTACTAACCTTGTTAGTGAGCTTTTTTCTTTTATTAATCTCATTATTATACACCAAAATTAATGTTTACTGCTTTAAAAAAGATAAAAAAATATTTGTGGTCAATAATGAGTGATAAAAAACTAAAATAAATAATATCGTTATAATAAATAATATTGAGCAAGACATCACAAGATAATTAAAATATAATAACTGATGACATTATAAAGATTAATGTCCCATAAAAGCTTGTGAAAAAATAATTGATTTATGTGAATACTTATAAAGTATTAATATAAGTTTGAAAAGATAGATAGGAGAAGAATTAATAGATAATAGATAAAATTATAAAAGTTTGGTATAAATCTACAGTCTACATATAAGAATAAACGTGGTGATAAATTTTGCATATTATTTAATATAATATACATGTATTTTAAATCTTAATATAAAAAGGCTTATTATACATACAATTTAATTTTAACCATAATAGGTTCATTAAAAAATAAATACAATAAGTTTTATATTATATCTTACAACTTACAAGTTACAATACTATAGAAATAATTAAATTTAAAAAGATTTTTAAAAAAAAAAAAAAATGTTAATCTTCTTTCCTACGCCAAATCCATATACTTGTGGACTCTATACAATTCAAATTGTTCTTAATCTTCTTAATTTACATTTTTAATTATAATAAAGTTATAGGATAAAAATTGGACAGTTATAAAACCATATGTCGATACAATTATTTTAGGTACCTATTAAAGATATGAATAATAATTATTATAATTATTATTGCATATTGAAAATAAATCTTAAAAACGAACCAGCTACATTTTAAAAATATAAATAATATTTTTTCTTTAGAAGGTAAAATAAATAAATGAAACTTGATTTAGAAGGTTTGGATCATCGAATTATCTATGAAATCTGAAAAGAATTGCATTAGTATACAGATATAGTAATAAATGAATAAATCGTTTTAAATGTATATTAACAATTATTATAAATATAATATACAGGATTATTCAACTGCAATTCATTTAAAAATAAATTTATAGTTTTGATTTAAATGATTTTTAAATAATACATTGAAAGTTAATATTTTCATATACATAACATTTTTATTATCATTTAATGATAATTGATAGTGACTTTTCAATCCTACGATAGTATGAGATCTCATTTTTTAAATTTAAAATAACCCTTTTCAACTGAATTGTTATAAACAGAATTTGGTTATATTTATTATTATAGAATGAATGACGTTGAACATATTTGGTAAATCTCTTGGGTATAGAAGTCTGAAGAATGTTTAATTTATAATCGCAATAATGTATTTTTTATGACTAAATTAAAATATTTTATGATTGATTTATTTTCTTTAAAAACGAAATAGCATTAATTTGTCGTGCGTGACAAAGTCAATTATGTGTGCAGTTAAATGTAATTAAATTTATTTTGGGATATATTTTACAAAGACAAATTAATATTCAAAAATAAATTGTATTAGTTTTGGTAGAAATTATATAGTATAAATACTAAAATAAATAACTATTTATATACACTATACTTTGTATTACTTACATAGTATATTATTACAAATTTATTTATATATATAAAAAAAACGAAAGATAAATAAATAACAATTTTAAAAATGCGAAAATTTGAATTGAGTATGTAACTTTCTATAGCAAACTAGTTTTTTATAAGAGCATCGTAAAGTAAGCAAGGTTCAATAAAAGACTCGTGAAAAAAGAAATGGTTGCATTAAACACAATAGTACGAGTACGTGACACATATGGTGCCTGGTACTATTCCGTTTTATCCTGAAGAATCGTACAGAAACACATTTACAGTTTCACACGTATATTGTAAGTTTAGAAGTCTGAAACCTGTATATATATATAAATATATATAATATATTTTTCGTTGACACAATACATCCATAAAAAAAAATAACCTAAATATATATTTACACATAACACCACTAATGGTTGACATGCCTACG
This sequence comes from Rhopalosiphum nymphaeae, assembly GCA_036289425.1. NCBI lineage: Eukaryota > Metazoa > Arthropoda > Insecta > Hemiptera > Aphididae > Rhopalosiphum > Rhopalosiphum nymphaeae. The sequence goes on along the minus strand of JAZAQC010000007.1, from coordinate 13,006,234 downwards.
TCCTATATAATATACATATATATCTATTGAGACATATTCAAAAAGGACAAAATCGTTCAAGGTTACTTTTTATTTGTACCGATATATTATATACTAAATCTCCGTCTCTTCGTAGGTTACAAAACGCGCGTATTTCAATAAGTTACTTTATTTGTTGTAAACATATACGATTTTTGGGTCATTTTTGGACTCCATTAGAGTACAACTATTTGAATTCAGTCGATAAACAATCATTACCTCTGTATACGACAAAAAAAAAAATTTTAAACACCCGATGGTATAGTTACACAATATAATATTATTATTCTATTGAAAGTAATGTTATTTATTCTTCTTATCTTCGTTACTTATCTATCTAAAATAATCATTTAAATGGCCATATACATATGTCAAGTAGGTATAGTGTTTAAATCTGTTTACAACATTAAGAGACCACGATACAGCACAGATTTGTTGTTTTCGTTCATCCTATGCCACGCACGGCGGGTATAACCGTAATATATCAAACGTATAATGCGTTTTATGTAATCAAAATGGTCGGTTTTGGAACGATATTAAAATTAAAATTAAAAAAATATTATATTTTCATACAAAAGATTAGAATTATTTTATTAAATCAACAGGCCTGTCAATGGTGTATTTTTTTAAATATAGTTTGTTTAAATATTAAAAATAATTATGTTTTGTTTTAAAATTTTAAACTATTCCAATTGTTTGTTAAAATAAAAATGACTAAAATTATAAATTTTATAATCTTTTATCAAATGGCCTAATTATCAAAGTTTTTAGTTCAATACACACTTTTAAAAGAGTACAAATGATATTTTAAAATATTTCATTAACCATATTGAAATAAAGTCCATTAATTTATTAATGACATATCAACATAATATGATTCTAAAAAGACTTTTCAGAGGAAAAAATTGAATTAAATATTTATCAGTTTAATACAGTCCACATGCCCACAATGAATTAACTTAAGATTATCTTCTTTTCCAAAACAGTACGTGTGCCAATGCTATTTCACACGCTATACAATAAAATTCATTATTTTAAATTAAAAAAAAAATAACCAGTAAGTACCTAGATAATTTAAGTTTATTTTCGTTTTAATTTAAACAAATGTATAGTTAATAAGGACTAATGTTAGGCTGATATTATACTGAAATTTTTAATTTTCCTTTTCAAGATAAAATAATATGTTTTTTATTTTTAAATTTTAAATATTTTTCATTACACGAAAAACCCTCTATAGTTCTACCGTTAGTCCTATAGCTACAAACTATATGTTTATGAGGGGTATAAAAACTCACTTAAAACTATGAATACACCACTGCCCCCCATTAAAATAACGGTTGTTATCAGTTGGTTGTATCTGCACATTCAGCAGGAATATAATCTCTATTAGTATCATTAAATTACAAGAAAATTAAAGTTGTTGGTATAAAAGTTTATAATGGCACCTATAAAAAAAATATATAAATATATTTACATCAATTTCATAACTTTCTCCGTGAATAACACAATGCCCCATTATAACTCATATTTTTGAGTATTAAAAATAAAAATAATAAATATTATTCTTATTTTTAATAAAGTAATTGAATTCGCAATAATATGATGTAATTATATTATTGTTGTGGACTAAATAGGAAATGAGTGATGGAGATGAATTTCTTTCACAAAATTATAATTTTGTATAAATGACATTATATCTATATAATACATGGAAACCTTATTTTTCTTTCTGTCAAATTATTATGAATACAGATCAATAAATGTACATAAGGTGTAAACATTGTTAATTTGAGGTGAGAATAACGTAGATAAACTGTGAATGAAAATATTTCAGCAAAATTCTTAAAAATAAAATTATATTATAGTATAATTATTATATAATTTTAATATCATGTACTATATAGAATCATTGATTATAAGTACAATTGATACTAACAGTAGTGTTCCCAAAACAGTAGTTTTGTAAGGTATACTCCGTATACATTCAAAATTTTTTTTTTAAATAACGGGTAGGTGAACCACGTATACTCTAAGTCTTAATAAATTTGCGAAAAAATAGTTATTGTTTCTGTAGTGAACGATTTAATTCTTTAATGAAAATCAAATAAAATTTATTTTTAGGATGTAAAAATTATTTTCCACAGGTGAAATGTGTGCACTATAGTGGCATTTGTTGTTTTTCGTTGAATAGAAAATCAACAATAACATAATATATAAATAACTGGATATACCTATAGAAATAATTATAAAAATGTATTCAATGTTATAGTAACGACGATAAGCTGAAAAAACCAAATATATTTTTATCATACAATTATTATTATTTTTTATATTACGTAATGGTACATGATGGAAATCATTTTTTTAACACCCTAAAGTTTTACATTGAAATTTTTAAAATTGAGTATAGTATACCCTCAACAAATTTAATGGAAACACCATTGGGTATTATTACCATTTGGATCTTATTACAATTTACACAACAATGTTTATTTTATTTTAAAAGCGTTAATCTAAGTTTGATACGTAATTCCACAAATCAATAAATTATCTTCTTATATAGTTATATGTTGAGCACACAAACATTACTAAGTAGTACTGTAAGAACAACTATAACTTATAATAAAGTTGTATTATATTTTCATGTATTTAAAAAAACCAAAATTTGACTGTTTTAATTATGGAGATTTAAAACTGTAATTACTAATTGTAATACATTCTATTAATCTATCATTCATAAAATTATATTAAAATTACAATTAATTTAAAATTTCAAAAACCTTTGTTATTGTTTTAAATTCTTACTGGGAGCTATGTATATCCAATACACTTTATAATATTATTATGTAATTAATTTGTACAGGTATATATAAAAGTTATTTAAACTGTTCTATAATTTATTTCATAAATAATGTATTTTTCTCGGTCAAAAAGTTAAAAATTCATTTGGTACGAAGTTTCTTATAAGTTGTTGTTTTTATAGAAATTTCAAAAAATATCAGAAGTATGAACGGGAATACATTTTTTTTTTTTTTTGATAGAAATTATCAATATATAATATAATGAAAAACATTTTATTCAAAGTCAAAGTTCTAATTTTGACAAATTTCATATTTAAATGAATAAATAACGGAGTTCTCACTAACGATTTTATTTATTTTATAATTTAAAAAAATTCTAAAAAAGAGAGCATGTTGATTATGTTTTTTTGTTAATTTGGTATTGGTAAAACGATTCAGTTAGTTTTGTCGGTTGATCAAATAATAAAATAAAACCAATAAGTTTCGTATTATATCGTTTATGCAACGTTGTTAAATTTAATAATTACTCTATATACTTTATAAATATTAAATCTAATAATTTATTTTAAAATTAGGAAAATTAAAAAATTATCAATAATAATATATTAATAAATATAATTAGAATAATTAAATAATCATAAAATTAGGAAAATCATTTTTTTAATAAAGTTTTCAAAATACAAATTTTAATATAAGTTCATATTTTATAAGATTTTAACTGACGTACGGTATAATTTAAAGAACTTGGAATAAATAAGTTTTTTTTTTTCATAAGCAGCTTTTCGAACGAAAATAATGCATTTTATTTCCAAATAATAATACTAACATTATTCATTCATCTTTTAGTTCTTTACTAATAATTTTAATCAGTTGCCTTTAAAATTCATCTACTGCTTGTCTTTTATAATTTCTCCGCAATAACTGTTCATTTTTTTACACGGGAATTCGGTTTATGTATCACCAGAGACTAATAAATTAAAAATCTATTCAAATTTTCATTTATTTGAAATAAGGTTATTTCAAATATAATTATAATTAAAATTAAAATTATATAATCGTTAGAGACACATTTTTACTGTACATTTAATTGGTCCATCTTTACGTTTTCTTACATTATATTTACTACAATTTAAATGCACAAACAGTTTTCCTTTATCGAATTTTATTAGATAAATTAATTTTTTCATATTAAATTAAACATCAATAAAATATCAAATACATACTCGAATATCTATTTATAGGCTATAATTGAAAAATGAAATTTCCAGCAAAATATGATAAAATATTATGTATTTGTATTTCATATTTCATTGATGTAAATGCATATTGTATTTTTAGTGATTTAAAAAAATATTAAAAAAGGACTGACTATAAAAAATGTTTATACTCTGACAAACGTAAAATTAATTTTATTCATAAATCATGAACTTTTTATAACTTAGTTACTTTAAAACAATGCAAGATATACTTTTAACATATAATTTATATATAAAATAATATTTAATACAAATGGATATCTACATAATAATACAATTTAGATATAATATTATATAATACCAATATTACATAATTAACATAATAAAAAAGTAAAAAGTTAACAAAATAAATACAAATTGAATAAAAAAATTATCAAAATAAGATATTATTAGTTTAGATACTAGCTAATAGTTATACTTAATTTTTTCTGCCAATCAAAAATTTTGAATTCTTTACGTTTTAATGAATTATTTATTTATTTACCGAAAAACAGCAACTCTTTATGTTAAAAATTAAGTAAAAATATTAAATAAGAAAATATTATAGGTATTGGTCTAGTTTAAAAATAATATATTATATTGTATATGTTTTGTGATTATTATCCAACGTAATAAGAAAAATTTCACTTTTATGCATGATAAATTAATATTTAGGTCGATATGTAAGCGTATATAAATTCATACACGTTAGAAAAGTAAAGGTATTAAAGTTTTTAAATATTTAAAAAAAGTATTTAATATAACGTATAATATATATATTATTACGACAGTATTATATATTAAGATGTTTTATTATCACTATAAAACTTACTAAATCTCAAGATTTAGTATCCATCAAACATAATTGCGTTACATTATACGTACATATTTTTATTATGTATAAAATACGACTACACCATTCTTAACATTATAAGGACGTCTTCTCACAAAACCCTCTGCAATAGGTTACCCATCCTGTGCACGCAACTTTTTACGACTTGTACAACTCCAATATAATATATAATATTATGATATTTGCGATACATCGCTGTGCGTCCACAATCAAATTGACGTATTTTCCTCCAATATTATAAATGCATATGAACGTATAATACTACGTTTATGAAATGGACAAACAGAAATGGTACCTATTGTTCAAGTTTATAGTAGTTTGAAAATCGCAGTGTGTATACATGACGATTGACGTTTTACCTGCATATATAAATAAATAAACCGAGCTCAGTTATCGCTGATGATTTGCGCATTTTAACCGTAGTCTTGTATATTATAATATTCGTCATCTCTTCGCTTACGATTTCTTAATGTATTCTTCTTCGTATCTGATGGATTCTTAAATATTAAATCAGACCTCATTATTTGTTTTTAAATTAATTATAAAAGGGAACTACCTATTAAATATTTAAATAACATATTATATACCATCTGCACTGCTATTGTAGGTTTCTAAATAGTGAACACGACTGTGTCAATAATTGTTTGTCTTATTTATCAAAACACATATTATTGGTTTTTGAATCATGCCAAATGAGTCCATGTCAAATATTGTCGAATCAGGGCGATCCAAGTCTAAGATTATGTAATTCATCCGGAAGTATACGGTTCTATATATCTATCAGATTATTTATAATAATATGCTGTATTATGTATACATCACACTCGACTGAAGACTGATGAAGTGTGCGCATGTTGACAGACAATATCACAATAGTTATTGTACGTCTCGAATGTTTGTCGTTTAAAAAATCAACTATGCAAATAATTCGGTTCGAAAAATTGATACTTTGAAAGGGAATACAACTCGTTTGTATTGTAGATTGAAAACCGTTGACCGAATATAAATCGTCATATTTTTCGCTTGTATATAGCAGTCGATCATTCGTTATTGTTATTAAATTTGTAATAATATTAGATCGACAATGGCACAATGCAGTGGTGTTTTTTAACATATGATGGAGTTCACTCTTTGATATCTCCGTTAAATTGGATAAAACGATTATATGCTCAAATTATGTGCAATATCATATTATTCATACTATATAATACGAAACCAAATATTAATGTTCAAATATATTTTTAACCTTGACGAAATCTAATTAATATATTAGTTAGGTACCATATACGTGGGATTTACTGATTTTAACACCATTTTTTCGGCGGAAATCCGGCGATGTCACAGACCTGTTGTTAGTTTAATTGTTAACTACAAGTACTTATACAAATCCATATTTATCGTCGTGCGATCAAAGACTACATGAATGGTTATTTTTTTCTAGTAAATATTTTGAATGAATTTCTCGCAACGAGAGATATCTGACGTGTATTTGGCATCGTTTCAATAAATAATTTATAAACTCTGACCCTGCAAGCTCCGTAACACCTGCAGATTTTCGCTTATGCTACGTTATCGCCAATGCTTATTTAAAGCATACACTAGGAGTAGCCAGTAAAACGAGTCGTGTCAGTTGACCAGTAAAGAATATAAAATATATGTCGGCTTTCTTTTTATGTGGTAAATTTTATATTTTATGCACAGTCTTTTTCACAACTCATTGATGTACGTACACTAAGTATACATATAATAGGGGCGTATCTATATGATGATAATGTGTCGTGTTGTAAACAACGCGGAGCTGACGATGTTTAATTTAGCTTTGAAACAAAAGCAGAAATTATATCCGACTCTATTTTAATATATTTATATATGTGCAAAATAAGAGCATGAATACTGGATAATTTACACAAACGTGATGATATTGTGTACCTATGACATAACATAATACACAAAAACGTCCATGAACATTATGTCGCGTGGTGCAAGTACGTGGAAAAAATACGTCTTACCTATATATATAGGTATAAATAATATTTTGTACATATTATTTTTAACAATCATATGCTATTGTAGTCATACAATATAATAGCCCAACAGTAAAATTGCTAAACTGCTAAACTACTTTAATGTTTTAATCTGGAATAAAAACTAATGGAAAAAGACATTTTATTTCTGCAGTTGGAATTACAAATAATATAAACTAAAACTATACTGGCAAATTATATACATAATGCTGTACTTCTCAGAGAAATACAAATCCCATAACCCAGGGTTTTAAGCGTTTTAAGTGCTTGTCAGTTGTCACGTGCAGATAAACGACGTACAAAGTTTCTAATTATAATTTTTCCAACTGAATAAATGGTTTTAAACGTTCCACTTAAAAGTGAAAACACATTTGATTTAACGGTAATGTTATATTATAATGTCTTTTATTACAGTGTAAGGTCTCCGTTTTTCTAAAAATGTCAATCTCCTCTCCCCTCCCTAACCTTACTTGATTGATGTGCCCCAAAAATAGATGTCATCTAAGCAGTGAACACCCTTTCTATCTATCTAATCGAAAAACCCCCTTTCTAGATAAAGCTGCAAGGATCACATTTATTAATAGTAGACGCAACAGTCCCCGAAATGAATGGACACGGTTGTTTTAAAAATAACGAATCTCCTTTTTATTTATAATTTTATGCGAATCTTGTTGATGTACGAATTCTGTAAGAAAATAAAAACGAAAATTAGACATAATATACCTTTTGTATGTGAATTTTAACTATGAGTTTTGTATTTATAAAAATATTGGTTAACCACTCATAAAGTTATTAAAAATTATTGTACAGTAAATATAAGAGTAAATCCCTATATTCAGACCTGGTTTTCAGAAGTATTTCAAAATGAAATCATGAACAAATTAAAGTAGTTAAAAAATTATTATCGAGTACTTTTTTTTTATAATATTTATTATAGTTAAACGAATCATCGGGGTGATTTTAATTTCGATCTTAAGTAACTTCTGCTCGGTATTCATTATTATACCTACAATAGCGTTGTTTAGGTTAGTTATACAATAAACAGTCTAAATTACAATAATATTATCATTAAAAATCACCGAAAACCGTATATACCTATATAGATATAACCATAAGGCTAGAGTATAGGTTTATTAACATTGTGCGCAGATGCATATCCTCCAAAATTCATACAGTCTTTAAATACTTGATTTGTTTAAAAAAAAATGTTATAATCAATTTTTAATTGCGTGTAAAATACTAAAATATATGTAATGTAAAAATATGTAAATCATTTTTTTATACATTTTAAACCAATCACTCATCAATCACTATCGTGCATGGCTGGTAAGTCAAGGAAGAGTTATCCCTTATTAAAATGATTCCGGGTATCCCGCTGAACAATTTTGCGCACGCCTATAATCTACATGACGTAAATACCATCAGTAGAATTAAATATAGGGTAACCATAAATTAATTATGGTGCCGTAAAAAAGTCGTTCGGCGGCAATTATTTAGCTTTAGTATATTTTGAAAATTATTATTCGCCGCGATGAGTAAATTATAGGCAATTTGCGTTGCAAACGAGTAATTTGCGTACCATTACGTGTAAGCAGGCGCAAGTCATTGGACGTTGTACATTGTCGAAATTGTGATGATTATGCTTTTTTAATACATTTTACAAGAAACATTTTTTTTTTCATGAACAAATGAATTTATGAATTTGTGTGAAATATGTACTTTTGAATATGACTCAACTTGCTATGTAAATTACGGAAAATCGTACCTATCATTTTATACAGATTATAATAATTTGTATAATTCTGTAAGGTGAAAATTTAATTTTAAATAAAATAGTAAATTAGTTTCATTTTATAATTGTATTACTTGTATTATTGATCATACAAATTGGAAATTATAACAATTTAGTTTCTTATAAAATAAATTTTATTAACTTAATAGTATACTAGTATACATAATTTATCAACAATGATTAATCAATATTTTATATCGACTGTGGTTACAAGATTTTTATCTGCGTTCTAAAATTATTCATCACGATCGTTTTTGTACTTAACTTTGAGTCAAAAATAGTTTTAATTAATTTTGTATTAATTTATTTAGTTATTCTGAATATTTATGACAAAGATAAAAATAAAAATTATGTATCCATATAGAAGATTATTAAATTATGAAAAAAATATCGCTCTTAAAATGATGCCGATTAATACCATTAAGTATTAAAAATCATCCGATAAAAACACTGATATATAATTTACTTACTCGATTATATTTAGTATAGCCACATTGATATTTGATTCCTTATTAATATTAATATAACAATGAGTAAGTACATGCTTTTGCTAATGGCCTATTTTAGGTTTTGACGATGATTAGTATAACACATGTTTGCATAATATAAAACTGATTATTATAATTACATACAAAATTTGATTCAACAAAAAATAGTTCGTGATCATTAGATTTTAATTACAACCACGATGAGTTAAAATATATATTGAATATTTCAATATAAGTGCTTTTTTTTATTTTTAAATAATAATAATAATCATCATTAAAAGTTTTTTTGTATAAACACAACAATAAAAATAGTAAAAATATCAATCTATTTTTTTTTTTAATATCAAAAATGAAAAATTACTATTATATAAATGATTAATAATTATAAAATACATGCATGCATATAAGATATATATTCGGTTATATAATTATTCTTAAAAAAATGAAAAAGTATTAAAAATGTTTTTGTATAAACTCAAAAATCAATCAACATTTAAAATCCTCAAAAATTAATTAATCATTGTTGGTTGTTCAATTGTTTAAATTGTTTTTTCTAAATAATATTCTACATAGGTTAATTATTTAGTAAGTTTAATGATTGTTTATTTTCATGGGAAAAAATAATAAGTATGTTTCACATATTTAGTCAAAAACAAAATCATATTCTCGCTCATATTATAACTGTTTTCATCGCGTATTTAGATTTTGTTGTACCAAATACCTATAAAAAATTAAGAAGTGTTTACTTTAGTATTTTTAATGCACATGTATACACATAATTCAACTCTCAGAAGATGATAAATACCAGAGTCCTGTCTATGCATTATATTAAAGTATCAAAACCACTTATAGCAACACTCGTGTTGATAATATTTATTAAAATTGTTTTTAGATGCTTTGAAGATTTATCTTTTTTCTAATTACAACCATAATTATAATGGCCTCAAATAATGGATATCGAGATGCTCTTATATTTTTGAAGTATTTTTTTTTTATTATTATTTAAAATTGTAATTTTCAGACAGTATTAAATATATTATAATTTATAATTATTTATAATATTATGAACTTGTTTTTAATTTTTATCAATAGCTGATAATGATTTAAACAATTTAAAATCATATGCTTTTTTATTTCCATATCGATTGTAAAATACTTATTACACAGCCAGTTATTGAACATTTAAAAATAAAATAATAATGAATTAAATAAAATAAAATTATTAAACAATAATTTTGAGTAAAAAATGCAGCAAGCGTAAATTTCAATTAAAATGTCACCATTATGCAACAGATAATGATAATAGATTCATAAAATGACATAGTTTTTCTCAAACTTTGATTTGTAATATTAAATAAAAGTTGACATATTATATCTAGAGTCATTGTTTTTGGTTTCTAAAAGCTAATAACTGATATGTAATATGCAAGCATTCAAAGTTCGTAAAATGTTCTATTTCAACATCAATGTATTTTAAACAAAGAAATTATTTATTATTTAATATTTATTTTTCAATCTTAAAATTGTTTTGATTATTTTTCAATCGTTTATTTTACTACCGTAAATTTAAAAAAAAACTCGAATACTAATTATAATGTTAGCTATAAAATATTGTAATAAAAACCTTATATTAAAAAAAAAAAAAAAAAATACGTACGTACACTATGTTTGTTACTTTAATGTATAACTATGGAAAATAATAAATAAAACAGTAAATTATAATAAAAACTTAAGAATATTAAAAGGTAAAAACTAAAAGTAATATTTTTTGTATACGAGGGTGTACGTACGTTTAAATTAAAATTCTTTAATGGTCGTATAAAAATACAATAACTATTTAATTATAAATATAAAACAGCAAGAAAGTGACTATGTTGGTAGTATTTTTTGTACGTAAATTTCGAGTGTATTTCGTCATTGAGTAAGTCACTGTAATGGATGACGTGTTAAATTTTAATTCAATGCTAATAATCATTGTAAACAGAAATCGATTCTGAGCAGAGGTAGTATGTACGAGTATATATCATTTATAAGGATATTTTTTAATTTATCAAGGTGTAATATTATTAGTAGTATGTTCAGTTAATATTTGTTTAAATTATCACATATAGAATATTATAAAATATATGGTTGTTATTATGAATACCGACGTAAAGTAGAATGGAATTATTTTTCACAATTATTTTGAAAAAATGCAAGAATCTTTCACTTTTAAAATTCTATTCAACTATGCGATACGCTATAAAAAATTGAATACTTATAAATTATAAGTTATAAATGTTGTAACTAATTGATTGCGTGTTTAATATTCAATGTTTATAGATACGTACAAATTTAAGAGAAGTATTTTGATTCAAAATTTATATTGTCTTCTAAAATAACTAGCATAAGGAAGATAACGACAAAAAGGGATAAAATTTAATATAATTTTTTAAATTTTGTTTCATTATAACCTCAGCCACTTCAAAGTATGTTAAAAAAAAGCAATAAAATCATTATTTAATACTTTTTGAAATGCTGAATGTATACTATTAAAATAATCGCTTTGTATAATCTATATTTTGACCTCCTAAATGTTTTTACAATATGCAACGTTTTGAAGTTACTGAGATTTTATTTTTTTGAATACAAAAATATATTATAATATAAAATATGATTTTAACTTATTTTATGTTTTTACACTTGAAAGCTAATGGGACGCGAAGTGTAACGAAAGTGCAGTTGTAGTTGAAAAATGGTTGTGACACTTAGATAGAAACTTTTAAGTTCTCTGATCGTTGAACATTCCCCTAAATGTAACTAAATATTTCTAATTATGTAGCATTAAAAAATAAACTAATATTTTCAACACTTTATTTTATAAAAATATTAAATATACTAGATAGATGATGATATATTTTTTTACAATAATTTAATTGCATATTTTATAGGTACTGTGCTTGATTTGGTTTATGTAAATATGTTCAATTTTTAAAATAAAATAAATAAGTTCGTTAAATTAATAAAATATAATTGAGTTTAATAGACATCGGGTGGATCACTATTATGGGTGTGTTAAATTTTAAGCCAATGATATATCATTGCATGTATACGAAAAAACAATGTTTTGCGGAGACGGGCTGTAAGCCTATATCACTAAATATATATCATGGTATGTTTATTTTTGTGATACAGTTATTAAAGTTATTTATCTTACGTTTAATATTACAGTAGGTTGATATGATTTTAAATTAAAATTAAATGATGTCTTTAAATCTTCTTATAAATACCGTAAAAAAATAAAAATAAATTCATAGTATAAATGGATAATACTTAAAATAAATTAAAAATGTCATTTTGTATAGTAAAATTCATAATAATTTAGTATACATAAAAATATTAAACATCCACAAATAATATTTTTAAATTATAATAAAATAATTAGTATCGTTATTTATTGTTTAAGTAAGTAATTTCGTGCAAATGTCAACTTAAAATGTCTATAAAAATAGTTATCTTTATATATTGTTTAAATTTTATAGTTTCAGTATTAACTATACTTATAAGGAATCTCAGGAATCTTATATTAAATTTTCAAAACCTAGAAAACTAAAAGAAATGTATTACGTAATATTATAAATAAAACTATATAATTAATAACTAATACCATGCAACATTGCGACCGACTTCAAGTGGATCGGGAATAATCTACAAGATTATACAGAATGATTCACCGAAAAATGAAGTCTTTCATTGAGACATCTAAGGTAGGTATACTTAAAAATTTGAAAAATAGAATTTTAATAAATGCATTATCAAATGATAAAAGAATTAAGAACAGGAAGGATGAGCATGCTTGTTGAATCACTCTGTATAACGTATATACGGATCGTCCAACTACTATATTAATTATTTATAGCGTAGTAATAATAATAAAGATTTAGGTAGTATAATACGACTACATGGTATTTAAATTTATTGTTCAGCATCATGGCCATTAGTACACTGTAGTAAACTTAATATAATAATAATAAGACGTACTATATTATAATACATAATGCAGAGTGTGTAAAAATTAAATTGTACAGCAGTTGCAAATCTTGAATACCACCCATAAAACACTATACTAATGATAATGGTAATTATACGTTTAACAATAATAATAAGTAATAAAAAAATATAAAAATACAAAATTAAAATTAAATTTATATGATAAAACCGAGAAAAACGTATCCACTGTGTAAAAATTCGTAAAATAATTACTGAAAAAAGAAAAATAGAATTATAGATTACGGAAGTCGAAGTTTATAATATAAATATATATGTATAGAGAAAGATAAAGAAAGCAACGATAAAATTGTAATATATCCGTGATATGGGTACAAAAGTTGCCGCAAGTTAAGTAGGAATTTTCTAACCTTGGGCTTAGTGTAATGGTTAACAAAATTTAACTTCTTATAGTTGCTTAATATTAATTGACTCAATAATTGTCACGCTTATCATCGCGTGACATAATAAATTCAAACAAAACGCACGTATTATAGGCTATCATTTTATTATGCGAGCCGCATCCAACGATAACTCAGACATCGCCGAATGGCTGTTTTGAGAGCTCTGATTATGTATAAGCCGGTAATTGTTGTTTAGGCCTCCATCTTCCGTGAGATGGCCCGAAGTAACCGTGGAAGTTGCATTCGTGGTGTAAACGTGTGGTGAACAATTATTGTTGGTTTTTTGTTGGAAGTTACCAGACGGCCAAAAGTTCCATATTCTCAATGATTCATCGGAACTCGTCAAAGCTATACATCAAAAAGAAAATGTTTACGATCTTAGATATATCTATCAAAGGAATTGACGACGTTTATAACCCTACATATATTACTGAAACTTACAAAGTTCGATGACCATAATATAGTATAAAATAATATGTGGTCGTTGTGTACCTATTCATATATTATTGTTTATTTATTAAATCAGTCTCAAAACAAAACTTATAAATAGTATGTAGTATGTTGTTCTAGTGCACTCTGTTAAATTTGTGTTCATCATATTATTTATATTAAAAAGAAATTCTATTATCTCGAAATCTATTGACAATTATCACAGTTAATTATGAACAGAAATGTATTTAAATACTATGAAATAAATGGTAAAAGATAATTTATCTATACGTGGATTTAAAAACTTTTTTTAAATTTAGAGGTACAAATAGTATAATAGTGAAAAACAATAACAAAATATTAGTAGTTGTAAATTTAAATAATGTTTACTTATTAAAATAAATGAAAATGTCATCGAATTAAGATTTAACAACATTTTTTTTTTTATGGTTGGGTATATTTTTAGTTGCTTACAGGTTATTATTAATTTTTTACACTATTAATATAACTGTTTATTTTTAATTTTATTTAAATCGAGGTCAGTGAACGTAATTATGCGATGTGATTAACACAATTTATTTTTTACCTATACGTTTTCCATCCGGGCTCCATGCGAAAAACAGTCCTCGATCCGTATGGCTACTACTCAGTGTCTCGACGATTAGGTCTAGGGCGTGCATCACTACGACGCTATGTTTTTCTATTAAAATGGGACTAGAATATGCATTATCTCCTGTTGAAAAAAAAATCAATTAGAATCATGGTATAAATTAAGAAATGTACCTAACAACTTATGTATAAATCGAAACGTCAATTAAATACGGAAATTACAAACAATGCGTCTATATATATAACACCACATAATTTGAAAAAAAAAATTAAAATATAGGTTTAATTCTAATAGGTAAATATAAAGTAGGCAATGATTATTATTCGCTCGACTACCTGAAAATTGATATTCTAAGTTAATTTTTATTAAAAAATATGGAGTTAATTGTACGTTAAAAAATATCTTAAATACTTCTATTAAGAAACACAATATAGATATTAATAAATAATATATATATTAATTAATATATTATATATTATATTATATTAATATTATTTAATAGATACCTAAGATATATGTACTACTGTTTCTTGGTTCTTTACCGTGTGAGCATGTTTTTTCTGCAGTATAATTTCGTAATAATTGCACAATGACTATCAATTATCAACAGTAGCCGGTAGAGTATGGCCACTATTGAGTTACTTATAAGTTACTTAGAACTAGTATTAAAAGTAAATATAGTACTTATGCATTAGGTATTTAAATATAATTAAAATTTATATTTTTCTTAAAATCTTGTATATAAAACATCTTAAAAGGTTTAATTCAGAAATGAAAACCTCAAAAATTCGGTTGCTCTGCAATCTAACATAACCAATACTTGTGCACGAGGGCGACACGCATTTGAATTATGTTATATACTAACTATTATTATCACGATGTACTCACTGACACTGTACACGGTCGTGGCCGACAACAGAAGTTCGCCAGTCAGTCGACTGAACGTCATCGAGTGCGCGTTTACGTGCAGTATGTTAATGGTCGGGCAGCAGTTGCTTGCGGTCTGTTCGATGCGCTTCAACACTTGTCCCTTACACGCATTCGCCAACACCAACCACGACGGGCACTTGCGATTGACGTACATCTGCATACCGTCTTGTGGGGTCGATGTGACAGCGTAACACATCAGAGCGTGTTTCCACGGGTGCCAAGCGAAGGCCTATTTATTTGAACATAATATTGTGTAAAATGATAATAGACTCATATGTTATATAATGTAATGTGTAGGAGGATTGTGATGGTTATATAGTATATATAAATAGCAATAATTGATTATCGGCCATATGGGAAACAGGACGTAATACTTATAGGGGCGAGCACTGCAAGGATGAACCTCCCAATTATCTTACAGTTAAGAAGATGTCAGTGCAGTATTTTTTTCTCTCTCTCTCAGACGCACTATAATATACGAAAAAACGAATTCGTGCAATATTGTCTTTTATGATTTTTAAATGAACTTAGAGTAAAGTTACATATCACTTAAATTATAAAGAATAACATGTTTAAATGCTTGACATGTCGGCTTTTATTTTTTTTATAATTTGACTTTGAAAATAAAAAAAAATTGTTATAAATATAAATGGATATTAAATTTTTTAATGACAATAATCAGATAATCAATAAGTCATACCTTCAAAAATATTTGTCTTTATAAATATTGTTATCAATGTCGTAGCCGGGACTTTTTCGGGGTGGGGGGCTTAATTTTTGATGACCAATTATGACAAAAAAAAATAAGTTTACACTGTATTTCTGAAAATATTATTCATATAATTATACATATTATAAAATCAAGATAAAATCACCACATACGATAATTAAATTAATAAAATTATTGTTGTCTGACATTTCGGAGGGGGGAGGTTTGATCCCGGGAGACCCTCTGGCTACGGTACTGATTGTAATGTATGACTTTACTCACTAAAAAATAAAAAATTATAAATCATTTTGCGTTATGCATTTTACCTATGTTTAATTTAATTTATTAATCCCATGCGGTAATTTGGGAAGTAGTATAGTTATTGAAAACATATAAAAATTAATTTATATGTAGATAACCAGCATAGGATAAGTATATACAATTTAAATAAAAAGACAGTAAACAATAAAGTATAAACGTATAACAAATAATAGAAAGTAAATAATTAGATAACAAATTGAGCGAGAGCCAGATTGAGAAAACAAATAATTCGATAATAACCTTTTAGATGAATTTATTTGAAAAAATATTAGTTTCTTCTATAGGCCAAGGGCATATTGTGTATTCATACTTTTGTATAGAAAGGGGAATCAATGAAAGAAGCTTAATTTATGTAGTTGAATATACAATAAAAGTTATTTAAAGGTATATTTTATAATATCCTAAAAAAAAGAAGTCATTAATAAATGAAAAAATAATTTTAGGTGAGACTAAAGCACCCCAACTTTACTGTCAACTAGCATGCACGTCTAATAGTGCGATATTGTGATAGATATACCTATCATGCCATATTATAAGAGAAACTATCACATTGTCCTTGGCTCCTTACATTAATAGTCTCTTCAACATACATTTATATTATTTGTTTCCATTTAAACTGTCACATTTTACTATTACTAATTATGTTCAATTTTCAATTAAAAACTACTATCAAAATTAAAAATCGAAAAATTATTGTGTATTATACGCGTGTAAAAAAATACCTCATTGAAAAATCAATACATTCATCATCGTTCTTATAAAATTCTAAAAACACATAATATAAGTTGTAACCCACATTTTTGTACTTTACTTACTACTTCAACAAATAAATTTTGTTTTTATGTTTCTATAATACTCTTATTAAAAAGAACTACGTACAATTTGTGCCAAAATCTATAAGTAGATTAAAACATTAAGTAACCGGTGGTTCAAAATCTCCATTAAAATATATAGTTATGTAGATGATTTTCTATTTTATTATAGTCAACATCGTAGTTTTGTTTTAAGTCAAGAAAGAACTTCACACTAAAATTATTGGGAATTATGCAATAGATCGTTAAACATGTTTTAGATATTAAAAATTGTATAGTACGATTAAATACATCAGTCTTAAGTATAGGTATGTATGAATATATGATGTTTGAATCGTTTATGAACCACTTATATATTTATTACTTGCCCATTGGGAGGTAACCAAAAGTACTATAAACCGTTTTCGTTTACTTTAAAATGTTTATCGGTTGGCCCAAAATAAAGTACTTTAAATTTAAAAAACAAACAAATGAATATGTCAAATTAGAATAAAATATTTAATCCTGTATTAAATAATTTCAAAGTCATCTTGATTTAATACGGATTATCAAAATCGATATACAAACGCACAAACTTGCATTTCTGATTATAATGTTTCAAAAATAGTATAATACCGCCAACATCTTTCCAAATTAAATTCTAAGTCTCCCTATTTGGCCAGTATTTGAAAGTTGCGTATATATAGTTAAACAATAATTGTATATTCCTTTAAAAATACCATAAACGCACAAAAAAATCAAATTCTGAATCCGCTAACGTATGGATAGTATTAAAATAAAGTACGCATACGAAAAATGTCGTGCAATAATAATATTATGATTTAAACCTTTATCAGCCAGTTAGAATCGCCACGCTGTTTACTATTGTATCGATCGGTCAAGGTTTGGGTCACGTT
The DNA here is from genome assembly GCA_036289425.1 of Rhopalosiphum nymphaeae. Classification (NCBI taxonomy): domain Eukaryota; kingdom Metazoa; phylum Arthropoda; class Insecta; order Hemiptera; family Aphididae; genus Rhopalosiphum; species Rhopalosiphum nymphaeae. The sequence continues at coordinate 12,987,886 of JAZAQC010000007.1, read as the reverse complement.
GATACTCGAATCGAAACATTGATCGCGATGTGGGCATAATTCCAGCGGGTCTTCAATACGCCAAACTTTCAACACACACACTCGTTGCGAATAAGTGGCCACGGCCAAGTGACGACTCCATTTGTCCTGCGACACGTGCAGGCAGGTAATTAGCGTATTTTGGTTCATCTTGTGTATAATGCGCGTAGTGATCAATTTTTTTTGGGTGAAATCGTACCTGAAAAATGTCACTGTGGCCCTCGTACATCCTCTGAAATACACACAACATATAGAAATAAGATGATTGTTTTATAACTCGAGTTAACAAAGTATCTCTAACCTAACACAGTGTCAGTGTATAACGAAATATAATATTAAATAATTACATCAAAGAAGATTCGATTCCGTTTACGTTATGTTATATCAAAATAGACATGTATATTATATTATGTTATACCAATTGTACCGACTATCGTAGTCATCAGATAAAGTGTTTGGGTTCGTTATGAAATTAACTTAAAAACGAATTTTCAACATTTTTTAAATTGAACTCTTATACTTTTTGAAATTAGATTAAACATTTTGAATATTAAGAATTTTAAAATATTAATTATATTGGATTAAAATAATAAATTAAAAAAACATGTAAGAAATACTTTTTTGAGTAAATTTCATGTCGAATACAAATAAATTTTAGAAATTACATAGGATAAATAGGTTAGATTTAGATTGATACTTTTTTGAAAAATAAACAAAATAATAATAACATTAGTACATTAAGGACATGGCAAATACGTGCGGGAGCTATTTCTTATATACACACACTAAACATCACTTACTACGTACACATTTACACAATTAGCATGCACGCGTTTAATTAATTGCCTATATTTAACTCCTTAAAAACAGTCGGTATTACGCTATTTTTTTATGCATGTGTGTTAGTAAAACTATAATTTATAATACAATTTCTTATTAAGTTACACGTGGATAATATTATAAGTTATTATAATGCAAGAAACGTATATTTAATAAAATAACTATATCATGTATATATCACGAAAAATAATTGAATTATATTATATTAAGTCAAGTGGGTAGCAACTAGTGGATATAAACATACACTAGTAAACAAATCTACATATTGTACAACAGTTAAATTGAATGATCAAAATATTAAAAAAAAAAAAAATTGATATCAATTTAAATTGATTCTGTGATAAAAATATAAAAATGTTAAATTATTTTTATAACATGTAATTTAATACTACACATGGATTTGTTTTAACTTAACTTTTCCATAAAAAAATGTAAAAAAAATTATAGACTAATAGAAATATTGATACTTGGCTAACGTTTATGTTAAGTCTATATAGGTAATGTCATTTACGTTATTCTACGAATACATTATATTTCTGACTTCAGTTTACTATTTCAAATCATTTATTATATATTTATCATAAGTCATATTATAACTAACGTTACTAAAACACGACCGTTGGCCAACCAATCCATGACAACAATTTTGCATCCATTGAATCGTTGGCATGTATCATCGGTTACACAACCACAATTAGATGTTTTTTGTTCATAATTTGAGTTTTCATTCGGTGCGTTCAATAACCAAACCTGTGGCAAAACATGATAATAATACTATGATAAATTTTAAATTGAAGGAATATAATAATAATAATAATAATAAAAATAATAATAATTATTACAACTTAATTATAATCATTCGTCATACTTATAATATCATATGAAACATATTCACATAATATGTGGTGTATAATTATGGTAATAAATAATAATAAAAAAACTGATGTCAAAAAACAGGTTTAGATTTTTGAATAGTATTTCTCTTTATTATCTATTTTATAATTACAATAATATATTTATAATATTACAATATTATTGAGTCAAATTTGCTATTTTATGTTTGAACTTCAAACAGTTCAAACAGTTATAAAAAAATGTGATTATCTATTTGCAATAATTGTAATTGCTGTAAGTACGATTTGTAACTTTTAAGTAACCTCGTATTAAATTCAAGTCTTTTTACTCGGAAACAAATATTTTATAAAATTAAATTTGAAAAACTAGAAATATTCAAAATTCAATTAATAAGAAAAATAAAGTAAAATATTTTTAAAATTATAGCACGTTTAGAAAATAGTAATATAAATATCTAATGATTACGAATTATTAGGTATAGATAAATATTTTTTTCTAATTTAAAACAAAAAAAGAGGAAAAGTATACGAAAGTACGTGACTAATCATACAATGCGTGCTGTATAGTCAGTCGTGTGTGTCAATTATTGTAATATTATACATTGTCATTGAGTAATTCTATATAAATCATGTGTTTAATTTGGATTCAATGATAAATCATTACATACAAAAACGATTCTAAACACTGTCTGTTAGGCTTTATTAGTAACTATACTATACTATATATTTAATTATTATAAATAATTTATTATTGCTATAAATATATGAAATAGGTTCATGGCAAAAATAGGTAATAGAATAAAAGTTCTAATCTAAATGTTTTGAAAATTTTATTGTGTATATAAAATATAATAATAGGTATACATAAAAGTCACCATGAATAATACTTTTGAGTCACTTGTACAACAGTGCTCTCTGTTTAAATAACCAAATTTAAACTTTAAATGTCTAAAAAAAGTTTGCTAATATATTTCAGATTTGTTGAAACAATATTTTGATTGAAATATTTTAAAAAATTACCATGTATAGTAAATAATAATTTAAACATTTGTTGACATTTAAAATATCTACGGTTATATGTGTTTAATTAGAACAAAATAAGAACATTTATTTTGCGTTAAAAATTAGTTTTTGTTTGCTTTTCCCAATTATTAAGAAAATCACTGAGAATTTTTATTTTTTACCCCTTAAAATACAAACTAAAATCAATTTATATTATACTAAAGTGTAAAATTGTATTATATTAAAAAATGATAAAGAGTTTGTGCAAGTCACGTTTGACTTCAATTGAAAAAACACTCAATTTTCAGAAGTCGTAATAAACGCTGTGCTAACTCAAAAAGAGTAAACTTCTTCACCTTTAAAAATATTCAGCTTTGCTAATACTGCTCTTGACAACAGTAATGATAGAAAAAATGTGCTGGGAAGTAGTAATATATATTACTAACGATTACATTACAATGATCTACGGCGCTTATTTGTTTCCATACCCTTAGATTATAAGCATAGACCTTATAATAATATATATATATATATATATATATATACCTTGTACCTTATAAGGTCTATGGTTATAAGTAACTCTGAAGGTGGGCAATCACTCAACGCCCACTCACCCCGTCAACGCGTGACCTTCCACATTTCTGTCATACTGTGTAAGTAATTTAAAAAAGAGGTCTTTTTAACAATTGATCCGAAATTGAACTGAAAACGTCCACGTACCTTTATGTACCCGGTGCTCTTCGCCGCGTTTCGCGACGTTTCGTCGACCGACGCGTTCATGGACGGAGACCGGTACGTCACGTCCGCGTCGTCCCGCTCCGCGGATCGCCGATCACGTGCCGTGTACGCGTTCATCCGTTCCAAGAGAGTGTACGGAAACGGGCCGCCGCTGTCGTCGTCCCACGCTTCGCCCGACGTGTTGGACAACGGCACTTCGCCCCGTTCCACCGTGAACGAATATCCCAGTTTTTCGCCCTGCGCGTCCCATTTCAGACAGCCGATGACCGTTTTCGCCGCGCTCGCTTCGGCCTGCGTCTGGCCGTCCGTGTCCACCGCAGCGATCGTGTACCGGACGCTCTGGGTTTGGCACGACCACAAGTGTATCGAAGATTGTATGGCCGCCGTCAAGTAGCCCGTCGAACTCCAGTCCAGTATCTTGGTCACTGCGCGATTTAATAAAAAAAATATCATCTACGTCGTCGTGGTTATCGTGCTACTGCGCTGCAGTTAGGGACGGAATTAAAAAAAAAAATTAATAAATAAAAACGTAATGTTTTTTTGACCTAACGCCAATAAGTATAATATAGTTCAGTGTTGTTTTAACCGAGCTATTGGTAGACTTACTAAGCCGTAGAGTACCATATAGTTAACAAAATAATGATTTGACAATTCACGTTTTTAGAAAAACTAAATGGGAGGGTCGAAGATGGAAATGTATAAAAAATAATTGGTAAAAACGAAAAAAAAAACATGTAAATAATTGTTCTGCTGTACACGTTATAGGCGTGAGTGTACCTAATTATTCAGTAGATAACTTTAACGGATGGGTCAAATTTGAATTCAAACATAAATAATTGAACACCAACAACGATTCTGAACGAATACTGTGTTTGTTTCTAATATTAAGCATATTATATGATGTATATATACTCGTATATTGATATGCTACCATACTATAATATAGTAATTTATTTTATTATCAGTAATAATACAGTAGGTTCAATTAATGTTTACCGAATATATTATATTGCATTTGAAAATTTCTTTCTGTACATAAATAAAATACAATAATACACGTACAATTTAAGTCTCTAAAAACAATGTTTTTTTAATTATAATTTTTATTTTTCATTTGTATTAGTGGTCTTTATTTCACGTGTATTTGAGAACACTGTTATGAAGACAGTACTAAAGTAAGTGTAATTGAATACACGTGTACACGTGTAATAGAAGTCTGTACACCATGATCAGTGACAGAAACAAGAATGGGGTAAAATAGCATGTACTATAATAAATGTATTATTAAAACGAATACTTAATCTTATAGTTTTATTTTTTATATCAGAAACTTTTTTTCAATAAAAACTATTAATATGTGTTTATGGATTTCAAATATTCTATACGATCAATATTAATCTACATGTAAAACAACATTTTTGATAAATACTATAAAACTAAATCAATTATTTCAGTGTCAAATTACATTTATAGTTCATACATAAAACGAATTATAAATATTTTTGTTTGATTTTACTTTAGATGTTAATTACAAAATAATTACAAAAATAATTTCTCAAACTATAAAATGTATACAATAATTTACAAACAATAAATAAAATAATTGAAAATCATCTTTAGATTTTGTTCGGTTTTTCCGTAGACCTTATATTATGGGTTTTCCATATTGGGTTTACCTATCTGTAAATACTAAATAGAAATGTTCGGGCGATAATGAACGGCAAAAAACTCAATACTCAAAAGTTATATAGCATACGTCAAAATAAGACGACAATATTAATTTTATAAAAAAAAAAACCTCTGCACATTTTATAATTACACGAGTAATTTTAATACACGTGTATACGGACTTTAAAAACATTTGCAATTAAATACACGGGTATCCATATATTTTATTATTTTTTTAAGGTACGAACTACGTGTACACGTGTATATTAATACACGTATACCAAACCGAGAGCCCTAGCTTGTCTATCTAATTACATCCAAATGTGTGTCTATAAACAATACAAAAACAGTATATATTTAAAATATATTATATTAATATAAATATTTAGTAAAAAATCAAGTATTTACAACTATTCGTTTATAAATTATAAAAAAAGTAATTTTGTCAAAAACTAGTTGTGCCTAAAAATGTCTATTTTCTTTAATTTTTATTTTGTTATTTTTCTGATTATTAAGTAAAATACTGGTGATTAGTCCAAGGAAAAATTCAATTTTATACCATAAACTACTTCCAAATATAAAAATCGAAACATTTGTACTGCTCCAAAACGTGGCGACAGACAGAAATAAAATAACACACATCATTGTACGTTGATGTACAACTGTCCGTCATTGGCAAAAAAGGTCGATGTCTCATTCACTTTTTATAAATTTTTAGTTTTAATAACAATAAAATAATTTTAAAATGTCGAAGATACACGATCTGCATTTGCCACGCTATCGATTGGTTATCTATTTACTGTATACCTACCTGTAAAATTAATACATTTATCGCCTCCGCTCAGAATTTACATATTATCATATAGATTTGAAATTTTTAACAAAAGTTTATAAATGAATTTGGAAGATATTAGAATACGTACTTTATCGTAGTAATTTAGATATTTTTTTGATTATAAATTATTGATATATTATAAGCTATAGTGGCATTGCGTTAATATGACATAATATTATTGTTTTTATATTTTCTTTTATTTACGAGTTATTTAGTGCTAATGTCTGCATTATTTGTATTAAATATTTTTATTATTTCATAAATTCTAATTATATGAATTTTTATATCTAAATAAATGTTTGTTTTATGTTTATATCATATTTTTTTTTATAAAAAACTTATTATTATTTGGTGTTAAATTTTTATTTATCAAACAGAAACTATTTTTATATACAACATTTATGATACGTTTATTCAAAAAGGTGAAGTATAGATTACGTTAGCTAACCTATGTGGATTATATTGGTAACATATTTTTATTAATCATTAAAAATAAAAATATTTGATTAATTTCATATCAATTATATTTCCTGTTATCTTGGTAATTTATAGTTGTATATAAAAATATAAAATGCCCAGTTAACGCATGTGATCATTTCTATATAATTCAGACTTTCATAAAAGTCATAGTACAACACGTATATTATGTATATAATATATATATATATATATATATATAATAGTATAAAATATATTAGTAAATCTACCATATTATAGTGTATTACTATATAAATTAAATTAACTACTTACTTTATATATATAATTTATTATATTCATAGTAACTCCACCCTGTCAGTATCTTATCGACTATAATACATAAATTAGTTCGATAACATTTTAAAGATCATTCAAAACACAAATTATGAATTTATGTAAATTGGAAGACATTTAAGAAGATTATAAATGCGACTATCACTATATATTTAGTATAACATATAAGTCTGCCGTATCCTTGAAGTAAAATTTTCAAAACTATTGATAATATTTATATTAGGCAATAAATTATTATTATCAGTATTATATTCGTTTTTATTATGTATTATTTGAAAAGCGGATTTACTAGTATTTGCATATTTTATTAAAATAATAAGAAATATGGTAGAATAAGCTAAAAATATAATTTGTTATACAAAATAAGAGAAATTTCACATTGCTTTTCGCATTCCTTATTAAATTTAGTGTTGTTTTTTTTTAATGTTTACATTATTTGGTTTTTTTCGATATATTTTTTTTTATCTTTACGATTAGTCATTCGCGTGTACATGTGTAATTTTATTATAAGATATTTTTACAACACCAAATTTTAAAATTTACTTTTTATACGTTTTATTCATTAATATTTATTTATCTTAATCACCAACAATGTTTTATATTAATTAATAATCGAATATTAGATAAAGTGGTAGGTACTAACTACTAGGTACACTTTCATAACACACGAAACTATCTCTTTTTAATATTTTTGTGGATAAGAGTATACACAAAAATACAAACTAATCTCAAATTACTATATATTGTTTTTTTAATGTATATTTTTATTACATTTTTCAGTTTAATTAGTGTCCATCTATTGATTATTAATTATTATACTCGTATATTATTGTAAATCTCATATGATTGTAAAATTATATGGGGTTCTTATATTAATATTCTTAGACGAGCATAATAATCTAAAATCTAGTCTTGGTGTTTAAAGATAAACTCTGTGGTGTGTTGAACTATTTTACTCAAGGAACGAAGATTTGAACGTACCGCCCAGGTTTGGTTAGATTTAAATGCATCTATTTACCAAAATTGCTCGCTCTCGTAGTACCCCCCCCCCCTTTCGCACATTCACAAATACACAATATGCAGTCAATGTAGTCAAAGATAACGATCTCGTAGCACAACGTTTATATACATCCATGTTCGTTAGAGAACATGTTCATATATTTTACGTGTTATAGTAGTATTTTATTTCAACGAATTTAATTAATTATTACGTATTCCAATTTTCGTCTTCGTCTAACTTTAAAAATCTTTAATTATGCTATTATTTTAGTATTACAATATAAGATGTATCTCTGGTCTCGCTAGTCTTAGAAAGTTAGTACACACATAATTATTGATTCTTATAATTTTGGCACTGTGGCAGTTCCTAAAAAAAAAATCATCAACACACTTCTGGGTTAACTCTATTATATGACACGCTGATATATACATTTGCCGTTTAGATTGTTTGTGGTTACTTACTCCAGTCGTTGGACAGATTCGGCATGTCCAACAGCAGATCGGCTACCAGTGATTTGTTGGTAGCATGATTAGACTTCCGGGCCAAACGTCTCTGGCCAACCATCCGGATGGGCCACGTCAAGTCAATGTCCCGGTATACGGTGGAAAGGTCTATCTTATCCGAACCATTATTACGTTGGTTCAGCACGTGCCGCAACAAGTGTCCGCTAATGGACTCCAGTGACATGTACGACTGAAGTTGACGGTAAGCTCGGTGCTGTTGTTCTTGCTGCCGTTCGCACTCGAACGGCTCCAGGAAATCCTATCCAAACATGGGACCAATATCAATCGATATAGTGAGTGTTTTTGTCGCTTACGATTTTGAGCACCACCTATACCGATCGAATGAATTCGATAGCACAAATCCAAACAAACGTATTCCCGTCACGATTGGGTACAGTGTATTTACTTTTCCGTAACCATTAAACCGCTAACCCATCATTACGTTCAAAGTCGCGGGTTAACAATACAAATAAACGGCGGCGTTCGACAGCTGCAGATCGTCGAGATACAAAACGCCCGCAATCGCTGTGATTCCTATTATATTGGACACACCATTATGTATCACTATCTACAATAATATAAAGCGCGGGCCGATGAACAATAATCAGAGGGTGTCGCGATTTTTTTTTTCATAATATCATTCTAGACTCCGCGGGCGTATATCATCTTGGAACGTTGCAATAATATGAGTATAATAACGCGGTGGCCAACAATAGACGAACGACGGTCGTCGGACGTGATGAAATTATCAATTATTAACACGACTGTTATCGATTTATCGGTATTTATAGGTAGATATCTATGCATAAATACACTCGCGGTGTCTTTGTGTCGGCTTTAAAATGTCTGTAATCGAAAACAAAAACACGCGCATATGCGTGCGTACGACAGCGAGTGGGTATAAGTGTATAAATACTTACGGATTCTTCGCCGCAGTTGGACACGCAATCGTATTGGTGATCTGCGGTGATGTGGTGTAGAGAATAAAACGAATACGGGCTGCGATGTCGATCTGGCACGAATCGGTCTCTGCCTTGGCTGTATTTGAACATGACGCCAAAAATATTAATAATAATAACAACGACGTTCGTCGACAGGCATGTGATGTTTAACGTGCGCCGTGTACACCATAAACACCGCACAGTATAGAGGTATATTGTTATTGGACTGCGGTGGTTAGCGTGCGGACTAGCGATAGCTTATTATAGGTTTGTATTCACGTCGTCGGCGTAAACGTTACTACGAGAAAAATAACATTTTTAATAAAGATATTGGTGCATTTTGTTATTATTATTATTATCATCATCATCGTCATCATCATCGCCATGACTTCGTTATATCATTACGTATTACCACCTCTCGTATACACAAACGCTTATTGATATAATATATGGCTGCATCTGTATGGGCACGCTGCGGGGAGGGGGGGCCCGATAATCGTGCGATTAGAATACGGTTTACCCTATTGAAAGCATTAATAACGACGTGCGGTATTCAAATTGTATTCAGATCGTTAAACTATATCATATGTTTCAACTTACTGCACGTCCGATAAAGACCCGCTCAGACACGCTGGTTCCTGTGCATATGTGTGTGTGTGTGTGTGCATTTTACAATACGGTTAATAATAATATATAATATCTTTAATGTTCATAAACTCATAAAAACAATGATAACGATGTGCATTGGAATAATATCGTTGCTCATTAATTACAGTCGTCATTAATATCGGCTGTAACGCGTCGTGTTTATCTATGCCTATTATCGGACGGTAACGAGATTTTACATTAACAAGCCCGTGAAACTTTTCGTAATCATGCAATATAATTACACGTACATAACCTTAAGACGGAATGTTGGATTTCGTGGATAAACGCGATGATAATTATACGAATATCGAAATACCTACATAGGGATTTTCAGTTGCGCAATAGCCAATGGTGCCATAACTCACTGGATACATAATATTATCCATATTAATATTATGCAGTCGATTAAGATATACCACAGATGTACAACACAAGTATTACAACTATACAGCCGACCTGATATCTTTTTTCTGTACTAATCCTGTTCTGTGCTTAGTAAAAAATTAATACACATCATATTATTATGTTATGATAAATAATATTGTATAGTACTGTGATGATACAGAATAATAAGTGACGTCGACTTCAACGATGTCTACAATTTAAAATATAATAATACACACAATATTTTCTATGATAAAAAGTTGAGTGTAATTAAGTAAATATTTTTTATGAGCGTATGAAGCATTAATTTTATCGAAATCGGATACTTACGAGTAAAATAACAATTTCTTATTAAACAATTTTCTTATTTCGTTGTAACTTAAAAAGTCAAAAATCAATATAATCGTATTAGATAAATACTGATTTAATTATTTTATCAAATGTTTATATTAATATTTTATATTTATAGTATAATTTAACATTTAAAATTTTTTTTCAATAAATATCGTCTTTGCTTAGAATCATATTTCGTATACAATGATTTTATACAATTTGTTTTCAAATCTAACACATCCATTATGTAACAGTGTTATACTCAATACAAAAGAACATTCGATATCTGCAATAAAGAAGAGCGGTTATCATCACTTTCCTATTTTTAATAATATAGAATAAATACTTATAGTTTATAAACATTAACCTAAATTTGTTAGATTTATACAATAAAATTACATTCATTGAAATCTAAATTTATTCTGAAGAGCCTTTTTAATATGAAAATCGTGTAATTATAAATTTTTGTAAAAAGCTTATGATTAACCATTTATTAAATTGTCAAGCTTTTATGGCATATAAATATTAAACAAACAAATATTTTATAAATACCTATAAAATATAGACGTTAAAATTCCAAAATGCATTGAAACTTATATTTTAAATTAAAATTAATTTGCTGATAAATAATAATAAATACATTAAAAAAAAAGTGTTAATATATTCAATTATAATAAATGATTTCGTAAGTATTCCCGTTTTCAGTAATTTTTTTTTTTTAGTTTTTACTATGTATATGAAAAGTTGTTAAAATGTCCTAATTTTGAAATCCTGTATAGAAAAATTGTTTATACTATATCAAAATTAATAATGTTCATTGATTTTTGAAATATAATTAAAGTATATATTAGCTGACAATAAAATTATATACTTAATAGTTAATTTTTTATGTGCAATTTATTACATTTTAAATTCTGGGTGGAGCGATCCATTTATTAATTTTACAATTATTTTTTTTATTTTTATTATTATTAATTTTGACTTGAATGACTAAATATACTTATTATTGCAGAAATATTTCGATCTTCAAATTCAAGAGTGATTGATTGTATAAAATCTTATCTAGTAATTATTAAAATATAGTTGGTATGGTTTTTCGAAAAATTCCATTACTTTCAAATTGAGAGAAAATATTATGAAAACAGGAAATTTTATACAAACCCAGTTTTGATAAATCAATATTACTTTTTGATTGTATGATTATTATAACACCATTTTTTATGTATAAAAATGATAATATACAAATCTGGTAAAAACTTAAATCTATGGCTAATAGCTTATTAATCACAACACAATAAAAAAAAAATTGTTTGATAAGAAATTGTTATTTTACAAGTAAATATTCAATTTTGTAAATGCTTATAAAAATCATTCTAAATTTACGATCAATATTTTTTTAATTCCACGAATAAAAAATTACGATAAACTTTATTTGAGTATTAAATGTTTACGCTTATATACATATCAAACATTTAAAAAAAAAAATTAAAAATTTCAATTTCAATTAACAAAAATAAATATCAAAATATTTTGAAAATTAAATCATAAATAGAAATTGCTATTTCGACATTAGGAGAAAATTAAAATTATTTAAAGTTAATTTTTGAGTTTTTAAAAAAATTACTTTTTTCAAATACTAGTTTTGCGTATTTTCCTTTTTTATTAGATTATAAAAAAAAATTAGTCCATCTCATTTAAATTATAAATTGCTTGTTTATAATAATGACATAATTTATTATTACCTATTACAATATATTTTCATATCATTTATAAATATTTCATATAAATTACACATATTTTATGAATCAATAACGGTCAATTCATGAACGTATAACGTGTATTTATAATTCTGTAACAAGTTATATTTATTAATAAGATCATTATTTCTTAAAACTGTATACTGCCGAATTAGAACTTTTAGTTTAATGTTTTTACCTTCATTATTCGTTACAATGTAAAAGGTAATATTATGATATTAGTTTTTATACTACTTTATTTATCCTTACTTCTTATTACGTAAACTTCATACTTTTTTTGATGAGCACCTATACACTGCCTGTCGTTTTAAAAAAAAAAAATAACTTATCAATGTAATATTCTATTATTTTAGTGCTTTAATTCGCCTATACAGGTGTTTAAACATAAAGAAGTTATTATTAAAATTGCAATAAATCTGTTTATGTTATAATATTATAATAATTGATATAAATACTTTTAATCTATTATGTTTTGTTTTAAGTTAAATTAGCGATTAAATGGGACAAAGAAAAAAATATTAAATAAAAAATAATTTAACGAACTAAAACAGAGAAAACAGTTATTGTATTTGATTGTCTAATAGTTCCAACGTCTTTATTATAATTTATATAAATTATAATATCCTAACACATACATATGTTTAGTATACATGGCAAATATTTAAAAAAATTAAATAATTTTTAACATTTATAGTAGTTGAAATAGTTAAATATATGTACCTGAGTACTTACCAGTAAACATATTATAAATGAACATATAATTTATTGAATAATATGAAGATATAAACCAGCAATGAACATAATTCCACAAAAACCTATGAGAAAATACGATAACAATACCAAAGTATATACCTACTACGAAATATGGTATAATTAGTGGTATATTAAAAAATAAATATAAAATAGTAACTATAATAATTAAATTGATGTTATGCCGTATGGTGGGGAAAAGTTTTCAGGTACCCATTAATTAAATTCGAATTTTCCATAGACGTGTTTGTTAAAATCAGCGTAATTAATAGTAAGAATTTTAATGGAAATTTGAGCATAACAATGGTGTAAGTGTAGTAAACCTAAAATTAATCAGTGGCATTGGTGTAGCCAAATAGCATATCTAGGACGCCGTGCGATAAAACTTACTATATATATATATATATAATATTATTATGATAATAATACAATAAATTGTTTAAAATTATATTTTAGTAATTATAAATAGAATGTCCTGAACACTAGGCGTCACGCGTTGAACGAATAATTAGAACACTTTGTTTTAAAAATAGCGTTTATTATTCATATTTACATTCTATGTGAATGTGAGGCGAATACATGTGATAATAATATTATATCATGTCGAAATAAAATGTGAACAATTTACACTCGCGTTATGGGAAGTCATTCAGAAACAGAGACGCATATTATAATTGTTTATTATTTGAAGTGGTGAACTCCTGCATATTTTTTTAAATAATTTTCGATTGATTTGTACAGGGAATGAAAAGGGCGATAATTATTGTTGTTGTCAATCAACGTAATTACCGAATCATTGTTTAAATTGTACCAATTGTCGTGTTAGTTTTAAAGAATACTTGACAGTATTTTTAAATTTTCATATTCTATTTACTTATTTAAGTTATAACTCTAGACTTTACTAATAATTATCTACAAGTTTGAAGAATCAAAGCAAAATAATAGGATTGTGCTGATATATTATAAATCTCTAGACAACTCAAATCAAATATATATACCTACATTATCAAAATGTATAAGACATTTATTCCGATTAAATATAGAATTTTTAAACGGTACAATTAAGATAAATTAACAGATGAGTAGTAGTTATAGTCATATTGTATGTGTGCTACTGTGCTGTATAAGTATGTATTGTATTCACAATATTACATAGAAAACTAAGAATAATCTATTATTATTATATTATATATATATATATATATATATATATTTTAAGACGAAAGGAAAAAACAACTAAGTATAAATTGCATTTAACAATTAATATTTATATTTATAGCCCTTTATTATTTGTAAATATTATAGTCATACTTTACGGATACAGATAGAATAGGATTATTATTGGTACTCGTTGAAATAAAGTATATTCGTAAATAATTGTTACACACGATAAAATAATTGAATAATAAAAACGATCTACCTGGATCATAAAAATTTAAATATGGCTAGACTTGCCTAATACATTTAAATTCAATAGTCACAAAAAAAAAATAATAATATAAAGATAATAATAATAATAAAAAAAATAATATGATTTCAGTTTGTTAATACAAAAAAATCATGGAATACGATGTCTTAGAATATAGATTATAATGTATGTCGTTTCTATCTAATACAACTAACATGTATATAGATCTATGAACTAGCCACTGAAGATGTTGCACTGTTTGTATTCGCTGTCGCATTTGTTGGAATGGAACCAAATATAACTGCTAACTCGTCTAAAAGGGTTTCATTGCGGTATGCTACTCGTATGTCCGGGACATTGGTTCTCGATATGTCATTTCCTGCCACACCCTCTTTCGTGTAATTGGGCCCCAACCAGTATTGCTTGATCTGCATGATAATCAAATAAATGTTAATAAAATATTTTTTTTTATATGTACTGATAAATAACGAACCCTATGAGGGAATCCAGACATCAATACAGAGTTCCGAGCCAACTCGCTCATATCACATGCTGATAATTTCCATACTTGCGCAGCAATCGAATATTCTTCCATTAACGGTTCCTAAAACAGTAAAGTAATATATGTATACATATTATCGAATAAAATACAGGGTAGACTAGATCGTAAAAATGAAATCATTTTAAACATTATAATATTGTGTTGATATTCATTGTTTTAAAAATAAAATTTCAAGTAAATATAAATGCAATTGAAAAAAAAATGATTTTAACCTTGGTAAAATGAAACTGTAGCGGATCATCTGTCGACAGACTGATAACCAAACCACGAGCCAAATATTCTGGTAATGGATTCCGATGATAATTCAAAAACAATGAATTGTTTGATAAAGGTGACATAGCTATACCAATTTGGGCAACGTAATACAAATATTGAAGTACAGGCACTTTTCTTAAGAGCAGTCCGTGTGATATATTTTCAGCCATCATAAAACCACATACCAAATGTTGTACAGCTCCTGCTTCACCACAATGGGGTCTTAACACAAATGTGTTGAAACCTTGTTTGCTAATAAAAACAAAAAGCAAACAGACAATATTATTGTATATTTAATAAAAATATTTATAAAAGTAAAATTGCAACAAATATAAAATAAATCATTAATATGTTGTTTAAATAACAGTAATAAGTATCTAAAGTACTTTTAAAAGTAATACGTACTTTACAATATTATTTATAAAATTTAAAATTTAAATGAAAGACAATTTTCTATTTTACGATTTTTTTATTAAATTTCAAATACTTGTTTACATAATTACATATTTGATTTTTCAATAGCTTACATTCTGAGATGATTGAGTACAGTCATGTTAGCATACATATAGTACTGATAATATGCATACGGTGGATTATCAGTTTCTCTCCATTGTGCTGGTTTGGGAACATCTCGATCAACAAATGGATTTTCTGGTTTTGACTCATCATCAACACTATCAAATCCAACTACATGTTGTAAAAATCTAAAAAAAATTGAATAAGAAAATAGTAGCTATTGTATATATTTATAATATTTGCTAAAATATAATCTCAATTGTTCTATACAAATAAAAAATATTTTATGGATAATTTTTTTTAAATATTCAAAATTATTAATATACTAATTAAAAATAATAGTAGTGGTTCAATATGTTATCTACCTACTAAAAGTTGTTATTTGAAATTTTTTATTGGAATGTCAATTATTTTTAGAGAATTAAATATTTAGTATTTTATTATTATGCTGTATTAGATTAATTTTAAAAATAAACGCGGTAATAAACAACATAAAGAACCAAATACATGATAGAAAATAAAATATTGAACCATAAACAAAATTTTTTTTTAAATGTAACAATTCAAAAAGTATTAAATAGATAAATAAATACAAAAATAAAAATATTTCAAATACTTTTAGATACAAACTTTTTTAAGAAAGATCTTCAGTAGTATCGTTATTTGTTTAGAATATAAATATTAATTAAATATGATAAATAAATATTTTATTAGCTGATTAAAGACAAAGAACAAATAAGTTCCTAAACAATTTAATATAAAAGTATGCTTGTGATATTTTTAGTATATTGTATTTTATAAAGTTACAAATTAAGTATATTATAAAAAAATATATTCCAATTTTATATTTTAAAAAACTTTTCTAATCTAAAATATATTAATTCTTTAATACATTAATGAGTATAATTATTTGTTACCTATGGAGATCTGGATGTGAATTAGGATCATTAGTGGCTTCAAACAGTGGCAAAAATACATTGTCCAACAACTGCTGGAAATTATCTAAAATATTGTTCGATTTAAATATGTCACTGTAACAAAAAACAACTTTTATAATTTATATTTTTATTATTTCAATAATATCAATTCTAAAATATAGGCTATACTAATAAAATAGTGTACAAATATTAAATATTTAAAAATAAAAATAAATTAATGACCCTAGTAGTCAAATCTGTGCGTAAAAAAATAAAAATAAAATACATAATTGTTTATATATACTCACAACAATCGTGGAATCTGAACTAGCCATCGAACGTTGTCAGAATATACTCTATTAGAAATAGCCCATTTGGCTAGTTTGTCCCATTCATCACGACTCTTTCCGTAGATTGACAAACGGAGTTCGGCATTTTGATATTTTGACTCTTCTAAGTCAGACGCCACTTCATTAATTACCCGAGCAAAATATTTACCCCCAGTATAATTATCCGTTTTCAAGAATACTTCTCTAAGACGAGATTCTCCAATGGGGTTATATTTGGAATTAAATTTATCGAACCTATGAAACGTGTTGCGGTCCTATAAAATAAATTTATAAAAAAATAATCAATTATTACCAAAGACAAAGTAAACTAAAGTTTTTTTTCTGTGTACTATAATGATAATTTTTATAATAGCCTATACGTATTTAATATTAGTACATCATATGATTCAATTTAACCTAAAGGAAAAACAAAATGTATCATATCATGTACAAAGTCAAAAGTTGAGAGAATAACAAGAATAAAGAAAAAATATAAATAAATTAATACCTAGTTATTGCTAACTTATATAAAATAAACTAAGTTAAAGTAATGTCACAAAATAAATAATTTTATAGTTACGTTTATTATTTCGAAAAAAAAAATAATAATTACTTAATTTTTATAGAAATTCTCATAAATAATTTAGTAAAATAAAGAAAACAAAATATTTTTGCAAGGTAATGGGAATAGTAAACTTTGATGTGTCATCTTGATATTGCTAAGTGATTGTTCAAAATAAAAACATTTTGTACCCAGTTAACATAACTTAATGTATACATAAATAATTTAAAACATCGAAATTTACACAAATAATTAAACTAAATAATAATTATTTACTATCCGATAACTTTTTAACACCTTTTACACTTAATCTTTAGTTACACCAACGCTAACATTTATATATAAGATTATATTACCACATTAGTTCTTATAAGCTATCTACTACAATCTACACTCTATAGTTTACGTAGATTAAGTTAATAGTTTTTGTACTCCATAAAAAAAACGTTTTTTGGATTTAAGATTTAATGACGAATTCAGCAGAAATAAAGTAAAAAAAAATTAATCATTTTCTTAAAAATTACTGAACATAAATCATAAAAACTAGATGCAGTTTTTTAATTTTACTAGTTCAAGAATTTCCAATAAAAAATAAATATACATAATACATATATATTATATATTTATCATAATAACATATATTAACCTATAGCTTTTCGTGCATACTTTAAAACTAAAAATAAATCAAAACCCTACTATCATATTTGTTAAATTGATATTCGTTAAAACTTCTTAAAAAATTCGTTTTACCAAATAAATAATTATGTAATTTAATATTATACTTAAATTCTTTATTTAACAACAGTTTTATTTTATATTTTTTATTAATTATACTATAAAAAAATATATTTTAAGCTGAAATTTATATTGTAACTAAATTAATTATTTTGATATTAATTAATAATAAATAACAATAATTTTAATCGGAAAATAGATAATTGTCGAATATAAATAAAACCTAATTTAAAATAAATGAAAGAAGTTCAAGCATTATATTATCATAATCTTGTGATAAAAAAATACAATAAAAATAAATAAGTTGTAAATTTATAATGGTTTAAAATTAGAATGAGTCATTACTATCTGATATACATACTACATATTATTTTGTAATGACTAATGTTAATTAGAAAATGTTATATAACCCATTCTCTTGGTTTGTTTTTATTAACATATTTTAAGAGCGTTTTAAAAGTTAACTAATTTGTTCGTTTTATAGTATTCTTACCAAAAAATAAATTTTCTTTTTCTTTTTATATTATAATTTACTCACTGCATGTACATCCAACATATCGACGGTCAAATCATACGATGTCAATTTCATTGATTCAAAAACCTGTTTAAGTGTCATACCACCAGCAGACACCACTTCATCAGAATGATTTTTTAAAGTTTTCTTAATGAATCTTAATAAATGTTTTTGATTCATGCATGATGCAGCATGTATATGGGTATCGACCTTTTATAAAATTAACAATACTTATAAATACTTTGAAAAATGAATAAATAAATTCATATTGAAAATAGATTTTAAAAAAAATTTTATATGATCAAATGTTTGTTTAATAGCTACCTTTCTGATATTGTAGAAATCACGATGCGGAATAGCTTTCTGTGAAGCAAGTTCCCTCAATTCGTTTAGTAGCACATGCAATTGGAATTTCGATGACAAATAAGATAGCCGACGATAACAAAATGATTTTCTATAGTTAAAAATAAAAAAAATATGTATTAAGGGAATGCAATGATAACAATTTCTAGGAAATAAAATATAAAAATCAAAAAACTAAAAAATATTTTAACTACATTGTTTTTTAAATTTATAAATTATCTCATACACAAATTACATTATTATCATTTATCGGTTTGTTATTTAAAAAAATATATTTCCGTATTCCACTGATCATATCTCGTAGATTGGCCATATTTTGTCTATGTTTAATTTGTATTTTGAATTTATAATGATAAAACATAAAAACGTTATCTGAGTTCTGTCAGACGTCAGTTATGAATTTTTATTTGATAATAATTATAATTTATAATTTATAAAATATATACTTTAAGTAGTGAATTAAAAAATAATGTAAATATAAAATCTAACACGATTTGTGGGCTAAACATGAATTAAGTTCAAACAATTAAGTTCTACTGAACAAAATGCTTAACTCATGTTATTAAATTATATTATACCGCGACCATTATACTAGTTTGTAGAGTACGAAAGTATACTTTGACTGTTTGTATTATAATCACAGTAAATGAAATACAGAAAATGGCTTTTATTATTATATTCTACGTGTGTTAGACAAAAAAATATATTCACTAATGCGTTGTCTATAAGTCAGGTTTAAACTGGTTGGAACATATCGCTATTGTTACTTACAGTGGTCCATCAGATATCATTGTGCACAGCCGTTGCATGTCCCGACAAAATGTCTCCAAATTAGGATACGGGAATCCTTGAACTGGAATTTCAGAGTCGGGACTGCTGTACATTTGAAATACGCCGTCCCGCGCACGGATTGTGAAACCTAGCGATGGAGGAAAATCGCACTGCCACGGGTCGCCAACGCTAGCTGGTGGATGTACCGGATGATCTGTTACACAAAATAAACGCTCGTACATGTTTTGCAAATTAAATTGAATAGAGATAAAATAGGTATGCAGTTATTAACAATGTCCTGTATATAAAGTAGTTGTAAACAAAATAAAAATTATTTGGTGAACAAAACAAACAATAAATTATAATTTAGAGCGTGCGAGATACACGTATATGTATATGTATGTATATAATATCATAGACCTTATACTAAGCCACAAAGGTCTAAGACAAACCAATTTAGTATAATTTCTATGGTATATTATATATACCACTAGACAATGTATGCTGTTGGTTCGTTAATATATATAATATACATACACTATTATATATACATACATATAATACACTGATTACTGATGATGTTACTTTAAATAAAAACATACATTGTTAGAAAAAAATTCGAAGAGCAGTCCTCACCTCATTATTCTATTATCATCGTACATGTATTAAATATGAAGTTTCGTTAAAAGTAATAATTTTGAACTATTAACGAACAGTTTAATTACTACGAGCGTGCGGAAATTATTCGCATGTATTTTGTTGGTATACAAAATAATTATGCGGCGGCTGCGGTGTTATGTAATATAATTATACACGAAACTATGTTTTCACTACACGCAGTGGCAGTGTGATATGCTTAAGTAAAAAAAAACCATAATTTAGTATTACTTATCTATGTATTATAGGCGACATGTATAATATTCTAGTGTCCAATAAAAAAAAAAAAAAATACAAAAACAAAAATTACTAATACTACTCGTCTTACAATTTTTTTAATTAGAACTATTTTGATTTTTTTTTTTTTTTTTTTTTTTTTAATCGCGTTTATATTATGTTAATGCATCAGAGTAGGTATAATAAACAAATTGTTGCACAAGCACACCAACACACATAATACACAAATCAGACGATTCTTAACAATATATATATGTATAATATATGTATATTATTATATAATATCAGATCGTCCATCAAACACGCACGCACGCACCGTATTGGCCGTACGCAATGTCGAATAATAGTTGGTCGGTAAACGCGTCGTCCATGGTCGAACTTCGTCGGTCAGCCCACGGGTTATACGACGATTTCCTAGATTGTGGCGTTCCTAGATCAGAAACAGAGACTCGTTTCCGGATATCTGTACACATATACACACACAACACAAACACACATAATATTTAAATTGTAATTAGCATATACACATATAGCTGGTAATGTGTGCATAGGTACGCGCAATTGGAAAACCGTAATAAATAATATTCTAATATAATATAAATATTTATAACTGGTAGTATGGTAATCTCACTTTCTCACACGCCCGACGGCACCTAGGTATATGTATAATATTTTATTCTGTTGTAAATAGATACCTACAGACATTGATTAGGTATATTAATTGCAGTTGATATTAAATAAATTTCCACTATGCTAAATTGCACAGTGGCCACAGGACCTACCGGCGATGGATTGACGGTCTTCGTGCTTGATCACTCGGGCGCTAGGATAAGGCTGTCTGATTTCCGATCTGTTGTTCGAATCGCCGCCAGCGGACACGTCAGTAATGCTGTCTGCCGAGTGAAGCGCCGAAGCATTGCCCGACGACGGTGAGGATGGATCTCCTTGAGGCTTGGAGTGCTTTTTGTGGAAAAACTTCGACGTAATGGTTGGGAAAGATTGATGAGACACTCGCATATAACGTTCTCTAATGTGCAACGCTTCCATGAGTTGTTGCGATGACCAGTGCAAATCTTCTAAAGGGACCTGCGTGAAAAAATTTAACGGGCACAATCTTAGAAACAACAATAACACTGGAATAAGATTCGTTACGATAAGGCTGGCAACACACGAGCGTTATTTTACCACACGACAGTTTTACCGCGCCGTAATTTTACGGCGCGTTTTGTTAAAATACATTAAAATGAATAAAGCACAACACACGAGTGTCGTGCCGTAAGATTATCGCGCGACATTTCGAAAACTGCTGCGTGCACCTTGACTATACCGCGCATTAAAAATAGCGCGCGATGGGTATTTTCTGTTGATAAGCACTAAATTAAATGAGCGGCTTCACATGGGCCGTAATAATCGCGCGACAGTCGGACAGTTTGTTATTTATCGTTGATTATCAAATGCAGAAACGGTCATACGAAAAAAATTAAAAAACTTATCAGGATCTCTTCTGAGTCCTTCAAAAACTAAAGTAAACGCACCTTCGGATGGTCGAGAACTAACTAAAGGATGAACCCACATTTTCCTGTTGATCTTTTTTTTCTTTTTTATTAGTAAACGGTAACCCAAAAACAAAATAATGTTTTCGTCTGCCATAGTTGACATGTCATCACACACTGAAGAATTTTTGTTCAAATCGACAAGTAGAGAAATATTGTGCGGTAAAATGTCGCGCAGTAAAATAACGCTCGTGTGTTGCCAGCCTAAGGGTGAAAAAATACTTTAATTAAAATCATAAATGTAGTGACCCGCATTTGTGTCATTTACGCATTACGATATCTCTTGAAATAATGAAGATATCATAATTTTGTTTTTTTTTTTATGATACTCGCGGAGAAAAGGGATACAAGTATTTTATATTTCAATTTAATTTAATGTTTTGGTAAAAAAGTAAAAAAAAATTTTTTATTTAATTATCTAAAAAAAAATCGAAAAAAACCATTATAGAGTTTATTTTTCTAAAAATGTAGACGTTTCAAAATTAATCTCATGATTTTTAATATTTTTCTAGTTTTGAGAAAAATTGTGAATTATTTAACACCATATAAGTGCCAGTGTTATCAAACATGTGGTCCACGGCTCGTGCCGGATATAATAATATAAAAATATTCTCAAAACTAAAAAAAATAGTAAAAGCCATGATGTTAATGAAAATAAAATGTTGAAACGTCAACATTTTCAGAAAAATAAACTCTACAAAATGGCTATCTTCGATTTTTTTTTTTAAATAATTAAATAAACAATTATTTTAACTTTTTTACCAAAACATTAAATTAAATTGAAATATGAAATACTTATAATCATTTTCCCTGCTAGTCTTTTAAAAAATATATAATTATGATAACTCCATTATTTCAGGAGATATCGCAATGGGTAACCCTGTATTGTATGTGGTACAGTCGTTGCTGTCAAATTATTATAATCAAATTATCTAACATCACCATGCATGTTAT
The DNA here is from genome assembly GCA_036289425.1 of Rhopalosiphum nymphaeae. Taxonomy (NCBI): domain Eukaryota; kingdom Metazoa; phylum Arthropoda; class Insecta; order Hemiptera; family Aphididae; genus Rhopalosiphum; species Rhopalosiphum nymphaeae. Next base: position 12,964,511 of record JAZAQC010000007.1, on the reverse strand, counting down.
TAAAACAGTTATTATTTTTTGTCGGTAGATTTTTTATAGCTATACAGTACACATAACTGTTCGAATAATCAATCATCGTTTTGTAGAATAAATTCCACTATCCATTACAACAAACAAATATTATAATATACAATATATATATTATAGTATTATACACTACTGGGATAAAGGAGTTAAAATACTCTTTTTGTCGGTGACTGATGAAAAGACTATAATATGCATGTGGAAGTAGCAGTTTCCAGAAAAGTAAGTTATGAATAAAAAACTATTGTACAAAAAATTATATAAATCATCACAAGTAAATGTTTTATGATTTAAATTTAAAATAATAAATACATAACTGATTATTTTATTTTTGATCTTTGGAAGTATTTACTATTATAATATTTTATACACTTATGTTATATTTTATAATTTTATTATTTGAAATGAACAGTGCTAAAAATAGACTGGAACGCTCTAGAATGGGGTTAAGATTCGTAATATTAGCTTTTACGTCAATTTTGGTGGATTAAATTAGAATTTGAGGGTTCTAGATTGGAAAAATATTTAAAAAAAAAATACGTTTCTAGTACTATCACAATCAAGAGGATTAAAATTATTAATAATTATTTTTATAGAAAATAAAATTTCCGAAAAAGCAAGCACATACCAACAATTAAACCTTTTATCACAGTAGCTATCGATAACGTATTCAGAAAACTTTTTCTATCAGATATTTGTATTTACAATATTAACATATTATAAATGACTAATAATTTTGATCGTTATACCTGACAACGTTAAAAAAATTGTATTATATTATAGGCATAAGCCACATTAATTTTATGAGCATCCCGTTTCGTAAAATTATGCATTTACAATTATACAATTATATATTTTGAACATTTATCTAACATATTATTATAGGTATTAACTCTGAAAATGGTTAATATTTATTGTATAAACAGTAATCTAAGTGTAATAAAATTCATATATTTTGGTGTAACTCAAAACAGAATAACCATAGGAAGATGCTTGAAAGTTTTGTAAAATTTTTATATTACTATTTTCTATGTACGATAAAATTTTCAAAATGTATCAAATATTTTTGAGCTATCAATAGGTACAAAATACATACTTAGTGACAAGTATCAATTTATTATTATAAATAAATTTTATAAAAGAGAATTCATAAAATTATGTATTACCTATATGATTATATTATCGTATTAAAACCATTCTTGTTATTAAAGAATAAAAGATTTACTAACATCTCATAAAATAATAAAATAATTTATATTCTAATTGTAATGATTAATAATTAATAATTACCAATTATAAAAATAATAATCAATATCGTTCAGGAACCATATATATGGGTTCAGAGAAGTTTATTTTTTATTGTTTTAAGTCTTCTCTAAATTAACTGTTCACTTAAGCTAGTTAATACAATGAATCTTTTAATCGCTTAATTTTCAAAAATAGTTTAAATCGTTTCCCTATGAAATTAATATATTATATTTTATTGATATTATAATGTGACGTAATTTAATGTTTATCTATATATAGTTATAATAATATTATATTAATGTGATATAAATATATAATGTAATTAATAGCTAACAATAGAATATAAGTAAACATCATAAATAGTAGGTAGGAGTACGTAAAAAGTATGTTATTTTAAGCAATAAATAGCAAATAGCAAATTTATAGCAAGAATACAAGTTAATATTTTATTTTATTATTAATTAACTAAAACCAAAAATTACTAGCCTGATTATTAATCATCATGGGAATTTTTAATCATTAAACTGTAATTGTTTTTATAATTTATAATTGAAATAAACTGATTACAAACCTATTCTTGTTTGTAAATATAAGTTATTATGATTGTTACAGACGTTTGAAAAATAAAATGTGTTTCAAATTGTTGGTTTTTGTTTATATGCTAACATACTTATTTAGTTATTTTAAATTACATAGATCGCTTTAAGTATAATATACAACCATTGTCCAATATTTTGTTTATCTTAAAAAATTCAATGACTAGTATTATGTGTGATATAAGTGACAGTTACTTATTTAAGATTTTTATTCTTAGTATTAGAAAAGATATAAGCTATTTTAATAAATTTAAATTGCTAGTTAAAATGGTAAAATAAAATAAAAATTTAAGGAAAAAAGGGTAGAAATAAAATTAATAATAAAAACTAATCACCACAATGCTGAATAATCTTTTTTATGTTAAAATACATTTCACAGTTGTATAAACTACCTACTCAAATTAAAACAACTCAAGTATAGCTATATTTTTGGTAATTATTTTAAATGGATAAATAGTGTAATAGTATTCAAATTACATTTTATTAATATACAATTGTTGGTAGTTTAAAAAAAATAAAGGATAGCTAATCTCAATGACGCCTATAACTTATAATTAAAAGTATTTATTTTGAAAGAAAATATTGTCTTCAAACGCATACGTTATCGAATAGATACTACTGTTTAAAAAATAATAATATACATTAGGTTGTATATTATTAATATGTAAGTTAATAATCAATCATACAGTAAAATTGTTCAACTTAATATATAAAATATAATACGATTTGTCCGTTAAATTATTACCCCATTGTTATCTTCTCCACCAATGCTAACTCGTTGAAAATGTGGCACAAAATCGTATTGCCCTTCGTTGTCTTCTGTTAGATTTTGTGGCCACTGTCCACCAGCGGATGATGGTAGTTGTTTCTCGATTCCTGCAGTGGTTGACGATGGAGCTGAAATTGTTATACCATCTCCATACAATTGTCGGTCATCTTTGTTCGTAGCTGATTGTGGGTATCCTAAAGCGGCTGCGGCAGCTCGTTTTTCATCCATTTCTTTTGCCAGACTATATAGTTCAAAGAAATTAAAAAAATCAAAGAATAATTAATTATTTGTTAAATTGTTTTTTAACACTATTTAAAAATAAATAAATATATCCAATTATAGCAGTATCGACGATTACAGAAGTTTAGCAACAAAAACGAACTTAAAAAGAAAACATTAACATATGTATTATGAAAAGTTATTTTTTGAACAATTATTAATTTTATCTGAGTGAACCACCGAACTCGAGTATTAAGACGACAATAAAACATTATAATTATAAGCGCTGGCGGTCAAAGACCACAATAAATAAATTATTATCCGATATAGTAATTTACATTCTATACCTAATTTCAATATTCTTTTAAAACAACACTTATTTTTGTATTATGTTAAATAATAATTTATGTAATTAGTGATTTAATATAATATAAAATAACAAAATCCATAATCACTATTACTCTAAAGTTCCATTTTGTATTTAATAGTCTAGTCTTTATGAAAACAATAAATAAATAAAAAATAACTACATCTCATTTCTTATGCTAAATTAAAACTAGGTACTTTTATTTAGAGTCCAAAAGTTTAAATATTAAATTATAAATAAATTACATTTTTATAGGTACTTATAATTTATAAGTTAATTACTATCAAGTAACAACAAATTGTCCGAACGGTTCATTGTAATTGATAATATATATTCAATACCTCCCATTATCTTATTAAATTATCTTGATTAAAAACTATAAAAATGTATTTAATAAATGTAAACATGAGAATTAATTTTTTTAATTTTTAGGCTCTATGTAGACGTTTAAATGTTTTAACATTAACAAATATAATTCTTTAATTAATTAATTTTTTAAAGAAAATAATAACTAGTTGTAGCGAATTTGAGAGGCGGTAGTTTCAACCACTAACACTATTGGCCGTATTAAAACGAAATAATTTTATTTTTTGAACATAAATTGTACAAAATAATTTTGTAAATATAAATATATTTTTATTAAGGATACTATTTCTGTTCCACAAGCATTTATTAAGTATTAAGTATAATATATATATATATAATAAGTACTAGACTAAACTTTATATCTACTTAACTAATTTATATTTTATGTAAGACTTCTTTGTCCTTGTACATTCAGATTAATAAATCAAAAATTACTCATTCAAATTTCGATTTATATGTATCGACATTTTCAAAACTCATCTTTTTACCAATTTACAGAAGAAATGTGTATTTCTCATTTACAAAAAAAATGATTATATCACAGTACTTAAATGGTAAAAAAATCTTAATATTTGTAAATATGGTATTAGACCTTAGTTTTAGTACTCTTAAAAACGCCCAAAACCATAATTTAAAAAATATATATTAAAGAATAAAAGAGGGTGAGCATGTTTTAAAAATTGGTTAATGATAAATCACTCTATACATTAAAGATTTTTTAATTAACTCCTCTCATTATTGCATTATTGGAGACTGAATCCACGTCTAAACGGCTTATTGTAATGTTAGAATAGACAAATTACTAAAAAATAAGAATGTAGATACTTAAAAGTTACATTGTTTAACTAACCCTAAGAAAAATATTATACTTATTATGAAATAGATCAATTTAAATATGTAACAAAGCAAAATAGTTCATACCTATACTATAATATACATGTTTTGAATTATATTACAATATAATATTGTATACTTTTTTAATTATTTACATCAATAAGTCATAATAATGATAAAATTGAAATATACCAATGCAGTTATACATATTATGTCGTAAATTAAGTTTTCAACTTATCGTACATTCGTATCTGTTATATTTTCCAAGTATTAAATTTAAAATTAAACAGTATTTTTTAGATTTTTAAAACTATTTATAACTGCTCGATTGTTACAAATCTGTAGGTTCGCCACTAGTTATGTATAAGATAATAAGATAGACAAGTATACTACATAACACGTGTTCATTAATCATGATAAAATAATTAAAAACAGGCTGATAATATGCAGTTAAAGTTATTCTGTATTCTAATATAAAAGAATGTGGTAATGGCAAATAAATCGGCACGTATGTCGCTGTAACAGCAATTCAAGGATAAAATAAGAAATTTAAATAAATAAACATCCCCTCCTTTACCACCTTCTTTGTATAACGTTTAAATGTATTTTAAGTTCTTTCAAGTTTTTAAATATTTATTGGCAATAGCAATGTCAGTTAATATTTATTACTGTTATTATTGGAAACAATTATAAGAATATTAATATATAAAACCAGCTAACCTGTATAATTTTTCATTTTTTTTATACAACTTTTTACAATCTTCTATCTAAAATTAGTTTAGTAAATAATTAATAATATATACTAATAACCAACTATTGCTTACAACTTATAATTTATACTACATGCAAACCATTGTGTATAAATTGGTTTTCAATTGCTTAAAAAAACAAAAATTAAAAATTAATTTGAAACTAGTATTACTAACATGATAATAATATAATAAATATTAAATAATAGCATCCAAGAAGTTTAATAAAAATTTTTAAAAAATTAATTCAAAAAATAAAACTGACAGAGCAAATTTGAATTATTATTTAATTGTTTATAAAAATTTAACTATATAAAAAAACATAATTACTCAATGCTATTGGTGTACAACTTAGACAAATATACAATTGTATCATTAACTGTGAAAATTAACGAGTTATGTGAAATAAGACAACTAATAAAAAAAATATTTAAAAATAAAATAAATTATTTTTCCATCGATTAAGTACATTTATTAGCCACTTGGATCATTTTATTCATATCTGCTCATGTTAAATTTGTACAGGTACTACAAGTATAAAATCCACATAATTATGATACCTAAATAAATAATTATCGTATTATCGAAAATCGTATTATTTTTATTATTTATATATTTTAGAAAAAAATTTAAGAAAATTTTGACAAAATATGTATACCAAATTTTTTTCATACATTTGACAATTGATTAATTAAACATGAAATAAACATTATTAATTATTTATTTAAAATAAACTTTTAACATATTAACAATTATAATATAAATTATCTTATATCATAATTAGTGTACATGTCGTATAAAAAAAAAAATAACTGTTTCGAAAATATATAAAATAACATAATATGAGTCCTGATGATCAATATAGTTAAAGAAAAGTTCTTAACGAGCGATTTAATTTTCTAATTTTATCAGTTTTCATAAACACTTAAGTTCGATGATTTTATAATGTAGTTACAATACAACCATAGCTTACAATAATTTAAAATTGTGTTGCAAATTATTTGCGTATACGTTAAAAACCAAATGAGAATTATATAACTATCTAATAGCATCTTACTTAAGAAAACTATCACTAAAAACGAATTACAATTAACTTTAAATTCTGTAGACACGAAACAATAATAATACTACAAAATCGTATAAATGATTCTAAAAAACCTACCCAACATAAAATAATCGTTCCTGACACCAAATTTGCTGTTGGTCCGTATTAGCAAACATATTAAGCCCAATCGATACTCGAGTCTAAATATTGTTTTGCACAAACGTTTTGAACTACAAAAATGCCATTGTACAAAATTGAAAACGAACGGAAAGTATTTGCACCCGCAACACTAGAGACGCTGAGACGTATAAGTATAAACGCTGTGCTACGATATGGCGATTGGAAGGCTACTGTACACAGTAAACTTATACGACAACCGTCTCCCAATACTGATTCAATTTTCAAGGCAGTTACCAACGTGGCACCTTAAATCGTAATTATATTAAACGGTGCGGTATACATTGGCGTGGCGTTGTATGAAAAGAAAACTTACAAATGCACCACTGCACTTACTAATACTAGCGCACGATACCTTAGTACCAATGTACAACAACAATAAAACATAAATTACCTACAACGACACAAATAATTTTGGAAACAAAGATGAAATTGAAACGATTGGTTATTAAGTTAAACAGAAAGGGCATATGTATTGAAATAAGAAAAAGGTGTTTAAAAACTACAATAACCATGTATAATATTTGAAATTATTTTTAATTCCAACTTAAATCGAGGACGTGTATGCCCGCTGTGTTGTCTTCGTTTTACAAACTTGTATATACATGAAAAATTTGTATTCATTAAAAATAATTTTTTTGTAATGTTAATTTTGATTTTACAGTTTTTTCCCTGTCATCAAATTTAAAACTGAGATCCGTATTTTATCATTGATACTTTTATACTTTAATTTTAAATTAAATTATAAAGAGCATTTTTAAATTATAATATTTTACTCACATATAACTCGCTTTAAATTTAATTTTAAAAAACTGAAGAGAAACCACAGAAAAAATGTTTACCTCTAAATTGTATAAAAGTTACATTCTTACATTTACTGTAATACCAAAACTAACAATACAAAATGAATTCTGTTGAATACAAATTTTGTATATTGTATATATGTTATATATTTGTATGAGTGTATAACAACACATTCTCTTAAAAGTTACGAGTATGGTAAATTGTAACAATTTAAAAATCGTCAATCGTGCTTCAAAATTTAAGAATCGTAAAAAAAGCCACTCAAGAACACGGAAAATGTTCTTACCTTTAAATTTGATGACAAATCAGTTCACTGTAATATTAATAGTAACAACATAAGGTTAGTTTTGCTGAACGAAAATTTACCATATTACTTTTGAGTTAGAGAAAGAAAGCAATTATGCACATATTTTATTAGTACACACTAACATCCTCATAAGCAAATACCATATTATTAATAGTAGATTTAGTATAATATTACACTTATACTATAATAAGAACGTTCAAGCATAAATTTAGTAAGCTAGTGTTGTGTTTAAAAATAATTAATTAAATCACTTAATTCTAACCTGCTACTAATGGCTGCCATTTTGCTTTCTATACGTTCGATGGGAAACTGTGGTATATGATACGACGACGTACCACCGCCAGATGCTAGATCAACCGCTGGTGGTGCACCAGTTGCTGGAGTCATATTACCGCCAGGTAAACCTGCAGAGGAAGATTGTGGAGGCGGAGATGAAGCCATTATTTCATCGTCGTCACTGTCTGAGGGCAGATAAAAATTATTAGATAATTTTACCTACATATAATATATTTTAATATTATTTAAATTGCTACATAAGTAACATACCTATTCTATACCTATGTCAATGAGCAGATATATACGTATTATATATATTTAAAAAGTGCTTACTTTTATAGAAAAAAAAATAATATTAAAAAAATACATATACAACAAATATGATAAAAATATGACATCAAACGTATAATAGCGAATGTGTATAACACACATCGATTCACATATGTGTGATAACTGGTGTTTATACGCGATAACGTAGGTTACTCTATGATTGTGTAAATGGGTATCAGTTGAACCTGTTGAAGGCTTACGCACGGTACTGGGTCACCTTGTACCATCATCACGTGTACGTACACACGTTCCACAATAAGTACATTATACTTGAAACACATAATAATGTGTAGATTGCAGGTACATGTGTACATTAAAGAACAAAGATAAACAAATTTACCTAATCTAAGATACGAAAATAAATAATCGTACATAGTACATATAAACATAATTTGTTTAGAACGATTAATTAACACTATCAAGGCGTTTTAAAATAGTTAAACCAATATAATTTAAAATTGTTGATTAATTTTTATATTTCACCATCGTTCGAGTAATCTGTAAGGTCCTTCCACCTGCGTGGATATTCTTGATCTGAATCTGAATCTGAACACGCCATAGCAGTTATTGGTGATTTGCAATATTTTAAACTCCTTAAAGGCTTATTAGGTCTCAAGTAAACTGCAGTATTTGATGAAATGTTGGAAGAAGATAGTGAATCGATTAGAATTGGCGTAGCGGCCCGGGCCGTATTGTCTAATCCATCATTACTCATTAAGAGACAACTTTATTTTTATAAAAAGTGCGAAAAAATATTTTATAAAAGAATAAACTGATTTATTTAAATATATATTTATAAAAACTACACGATAAATACACTTAAAAATTAAATAGTATGGTTACAATAGCACTAATATTACAAATACCAACATCACAAATGAGAACAGACTATACAGTAATTGTTATTTATTCATGTCACCGGCCACCATTTTAATAGTTGGCAAAAAAACAATATTTTGTCATGGTTTTTAAAAATAGAACTACCAAAGGCTCATCGTAGTATTTTTTCGTAACCTACTACTATCACACAGAAGACACTTCTGTTAAGTACCCACACTATAGTGTAAATTTATTACTTTTGGTACCTACGTGGGCGCATAACCAACTATATGCGTCGACACGGTATTATAATAATTAAAATTGTGATTAATCGTTACACTTCATTATATAATACCAACAAAAATTATACAACATTACCATACATTTTTTTTTTTTTTTTGTAAAATTAAATACGATTGATTCATTGTTTATTAAAAATAATTCATTCATACCAGCAGAATTAACAGTGGTCACAGATACCGGAGGAGGACTACCAGTAGGTGTAGGCCTTGTTGTTAATTCGTCATCTTCTTCGTCGTAATCGGAATCTGTTCTTAGTTGATTTAACATGCTGTTGGTAGTTACTGTAGATAGAAGTGCAGAATCATCTTCTATATTCGTCTTCTTGGTCACAGTTAACATGGACATTTTTATTAAAACGGCGCACGACCACAACAGAAGTGATTTCTAAACAATATCAAATTGAAAATAAATAATTTATAGAGGAAAAACAAAATTGAAAATACATAGTAATATAGTAATACAATTAAAAATAATACCGTAATTTTTGTGTCGTATCACTTCTACTACAATTCAATATTATAAAATTTTAAAGCCGAATACAATTTAAATATTCAAGTGTAGGTATGTAATGTACACCCATACAACTTGAACTAATCTATACTTTATGCTGAACAGTTAACAATATGCCACACATATTATTTTCTTTTATCAATTAAGATATTAATAATTGTTTTTAAGATAACGATAACAATTATAAATTATGCGTGGAGATTACACCATTAGGCTATAGAAAAAATGTTTGACACAAATGACACGCATTTTAATTGGAAATGAATACAATACATTATTGAAATAGTATTAATAACTTAGAACATATTAGTATAAATTAAAAGTTAATTCTTTCAAGTTAATAAACAATCATAATTAATATTCAAGCGATTATTTTTTTTTACCATGAATTAGGCATTTATACTATTTTATTTTACTTTTAAGGTAAGTATATTTAAATTTTGAAAATATGTGGATTATAGTGTCTTTAAAAGTTAAAAATTATATCGTATTTACTTTGGTGAATGGTCAAAAAAAATAAAAATAATCACTGTATATAGTACATATATTAAAGATATTATCGATTAAATAATAAGTATACCAGAACTAATACTTGAAATTAAACTTAATTTATCATGAGATTATGAAGGTATATACGTTACATACACACGTAACCCTGAACTCTAAAAACATATGCCACGATCATTATGCAACCCTACACTAACAATAGATCGCTATTTAATACTAATACATCATGCCACTGTCACATGAAGTTAAGTGGTGGACAATCATAACAAAGAATTGGAATAATAGTTAAAACTGTCGATAAAAAAAAAAAATAATACGAATAAATAAAATTTAAAAATCGTTCAATGTCTTATTAGATTGTATATTTTATAATTTTCATTAAATTATACTTCATTATTGCAGCTCTATAATTAAACTTCGTTTCAAACTAAGCAAACGGTTGAAAAAATAAAAAATAAATTATAAAAATAATATTTTATTCAGGTATGTAATATTCATATATTAAATTAGGCAAAACATATGAATACCACAAAATAATAAAAAATAAATATTGTCTTGGAAATTGAGGATACCTATTTTTAAAATGGTATCAACACTATTCTGCAATCAATATTATAGGTACACTGGTACATATGATTAATATATCATACGTATTTTAAAATTTTAAGTAAATACGAAAAATATATTTAAGAATAAATAAAGATAAACAATTATATAAGACAAATAAACCTGATCACTGTCTTGATCACCTTATCCTTGTCTATTTTAGGTCAAAATGTAAATTATGATTTATTACTTAGTTGGCATCTAATATGCCGAGTCACTAATTTGTTTTTGTACGATTAAATCAATTGATAGTAAGTTATTAATACACAAAGTTTATCACTTAACAAATAAGTAGCTAATAGTAAAAACTAAATAAAATGTTATTGAAGAAATGAAGAAGTACAAAACAACATATTATAAATTCAAAAATATTATGTAAAATTAGTATACGCATTGCTAACAAATATACGCTATTTTAAACAATAATTTAGTATTAAACTAACTCTTATTAATTTATTATTACTCATATATGTTTTGTGTGTGTGTGTATAACTTATTTAAATAAAAAAACAATATAAAAATAGCAAGGTGAACTATACAATATATTTGAATACTATATGCTTACTTACCTATATATTGTCTATGTACCTACACATCTTAAGATTTGGTGGGAGTTTAATATAATATAATGTCGCGCGATGAAAACACTTTCTATCGCTGAAAAAACGAAATGTGCCCATAGACGGACATTTAGTTAAATTTTTAGGGATGCTTTAATAATCCAATGTATCTAAAGTGACCACGTACTCCTTTTCTATACACAAGTATAACATATTACATTCGATTTTGGAGGGGGCAGGGGTCCATTGAAATACTTTGGGGGCTAAGCATTTAGCCTATTATTTGTTTTTATTGACAATGGCCGAGTAAAAACATCTAAACAATTTTTAAATCTGATTTAATTGTAATTTTTATTTTAATTAATATTTCAATGGTTAAATGAATAATTACAAATATATTATTAAACGACTACTCTGTAGATGTACACTGCAAGTAATTGTTTATTTATTATAAAATATGAATCTATTTTCCTGGTTAGAATAATTATTGTCGTTATTTGTAACTTGCATGTAAAACAATAATATGTAATGTTGTTTTTAATTTAAGTCTCAAACTTGCGCAAGTCAACGGATGAAAATAAAAATTAATAAATTTGATGTAATATGAATAACAATGAGATACCTACTTATTTTATAATTTACCTGTGAAATTTAATAGGATTCCTATTGGTTTGAAACTCTATAAATATATTAATATTTTCCATTTTAACTATTTATATTATACAATGTACTATGTACACACAAAATATTATACTAATTAATATGTAATTCGTAAGATAAATACAAAATTTGATCATCACGATTCATGAAATCTATTGTGTAGTGCACTTGTGATTCCAACTTGATGACAATTTTATTTTTTTAATTTACTTTGTTATTTATTAATTATAATTAAATATATCAGTTTTGATTGAGTTTGTACTGTTTTAGTCTATTACAATATTATTATAAATATAGAGTAGATGATATGGTGAAATCCGCTTAACTAGTTAATGGTTCACAGAAACAAACGAATTATTCATAAAAAGACAATAAACGAAAATTACTCATTATTTAAAAAGATAAATACGTTGATATTCAATACATATCAAGAACTTAATTTCCATGTTGTCAACTATTTGATGCTCTTACGACGATATTATTTTGTATTAAGATACAACTTGGTATATGAAAATCATACAAAACCGAGTATTAATAATTAGTAATTACCTTTATTATTCCATAGGTTAAAATATAGTAGATACCCACATTTCGCTTTGGATAAAGGTTACGTAACAAGACTCGCCGACCAATAATCGGTTTAGCTGATATTAGTTACTCAGATAATTTCCGCAGATATATAAACTACTAACTAGTTAGTTTATATTATATCTGGGCATAATTTCATAGAACATAGGCTCGGCATGATGATTTAACTGTATTGTTCATTTAAAATCCGTAATAAAACGTGTTCTAGGATTCAAGCCTTCGGCAATATGTAAATAAATCGTTCAGCTATTAAACTGTCGCTTCTATCATAATATTTTATGGATAATTTATAAATAAACATGTAAACGTATGCCGTATGTGTATAATGATATGTGTGTGTGTGTGTGTGTGTCGGTTACACCGTTATCTTCGTCCACCGAAAAATTGTATACAATTGAGTTTTATTAGGTATTGAGATATCTAATAGGATAGGTTAGGTACTAGGTAGGTATAACAGGTAACACGCGCTCGAGTATTAACGCGAAATTCTAATGCACGCATCTGTATTAAACTGATTTTACTGATTCATTTTATTAATTATCTACACGATCAGAGTATTAACTATTAAGTGTTCGTAGTAGTGTAGTGTGATTTATATGATTTAATTTTTGTTCAAAAGTATAATAATGGTTTTTCTTGATTAATAAGTATCGAATTAATATTCAGAATGATAAAGAATAAAGGTAGGTACCTAATTAAATTATACTATAGTATTTTATATTACGTTTAACTATAGAGAAGACAAACACTTATAAGTAATAAGTACAGTAAATATGTGTTATATATCTAATTCTATTATTTTTATTAGGAAATCCATTTCAGTTTAAATATTAAAGAATTACAAAAACTATTGAATATTGTAATAAAACAAGGCTAATCTTATACTAAAATATCAAAACTTAAGATTTTGTAGTAAAAGAAATTACATACTTAAGATCAAAAAAAAAAAATAATTCTAGATTTCCTATCATAATACCCAACTATTGTAATATATTTTGTTTATCATTTTTTTCATTTTCAGATATATTAGTACCAATCAGTAATTTAAATATATGTGTTTTTTTTTTCAATAAGGTATACCAAACACTACATTTTTAAGATTTCCATTGTAATATTTATAATAACTAAAAATATATAGTTAACCAAATATACATTTTTAAGTCTAAGAAGTAAAATGTTTAAATTAATTAATAGAGATCCACTAGATCCAAACTGAAAAAGAATATCAAATGTTTACAATTCTGTATTCAATATGAAAATGGTAAAAGTTGATATTGGTATTTAGTTGAAATAAATTTCATGTCTATTATAACACAACACAATAATATAATAATTAAAAAAAATATTAATTCTCTGAGAATTGTTCATTTTTAATAATAACAAAATAAGTAACATAGATTCAGATACTCAAATTTCTGATATGTTGTCTTTTCTTTTTAATTATGGAATATTATGTTTATAATTTTAGACTTTTGTTAAGATTTTAAATACATAAAACTAAAACTATTGTTTTTAGAATAACTAATATTGTATAATAAAAGGTGTTAAACCTCATCAAATTATCTGGATTTAAACATAATATGCTTATATCAAATATATTTTTTGACTGAGCTATTTACAAAAAATAATTTACCACTACAGAAATATATTTAACAATAATAAATTATATGAATATTTAATTATTTAGATACCATAATTCCAGTCAATAAAGATGTTGAATGTATTGCAAAGAAAAGCTGTAATGATCATCATGACAATAAAGAAATAATATTAATAAATAATAAACGGAGAAACGTTGTATCAAATAAACAAAATTCTATTACAATGGATGATGTGAATACAAAAGTAAATATCTAAATTTTAATAATATATCCATTGTACATATTAAGTAACTTAAATACTTATTAAATTAAGGAAAAAATGAAATTCCTAATTATTGTTTAGAGTATCTACCACGTTTTCTCTGAGGGATAATCTAAAAATTTGTATAAAAAATTAAAAAAGATAAGAAAGTAGGTTTTGCTTTACTATATGTTAAAGTTGAACGGAACTCGTTATTTTTACTATAATAGATTTTGTTAAATTTGAATTTAATGATAACCAATTGTGTATCATGATAATTGATTCTTAGTGAAGATTGTGTAAATTTTGGTAATTATGATAACAAAATTATTTTACTAATAATATTGGATTTGCATAAAAATTCCTATTTTTTTCTATTTTTATAAAAGTATTGATAATTTTTAATTTCACCTTTTTGAAGTAGAAACTAGATCCAAGTTTTGGTACCTCCTGGTTATATTGACTTTTTCATATAGAGAAACTGATAACAAACAATATAATTGTGAAACTATTTATAACTGTACATTCTTGCCTAATTTGTATCATCAATTTAATTTTGTTTTATACAGTTTGCTATCCTCATATCTTGCCATTAGATCATTAACCTTTTTTTGAAAATTTTAAAATGGTTTTTTTTTTTGCTTATAAATTATTTATACCTGATTTTTTACTATTCTAATACTCTTGGAATAGTTTAATTTTAATTAAATGTCAACAATATAATACAAATATCTATGTACATTTTTATTTAAATATTTCGGTAGTCGAGATACCCAGAAGTACCCAATTTTCTATCTAAAACCATACACAAAGTAAAAATTGAAGCATTCTACAATATCTATAAATATCATTATAAAATCAATACAATAATATTTTCCTATTATTTGACTTAATGTTAAATATCTCTATTGAAACTTTTTGTAGTACATTCATATATATGATATATTATTTAAACCAATGATAATATTATTGATGAGTAATAAATAATTTTTAAAAAATAATTTGATTGATAGGCTAAACACTAAACATGATAAATAATAAACTTATAAATAACTTTTGTTTAATGTTTAACAAATTAAATATTATAATATTATTCAATAAAAAAATAATAGGTAATAAACACATAAACAATGTAAACCTTGCCAACCAACAGAAGTAACATGATTTTATTTATGATAATAAGTATTGAATAATATATTGTCAAATAATAATATATTAATACATCTCTATTAATATATGTTAGTTCATTGCCAACCTATTGTTTCAAAAAAGTAAAAGACATTTTATTAAAGTAGGAAATTTATAAACATTAATATTTTACTTCAGTATTGTATGCGTCTAAAAACGATTATAGTATTTTTTGTATTAGAATGAATTCAATTAAACTGAAATTTCTTTGATTTAATACAAAATGTATTTAACATCTAATATAGTTACTAGAGTAAAACTATTTTGTACATAACAGATTTTCTAAGATATTCAATCAAACATTAGTCATTGTATATATTATCATTTACATACCATCCTTTTTTATTTATGTTTTACATTTTATAAAATACTTAGGTTATTAGAAGCTTGCCAGATTAAAAACTAAATATATATTAATATATACTATTGTTTTATGAATTATATGAAAATTAATTTGCTTTTCTTATAGATAATTAAATTGGATACGCAATTACCTCCCCAGCAATACCATCAAAATAATCTATCACTAGTTAAAGGCTATAAATATAGAAAACACGCTAATGATCAATACTATTTTAATAAAAAATATATTCGTGATAATCATTTACTATCAGAACAATCATTGCCAAAATATGATATGCCTGAAAATGAGGACCAAATAAAAAATAATATATACGATTTAGAAAATACAAACATTGATAATAGTGAACATGAGTCTATAACAATGATTGCCAAAACACAAAAAAATAAAACAGCTATTTCTTTATTAAATGAATGGGCTATGCGTGGTGATGGAACAAAACCATTTGTTGTATCGTATGTGCTCATGGCTATTACTGGACATGCACATAAGCCAATATTTACATACATGTGTCAAATAGACAATATTAAAGGTAGTTTAATATTAATTTTATCTAATTTAAATAAATATATTATTGTTTTGTTGAGTAAGCTTTAGGAGAAGGGAAATCTAAAAAAGAAGCAAAACAAAATGCTGCTGCCCAAATGTGTAAAAAACATTTTGATTTTAAAATTGACTTTTTGAACGACAATGATAAAATTATAACATCTACTACTACCACAGATAACTTTGAAGCTAATGAAAATGATACATTTTTAAGTAGTAATGAAGGATCACAAATTATAGATGTAACTAATTCAGATGTGGGTGATAAAGAATTGTAAGTTAAATTATCTACTTAAAAAACTAAATTTTTTTTAAATATTTTATAAATACATTTTTAGACAACAATTTAAATATGAAGAAGTACAAATTGCATATTCTGATATGAATCCTGTTGGAGCCTTACAAGAGTTATGCACTACTCATAAATGGATACCTCCTTTTTATAATGTTGATATATTAAACAAAGATCAAAGGGAATGTAAAACAGTATTATACAAAGTTATTTGTGAAGTTTTTCATTTACAAACAATGGGTATTTAATAATCATAAAAGTTAAATTAAGTTTTTCGTTACAATTTTGAAATACAATACTTTTAGGAATTGCTAGTGTCAAAAAAGAAGCTAAACGTAAGGCTGCACGTTTAATGTTTGAAAAAATTTTTGACATTGGTACAGAAAAATTAAATGAATTAAGATCTTTATATCCAATAACACTGTCGCCAACTGAGGTAACATGATTTAAATATTTTTACCTATTTTATATCTAATTTAAGTAAAAAACAAATGAAATTAATAATGTATGTGATTTTAAGGATTATGAACAAAATAAATGCAATATTATCTATAATGAAGAAAATCAAAAACTATCAAATAAATGGTTTTCAGCATATTGTTTTAGATCATATATTACAGAAACAATCGCTGCTAAAACAAAAACAAATGGTGAAGCAATAATTCCTTTAATTGAAGTACATATTACAAAACAAAAATATATTAAAATATAACTAACTTATATGTGAATAATAAATTATAAAATTGTTAGAATAAGGATAATCCAACGCAAATGGATCAACAGCTAGAACTATATATAACAGAAATCGAACAATATATTGAAGATTATGATCCAACTATAAGCAATGTTAATAAATTAGATACTTTATGCAAGGAACTAAGGTTCCAGACAATTTATGTGTGTCTGGGTGTTCAAAAAAAAGAAGGTATATTTTAAGCATATTTTTTATTTTTTTATTTAAATAAATAAAAAAATCATTTTTGACAGATATTAAAAATAATATTGGCCAAGATGAAGAGTATGCTGTATTGGTACAAGTAACTTCTCTACCGGTCACTGTTACAACTGGGTATGGAGCCACTGCAGATATAGCAGCAGAAGAAGCTGCTAAATCTATACTACAGACGTTTAAAGCAATGTTGCTCTTTACTAAACCAGCCACCATAAATTTAAATAATAATGAGGAAGAGAAAATTGTAAATAAATTGTAAACATTTAAATTAAGAAGTTGTAATTGAAAATTTATATTAGTTATATGAAAATTATTTAAAACATTTATTTATATTTAACAAATTGTTATGTCTTGATAATTTAAAAAATAATAGTTATCTGAAATAATTTTATAATTTTTTTTTACTTATACTTAAGTCTAGAAATTTTTAGTTTTTTTTTCTGCTTTTGTTCTGTCAATTTATTTTTTAAAAAAAACATAGGTAAGATCATTTTTTTGTTGTACCGATAATTATGTAACACAAACTATGTAGGTACTTAATAATATGATGTTTAACCCAATATACTTGTTTGATGATCTCACCTATTAATTTATCGAACAAATAATATTGAATCATAAACAATAACAAAATAATAGAGCCAATAGGTATTGTAGTTGTAATAATTTCATGTTATTAAAAATAAGAATTTTTCTATTAAAACTTTCCGGTTTTTTGTTTTTTATATATACCAATGCAATATAATATGTACACGTTATAATATTTGGAATTTTAATTGTTAAATTTTACTTTTAAAATTTACCTTCGAGACAATGGTCTTGATCTGTAGTATGGGTACCTACTAATTACTGTTCGGTAACGTGAACAAACGTTATGACCGAAACAATAATAACCATACAGATAAGACCTTTTTCCGTCGTACGCATATAATCTTTTGTTTAACGCGTCGTACGAACACACGTAGCCACTAGAATAGGATTCCGTCCCCGTACACAAAATGATGGTGTTGTCGACGCGCCTGTTCCGATGGTTCGACTACGGCGATAATCAACGGGACATCATAATAATATGTTGATAGTGTGGCAGTCGTCGCTGTCGTTGCCGTATCGGCCGTTGATATTACACCGAACGTTCGCGGGACCACAACACTGCTCAGCGGAACTACAGACGAATCGCGACAGTGACGTCCTGTTGCGACAAGTTGACGACAACAACTACTACTACTACTACTACTACAGTATTGCTACTACAACGGTACAACCACTGCGGCCCCGACGGCTACGAAATATGTGTATAATACCATTCGCACACACTCGGCAATTTCACGTTCAATACTATTCAATTCCCTGTCCGAGCGAAGTCGCCTACAATATTATATTTTTATCGAGTTCGATAGCGGTTGTGCACTACTACTTGTGTGGAAGCAGCGTCGAGTGTTTTCGCGTGATACCGTCGCAGATGATAAAATCGTTATTATCAACAGCTTGCTGCGGCTTAGGTGTCGCGAAGTTTTTTTTTTTTTTTTTTTATCGATCACGACGAGACGACAAGATATACCATAATAATAATATCGTAATTAATCATTAGGTACTATGCGATATGATTATGTTGTTTTTGTCGTAAACACAAAACCGGTCAATACTTTCGAATACGTGGATTTTCACGTTTTAATAACACATATTAACCTACTGAATGCTGATGATATTATTATATTCACGGAAAAGTATAGAACAGCGAATATACTGGGATTGACCGATTTTGTTGACGATCAAGAACCACTCTCATGAGCTTAATTTTTTAGGCGTAATGCTCTACGAATGATAGCGACATTAAAAATACAAAGAAAATACATTAGTTCACAAACGATCAAAACACGTTTTGTTCATTTGATAGATACATATTGTTTAATTATTTATGTGACACTGTGCTGTTACTTACCTTATTATAATAATTAATTAAAAAGGTTGATAAACATTTTTCACAAAATTGCAAAATTTTCAACCGTAACCCCGGAAGTACTATTCCAATCTCGTGTTTACAAATGATGAAATAAGTCTATAATAATTATAGTACCTATTAAAATGATAATACGTAGTAACGCTATAACAACTAATAATATATAGAACGTACGTACAATTTTAACCGATATGATTGTAATAGATATATGAGCGGAATATAGGATAAGAAAAAAAACGTAAATTGATAAATTATGACAACTCCAAATACTTACTTTATGTAAATTTAATTTATGGGACTGAAAAGTGCTAAATTCAATATTGATTATTGGAGGTGCTTAGTATACACTACCTATACCTCTAGTTGCGACTCTGCTGAACGCTACCTGATTACCTAATTAAACTAATCGACCTAACGTAAAATTTATTAGTCAGTTGACTTAGATCATCGAACAATCGCATCAACTTTAAAAGTTTATTAGATATTTGGCAATTTATCCTGGTTTTCACTAGATAGGAATTGCAATTTTACAGTTTTCATTTCTCTTTAATTTGTCAGAGGACTGTCTGAAAATATTCGTGGTTTGTGTTCTTAACTCTACAACCGTGTCATTGATAAATCTGTAGTAAACAATTTTTGTATTACTTTATCATAAATAATAAAAATTGAAAAAAATTTAATTTTTTTAAATCTTTTTATTCCATAAAAGTTTTGAGTTTAATATAAACAATTTGGAATAAGTAATATTTGTATATAGGTTAAAACAATGACAACACGATGGTACGCCGAACGCTCAACGTCTATTTTAATCAGAATGATAGATAACTAAATAAAATAATAATAATAATATTCTAAGTACATCTTTTTTATTTAATAATTGATTTTGTTTTATAGTATAAATTCGGCCATCAAAATATATAGGTAGGTAGTAACTAGTAGGTAAATCGTATATAAACACATAGTACATGTTGATCTGTTTCAGGATTATAAGTAGATCACTAGATTATCATTATTATTTTTTTTTAGGTACCAAATCACAACCAAATAATTCACACTTCAAATAAAACAAAAATGTTATTTAGGAATAAATTCATATACTTGTAGAGTACCTACCTATAGGTTTATTATAAACTTAAAACTAAATATTTGATTTTAATTTAGATATATAATGAGTAACAGCAAATAATGTTTTTTGAGTCACTATACATTTGACGAACTGCATTGTGTGGATTAGTACAGTAATTACTAAAACACGTTAATGAAATTTCCAGTGGGTAGGTACAAAGCTTATTATCACTGAGGTTCTGGAGCCTAAGGACTATAGGCCTAGACAATCATATTTAGTGTCTGTAGCCCTATTATTCAACATTTCATTTGATATAATTTCTATTAGAGATGTTAAAATTTTACATACATTTAAATCTATACCAAAAATCCTCACTACGCACAGAATAAATATTTATCTAGTCAATATTAAATATAGGTAGTATTAGTAATGATTATAAATTATATTTATAATCAATGATATTAGGTACTGTATTCTTCATTAAACAATATTTCTACATTTATCATATATAAATATGTTGAGGAATTTTTAATTTTAATTTTAATGATAATAATCAAGTTTTTAATTTCACTAAAATGTGATAATATTTTCTTATTATTAAAATTTATGGACAATATTTATAGTTATATAAAATTATAAAATTTGAGATGCTGCATCTCAGACATTAATAAAACCTTAATCTAGGTTTAATTTTTCAACCTAGTCCTATAAAAACAAACAACAAAAATTTTTCAAATTATTGAATAAACTTCATAAACTTTTATTTTTTATTCAAAAAATAAAATTGAAACACATAATCATTTTACCCTCGAGAATTTTTGGTTTGTTTTAAAATTAAATTCAGTTTTATTAATTTCTAGTATCTATATTAGTTGCTAATGATGCATCCAATTCCAATCATCCAGTACATTTTACTATTCAGTTATTGGATAGAAATCTTCTTGAAATACCTAAAAATATAAATTTTATTAGAATATTTCAATGTATAACAATACAATTGTAATTTAATTTCAATGTAAAATATCACATATAACACCTAGCCCTATGACTATTTAAATAAATTACTAGTAATTTAAATAAATCTAATCACTAAAATCTAACATTGGAATTGATAATGCAATACATTTATTCACAGAAATAATTCAAAATGCTGCATTACTTATTTCTAGAATCCACCCTAGCCATTAAGAAAAAACTATTTATATCATATATAATAAGTAGGACGCAAATTTTAATGCCCTAAAATATACTTAAAAATGCCTTAGCAAAAATACAATTATGACCTAAAAATTTAATTAATGACGTAAAAAAATGTATTAAGAACATGAATAATTTAATTAATGATGTAAAAAAATGTATAAAAATGTGAAAATGACTACAAAAAATGCACTAAAATTTTTATTTTATTTGATGAATGCTTTCCAGCTGTTTCTTGTATTTTTATGGGCATGTTAAACATGTTTCAATAAAAATGTTATTTCTTGACACTAGGTAATCATAAATATTTTTACACTACATATTTTGCAAACAAAATTTTTTCAGTCGTCAAAAAAAACATCCTCATTAAATTTGTTTATATATGCATGTAAACAAAATGATAATGATAAATTAACTTTAGGTATATTGCTAAAAAGATAAAAACACTTATTATATCTACTAAAATGAATAAAATTGCAATTTGCAAAGTCAAACGTGCGGATGTATAACAAGACACGGTAATAACTCGGTAAGACACGACTGTTTTCTTTTGAACACTCTTGAACTAGTTATTAACTATTGTCATTTACCATAATTAATAAAATACGATAAAGTTTAGTTGTTAATAATTTAATTAAAGAAAAATATTTGAAATATTTTTAATTCTTTCCAAAAATGCTAAATTTTTTAAAACATGAAAATAACCAAAAATGCATTAAAGTAGTTAATACGACAAAAAATGCAAAATAAAAATTGAATTATATGGATTTACACCATTTGAAATATATTTTTGCCAAACTGAGCATTGCGTAAGGATTTAGGAAAAAAAATGCATTTTGCATTGAAATCCGTGCTTTACTAATAAGTATTAAAAATTCTTTAAATAAAAACAAAATTATTGACAAAGAACAAGAATGCCAAGAGAAAAAAAATATTTAATCAATTACATAATACTCTTTAAAATTTTAAACCATTTTCAAACTATTACTCATATTAGGAAATATAAATAATTTTCTTGCTATGTCCAATCAAGAAAAAGCTAATCTTATAAATTTACATCTAGAAGAAAACTTCTGATTACACCAACACAAACAGTAAGTAACATTCTCAAGCCATGAAGGCATAGATACTTGGTAAATCATTATTTTCCAATATTTTTTTCTCCTAAACTTAAAAACTTTATGAAATTATAAAAATAATATGATAAAAACCCTTCCAAAAAAGCAATATTAATTTTAACACAATTTTATAACATTACTCTGAAGACTTGTAATTTCCCTCATTCTGGAAGAAATCAAACATAATTTCAATTTCAAAATCAAAATCAAACAAACCTACATTATATCTCTCTATCCCTATAAAATTACTTCCAACATTATCCAAAATATTGGAAAAAATTGTTCTTGAAAGATTCTGTTCTATTCAATTAAAATAATAATCTGATCCAAATCTCAAAGCAACATTTTTTCAACTTTAAAATCATCTTAACCAACTAACTGTGCCGCTTGGCATAGTAGACAGTAGATGGGAATTTGGAAAACCAATCAGAAACTCACTACATGTAACAAACCAAACGCAAAATCACTTGCTGTCCAGTTATGCACTTAATGTGCAGCAAGTTTATCAGCCTATATTATTAAGAATATTTTATTACAAATTTATACTACTATTATTAATGTATCTTAATATTAGTAATATATTACATTTATCAAATAATTAATGTCTATTTGTATCGTATATTATTATTATTAAATCTTCAGTTAAGTCAATACAGATAATTCATAAAACAATGTGAATATATTAATATAACATATAAATATAGATAATAACTTTAATTAAATCTATAAGTGTTCAAAATTACTAAATGATTTATTTTGAATATCAATGAATATTTTCTCTCATCATTTAATTTTTAAGTTTCATTTAGTTTCTCTTGGATAAACTTAATAATTGTGTTACTTAATATACAAACTTTTATCTTAACATGTAGTCAATAATTAAGTACCATAACAAATCCAGAAAGCGCTGAAATCTGTATCTGGATAATGATACATAATGGCAAGTGTTTAATAATCACCAATGCTCCAGATCATTACTTAATTATTGGTTCCTATAAACAGAAAAATAATAACAATACATTATACCAAGGATGGGCAAAAAGCAGTCCGCATACCATTTAATGATTTTATAAAATAAAATAAACACATACTATAAAACTTCACTATCTGAAATGTTCTAAACCTTTTTACCATACTTTTTCAAAACCACTAGAATATTATTATCCGAAATCAAACTGGACCTTGATGACTATGGACTACAAGCTAGTCAATAACAAATTGACCTGTCTAAAAAAATTAATTATCATGAAATTAATATTATCTCAAGTTATGAAAAATATTTTTAAATACTTAATATTTATTTAGTTAATTTTTTTTGTTTTTGTTAATCTATTTTTAATTTTATCTCAAAATTAATTAACATATGTATAAAAAAATAGACAATAGTTAAAGGTTGTATGGGGATATCCACTATCTACCATTTAATAAAAACAAGCATATATTTTTTTTTTTACCTTTTAGTTCAAAAATAAAACAAGTATAATAGTATTTAATACAAAATATGGTGTTTATTTTTTTAATAAATTAAATTAATTTTTTATAATCATTGAACTTTTTGAGAAAGGGGAAAACGTTGTTCGAATTGTTCTGTAGAACCAGTTAAGTATCAGAAAAACAATGTATTGATAAATTAAAAAAAAATCCTCTTAGAAATTGTAAGTACAGTACATCACCATCATAAACATAAAACTTGTTTTGTTACAATACCTAGTTTATTTTAAAATTATTATTTTTAATTTCCTAAATTAATTCAAAACTTAAATTGGTACTAAAATATTAGGGTACTAATTATTACTAAAATATTTACTAATAATACAATTAATAAGAATGACTAATAGATTCATTTAAAATATATTTTGTAGGAACCTAATTATGCTAATAATAAAAATATGGTAACTGGATGTTGCAATCACAATGAATTATAGCATTAAAGTTTGTAATATCGGGGGATGCTCGATTGACCATAATTATAGGTAGGTACCTACTATTTATTACATATTAAGTTAATAATAAAAATAATTTAAAATTGAAATATTTATTGAATATATTATGAATAAACTAACCAAATCATAGAAATTCAATTTCCAAAAACAATACAATCATTAAATTATGAGTTTATAATAATAAAAAAAACAAGTTTTAATTTTAAACAATAAAGTATAATAATATGACGCATTATTAGTATATTATATTTCCTCACTATGAACTTTGCTACATTTAATTTAACATAAATATATCATCCTCAATTTCCATAGCCCTATGTCCCTATAGATAGTTATATAATTTATAAAAGATACTTTCAAGTAAAGTCATTTTAGATAACTCATTTTTGAAAGAGGTAAAACAACAAAAATACTTCTGCAGGATCATTTTAAAATACAAAACATACATTTTGTATTCATTGCACAAAGTGTGGAATTTCAATAATTGTATAAAGATTAACATTTAGATACTTAAACATGATAAATGTCAGCACATTAACTGTAGCATGTCTACTTGTTATACTAAAAGAACACTACACCCGTTTGTGTTGTTATTATCTTACAAACATGTAATATAGCATATTTGTGTTCAGTAGAACTCATTTTGTGTTAAAGCTTTCTATTAGAGTTAATTGACCTATTATTGAAGTTTTAAACGAGCACATTTTTAATTATTAAGTGTTTGTTTTTTTTTTCAATATTTTAATGAGCAAGACATATGTATGTAAAATATTACAAATTGAAAATGTCTCATATGTAATTTAATTTGATTATTCACCCTTATGGATGAAACTATAATTCTATTGTAGACCATGCAGTTAATACAAACACTGATTTTCACTCATAAGTACTTTTCATTACTTCACAAATCAGTAGGGTAATTATAAGAAATCTTCACCATACTACTCTCATTGCTGACATTACCAAAGATCTTTTTCTGTAGACCTTAAACCCAATAATAATAACAAGGAAATTCTCAATATATTGTCTACAATTATTGTACATAAAGTTGAATTATCTAAATCAAATAAACAACACAGTGGCATTGACGCAACTAGGGAGGTGCAAAGGGGCTTGTGCATGCCCAAATATAAAAAAAATATTTTTCCATTCAAATTTGACTATTTTAAAGTAAATATTATCATTAATTAAAATATTTTTTACTGTACTGTAGGTATACAAAGGAGTCAATACAAATAAGTATCTATTATTTTCCCAATCATCATTTGTGAGTTTTTCATTTATTGTGCACCGCTATAAATATTAGTCTAGTTGCGTCTATGCGCAGTGGGTAGTTATTTAGTACTTACATATTATTATTTGTTATATTTACAACTTATTAATCATACGCCCGACCTGGAACGTCTGAAACTGTTTATGTTATCACTTATCATATCCTACCACTTGTCCTGAGCCCTTGATAATGATAGTTCAGACCATAACTAGAATATTCTAGTTTTCGTGGTTCAGATAATCTATGATGATACTACGATAGTGTATGCCACGGTAATGATTATAGCATTGATCTTGGAAATTTAATTCGTTTCCTAATGATAATAATAATAATGTAAAGTTATTGGATTTTTTTTTTTGATTATTCATAGTTTTTAGGGCAACCTCAGCATTAACTGTTTTTTGAGTCATAAATATCAATATTTATATAGTTATTAATTGAACTACAGTTTACAAAAAGTCATATTTATAATGAAAAAAAAATGTTTATAGCTGTATAACATATTTACATATGCACAGTTGTATAAAAACATACTTGATACTTATTTTATAAACAGCTTTAATGTAAATATTAAATATCAATAAAATTTATATTATTTAATTAAAAATAAAAAAATGTTGAAATAGGTAATATAAATTAATTTTTTATAAAAATCTTATACATGGTTACTCAAAAAAATAATTAGTAACTCCCGCGGTACGCGTGAATAAAAATCTACATGATATTACGCAAAATAATGAATATGTACTTGTACGATTCTTTACTTTTAATTTTTAATATTTTTATGTTAGCAGTACATATACTAATGTGTTGCGGGTAGTACTAAACTGCACTACTTAAATGAAACAAAATGTACACAAAGTATGAACAATTTTAATAATGTGTCGCCATAATACAAAGGTTGAGAAACACTGATATACAATATCATTTAAATCAAATTTCCAACTGCACTCAAAAATGGAAAATTAAGATAAATGAATTTAAATCGGTTCAAATGAATTTTCTTTGTAAAAACGAATGCCCACAACTGTCGCTCAATAATGTACAAATTCCTATTTAAAATGCAACTAAATACCTAGGAATTCAACTAGACAAAAAGACTTACTTGGGCCCAATACACTAACACAAAAGAAAACAATCAAACACATGCCTGCATCTCCTTCGTCCTTTATTGTCTTCTTCAATTAGTTTAAAAAACAAAATATTAATATACAAGATAATTATTACCCCCCTTTGGTCATATAGTATTCAAATCTAGGGCCAAGCCAAACCATCTAATATAAGACCTATAAAAGCTTTCCAGTCTATATGTCTTAGACTAATAACTGTAGCCCATGGTATAGATCAACGATACACTTCATAAGGATCTACAAATTCCAACAGTGAATGAAATAGCAACTCGACACCAAAAAAAAAATTCCATGCAAACCAAAACCCTCCAATTTTCCGTATGTCCTCTATAACCATCCCCAGCAACCCTCCAAGGAGATTAAAAAAAAAATGGCCGAGAGACGCCCTTGCCTAACAAATAATAATAATAAAAAACGGCTCTCCATATGAATCCATCAAATTAAATAGGAGGTACTGTTGATGGACGGTTTCCTCCATCAAATCACTCAAGATATATGTACCTTTACTACCAAATTTACTTATTGTGTTTTTTTTGTACAGATTGTAAATATAGCTTTTTTTTAAAAAAAAAAATTGTTTGGAAATATGTAAACAAGTATACAATTTCATTATTTATTATTATTTGAGAATTACGTATAAGGAAAAGAATTAAAAATTATGTTGTGTTATTTACGTTTGTATTTAGTTAATGAACATTAAATCGATATTATTAAAAACAGAATTAAAAATTTATATTTCTGTGAAGTATAACTAGGTAGGTACTAGGTAATACAAGAAAAAAAGTTATACAATAATGTTATAAATGAAAATCAGAATATGAAATTGTTGATTGGTGTTCAAGCCTTGGAACATCATCATGTATTTATGCTGGTGAACTCAAATAAATTTATAATTTACCGGATATCAGTGTTAAAGATATACCAGAAACGTGCACAGCTATAATTCATGATGGATTTAACATGAATTTAATATACAATGTTTATGAGTCCGAGTGCGTTTACATCATATAAATGAGCTCTAAATAACTAGTTATTAATGTGTGACTGTGTGTAAAAAAAACAGCGGAATAATCTTCCACATGCATGCACTTGTCAACAACACACTACATAAAAAAAATGATTTTTGTGTTTTCTTTGACAAAAGTATCAATATATCGTCTTTCTTATTTATTTTAATTTGATTCAAAAAACATTAATCGTGAAAACTTCAAAAATTTCACTGAATTCATGCTGTTTTCGAGTCATCAATATTCTAACTATAGTTATTAATTACGAACTACAAATTACAAAAAATCAGGTTTTTATTAAAAAAAAAAAAAGTTTATACGTTTAACATATTATATTTATGTATGCGTAGTTGTTTAAAAACACACTTGACAAGTATTTTGCAAACAGCTTAATGTAAATATTAAACATCAATAAATATAATTAAGATAATTTATATTATTTAATCAAAAACAAATAAATGTCAAAATATGTAAAATAAATTAGTTTATTATAAAAACCTTTTATTTAGTTCACTCAAATAAAAATTAGTAACTCCTATGGTACGTGTGAATTAAGATCTACATAATATTATATAAATTAAAAAAATGTACTTTTACGATTCTTTACTTTTACTTAGTAATATTTTAATGTTAGCAGTACATATACAATCACAAAGTCTAAAAGGTGAGTTTTTGTTAAAAAAAAATTATCTAAAAAGAAATTTGAATTTTTACTCAATTTCTGTTACTGTGTAAATTGATTCAATTCTCCTTTAGTCATATTGAAATGCCTTCTTAAATATTTTATTAGTGCATTTAAATCCTTATTCGTTGTAGCTACCAGACTATCGACTAATAAAATATATAGCAACAATTAATACATTGTTATTTTATCCTTTAACAATAACACAAGAATTTGCTAGAAAGGTTTTGAACTTGATGGTGCAAGATCGTTTGTGATTGCTTTATACCATACAATCTGAAATGAAGTCTGCATACTTTTTTTGTACCATCATTATGGTTGTCTTAAAAAAATTGTTCGTCCAAATATCTCTATCAAATATCTCTATACACCTACAAAAACTGTTATATTGTCAAATTGACAAAGTTATAATTTTTCTAAGGTTGATATGGGTAGCTAATATGAATCTACTATGGGACTAAATCTGTCATCAAAATTAACATCGAATATTTGATCATACCCTTTTGCAATTATCATAGTTTTATATCGTATGAACCAATAGTAGAGCTTGACGGCACATATTCACTTATGTTGGGGACCCACAAAATCTACAACATTATGGTGCATGACAATATTGTTTTTAATTGCTTAAATATATGCAAACAACTTTAATGTAAATATTATATACATCAATAAAATTTATATTAATTAATTAAAAACAAAAAGATGCCAGAATATGTAACATAAATTAGTTTATTATAAAAACCTTTTACATGGTTTACGCTAATAAAAAAATTATTTGAAAATAATAATAATAATAATTAAATATTTATGAATTTGTAAGTATTGTGTATTCCTGACATACATTAGCCGATATTTAATGTAGGATATTTTTAGTTTTAGTAAATTTACTTAATGCTTTTATACTCGCATATATATTATATAAAACTAATTGTAAGTTATTGCCAAAAAAATTTTTGTAAGCGATTTCGTATTACAATTTCAACCTTTTTGATTGACATATTTTATAACATGTGAAAAATACTCTTAAAATATCTTCGTGCATTAGTATTTCTAATTATTCAAGTAGGTAATGGTGTAGGAATATTTCAAATTTCTACAATATATATATATATTTGACTTATAACAAAATAACAAACATTGTTTGAGACTTTGAGTACATTACACCATTATTGCGTTTATATATTAAACCATAAAACAATAAAATACATTATTTTAATTTGGATTTTACTTACAAGTGGATGTATGATAACAAAATACGAGTAGTTTCCCACTTCCTCTTACCAAAATGAGCTTCTAACATGGGTGCAACTAGGATAAAATATATAGGAGTGCTATAACCTATAGCACAACACGCGAACCCCTTCCCATTATCTATGATAAGCAAAATTATTATACACAAAAAAATTTTTAATATAATATCATAATACTCATATATTGTTATAATAAATTAATTTTTCTGTTATTAGTTAACGCAAACTTATTTAAAATGTTTTCAGTATTTATGTTATTGGTAATTTCTCTTTCAATACATATTGAAACTAGATTTTTAAAACGATTTTGTTGCATGCTTGTTCGAAGCCAATTCTTCACTCTTCGCATTACAAAAAAAGATCTTTCACGGCTAATCGTTAACTGCTATGATTTAACAGTTATGATCTTTTTAAAATGTTCAGTTTCAAAAATATCATAACTTACTTGAAAATAATAATATCATTAAAAGCTATGTGGGGCCCTGGATAATAATCTTACCTTTAAATTTTATAATAAGTCAATTCACTTTTTAATATCAAAACTAACAATACAATTCTGAAACTGGTGAACGAAAATTTGCTATATCGTACGTGTACAAGACGGAGACAACACATGTGGGTACTACGTCCTCTTAAAAATAAAACCTACTGATTCTACGTATTTGTGTATACGCCTTACAGTCTACAGTAATAAACGCATTTAAAGTTACCATTTATAATATTTTGATAAATTATCAATTTTACTGGTCAATACTCGTAAATTATTAATTATCAAATCAGAAATTTTAAAAATATTGTAAAAAATCAGTATAAAAAATTTGGGAATGCTAATTTTAAAATTAAAGTCATTAAATAGTCTCATATTAGAGCAGTCATTCTCAAAGTGGGCGATAGCCCCCCTTATGGGCGTTGATAGTATTTGGTGAGGGGGGCAATCGGGGTATACGACCCGAAGAAATGTTAGGGGCGTTGAAGTAGACTAAAGGGACAATATTGATTAAAAAGTAGTATATGCTTTCAAACTTCAAACTAAAATTAAATTCCTACTACATGTTCTCATGATTGTTTTTACGTCTGTCATAGCCCGCAAATATGTAATTATAATAGTAATTAATGTTTGAATTTTAATAAAAATAATTTTAAATATAATCAAATATACGTTTGAATTATATTTATATTATTCTCTTTTATAATATAATTTTGAACTTAGATATAAGATACGGCATGTTTAAATATATATTTACAATAACGCCAATAACTACTGTTTCTAATACACTACAGATGATAAGCTTAAAAAATTTTAGGGGGCACTGGAAAATTTTCGATTCTCAAAGTGGGCGGTGGATTAAGAAAGTTTGAGAGCCTATGTATTAGAGTAACGCTATAATGCGTGCCGAGTGTTCACAAGAGCGTCATTTTAAATTTTAAACAGTAAATTAATTTTTTAATATAATCAATAAGAAGTTCGTTTGAATGTACTGGAAAAAACTGGATTATCACCTTAAAACAATTTTAAATAAAGTACAACATTATTCATTTTTTATTTAAGACAAAAAATAAATAAAAATACGTTGGTTTTTTCAAAAACTGAAAATTCTTTCTTTTTTTAATATAATTTTTGTTTCTCTTGATTTTTTTTTAATTTTTTATTTTTAAAAACGATTTAAAGTGACACAAATTTATTGTGTAACGTCAAATTTTACTAATATTTTTAGAGTTGTACTCGGGTCAGAAAAACGTATTATTAACGGATTGTTTTTAGTTTACCTTATACCTAACCTATACATAAGACAAATAACGAATGACAGTCGGTAATCGAAAAAAAAATTAGTATACTATTGTCGCCTTTTACATATTATAGGTCCTTATTAAATAATAAACACATTTTAAAATTTTTACAAACACAAAAATTTAATTTTTATTTTTATAAACTGCAAAAATAAAATAATGTAAAGTTTTTATATCGAATTGTTATAACACTTATAACTTTTTAGTTTGCTACAGTTTTTTTATGTTTAATTTATTTTTAAAAAATGTATCATCATGGTATAAATCAAAATGAAAATATGAATTTATTAATTGATTTTCAGGACCCGGAATATCATCATGTAGTTATTTCGGTAGTCTCAAAAAAAATTGTGGTCTACCGGATGTGAATATTAAGGATATACCAGATGCGTGCACGGCTATAATTGTTAATGGACTTTATATGGATTTATCATATAACGTTAATGAAGTTTTTGAAGGAACAATTAGTCAATTAGGTAATTATATTACTAAAATGAATATGTAATATGTATATATTAGTCCATAATTTAATATTAATAAATAATAATCATATTGATTATAATTTTAGTATAATATTTAAAATATATAAATTATAATTAAAATGATATATTTATAACTTCATTAATTTAAATACACTTAAGTTGTAAATACAAAATATTAATTTCACAAAATCAATTTACAATTAATTATGATGCATGTTATGTAAATTTGATTTTAAAAATGAATTCAAATAAAACTCTCCATCATAAGATAATTTTGTTTATAGGAAAACGCAAATTTGTGTATTTTTTCATTCCTTATTTTAATTATGTATATATATTGTATTTTATTTGCTTTATAAAACTATTACAATCAACAAATTATGAAGTAAAATGTTAAAAATTAAAATTATTGCTACGTATCCTATCACTGGTCGCTACCGCTATAAATGTTACCTATAATCCTATATTTATAATAGATAATATCGAGTAATATAGTATTGTTCTAAAAAATTTTCAAAATTTTTCATCAAGGGTTATTATAGCTCTTATCCTTTATTAAGCGCTCCAATAGCTTAAGCGGTTATGGCAAAATACTGTTTATACGTTACTTTCAATTTATTAATTATTATCCAAAAAATAAATTTAGTTCAAAATTGGCAGTACCTCCTTTTGTATAGTACCTACCGTAAGCATATGCTTAATAGTTATCCAGCTTTGAAAACTTGATATATAGTCATTGGATTAGAATCTAGAGCAGGGATCACAGACTAATTTCTACGGAGGTCCATTTTGAAACTTACCAAATTGGCCGCAGTCCGTAACAGTTAATGATTACAGAAATACACAATAATTTTCATAACTCAAATAATTTTTTAATCGTAGCATATATTTTATGTGACATACTTACGGTTTTTATTTATTTATATTAAAAAAACGTTAAAATCTACTACGCGGATATGGGTCCGTAAAAAAGTGTTCGCGGTTCGTCAGTTGGTGAATCCTCCTCTAGAATATAGTTTCTATAGTATAAAATACAAATAATAAAATAAAAACAATTGTATTATACTTAATACTGAACATTTTAATTTAATATGTAATTATATGTTTTATAATTTATATGTGTAAATTAGACGAAATATTGCAAACTCCTAATAAGACTGTATTTATAATGTACGGTCACATAACTCAAACAGAATGGACTCAAGTACTTGCTGATGAATATTGTAATGGAGGAAAAAACTCACAGGATGAAATGAAAGCCTTAAAATCTTTTTTGGACCAACATACAGGGATAAAAGGTCTACTTATTACAAATTTAGAACTTGATGTAAGGACTAATTTACTTTTAATTTTTAAATTAATCTAATCATTATTTTTAAATGGTTCTAGTGAGCTATTTAAGCCGAGAAATGTATTTAAATATACAATATATTAATTGTATAATTAAGTTTAATTTCATAATTGTTGCAAATTATTCACATATTAAATAAAATTAATGCTATATGATTAAAAGAATTTCACTTTTCCAAATTAATAAAATTTATAATAATTCATATAAATATTTAACAATATTTTAATAAAACGTATTTTTTTTTAAAGAAAAATTCCGTAGAGTTTCCGAAATACTCTGAAAATTTAAAAGCATATCTTGATACGATGAAATCAAATTTTCCTGATTTGGATATTGGTCTTTTTTTATTCGCACCACTTATAATAGATCAATATACCAACCCACAGTTAACTTGTGAGTATATTATGTATTATCTTTATCTATGTATCTATGTTTAATATTTATATATTTATAATAATTTGAGACGTATTGATATTTTCAAAAACAGGGTGTATTTTTATTCTTATACTCAAATATTTGAAATAAATACCATTTACAACAGCTAAATTAAATTTCATATTGTTTTAAAACGTATAATGAAATGATAATCATTTAATAAAATGCAAAAAGATAAGACCATATTATCATAGTTTTTCAGTTAATAAAAGCTTCCAATATTGTAAAACTTTGAGTTTTAAATTAAATAACAAGCTTAAACATATACTAAAATTAAATATCATAATATCAAATGTTATTAATTAATTAAACTTAAACTATTCAATACTGGTCAATATAGGTCATGAGGTCTGCAATACTTAATTTTCAATGAGTATAAGCAGAAAAACTTAAAAACTATCGTTAGGCTTTTTCAAGCTAATTTTTTTCATTTCTAGTATGTAGGTCATGTGGGTCCTGGATAACGATAGCAAACTCCAAAAGAGAATTGAGCAACATCAAACTTTTAGGGAACAATTTAAATTCATTGCAAACCTGCTTCAGAATCTTAAGCGCCTTTAAAATTTTACAGCATGATGTGGTAAATTATTTCTAAATAATAGAAGATTTTTGATTAGGCAAGGTATTAGGTGATATTATCTCACCTCAATACGTAATTGATTGGATTGATGAGCATAAAAATTTTCTGTAAAAAAAAGCACTATCATGAGTTATTAAAAAAATAGCTGAAAACATAAAAAAGATGAAGTTGATTTTGTTGGTAACACAAATGTATTCGTAAGATATATTTAATTGACATGAAAAAAAGGAGTACATATGTAAAAAAAAAAAAGAAATGCTCATTATTAATTTATTATTTTTAATATATTATCAAATTATTAATCATTAATAAAACAATGAAAAATAGTACAGGCTTATATGTTTTATATACAGAAAAGATAGGTATTAATTCTACGATTTATCGTTATTAAAAATATAATACTTATTTTAAATATTTTAAATAGGGCTGGATTTCACAATACTGGATCCGTCTGTAGATTTCTACGTCATTTCTGTAGTGACCTTAAATGTTTGTACTGATGAATTCAGACTTCTTGGAACAGCTCCAATAGGTTCAACGAATTCATCAAGTTCAGAGTGTCTACAGAATATAACGATTCCAGATACAAATTATACATTGGTATTGAAACATTATTATTTACAAAATGTTGAGTTGGATCTCTTAAATAATTGTATTTTTCTAGAGTAATTTAAGAGATATTTTAACGAATCTCTCTATTCCAAAAAATAAAATATATTATAGATATAGAATAGACCCTTTGCCACAGGATGATTCAATATCAATGTGTAACTCGACAATTTCCCAGGTATACAAATTTAACATAAATTAATAAATCACTTATGATTAATTATTTATTTAAGATATAAATATGATTATACCTTGTATGTCGCATGAGAATAATAGTAAAGAATTTTATACTATTCGCAACTTGCTAAGGACATACATTACGTTGTGCGCAACAAACCATTAACTTCTATGAACGAACTATTATATTACTTTACCTTTCAAATAACATTATGGGTTATCATCATGATTAAAATACTAAAATAAATAACAAATTAAAATTTCATAAATCATTTTCTTTGTTTATTTTTGCACTTAGCTTGTAGATACGATACGCATTTTAAAGTATTATTATTTTTATTGGAATTAATGTATTATATTTAAAGAATATGTGTGTTGTATAATGTGTACAGTTTCAGTTTGAAAAATGAAATACAATAAAGAACTAGATAAATTTCTCAAAAACCTTTTTGCATTAAAAATTTATTAATTTTGTATAACTAAACGTTTTTATAGATTTGTTTAAATTCAACTGATTCAAGTTCTTGGTGTTTAGAGAGTATAGAATCGTTTAACGCAAAAGTAATATCTTTAAATAAATAAAAATATTTGATGAATCTACCCATTTTAAATAATTTGATTTTTTAGGGTCAATTTGCCAAAGACAATGGAGCAGGATTTATGGTTAATTATATCGAATTAAATGATCCTCAAAATAATTGTAAGTGTGGATCGTTCCCTATGTTTAACGCTATTTTAGATGGTTATAATGGTATCACCCCTATAAAGAAATGTGATTTATTAAATAGATCATAAAAGATATAGCTAAACAAGTTTTGGACGATATGCTTTATACCTCAAATTAGATCATTTTGTATTGTTCAACTTTTATCCTATTTCTAAGAACTCATATATCCGTAAACGACGAAGAATTCCGTATTCTCATCTTGGTATTCAGATCCAAACCAGTTTTTTTTTCTTTTAAAGTTATCAATATTGACTATAGTAACAAAAATAATAATTTTATATTTTCGTTAAAATATTATATAACAAATACTCTATTTGAATCAACGCACGAAGTTAATTTTTAATTTTTAATTTTCAGTTACGGTCTTGGTTTAAGTTATGATGATATTATTTAACATTGTTCACATTTTGTTTATTAAATTTAATCAATTTTATTATTAGAAAATTTAAAAATAAATATTTAATAATTTACTAAATGTTTGTTTGTATTGATTCTTTTATAAAACAATATAATCCATCCTCTGACTCAAAAAAAAGTAGCCTAATTTATTAGTATTTTAATTATAGCTATTATGATGTGTTGATCAAATTTGTAAATATGAAATTAAGTTTTTCATATCACTTTGAACATTATATTTGATAACACATTTCGAGATTTATTGATGGATATTTTGAACAACCTTCCTCCGCAATTTTTTGGAAGCATTTTGCATCATTAGTATTAATAACTCTTAAAAAGTTTATTTGATTGATTATTCAGATAAGTATCTTGAGATTTTTTACAAAGCTTATTGTGATGAATGATATGTTACAAAAAGCTGTATAAATAATACCTAGGTTGGTTAAACAATAAGTTTTATTAATAAATATTTAGTGAATCATTTTTAATGGGAACTTACATACGATAAGATGTGTAAATATCTTAATAGATATGAGAGTAGTTTTAAATAATTATGTCATAATATAACGTCAAGAAGCACTTAAAATGTTTTATCTTGAATTGTGTAGTAGTATTATAAATGTATAATAAATGGTAGTAG
This sequence comes from Rhopalosiphum nymphaeae, assembly GCA_036289425.1. Lineage (NCBI taxonomy): Eukaryota > Metazoa > Arthropoda > Insecta > Hemiptera > Aphididae > Rhopalosiphum > Rhopalosiphum nymphaeae. The sequence continues at coordinate 12,926,855 of JAZAQC010000007.1, read as the reverse complement.
CAATTAGTAATGGCATAGAAGTTAACTATTCTAAGGGATAAACTATCTGTTTTCTGGTCATTTAAGATCATTTTGCACTTTGTTTACAAAAATGTTGAGCAACAATCTGTTCAAAAGAAGTAAGTCTATTATTCATTTTTCATAATATATAATAATTCATTAATAAAAATTAATTGATAAACATTTATAGAAAGTGTATGGATTTACTGTTTGTTATGTGTACTGTGTGTGCTATTAATATTTGCCATAGTAAAGGTAATTATTGTTGGTCCAAGTGATTTTATTGACGAATGTCTAGAACTTGTTGGTGGTGGCACAAAACAAACCTGGGTGTTCCTGGTTGCTGGTTCAAAAGGTTGGGATAATTATAGACATCAGGTATAAAAATGTTGGTTATAAAAAGCCATACATTAATACAAATTTTTTTTTTTCAATATGGAAAACAATTAAACTAATTGCAGTACTAGTTTTTAGGCTGATGTTTCACATGCATACCAAACATTGTTGAATAATGGTATACCAGTTGATCGTATAATTGTAATGATGACAGACGACGTAGCATTTGATTCAAAGTAAGATATAGTATATATATTATTAATACAATTTCAAAAAAATTTAAAGTAATAATTCTGGCCTTTAAGATATATCTTAATATCTTTAGATTATGAATCCTATCAAATTTGCACTGATAGAATTAATTTGAAACATCCTTTTATTTTATACAAATCAAATGTTCATTATTATTTGATTAATGAAAATCAGAAATTATTTATAGGTACTTGCTACTATTTAAATAATTATATAGGTATGTATATGTTTTGTCCTTAAATTAATATATAATATATTAATTGAAAATAAACAAATGATTTATTATTTATATTGCTAGTTTTTAATAATTTATGTTTAACCTTATGAAAATGCTTATAAATTGTATTTTCTAATGAAAGAATTATGGTGGAAAATTATGTGAAACTATAATTATTGTAATTAAACATGGAACAAATTTTACAGTTGTATTAAAACATTAAAAATCAATTACTTTGAGAGTAACTAAAGGGAATCTATTACTTTTTAAGTTGTTTTTAATAAGTTCTACAAGCACATAATATTAGCAACTTTCTTCATCAATTTATTAGTCAATTCCAACATTTCCAACGTAGAAAACTTGTGAGCCTCAGACTTAACTATTGTTAAAACAATTTATTTTTATATTTTGTTCTAAATATTTTTGAATTGCAGCATAACTTGATGACTATTGATCTGAATTCTAGATGAGACCAAATATATTTTGAAAATACTAGTATACATGTTAGTTAATATTGAATCATAAGATTTTGAAAGATTTATTAGTACATTTATTTATTTGTTATAAATGATAAACATATTTTATATTTAAATAAAAAAAAACTTATCATTTATCAAACCAATAGTATTACATTTATAAGTATAAACGATTAAAGAAAATAGGATTATTAAAGATGAAAAAGTAATTATATATATATATTATATACATAATTAGGTATGTAAATATTGTAAATATACATAGTAATATTTAGTAACAAATGGTTATTAATTTTTATTAGTTGTTTTGTAGATTACAAATTTATACAGATTTGATTATTAGTGATTCAATTACTGAAAATAATAGTACTTATGTTTACTGAGTAATCATAATATATAATTGGTAGAATGTTAATAAATAAAATAAATTAGCAATAGGTAATATTTTAGTGCATCTGATAATATAATAAAATCTTTAGAAAGACAACAATAAAACTTTATTTCTTGAGTGCAAAAAGTTAAATAGGATTTTATTCAATTTACAAAATAAACCCAAAATTATGTTAAAATATGTTAATTTCATGAGGAATAAATTATGATTAACTTTATTGAAAGTTGTTTTTAAGATTTTAGATATTGAGTTGATGTTAACTTAATTATTCTAGACTTTTAGTATTTTTGAATAGTAAAAATCAAAATTCTAGCTTTAAAATTTTTATGATTTATAACAAATGCCAAAGACAATTATATGAGATAAATTTTAATTATTTTTAAACATTTTATGAATAAAAAACATTTTTAAATTAGTCTAAGATTATAAACATTATGTTTATTACCTATTTTATGAATTGGCATTACAAATAATTTTTCTAAAATATCAGAAAAATAACCTTGTCTTTAAGATTTATCAAAAATTAAATTTAAAGGGTTTACAAGTACCAAGGAACAATATCTAAAGAATATAGGTTATGTTATTATTACCAAAAGCACCTGTCTCAAAATACGATTAATATGAATTTAAAAAATCATAAATGTCAATTTATCGACATACTTGACTATTTAAGTTAAGATTATTGTTTGATGAAATTATTCTAAAGTTCTATGCAAAAAATAAAATTTTTATTAAATATTTACTTATGTAAATAATTAATTTATTAAATCACAAAAACATATAATACTATCAAAATATATTTTGCATTAACTAATATTACTATCTATATTTAAAAACAACAAATAATTATACTTTTTATTGGTTTTAATCTTTAACGCACAGAAATCCATATCGTGGTGAATTATTTAATCATCCTAATGGCTCGGATGTTTATCAAGGCGTACAAGTTGACTATAAAGGTGAGGTAAGTAATTACTCAAAAATTATTATTCAATATTTGTTTGTAAAAAGTATAAGAAAAATAAATAAATTACAATAATTATTTATGATTCTTTTTTAAAGGAGGTAAGCAGTGAACATTTTCTGAATGTTTTAAATGGTAATAAGGCAGCTATGATAAACCTTGGCTCAGGTCGTGTAATTGAAAGGTAAGATATTTTTAAATGAGTCTTAATCAATATTCAAATTTTAGTAAACTATGTATTTATATTATTTTATAGTAAACATAGAGATAATATTTTTGTGTATTTTGTTGGTCATGGAACAACTGGCATATTAGCATTTCCAGAAAATTACTTATATGCTGATGAACTAAACAATATATTACAATCAATGTATAGAGATCGTAAATTTTATAGTGTATGATTTTAAAGTTACATTCATCAATGAATAAACAATAATATATTTAATTTATACAATATTACTTTTAGATGCTCTTATATATAGAATCATGTAGAGCAGGTTCCTTATTTGATGGAATACTAAGTGAATCTAACAGTAGTAAGCATACTTAAAAAGTTACTACTTTTTTTTAAACATTTTAATAATTTCATTTTAATTATCTTTTATTGTATTTTAGTATTTGCTGTAACTGCAGCTGGACCTAGAGAAAGTTCATGGTCAATATATTGCATTGGAGATCATGAAATACCTGATGTTTGCTTGGGTGATGAATTCAGTTGTACATGGATTGAAGATCAAGCAAATGTAATTTTTATTTTGATGCCAATTTTGATAACATTAATACTTAATCTTAATGTATTATTTTTACGAAGCTGGGTAAATTATATCCATTACAAGTGAATGAATTGGTTGAAAAAAGAACTGTTCTCAATCATTTTAATTACATCAGAACTTCAGTGAAACTAAGTAATGTGATGCCCTATGGAGACTTTAGTGTTGGTCAAAACAAATTATCAGCATATATTGGCAAATCACCTGAAGTGTATTCCAAAAATCCATATTATAATAATGGTGGTTTATCATTTAATAAACATAATGTAAGTGTATTATACTTACATAATCAAATTAAATATTATCTTCTTAAATGTATATACTTTACTTTTAAATAGGATACAATAATGTCAAGTATAAAATTTTCAAAAAATACATTTAAGCCATATGATATAAAACAACAATATAATAGAAAAAATAATACCAAGAAACAAAGCACTATTTACAATAATATTGTATGTATTTCTAATTTATACTAAGGTAATAACTAATAATTATTGAAAACACATATTTTTTAATTTTATGAAACATTTTATAGATGAGAAAAATTATGGACAGAGTATTCAGTACAATTCTGCAAAATGTTATAAAACAAATACCGGGATTTGTTAAACATGTTGATGATCTTAAAGAACTTCCTAATAATTTGCAATTAAATGTATTTCCATGTTACAGACAAACTTTAGATTACATTACAACAAACTGTTTTTCCCTACCCAAGGTAAAATAAAAATAATTATTTCTTTAATTCAATTATCTATATAGATAAAGACTACAAAAGTTTAAATGTATATAAGAAAAATGTATTTTACTGAGTTAGTGGAAAATACAATGAATACATTTTATACAGCATAACTTCCATAATATAACAAATTATTTTTGAGAACCATGACCTTTATTATTAATTATGCGTAAAATTATCTCTGTAAAGAGAATCTGATGTTTCTATATAACAAATAAACTATTCAATAACAAACTCGTTTTTAAAAAAAAATTGAAACATTATACAAAAAAAGTACAATTTATAAAAATAATAAATAAACAAAATTAACTAATTATTTCTAGATAAAAAATTAAATAGATCAATATGTAATAAGGTAATAAGATTTATAATATGATATATATTTGATGTTTATTTTTTAATAATTAAATTTTTTTTTATATATATAATATAAAATATGGTATATGTAATTATGTAAAAAAAAAATGTAATTCTATTTAACAAATTCCTATATTACTAATTTTTTTTGTTTCCCGTGTGACTTCTTTATATTATGGAAGCTTGAATGTTTAAATTATTTTTACTTTTAGTTAATTAATAATATTCATAAATACATCAAATACACAAATATTTTAGAAGAACATAGCACACAAAAAATACAATTTCTTTCAAAATTAAAGGTTCTATTTTGATAACTAAATCATAACAAATAAAAATAAATGACTTATATTCTAGAACTTTTGAAAATTTCAAACAATTTAAATTTATTTTAAATTTTACAGAAATAGCTACCTTTATTTTGAACTAAAATAATTGTTTTTACTTACTAATATTTATATTGTTTGAAATGTGTAGAATACATACTCACTTAATGAAGTGCACGTATTTTTCAATCTATGTTCAAGAGTTATAGACAGCGAATTGAAATCTGAAGAGTTTTATGTTTTGTTTGAACAAGTTGTGCATAGTGTATGTTTAAAAAATTCATCAACATTTTCAAATGTACTTAAAATGATTAATATTTATTAAAATTGTTTTTGTTAATAGTCAATATGAAATCATAATACATTGAGATAGTATAAGTATTAGATTTTTTATTTAAATGTATATACAATTTTAATTAAATATTACTGTTTAACATTATGTTGTGTTTTATAAAAATATAACTATGTAACATATTATATATTTAGATATTATTAATAGGTTTTAAGTTATATATCTAGTAATAAATGTACTGCAAAACAACTTAGACTTAGATTAGAATAATACATAATGATTTCTTTGTTATTATTGTTGTAATACAATTTACTATTTAGAGGTAATTTTAAACTAATCAAGTTAAATGATAGTTGTTTTATCATATAATTTTAATGAATTCGCTGAAGACTACTAATAAATTAAATAATACTGAAATATTGTAATTATATTTTTTGTCAATATCTTGACATTGTGTTTATTTATTAACATACATTTTTTTAAATAATTTTATTGAGTGAATTAAGTACAATTTTTATAACTCATTAAGTTTTTAGAAAATCAATACATTAATATATTTTACTATTAATCGTGCTATTGTATAAAAGATAATTTTATTGACAAATAAAATTATATTATTTAATTAATTAAAAATAATAAAAATAATTTAAAGGATTAAAATAAAATATACTGTGTAACGACAAAATACTTAACAACAATATACAAAATAATTGAAAGTAGCCAATTTTGAGCTACCCCTATTATAAATTGATTTTTGTGTCGACAATATTTGTTGGTTACACATTTGGGCCATTATAGTATTTAACCAAATTTTTCATGTCTCAGAGCACTTCTAGGCTTAAATGTTTAATCCTATTGAAATCTATATGACCAAACTATTGAAGATTTGTACATATACATGAAAATTAGGATTCAGAATGAAAGTTAATCAATGATGTGATATAATTACTTATCAGATATACATACGTAAATGAGTCAATAAGAAATATAAAACACACAATTGAAAATATATAAAACTATTGATTGTCTGTTAGTAGTCAGTTGATTAATAATTAATAATATATATTATAAATTATAGTCGATGACACTCATACTTATATTTATACTATCAGTTACTAGAGTTTGTAAAATTATTGCTTGTAAATTGTATTCATCAAATGCCAAGTAATAAATACCATTGGACATTAGTAGTAGATTAATATTATATAATCAGCATAATTGTAACAAATAAAGTAATACTCATAAATCACAGACTTATAAGCAAGGCTGGGCCAGTAAGTAATTTTTTCAACCAATTAAAGTAAGTTACTTTGACATAAACACTAAGCTAGGATAGAAGTTAGCTCCTGATATTTTTTTAAAATAAATAACACAAGTTGGTCAAAGAAAATAATAACTGATGTTAGATGCTAGCTTTTTTTTAAAGTTAAAAATACAAATTTAAAAACCCATTTGTTCAAATGTAAAGCGCTTCATTAATTAAATGAATAATTAGATACTAACTAAATGTATATATTATATAGTAGTATATAGCCAAGGCTTAAATCATAGATTACAAAAATTGATATAAGGAATTGATAGGAAATAATATTATAAAAAGTATACCAATCTATTAACAAAAAATACTAAATAATAATTGAACAGGTAAACAATCATACAATTGTCATCAGTTTAACATTAATTTATAAAACAGAAATTTTTGTGGTAAAATAAATCTTTAAAATTAATTTATTATTTTTATTAATATGATTAAATTATTTAATTTACTGAATTCAACTCTGTTAAATTATAAAGTTATCACTTTTCAATTTATCTTTAATTTGCTAACAAGTTAGTCTCCAAGTTAGCAGTTTGCTTAAATACTACAATGCATATTTATGGCGTTCATCAATAATACTTACACAATACACATAGTCTAAATGTCTATTACCTATGGTAACGACTAACAAACCAACAATGTAAAAATAACCATGTATTTAAAAAACACAATGTTATACTTATATCAATGTACAACGTATACACTTCTCTATTTGTAATTTTACAAGTAATAAAAAGTATACACTGTAAGACGGTATAATAGAATATGAAAATACAGCAAATTAGAAATGAACACTATTCTAATTTCTACTAGTTTATGCCCTCAGCCCTGTGCATTCCATTCCACTATTCCAGCGATTATCAAATATCAATCGCAATTCATAATAATGATAAATGGTGATAATGATTATACGTGTGGCGACACTGTATAACGCTTATCATGGCTAATTGGGAATTTACTTTCTTCCGCACACGTCACACATACACAATTACGTCATACACACACGCACGCACAACAATGGTCCATTCATTATCTCGGTCGTCAATGATTTCGGACCCCCTTTCGATCGTATAAAATATGAATACATAATATTATTATTATTATTTCCGAGTTCGATCGGCCGAGACCGAGGTCGGTGGCGTATGACGAAAGATAGAAGAAATCTGTCGCTGCGATCTCTAAAAATCCGGGATCTCGGTTGTTGTAGAGCTGCTGCTGAGTTAAAACGGCGAGTCGTCGGCCGTAGCGTTACGTTTGACGGGGCCGACCGCACATCGCTGTAATCGTTTCTTCTTCCATGGTCGGAGCTACACGCCAACACGGGAATCAAAGAACTCCACACCACCGCCCAACCATAACCACCACCACCGCCGCCAAATCATGACAATTTCGGTTCATAACAATTATTAATCGCAACGATGTGATAAACACACACACACACACACATACACCTATGTGATTTCGTAACGTCGTACCTACGTAGACGTGGTTTATATGTATGAATATGTGTGTATATATATATATAATATATTATATATATACACACATACGTATTACATATATATGAAATATTAAAATGTGTGTGTGTGTGTGTGTTGGTGCGCGCGCGCACGCGTATGTATTCATATTTCCATAATCGATCGTAAACTCGAATAATTTTTCAACAGTATTAACATTGTTGTCGTCGTCTTTGTCCGTGCCGTTGTCGTCGTTGATGTTGAAGATCTAAGTGCAACGTCACAGTCGTGTCCGCGCCGGCGGACGCGCGACCGCCCGCCCGTCAAAGTACGGCCGAGTAAAAATGGCCCAAGCCCGAACGCGTTGATCGTCGCCGGGCCCAACGAGACGAGTGCGGCGCGTCGAACACCGCTGGTGTGTGCGTGTGTTTGCATGTGAGTGTTTGTTTGCATCCGGGCCGTCGGGTACTTGGAATTATCTCAATTATCCCACTATCCCGGTTTCCTAATCGCCAAAACGTATTCGTGTTTTATCTACGAGCTTGACGACTCGTTGACGAATAATAATAATAATAATAATAATAATAATAATAATAATAATAGTAATAGTAATAATAATAATAATAATAATCTTTCAGAGCATGACATATATCAACAACGCAATCATGTTGATAGAAGAAGAAGTCGCCGGCAACATGTCGAACAAACACAACAGCAAGGTTCAAGATAAAAATATATGGAAATCGTTGCGGACACACATTTTATCTCGTCGCGAGAAGAACAAACAAGGTACGTTTTCCGCGGCCTTTGTCCACACACCATGTTATTCTGCATCGTGCTCGGTAGGCTTATTGTTATTTAGTTAGGTAGGTGTTTTCTATAGTAGGCGCGTGCAGCATGCCGTACAATCATAATCCCACTAGCCTAGTTTGTAAACAATGACAACAAATAAAAAAAAATAAAAATGTATCCAAAACTTGTGACGAAAATAAAACATTCAAAATACTACATACCTATTGATTGTGCCATTTAATAAGTTGTCAAAAATATATCTAGGTATGGCATAAAATCAGTTATCTGAATGAATTATTGTTTTGTATATTATTATTTGTAATTATGCAATTAAATTCAATAGTCAAAACAGCTCTTATTTTTTCTAAATAGATATTGATAAAACGTTCCTGAATTAAATATTTCTTCATTTAATAATTTTCTCAGCTTTGCCCTTGTATTTATTTTTCATAAAATAAGTTTTTGCTTCAGAAAAGTGATGTTTTATTTCTATATAGTTTAACATCAATTATATTATAATTTTTTTCACTATCTTCATTTAATTCAAATTTTTGACTGAAACTCGTTTTAAATTTAATTAATCTGTTTAATGAATAAAGTATAGTAGAACCTCATTCATTTGGATTATTTATTTAGGCTCTAGGTCTTTGGTCTCTGTAAACTTTTTTTTTATTTATTGCTTAGATATATTATCAATCAGTTGCGTACCACTAATTATTAAAAATAGAATGATCCAAATTCCAAATTGTACAATTAAATTTTAATTTTTTTTTTATTTTATACAATTTTAAGATTTATTTTAAATAATAAGATAATAAAATACTACAACTACAGTATAATTATTTTTTATTTATGAGTTTTTTAAAATAAAACATGAATTAAATAATTGAATGGGTTTATTATCCAAAAACGTTTCTCCGCGTACCACAGTTTGAGAACTGCTGCTCTAGATGGTCTGTTTTAATAAAAATCCAAATTAAACAAAATAACCAAAATATGTTTATGTACCTATTATAATAAACAAGATATACATAGTACCTATTAGGTGAATAAATATAAACATGAATGACAATATTTAATTACAATAACATGCAGAAAATGTGTGGAACTTGTTATAATTGTATTTTTGTATTTTAGAATAAAATAAGCATGAAAACAGCCTTAATCAGCTGTTCGGATTAAGCCATGTCCGGTCTAATGATTTTCAGATTAATGAGGTTCTACTTCATTATTATTTTACCTGATGAATATATTATTTTGTAAAAATCCTCTACTATATTATGGTATAAAAAATTGTTATTAAACTGGTTGTCAAATTATAACTTAAAAATATATACAATTGATCAACTATTTACAAATAAATGTTAACTCTATTTACGAGATTAAAAAAAAGTAATTAAAGGGCAGAAGTTCATGGCAAACAATTACAAAAATTTTATAAGGTGATATAAATAATTTAGTTATATGTCAATAATTATCATAATCAATTTGTTTAATACATTATTTTAATAAAGTGAACTTATAAATAATAGCAGTATTTTGATTTAAAAATATGATAACTGTAACTATATTCACTAGTTTCCTTTATTCACACAAAATAATGTGAAGAAAAAATGTAATATTAAATGTTATCAAGTGCATAGCTATTATACCTAATATATCATTTATATTAAATTCCTTGTTCAAAATATAAATGCAGGTAAACTAGATAACGGTCATATTTAATATATATTATCTACTATAATTAATAATTTATTACCCTTTACATTTTAAAAGGTAAAGATATTGCAAAAAATATATATTTTTAGAATTAATTTTAAATATTCTGTTCATTATTGACTAAATTAAACTTTTATTTAAACATTTTTTTTTATTTTTTTAGACATATTTACAGGTGGAAGATGGTCAATAGACCACTGTTACTCTAATTATAATTTTTATTACTTTTTTAACTTGGCTATCTTTTCTTGAATATTTTAATTTTTTTTGCTAGTTAGATTGATTTAACATTTTTATTTCAGTAGGGTTATTCAAATGTTGTTCCTTACAATTTTATTGTTATTACTTACATATGATTGTTAAAAAAAAATACTTTTATATTCACTATTCCTTGTAACAATTAAGTTTTAAAAATAAAATCATAAGATTCGTAGTAGTAATTTTTTGCTATAAAACTTATAGCCTTATTTTACATTTAAAGTATGAACAGATTATTATATTAAATATTTAGCTATCATATATAGGCTGTGTAGCAATAAAACATTAATCTCTTGTTCATTTAAATTTAAGATGTTAAACACATAATTATTTTATTGTACCAGATCCCTCATCTATTCCTATTATAACAATTTTTACTTGTTTAATTCAAACATTTTATTTTCTAAAAATAATTGTATGTTATATTTCACTTTAGGTATAATACAGTTAACTTTTGATTATCCTATTGTCCCTGGAATATAGGGCTGCTTGTCAACTATGAATAAAAAAATTCTGCAATTAATCCATGAAATACAAATCAAATAAAAATGCTTTTATTGTATTAAAAAAAAAAATTATAGTATATATTATTGAATAGTATTTTTAAAAAATCAGTGACTTTTTGTTTCACAACACTGTTTTTATGTCTTATGATTGGGGATTTTTTAACAAATTTTTGTCATAAAGGGTTGCATTGCCTTGTTTTTCCAGATATTTAATAAACTCAACAATATGTTTTACTATATATCGTATCTCATAATTTTCTTTTTCACTTTCTGAAACTATACTTAATGTTCTTATGCCCACCAGCTATTTTTTCATAAATAAGATGCTTTTAGCCTGGATTATTGATATTATAATCGATCCATTAATCGATTTTATCTTCATCAACATTCTCTCCTTTAGAAATAGATTTTACGATATTAGCCAAATCACAAGCTAAGGCTTTTTACTCGTTCAATGTATTTTCCACATGTGATAACATTTTATATTATTCTGTCACATGATTAACGATTGATAATCAAATGCAATTGACATACAAATCACGTTATCGGTTATCGCATCCCAATTAGACCGATTGTAGAACTAATTATTTCATATCAAACACTATTTTTGTACATTCGCAATTCTACGGAAAATCATGGATAATCGAGAGTTAAATACTATATATGTAATTACTTAATAAGTCATAAGTTGAAACTGAAAAAATCCCAGAAAACTCGTTCTGTTATATAATATAAAAATATCGAGCGTCACGGCTATTACGATAAACAATAAATTCTTAGTGGATGCGGCCTATCTTAGAAATTGGGATATTAAATATAATTTATATTTATATATAATCAATTACTTATTTTTTTATTACACTATTATAGTAGATTTTTATTAATCCAACATATTTTCGTGCTATATTTTTATTTTTAGATGATAATGTTGGAATTTCAACAATAATAAAATTGTAAACTTGTCATTGATAATAATTTATCTACTCCAATAAATTGGACCTTTTCATTGATAGAACCTTACATATAAGTAAGTCTTCTTTTATGCGTGTTTTAGAACAAATTTTGTGGTACATTCATATTTTATAATTTGAGTCTTGATATTTTTAATTTTATGCAGGAATAACAGAATTTTAACTATATGATATTTTACTCGATTTCTTATAAAATTTCTAATTTTTTTTTTTTTACAATCCGGCAGTATTATTTGTATCAGATTATTACGACTATTGTAATACTAAAAATTGTAATTTTTAATTTAAATAATAAATAAGTATCTAATTTAATCAAATATTACGCTCATTAAAAATGTGCCTTTTTTTTAATAATTTTAAATCGTTTTAAGATCAGTTTTTATGGTTTTTGACTAAATAATTAAAAGTTGAAAAAATAACTTAAAAAAAAAAATTGGAAAATTTAATTTTGACAATTGCATGAGTAGGTATAAAAAAAATAATAATTGAAGTAACAGTGGAATGTTTCGTGATGATTCCATTGATTCTATAAATAATATTTAACAAAATAACAAAAAAACGTTTGACGTTATTTTTACGAGTAATTACGAATAATACAGTCAAAATTTAAAATTCAATCAATTTTACAAATTGTAAATAGTTATATGCTAAACTCTTTTTTTAATTTCAAGTAAAATAACTTATAAAGAATTTTGATTTAAAATTTTATGTTATAGTAAAAAAAATTAAAAATTATTTACATATTTTCATGGTTACGATGAATTTTTAAAGATTGGAATTCGAAATAGTTTTATAAGAAATTGAAAATGGATTTTTACTTTTTTTTACTCACAAACAAAAATTTATTGCATTTAAATTGAAAAACAACTAGAAAATTAATTGAAATATTCAAATGCCCATAAATAGCTAGCACTATATGAGCCATAATATTTTGAAATTTATATCATATTTATAAAATGACATTATGATGTTGGGTGAAAGATGACGGTCTCTACAGTTATTAATTTAGAAATTGTATAAAAAAAAAACATTAATTTTGCATAAATTTTTAGGAATGTCTTAATTTTTTTTCATATTTTTTTAATCAATTATTTAAAAACTACCGGTGACAGAAAAAAGATATCTTATTCAATAGATTAAATAATATTTACTATTATTATGAAATCTAATAAAAAGTTAATCTTTTGGAAAATAATCAAAAATGTAATACAAGTATTTAAGGATGTAAAAATATATAAGAATACGTTAAAAGTTCAAGTACTTGTATAACCTTAAAAACTGTCTTGTATTGCAAATAGTCAGGTTTCGATAAATTTTATTTTATTTCAAAAATTAAGACTACCTGACGAATTATAAAAACTTTATTTTCAGAAGTTGTTATAAATGTCTATATATATGTATTAGGTTTATTAATTAATCAGGTCCAGTTTACTCAGTATAGTATAATACTATAGGTATATTATATTTATAATTAGATGTGTTTTATCGAATAATGTTTTTCTAGTTAATTATATTTAAATGTATTTTTTTTACCCTTTTTAATAAAAACATACATTTTTAATTTTATTTTCTTAATCAGAATAATTCAATCTATCAAAATCGAATTTTTGACAAGTAGTTAATTGACATAATGTACAATATTTAAAAACTTCTAATATTGAGAGTTTGTATAATGTTGTAATGTAATAGTGCTCATAATATTATGTCATTAAAAATTTAAAATATAGTAAAATCTAACTTATTAACACAGATTATGTTATTATTTTTAAATTTGGTTGTTAAGTTAATAATAATGTAATATTTATATTTTTAGTTATTAAGATGTACAATATTTTATAATAAAATATTTATAATTATTATAAAATACAAAAAAACAGGGCTGTCCCGAGATTTTTCGAAGTCAGTAAATGTCAGAACCCTTTGACCACTATAATATGATATGACAAACAAAATATTTTTTAATTTTCTAACACTCCGGGATCATCAATATCACATTGTTCTTCGCTTATATTATTTTTAATAAAGTTTCTAATTGACATAAACCAACCTAAATCCTGTAAACTACATTTTCATTTTTCTTTAAGCTTTTTTTATCATTTTTTGCCTTCCTTTTTGGAGCATTTAATAATTATATATGGTCCATTGTTATTTTTTGATTAATAACAACTCTAAAGTCATAAAATAATAAGTATAATAATTTGAATAATTTTATTTTAAATAAATGATTTGAAATTAAATTAAGTGAACTAATACATAATGTTTTAAAATAAGAATTTTAGATATACAATTTGAATTAGTATTGTATTATAAGTATAATTTAATAATATTTAATTATAGAGCATAATAATAGTAATAGCTGTTGAATATATCTAAAGTTCTACAAACATGGGATATGGATTATGGCGCTTAGCATAGACAATAATAAAACAAAATTATTATTATAATTTATAACTATTATAATCATAAATATACTATATTTACGTTAACAAATGTTCATACAGTTCAAAAATGAATAGCCGCATAAGGTATTATTTTTAATTTTGTTTTCAAGGATTTTTTATTTACAACTTTTGTAAAAATGTAAAGTTTATTGGTTATAAGTGTTATAACGTTTTAATTGTATATTATTATTGGAGCTTTAAAAAGCAATTGCTTAAAATTACAGAAATGTAACACAATAGTGATTTCCTATGAAGACATTTTAATATGTTTATCATTATTTTTATTTATTTGCATCTATATTTAATTATATTTATTATCATTTAAAATGAATGAAATGTCTCCTATTTATATATAATTACTACAGATTACTCTACAAAGAAAAAAGAAAATTGTATTATTGATACATTTTTATAAAGATTAAGGTTTTAGAAATGATAGGTTTGAACTTTGAATGCTAAGTAATCCTAAATTCTAACATATTTTGCATTTATCGTGTATTTATTTATACATTTATAGATTTTTTTTTTAAATATAATATCCTTTGAGGTAAATTCTAAATATTTTTCATGATTATTATTAATGTTAAGAGATTTACAAGTGCTAGTCAGTAATTTAGCCATCCAATAATGGGAATTAATATTCATAATTTTGAATAGTTTTTGAAAATTATTATTGATACATGAGTATGTGACTGTTAAGGAATGGAAATCATAATATAATAAAATATGTGGTAAGAAAAAAAGTTCTCTAGTTTAGATATATTTAATCAATGAATAATATATATTATAGCACTTCTCACCACCTTGAACTATATATAATAAAAATGAAATCTGTACTGAAAATACTAAAAGAACATAGCATTGCAAACATGATGTGTATTACAAATTAATAGTTATTACATATAATTTATTAATCAGTATTTAAAATATATTTTAATTAATAGCTGAAGTTGATGCTGAGGTGCTAAGAAAAAAAAAATGTGTGGAATATCAAAAAATGCAAGAAAACAAATTGTCATTAGCACAGATCAATGGCCGTTTAACTCAACTACGAGACAAACGTGATGAACTTGAAGAAGAAAAACGTGCACTTTTGAATCAGTCACAAGCTACTGATGATAGTATGGCAACTGCTTTAGTAGTGCCTAAAACTGAATCTAATTGGTATTAATTCAATCAAATGTGTATTTTTTTAATTTAATTTTATTTGTTTTTTTATTTGTGTTTTGCAGTGAACCTATCAACAATAAGACTGTAGTCACTAACAATATCAATAATGCTGTTGTTACAAATCATCGGCCAACCCCTTTACTTCAACAACAACAACAACAACAACATATATATAGACAACAGACTACAGTAGTAAATGCACAGTCTGGTGCAGGATCTCCTGCTGCAGGTAGCGGATTAAGTCCATTGGCACAACAGTCTTTGATGATGCACAATTCCAGTACCAGTAACACTGGAGGTAGTAACCAAACATTATTGGTTTGTTCGCCAGCCACAATAAATGCTGCAAACAATCAGAACAATAATGTGACTCGTTCTACTATGTCATTACCAGCTTCTTTATCTAGCACAATGAGTTTTACAAAATTTCCGCCGCTGTATAGCAGTAGTACCACTCATTTATTAGCGCCGGTAAATTAAAAAAATTAAATTTCATTTAAATATGTTTACAATGTAAGTTTCTTTCTAAACTATTACATTATAACCCTAACAGACTTCTTGGCACACAATTAAAGCATTGTGTTATTGATTGTATAATATTATTATATTTCCAAACTATTTTTCCTCTCTATTCACTACTTACTTTATGGCTGACATTAACTCTAATTACTACAAAATAAATTTTAAAAACTACCTATATACTAACTTCCTTTTTAATATTTCACTATTAATATTAAACATTTATGGTTTATACTTAATATCAGTGTAATTTAAATTCAAATTTATTTTTATTTATTTAGAACGTTGGAACCAGTAATAAAATGGGTAGAACACCATCACCACAACCCCAAACTATGCAGCAGCAAAACTATCAACAACCACAAATTGTTGTACCTTTCCCTCCATACAAGTCAATGAATAATAGTGGTAGCACTACTAATAATTTAAATTCTACTGCTCCAGCTTCTGTAGTAAATAGCATAAATCAGTCGTTAGCTACTGCAACCAATAGTAATTATCCTAGTAAGTTTTTATGAAAAAAAAAAATTTTTTGTATACGTTATACTATATAGTTGTTTTCGTATCAATCTTTTTCTACATGATGTGATACTAATTCTATAATACTCACCATTTGAAAAAAATATAAAAATGTATGATACCTTTATATATTAAATACTTAATTTTTTAAATTTATTTTAATTTAGTTGAAAACTCAAGTAGACGTGGAAACAGAGAAGACACTACACAGTCATTTAATAGAAATGTCTGGATAAACAACAACTGCAACAATACTAACAGTAAAAAGATAATATATTACATAATTTATATCATAGTTTCCTATTCTAGTTTATGCAATTATTTTTTTTTTAGTTTAATATTTAAACTATATATTTTAATTTAGGTATATATTATTTTAATTTCCATATTTGTTATTATTCTTTTTTTGTCACAATTACATTTTTGATTTTGAGCTGTACTTTTATGTTAACTCTACAGTACTCGTGTTATAAGCTATATCTAGACAAAAAAAGTATTCTTATCTGTAGATTTTTATCGGAGGTTGTAGTTTTATAATTGTTTTTCTTTCATTGAAATTATAATCATCTTACACAAATGTGTCTGATATACCTTTAAAAACTTTCTAAGACATTAAATATCAGATTGACTGAATGCCTCCATGTTTTTGTAATTTCCTTTTGAAAAGGTTTGTTACTTCATTTTAATTTTATGTGACCATAAATACAACTGTTTGAGCACCTGTATGTAGATTTATGAAGTTCGTACACTACAACATCTCGACATAGATTGAACCAATTTGAGAACATGTACTAGTTAACGAAGTACTATCATTTAAAATACAATCTTAACAAGTTCTCATATTTAAAACAGAATTGTATAATATGTAGATAACACACAATATATGTACTAATCCCATTAATATTCTTACTATATAAAAAATAAATTAATTATGTATAACAATTTTTTGTTTATAGAAAACACACAACCAAATGTCAGTAATTATGGATCATTCTACCAACCTAATTCTACTACTGCAGTTAATTATTGTGTCAATAATGGCATGTTGTCTTCAGCTCCATCATTATCTTCAGTAAATACAGTATATAGTTATTCAGGGCCACCACCGCCACCACCTCCACCACCACCACGAACAGAATCGTCTAATAGTGGAAATTTAATCGTGAGTACAGCTGGTGATCATGGAGCTCAGCAAATACCAAAGCCTCTTTCTTCTCATCAACACCATCAACCTCATCACCACGCACTTTCCCATCCACCTATGTACATGAGCCCAGGCATTCGAAACCAAACTAGTAATCACACATGTATGTTTATTGTGAACATAAATTTGTTTAAGTAGACAGACATTCTTATGGTTGTTTTGTTTTTAATCAGATCACCCAAAACCACCTCATAATGTCTACCCAGATGATAAATTGGTACCTCCTCCAGCATCAAATTTTTATCAACAACAAGGCAGTAGAAATATTCATTTGTCAAATACCACAACTGTCACATCACAGCCACATCAGATGGTATGTAATTTTAATTTAGTTCATCCTAAAATAAACATGCTAGAATTCTGGTTCTTAATACTATTATTTTTTTGAGTAGAATCAAAAACCGCACAATATTGGTTATCCTATGCGACATCCAACAGCTGCATCTCCAGCTTCCCAATTATCTCCAGCAATCATTCAGTCGTCTCAACAACACGTGAGTTAATCAATATTTAATTTATTCTATAATTATATATATAGTATATGTTTTTAAGCTAAATACAACTTTTTCTTCTTGCGATTTTGCTTCATCAATTTCGCACTAAACCGTGTACTCCGTTTTATTATTATTTAATCAGAATTTTTGACTGTAGCAACTGATGATAAATTTAATTACATTAACGTTGTAATTTCTTTGACATGTTTTTTTTTTTAATTATAATTGTATACACATACATAATATGTGATTTAATGTTTTTTTATGCAGTGGATAAAATGTCAAATGGAATTGTTTTGTTATTTCTAGGCCTCATATACTGTTCCGACAAGTTCAGTCACAGGGTATTCAAATAAACCGCCTACCACTGTTGCTTCAACTGCCGACATTCCTAGATATCAACAACCATCACAAACACCAATGTCTAGACATGAATAATATTTGTATCAAAATTAAACCTTATAATTGACGAGAAGTACCTATATTAAATTAAATTTAGTGTACATTAATGTATTGCTTAGTTTTAATACTTTTTAAACACTATGCATGAATAATACTGCAGTGTTTGTTATACAATATTATTACAATTATATATATATTTTTTTGTACTTTGTAAATTTAATGACACATACTTTTATAAGTTGTTTTATATACGCGAGGGTATTCAATTATAATATTGACATTTGTATGTATAAAAATGATTTTTTAATTATAACTCTTGATATAGTTTAAATATTTCAATTGTATAACTGATTAAATTATTTAATAAACTAATTGTTTAATTTGGTTACATGACCCTTTTTTTTATTTTTATTAGCATTTGGATTAAAATTTAATACATTCTTAAATCAATTAAATTTTACTCAATTATGAATGTTTAATAACTAATAATATTGTGTAATTGAAAATTAACCTAAACATTCAAATTTAAAAAGTACATAATATATTCATTTATATTGCATGTTGGAGTGCAGGAATAACAATGTAATCAATTGGAATAGGTAAGATTTATAAAATAAATTAATTGTAAATCTGTGCTTTTAAAATATTGTAAAACGTTTTGTAAATTGTATTTTTCAAAAATTAACATTACACATACATTAAACACAATCATTCCAGTTTAAAATAAATAACAAAGTTTAATGCGATGGTTGCTCAAACCTTATTTGCATGTAATTTGAGTTTCCTGGTTCTTTTACAAAACCCATTGAGCTATACCAACTCACGTTACTATCTTTACATTCCAATGAAATCTTGTAACAATTTAGGACGCGTGACAGAGCAATCAGACGTTGAACAACACTGTAATAAACAGTTAATTAAGATTAGCAATCAAATAATTTAAAAGTTTAGACGTGATATAATATATAGACTAGTGGTTCCCAACCTTTTCTAATCTACTTTGTAGATTTTAAAAAATCTTGTGCTCCCTCCTATAAATTGAAAAAATTTGATCACCTTTTTTTGTGTACTTTAAAAATAAACTATACAATATTCAGAATTACTACTTTTTTATTGATGATAATAATTATAAAATATAAATAATAGTAAATAATAAATCATATTTCTTAATAACTACTTGCACCTCCCTAGCAACGTATATATGTCCCCAGTTTGGGAACCAGTGATATAGACTGATGAAATATATAAAATATTTGCATTATTTACTATACATAATTTTTATGAGCTTTTACAGCTGACATTAATTCTGAATTTAGATGGCAATTTTGAAAACATGATCACTACATGTATGAGAAAGTATGGGATTGGTGTATAAAATATAGTAAGTCTAAAATCAAAAACGATAGTGTGTTATCTATTTAAGTTATTTTTCAAACGTCTCCCAAGTATAAATAAATAGTTAAGTAAGTTGAGCCATTTCAAGATAAACTCTGATAATTCAATTTAAATGTTTATAATATTTTAATCATAATATCTCTAGATTTATTTCAATATTTGTATAAAAGTTCTAGTTGATTCAAATATTTATTGGATGAAAAAATTGTTAAAACTGCTTACATTTTTCCAAAACGTTTTCCTCTGCAGTTTGAGTCGACAACAATGTCTTCAATTCTACCGCGCTGCAATTTAAAAGCATAGATTAACAATGTATCTTATAAGCCAGATACTACAACTATGTCTAACTTGTCCACAGAGGTGTATGAATTTTTTTTCGATAGTCAGCGAACCAGATGCCACAATGCAGTTTTCTTCAGTGTCTTCGATAACGATTATGTAATATGTACCGCTGTTGTTCTTCATCACATCAAAAGTGTCTGAAAAAAAAACCAATGAAATGTCAAATGTTAATAGTGGGTGAAGAACACAACAAATAAAGTATTGATAATTAACAATCATACTGACTCAAATACATCTGCTGAGTGATGTTTCCTGTCACAGTCAGTTGAGACAACAGGTCCAAGTATCCTACGACAGAATGAAGAAAAAAATAAGTATGCTTAAAAGAAGAACATGGTGTTCAACTAGAAAACACAAGTCGTGTACCGCGTCCGTAGTCCGCCAAGCACAGGGGTCTCAACCGGTATTTGCAGCCAGCGTCGTCGACCGACAGTTGGTCGGCTCTGGTCGCGTCGTCGGCGGCTGTGGCGGCGGCCAGCGTGCGTGGGTCGAACAAGTAGTCGACGGCCATCGTTGCGGGAGTGAGATGAGCAATAGGACAACAACCGAATAAAAAAAAAAAAAAAAAACGGCGGCCTCGGGCTACCTAGGCAACACGTGTCCGTTGCTAGACGTAAACGTATGGCGTTTAGACCTGATCGGCGACAACGATCGTCCGTCCCGTCGTTGACGGAGATCGACGACGACGGATTGTCGGTAGTGAAACGCGCGCGATAAACGGTTCTTCTACCTCCACACCAACACTAGTCGAACGCGAAATTGCTATGCGAGCGGCGGCGCATTCCTCGGAACTCGGCCTCATATTCGTATGTTATGTTATGACTATATTTCATGCCTTGGAGGCCGTGTGTTGCTTTCACCGCTAATACTAACAGGTTATCGGTTATCACGAACAATTAGAACATAATGATAATGATAATAATAACAGTAATAATGATTATGTTCCGTGCGAGCTCGGCGGCGGTGCAGCCTGCTCTGCCGCTGTCGCAATTGTGTAGAGTCTATCGGCGGTGCGGTGCGGTGTGGCAAGGTGGTCCGAAAACGCGTACGCGTCAATATATTGGGCCGCGAGTCGCAGTGATTTGCGCGTGCGCCCGCATGACAACGACGGCTGCAGCTCAAGCCGGCCTTGCAGCGGCAATTCTTACGATTTGTGGTCGTCACGTCTCAACAACCAACTGGCACAATATTACTTGTCTGCTATCACAATCGATAATCATACAATATTGATAACACTGATCGATATTAATTCATAATATTATTATTATTGCCGTACGTTTGTGGGACTGCCACACACACACACACACACACTAGTCCGGAATGAAAACGAATGACAAAAATGTATAGCGTATAGGTATTTATTGTTTGTAGGGACTTCGAAACCGAATCGAATATTAATGTCGGATGCCCGGACAATATTTTTACGGATTCCAAGGCAATCGTACGTTTTTTACGCATACACATGGTTCTAATCTATCGTTGAACTTTTAGCTGTTATCCGCCCGTTCACCGTGGACATCACTATTCACTCGTTATGCACAAATAATTTTAATTTAAAGTTACAGTTGTTAAAAAAAAATACTTTTTTTTTTTGCTTACAGCACAAACTGTTAGTAGTTGTGATTTATTGAACATAAACCGTGAGACATAGAGGTGTAAGTAGATATTTTAACTACTCTCGATACTGGAGTACACGGTGTATACACCAGTACGTACACGAATCACGCAATACAAACCGACAACTAAAACTTCCTGGTAAATCCATTAAACCTAAGTTCTAATTTTGGCCGTTTGATTCATTGATTGTAATTTGAAATTATTCTGATATACCTAAGTGTACAAAATTCGTTCCGGTTTCGAATTTCGATTGAAACGTTTCAATTCGGTTCCGATCTAAGTCCATTGCATGCAGCTATCATAAAATGTCGCTCTATACTTGAGTAGCTACCTAGTTGAGTACAGTTGCGTTCTCGTTGTTCTTAGATAGATATAATATGTAAAAACAAGCTGTTACGTCCGAGTATCTGATCATCAGTTCAAAACTCGGCCGTGCGTTGTTTAAAATGACGAATTGCGTTAACAAGTGCTGTAAAAAATAAGACACGTAAGTTGAATCGATTTTAGTTCACTGACGTATAGTACTTGATACAAATATTTTTTTGTAAATAAATGTATCTGTGTATAAGTTATTACAAAAAAAAAAAAAAAAACAGTAAAAAATTTTATATTCTTCCCTTTCTCGATTATTAAAACGTATTTAATTGCGCAACCGGTGTCTGGTACTATTTATAACTATTATAATAAGACATGTAAAAAGACGTATATGTATCAC
The DNA here is from genome assembly GCA_036289425.1 of Rhopalosiphum nymphaeae. Taxonomy (NCBI): domain Eukaryota; kingdom Metazoa; phylum Arthropoda; class Insecta; order Hemiptera; family Aphididae; genus Rhopalosiphum; species Rhopalosiphum nymphaeae. The sequence goes on along the minus strand of JAZAQC010000007.1, from coordinate 12,903,893 downwards.
TCATATATTGTATATTATAGATACTGTTCAAAATGAATATGTCATAAATTAAATAAATAGGTATATATAACTTTAATACAAGTGCCGATATACTATAATATATAGATAAAATTAATTCAACAATTTAGTTATTAATTAATAGAATTTATAAATTAAATTTTACATTCTATTGCAGTGATGTTATGTTATTCGGTGATCAGTGCTTACTCGGGATGCTAAATTCGCATTTGTTGAATTGTTGTTTCCATCTTACAAAGTACGACAAAACAATATTATAAATTTGGTTTCAGTGACACTGAATCCGTGTTGAATTTTAATATTAAAGATATTGGAGCGAACTAACCTATAATCAAACTTAAAAGTAAGAAAATTCTGTTATCTCTTGTCGGTTTTTTACGATATGTTAATTCTTAATCGAATAATGAGTATAATACTAAAATATAAAAATGATAATAATATTCAACAATAAATTATAAATTTTCGTAATGATACCAATGAATGTTGTCAAAATATGAACCTCAAATGTTTATAAAAATATAGACCGTGTAAAAAAAATATATATAATATTTTTTATTTTTATATTTTAATACTGAAATATTTGTATATAGCTATAATGCTAAATTTATAAGAACAGCTTATGTAGGATTTTGTATTAAATTGTAAATCGATATGACCAAGGAAAAACATTTTTATCGACATTAATAGAAATAAAATGAAAAAACATTAAAAATGAAAAGCTTGACTAAGAAGTTTTTGGTGAAACACACTCCATATATTATTATACAGCTATGCAGGAACGTATAAATTGGAACAATTTTAGCAACTCAAAACATAATTTAAATGATTCAAATAATTATAATTTACATTCTAATAATTTGCTGCTATAGTCGTTCAGATTGAATTCAAATACGCCGATGGAATATAGATAATTTCTATTAGGCATATTATTATTATTATATTATATTAAGGCGATAATACGACCTGATCGACGGCATTCCGGTATATAAGTGTATGTATATTACTGCGTGTTCGTGTTTATACGAGTTTTCGACAGGTAATATTAAATAACATTAGCTTAATGATTCCATAATATTATCATAATATTGTGTGACCCATTTAACTGACAGGATTAGTTGTTCATATCAATCTAAATAAAAATGTTTTTATACATCACAACACTTTCTTTTTTATTTTTTACAAAGATACCATAAACGTTACTTAAAAAATGTGTTAGATTTGAATTTAATGATAAATCATAGTATACGAAAAACGATCCTGAGTGTAGAGACGATCTGTCAGTCTATATCATATCACTAAGTTTATTTTGGAATATGTTTTTTGATATAGTTATTAAAGTTGTTTATTTTACTTTTAGAGTTAGGTACAGTAGGTTAATAAAATGTTTTCCGAAAATATTGCGTTTATTATATTATATGTATTTAATTATTATAATAACAATATAATATTTAAACCATATTTTATCAACTAATTTTTTATATAACTTAACATTTTAAAATAAATTAAATTATAACAAAATAATTAACATTGTTATTTATCCTTAAATAAGTAATTTCGTTCAAATTTAAACTTAAATGTTTATAAAAAATAATTGCCTTTGAAGTTTCTTGTATTAAATGTCCAACTTTTAGAATTAAAAATAAAAGTTTTTACAAATATCTAACTACAAAATAATTTGCTAATTTTCACAATTTTATGAATTTTGTCAAAATTCTAATTTTAAGTTTTTAAAAAAATGTTTGTTTTATAATTTTTTGAAAAATTAACAAATTAGTGAGCTTTATATTTTTACCTAATGAATAATTTTTATCAACATTTCTAAAAAATCAACTAGAAAAATTTGAAAATTTCTCACGATTATAGACAAATAGTTGAAATAATTTTGAAATTTTAACATAAATAAAAATTAACAATATAAACATTTTAAGTATCTATAATTATTCGTTTTTGAGTTACATCAAAAAACAAAATTGATTGTGTTGATAAATATATTTGTAAAAAAGTCTCATTCGTTTTTCTTTAGTTATTTTTTTGTTTTTCTCAATTATTTTTACTTTTGACCCCCTCAAAGTATACCAAACACAAAATAAAAAATAAAAAATACATATTATTGTCAAGTCATACATTTATCGCTCCGCTCAGAATCTAAAAAAAATATTGGTCTATTGCATTGTTATTATTTATTTATTTATAATAAAATCACAATCAAATTATTATGTATCCCGTTACAGTTTTGTAATTGCCTTGTTATAAATTTCAATATTTTTTTAAAACAATGTAAACTATAAATTATTGGTAAAATTATTTTAAATATAAATATATACTAAATTGAGCTTGAATTGATTTTACAGGTTTCTTTCGGGATTTTTGATTTGTTTAAATTTTTATTTATGCCCTAAAAGTCCAATTTTAAAATGATATTGTTTTCACCATTTAAATATGTCTTTTTCTACATAATTAAACGAGACTACAAATTAGAAAATGCTACATAGAACATTATAAAGATAATGTACTTTCTAATAAATAAGTAAACAATAATGTTAAATAGAATACCAGACGATAGGTATGCTGACACTAGAGCAATAACATATTAAAATACGTCAATGGTGGTTATATACACAAATAATATTATTATTAATATGATTGAAATATAAATAGGTAGATTTGCGTTGGGTAACGACGTTACGTTACGTTTTTAAATCTTAGACATAAATAATAATAAAAAAAAAAATTTTAAATTTATTACTTTTTATGATTTCTAGGAATTGTTGTAAAAATTTTGAATTTAAATGCTTAAAAAAGTTTTTATAATCGCGTATTATTGATATGTTTTAATAGATAAATAAATAAATTATGAGAAACCTTGTGTTAAATTTTAAAATATTTTTATCCAGCGATAAATTTCTCAAAATTAAAAATCGAAGCATTTTTCTTACTACGTTCCTGTCGGATTCACACACAAACATATCACTGTAAAATCAATACAATCATCAGTCTGTTGAAAATCCAAGATGGTACATATTATATTATATTTTTATATAGAATTATACTACAGGATGATTTTTTATCATTAAATACTTATTATTTCGTCTATTATTATTTTTTTTTTCAAAATATTTTGTTTCATGCTTTTCTTAAACTGTATGAATTTTTTATAAAATAATATTTAATATAAGTTTTATTGGGAATTCAATCAGATGTTTATATTAAAATTAGAAGCGTAGGAACATTAAAAGCCAAGAAACGAACTTAAATTTGAAAAAATGATATTTTAATGAAATTAAAAAATACGAATAAGAAAAAAAGATAGATTTTAATTTGTAGAATCTGTATCATATTATTTAAAAAAATAATTTTATTTTTATGTATTAGAAAAAAAATTAGTTAATAAACATTAGGTATACGTATATTTGTATATTTTTGTGTTACACATTTATGGCCCAATCTTTAGATATACTTTAAAAATATAGTTTTAATTTATGGCCCAATCTACGGGTTAAGTAAATAGTTAGCTAATATTTTATAAGAAGTAAATAAAATGTGGCCCAATTATACCGACTGTCCACTTATACATTCCCCGTTTACACTTATGTCTTATTTTTAGAAGGTAATTACTAATTAGTATTTAATAGACACAGAATGAATAAAATTGTTTTAAAATATAAAAAATAACATTGTTAAATATGAATCATTTATATTATTTATGTATATATATTTACGATTTTTCTCTTATTTTTTTCTATTATTAATAGGTATAACAAGTGAATGGGTACTAAAAAAAGAAAAATTATTGTTAATAAATAAATATAATAGTATAATTATTAAAGAATAAAATAAATAATTTATAACAATATGGTATACGAGTTGGTACATTGTTTAGCATGCTTACAATCTCTACAATTCTACCTATAGGTACTTTATAAGTCCTAATAAATTGGAAATCATTAGCATACAAAGTTATAAATAAAAATAAACTTAAAATTATAATAATTTATTTGTTTGATATAATAAAAATATGGTTTTTTTCCTATATAAATGATCGACATACACCAAAATAATAAAAAAATGTTTTTGTTTTTTAATTTTCAAAGACGCACAGAAGTCTTCATTTTGTCTTTGCTAATATTGCAGAACGCCATTCGCTGGAATCATTTTCCATAACCGTAATTGTTTAAAACTGAAAAATAATAATTACAAAAATCGATATCACTTCATTTACATTCAATATTAGAAACCCTAAATAATTTAGTCCAAATAAATTATTAATATACATGCCTACATAAATATCTATTGTCTTTGCGCTTGAAGGCTAATGCCAAAAAAGAACATTGTTATTTAATATAAAAAATTATCTAATACAAATATAAGCTCAAATTCGTTAAAATATGATATTGGTCTTTACTGCACCAATAATATATAGTTTCTTAAAAACGATTATATACTGAGGACAGTATTTTTGGTCATGAACAAATAGTTTATAATGAGAGTTGATTTCATAGGTTTGAAATTTTCAAATCAAATAGCGAAAAGAAAAATTATGTAGATCTGGTTATTAGAAAGAAACTATATTAATCATATCGTTTCGCGAGTCTGGACTTTATATATTAAATAATTATATAAGGATATATTATATATTCTCTCCGATGAAATAGTATCATATTATAATACACATATTATATACGTATTGTGTTGTATTATTATGCTAATGATTTAAATATTAATATGTAAATATATTATCCCATGTTATACTAATACATTGTGTTCATAGGTAGAGATTATATATTGCAAACAAAGAAAAAAATTATAGTCATTATAGTACCGTCGAATTCTTTTTCTACTGTTATCAGTAGTTCGTGCCACTGAGGTCCAGTAATACGAGGTACGTCCAAAGTACCACCGTAGCATTCAGGTAGACACGGCTGGTATAGGTGTTTGTGCAAAGATTGTCGATCGGTACCATGGAAGACGATCTGTAACCATTTAATAATATATTATTTTTATTAATTGTATAATACATGCATTGCTGTGTATAATGTTTGCAAAATAATCGCTCTAAGAGCATAAATTAGTATTGGGAAGAAAGGCGAAAGACGTGAATTCGTATTATTTTTTTGTAAGACGCTTTTTTTGGTCTACCAGAAATAAAATGAAATCATCAACATAAGTTTTCAATTTTATACCAAGCAGTATTTTCTATTTTTGTTTTCATCTCAAATAAATTTCCACTATGACATTTAATCAATCACCAAGAGAACATAGCAGGTAAAAGTAATATATTATTATATTATAAATATATAAAATAGCAAAATATAATAAGACAATTTATGCACAGCATGATCTCGTTTTTTGTAAAAATTAGAACCATGTGAAACACAAACTCAAGTCAATAGTTTCTTTATCATGATAATTATAGAAAATTATGAATTATATACATTTATAATTTCCCTACAAAATATAAAAAATAAAATAAAATTTAAAAATTACATTCCCTGTTCTCTAGTTTTTATCGTTTTAAATATATTTTAAATTTTATCGCCAAAATATAGGTATTACGGGTATAAACTATATACTATATAGAGTACCTATTAATTTTAATAAAATTAAAATATACGAATATAGAAAAATATTAAAATAAGCTAAAAAAAAAAACAATATCAACAATGTAAATTTTCATACCTCTCAAAAATTCAAAATAGATTTTCCCCTCAAACCCTATAACAATATTTCTCAACCTATAGATCGCGACTCGTAGTGCTTGTCAACTAATTGGGCAACTATATTGATAATTATATATAAAAAATACTTAATACTTTGGCAATTTTTTTTTTTCTTTTTTAGTAGTGGTCATCTAATCAATAAACAGTAAATTTGTGGGTCGCCATTACAAAAAGATTCGGAAACATTGCCCTATAAGATAAAAATAAAACGAGGATATTTCGTAGAGCCTATATTTAATATATATATATATATATGATAGGTATGATAATCAGGGCTCGTAAGTTCATGCATCTGCATGTTTTTTCTGTTATACAGGAAAACATGCTAACTGAGATACAAATCCGTTTCATAACGGTAGTAATAATAATATAAAGTTTAATAGTGCATGTTTTTGCATGTTTTGGATGTAAAGGCATATTTGGGGTATAGTCGATTTTTTTGAGTTGATAGTGCATATTATTTCATAAAAATGTTTTTAAACAATTAATTGAAAAGTTTCTTGTTTCTTATTTACTGTCCCGTTTATAAAATGATAGCGTTTTGATTTATTTTTATTCTGGGGTAACTGGTGTCCTAGTACATATCTATTTAGATTTTATGCGTTTTACGTAGTAACGGGGGAACAATGTTATCGCTACCACTACCATCCTCCGCCGGACAAAGTTCGTCGTTGAAACGTACCCTGTACATGCATGTACACGCGTGTGATGCTTTTCACCAACCCGCATCTAAAATTTTTGTACAATGGTACAGTACAATTTTCTTGCACTCGCCGATGAGTTGCTTACTCATATGAATCGTATGCGTTCGTCTGTTCGATTTCTTTTTTATATATATTGCCGAAAGAAAAACTAACAATTGCAGGCCGCTTGCATTATTTTGTGTCAACATTTGGTGTAGATTATTATTTTAAAATTTTCTCATGATTTTTTTACAAAATGCATATTTTGAGTACATATAATAATTCAACCTTCAAGTCTCAGCTCTTGACTCTCTACCATTCACCAATATTTAATATAGACGTAAGACTATGTGAAAAATTTCAGTGATTGAGGTATGTTAGAACTCGAAAATGCCTCATTCTTGAGAATATAATGGTTCCCCCCTCTATGTATTAAGATGTGTGAGCTCACCCTCGACCGTAGTTTTTCCCTCAAGAATGGTTTAAAGAAGTTGAAGACAACATTGAACAGAATCGGTTGGTTGACGATGTGGATTCCTTTGATTCGCGCAGGAACGCTGTCCTGAAAACGACGTAAATACAACAATATTATTTTCAGTATGCATAGGTATAGGCTGGTTTTGGATAAAGACAAATACGCACGCACGCCCTGAAAGCGTCCAAAGCGGAACTATAGGACATTATGAATTATTCTTAAAAAAATTTGTAAAAAATAAAAACCTAAACTTGTGTAATGTTTGTAAAATTTGTTACATCTTATACATAAATATTAATAATATTATACATTAATAAACATTAAAAAATTGTCTATTTCTGATTTTTCTTATAATATAATATTTTTTTTATAATTAAGCATAAATATATATTATAATCAGAATTTTTTAACATAATATTTTTTAACTAATAACTGTTCTTAATTATCATACGAATTATTATTTATAATTTATAATTAAGTATTGTTATTAATTTGAATAGATTTTTTTTAATTAACCAACTTTAAACATTAAAACATGACGGTTTTTTTATGATGTATCGAATTATTAATAATAATAATAGGTAATAAATAAAATATATTTATAAAATAATAATACATAAAAAGTAATCAAGTCGTTATAAATAAGAGCATTTCCGGCATGTTCTTAAAATATTTTTAATAGGTTAGATTGGGCTTGATTTATTATATTAAATTATTAACTACATATAAATTATACTAAACATATAATATATGTATACTTTTTATTATTTAAAAATATAAAATACTACAACATTCTGTGTTTTTATTATTTTTCGGTCCTTATAATTATAATACTATTATGGTTTATGGCTATGAGATTGATGATTCTTATCTACCTATTAAAAATTTTTTTTACAGTAAATTATTATTTGATTTTAATATTTTTATGTGTTTATAAACATGCGTAGTATAGACTTCATGATCCGTACTTGAAGCCAGTCGACAATTCGCTTGGCAAATGGTGGGCTAAATTGCCAAGTCTGTTGCAACGACAGACCGTCCATGTCGAAAACTACTTGGGCTCCGGCTACTTGGGTGGCTGGTTCCATTATAGCTGCTTCGAGGAATATCACAGCACCTTTGTATACTTCGTCCAACGTGCACTTCTTGTGCTTCCATTTCTCTGAAAAATCAAACAGATAAATACATAAAAGTCAATAAAAATGTCAAATACTAGCTGCTTCTACGTATTGATCACTTTGTAAGTTTAACTTGTATCGATAGTTTGAATAAGAATATTTAAATATTTGAAATAAAACAGGAGAACTTATTAAGTTTAGATTAAAGTGAACCGTCATTGAATAGATCACTGTACTGAATGTGTCAAATCGTTGTAGGCGAAAAACGATTTTGAGCCTTTTTTGACGTGATTATTGTAAAAAAAATTGCCCTTGTACTTTAAATATTTTTGAATTGCTATAAGTAAATTTTATGAGGCATCTTGTTTTATATTTCCAAGATTTGACTATGAAAAAAGATTGTTGCAAAAAAATGTATATATATTAAAAACATTTATTAAAAAGGTATTAAAATAACTTTTAAATTTAAAATATTTATAAAACTAAAAAACAAATATGATTTTGTCGAAACTCTGGTGTTACATAAATATTTCCTTCCTTAAGCTCTCCTTTCTACTCTACCCGAGGATTTAGAAAAAAATTTCTATTAATTGTTTAATCCAAATGATGTGACTAGATCAAATGTATAGAACCTATAACCACCTTCAAAATTTAAGGCTAAAGCATTTTTTCTGCTTGAAAACGTTTTTTTTTGACAGACAAAAAAAAACACATCATTATAAACCTTTACATCCATCGCTTTTAACCTACATTTTTCTTTTATCTTTTAATATGCCATATTACATAAGTAATTAATTTTGCGGACTATACAAAAAAATGATTAGATTATAAGCAACATTTGGGAAGTTACATCAGCTAATTAATAATTAAAATTAATGGTTTGTATCGACTCAACTAGATGAATTATTATCAAAATTAAATTACTTACTTCCTAATTCAATAACTAAAATCCTGCGTCCGCCTTGGTCACGTTTCGGTAAAACATGTAGTATATCATGATCAAAAATGTTTTTTTCAGTCTTGGGCGAAAGTCCATCGTATATATTTGAATGTTTCACTTTGAATTGGTAGTATTGTTTGATCTGGCAAGAAAATTAAGTTGTTTAATATATTGTTATAGATGATAAAATGTAATATAGGCAATCGAGTCCAATGACCTATGCCTTATGATATTACCAGCTTGTATGCGCTTTCTGGATAGTATTTTGTTGGACGAAGAAAGCGAATAAGCCATGCCCTGTTGTCTAAGGGCACTTTGAGATCATTGTCCTCTAAAATAAAATAATAACAACAGTATTTACAAAAATGGTTTTATTTTTTTTTTTAGTACAGTAACTCATTAGAAGCATTATGCTTCAATATTATTATAATATTTTAATTGTTCAATAATATTTATTTTATAACTTATTGAATAGTCAAAATCACGTGGTACATTATTGAACACTTCTATCTATTAAAACAAATTTGTAGCTTGTAAAATTTATAAAGTATTTATAAAGTTTGTAATATTTAAATTTGAATAACGAGAAAAATGTATTAATGTTTTAATGTATGATTTATTAAGTCTGTGAATATTTTCAAGTCTTTTGATAATACCTCTTTTGATTATAATATTTGAATATACATCTATAATCTATTGTTTCTACAGATTGTTTTAAATAATGAAAAATAAATGTATATCTATAAAATATAGATAGGTCGTAGGAATAAATTAAAACTATATTAGACGTATTAAAATACAATTAAAAACGAGTGTAAACAATCGTTTTCTGTAATTATTTAAAGTAGTTTAGTATTTAAAAAAAAAATATTCGATAGCAATTTTTTATAGGCGTAAAGATTGAACGACAACCAAATTTGTTCGTATAAAATAGATAAATTAGATACTATATCATTAATTATTTATCTTATTTGATTTTTCAGCTTAGAGCTCAATAACATACATATACTAAATACTATTAGATAGGTGCATATCTGATAACGCATTAATAAGTGACAACATTATTAGATGGTGAATATTATTTATGCAATGGTATTAGTCGATCTTCACGATTCTTTTTATTTTTATTAAAGTTTCACTCTTAAAATAATATTTCCATTTAGGTTCCAATTATATTTTATTAATTTACAATTTTAGCAAAAGTGAATGTTATATTAGTTAAAGTACAATCATATTTTAAATAAATATAGGAATTATATTCTAATACTTATACATATAGATTATAGTGAAGTATCCTTCATTAATCATGTTGTGTAGGTAATACTTGCTATATTATTAATAACCAATATCATTAAAATATATAAATATTTAACTAGGTACCAAATTTAAATAAATAAATATTGATTTTATTTCATTTTAGATTAAGGATACTGCACATAGAAGTATGTTTTATTAATTTTATATTATCATCACGTCACCTTAAAATATATAAATAATATTCATCTTTGGTAATAAATGTTTGTATGGTATCGCGCTATATATCGGACCTCATATTATAATGTATTATTATGTATTTTATATTGATTAAATTAATCATAGGTTTAAGCGAAAGTAGGTATATTAATGAATATAGTTCCCTTGAAAATGTTATTGTATACTTATACATAATCTAGTACATAACGTATATATCTACATATTAATATCTATACAATTTATTCGGCTATAATTAAAATGGAAAACGCTTTGAAAAATGAAATAAATAAGACGTATTACTCGTATTAGGTATATATTATAATTATATATTGTAACAAAAGTAAAACACGTTTAATATTTTAATGATAATTTGTTTGTTTATTTAGTTTATTGTAAATGTATATAGGTTATTTAAATTGAACCGCTATACGACTATACCTATATTGCATAAAATATGTCTTATAAAATATGTTAGTATATACTTATACAGTAACAATATACTCTACCGAAGTTGCATTTTCCGCCGACACAATGTATAAAGTATATGTCTAAAAACTGATCAATTCTAAATTTCTAATAATATATTATCCTGCTTATATATAAAAGAACATGCTTTTTTTACCAATTGACAAACTGTCTTAAATACCCCTCCCCCCGTGTGTAGACTTTTTTTAATTTTTGACTAGTAAGGGAAGCAGGGTATACATTTTATTTCGGTTTTCCACTTTTCCGAAAAAACTTGAATAATGTCACAACTTTTCTTATATTTTTTCAAATAAACCCCTTTCCCCGCAGTGTGTGATAATATCGACATTTCTTCATTTTTGTCAGAGGAAGGGACGACACACATTGTATTTTAATGTAGGTACCTGAATTTTAATAATTTCAACATTTTTTTTCATGAGTAAAATTGGGTAATTCAACTTGTTTTATTTAATTAATAATATATTATAAACCAATAGGTAACGAAGAATAAAAACAAAGATATGAATAGAAAACGCAGACAATTGATATATCACGCATAGTTAAATGACTTAATAACCTATATAGGCTATACAGCTATAAATGATAATATATTTATATATAGGTACTATAATATATACGTTGCTTATTTTTGTTTGTCGGAATAATGTGATGTATATATATTTGAAATCGTTGAAGTATACCTATACAATAAAATACAAATATAGGTCATTATATGAACAAAAAACATTACCGACAGCAATGAAATATAAAAAATGGCCTATTATAATCTCGTGTTGTTTTCATCGTTTCATCGCCGCAATCTGTGGTTCATAGAACACAATTTTATTATACCTGTACGAATTGCTATATTAATCTTTTACTCGTGTACCGGACTTATTAACGCGCGCAATAAGTCAATAAGTAATAGGTGCATAATAATAAGTATATTAATCACTCTAAACGGTAAACATTCTCAATGCCATTGCTTATTAGTAAAAAGTGACTAAAACGTTTTCGAGTTAAATTGTACGCGTCGGATGTATATCATAAGGTTTAATTATGAGTATATAATTATATTATTATGAGTCATGTTGTAGTGTACTAAGTATCATGTGTGACAAATTTTCTCTCGGGAGAAAATAGTGTATATTTTATTCTAACTTCTAACAAGTTACGGCGTTGTTATTAGTTATTTTTTTTTTCTATTTCGTGTTTACTACTATAAATACGTTATACATATTATACATTCATTTTCAATGATATCGTATATAATAATATACGAGTCATAGATACCAAATAAATTGTATAATTATTACAAAATACACATTATAGGAGCCGCAAGTCCCTGTAATCTGAATCTCTCTTCAAACATTTTTGTGGTCCGTTTACAATAGTCGCACGTCTTGTATAGTTGTGTATACAATACCGAGTTACGATTATTATTGTTGTTACGTAAGTTAAACTGTACCACAATAATTTTAATCAACGTTAAAAAACAAATAGTTTTAATAATTTTCAAATAATATAAATAAAATAAAATAAAGTATAGCGTTTTAGAAGATGAGTAATATGTGCGTACTTTCGAGTAGTGCTTTCAGTTCAGCGATCGATTGTTCTTGTTGTTCGGGCGTTTCTCTGAGTTCTTTTACGGCCACATCCAACAGCTCTGGTGACAAATCGTCGTCCAATTCTAAACGGAGCTTGAATTCTCCAATTTGTATGCACGGCAATTTATCTAAATCCGATAAAAATGCCTCGCATCCTGTAAACAATAATAATAAAAAGTATTACACCAAAATCGTTGAGTATAAAAGCATTCAGGTGAGCATGATGAGTTTATGTAAGCACAATATATGTATATATATATATATATATATATATATATATATATATAACTATGAAATAAATATTTAACTAATAGGGAATAATAATACTAATCATAGATTTCGTATTATCTAATAAATTCCAATATATTTAAATTGACAATAGGTAATATTTTACTGGTAAATAGCTTTGCATGCCTAATATATAATATTGTTTTGCACTCGAAGAGTGTAATTACAGTATTATGTATAGTATAGTATGTATCATATTAAAATGTATACTATTATGAGTATAGTACTTATTGTGGTTTGGCGCGTAAGAAGGACTGTCGACAAAAAAGAACATTGTAGGGACATTGCATTTTAAAATAAATAATAACGATTAAGGGTAACAGTGTGTTATGTTAAATTTTTATAATATCGATAACTAAATTTATTTTCTGTTCTTAATTTATCAAAATATTTGTATGTTTAAACACAAATTTGGCTTTTTGTCCTAAGCGTGTAGATCACGCTGCAGTTAAGCACACCCTATTAGAATGTAAATTAAATTTATTTAACATCAAGCGAATAATTTTCAACCACTTTATGCTATATAGTATAATATACCTACACGAATTTACCAGATTACCAGATTGCCTATATAATTAATTTGTTTTTACTTGCAGAGGTTTGAAATTGAAGTCAATATGCAGGAATTTAAAAACTATTATGTATTCTATCGAAGAATTAACTCATCGTTTAAATGTCAATTATTAATTATTTAATTAGCGTATTTTATCGACTATATTTACAAAGTTATTTTAAAATTGTAACAACCTACAAATAGTATACTTACCAGATATATCTACAGAACCAATGGTCCGTGGCTTTTCAAATGTATATTTTTATGTTACTGTATACATAATGTCATAACAGAGTTGAATCCACCCCAATTATAGTTTAAAAACCAATTTTTATTTTTAGATTTTGAGCAGATCAATGAATGCTGTATTGATTTAAAATTTACAATGACGTTTTTATTTGTGTATGAGTACACGATAAGTTGTCAACAAAATGCTACGAAAAAAATGTGGCTCGTAAGTTTAAAAAGATTGGGCACACCTGAACTATGGACATATACATAGGTACATTACACATTTTATTCCTACTTTTAGTTCGCGTGCAGACGGTTAAATTACAAAAAACACAATCACCAACGTGAATGAAACCGGTGCATAATATACTTATAATATGTACTTAATACTTATATACCCATTATATGAGGTAGAGATCGGTACCAAAATGCGGTTTCGTTGCAAACGTGGTAACATGTATAATAATGTTTTTCCCGTATAGTTGTAACAAAATGCATATATATATACACGTATATACAGTAATATATAATATAATAACCGGTCTAACTATAGCCAAAGAAATGATACGCACGCCGACTCGTATAATATTATGTTATTATAATAAAAATATTGACGGAAACTTTAATACATATATACAGAGTGATCACCGAGAATTCCCATTCCCATTTTTTCTTTGATAATGAATTTATTCAAATCCTGATTTTTGCAATTTAAAATATACTTAAAAATCATATTTTCATAATCTTGAGATTTTTTGTACTACTGTATTGTGTGTCCAGTGGTGATACAGACTTTAAATTATCAAATGAAAACCTCATTTTTTAGTTATTAAAAATGGTTTTATAGAAATATAAAATGGAATATGTGTTATTGGATGTAGTATTAATTAAACTGGATCATTTTCACAAATTATAAATGTTAATGGTTTAATATTAAATACTAAAATTGTCAAATCATCATAGCTCCGATGATCTCATTTTAATAACAGAAGTTCGTATACTCACAGAACACTCCTTATGTAGTATAAACAAATCTCTAGAATCTGAAAATATGTTCTTTAAGAATATTTTTAAAATGTTAAAAATCAGATTTTGAATAACTGTATCATTGAAGAAAAAAGGCGAAAAGTAAAAAAAAAAAGAAAGAAACCAAGCGGTTAATCGCCCTGTATGCGCCCAATACTATATTGTCAGATCGAACCGGTTCTGTTTCCGTTATACGGTATGAGTGGTATGACTGTCCACAAATCTGCAAGTTAGCAGAGAAGCCAAGTTCATTCGTCCCGTGTAACAATTTCAGTTGATGGTCGAAGTGGCTTAAAAGCAGAATAGATGCGCGCGAAAGTGTCGCATACATATAATAGGTAGATACAGTGAAAAATCTCGTTGACATAAATAATTATTATAAATTTATACGCAAGTTGTGTATACACATATTTTATTTGTGTTCATATTATGTTATAGACACTAGACTTATTAAAAAAATAAAATCAAGTAATAATAGTGATGCGATTTACGATCAAAATACAGTGGGGATCCTCATCTCCAACTCGCCCAAAGCAGCCTGTCGGCGTATACTTGCTACAGATTTTAATCAAATTATATTATCACTATGTTATTACTAGTATCGATTATACAGATATATCAATATCAGATCGAGCTTGTGTGATTTATTTTTTCATCTTTATACGTTAAAACACGTTCCGTATTCGAACTCGGTTATATTATTATGTCGTTTCGACGAGGCCGATGAGTGGCATTTTATTCGATCGTTTTACATAACCTGTCCTATTGGATTATTCGGGAGGTCAACTTTTTTTTTAGAATTAGCATAAATGCGCCATAAATATTTCGGTTAACGATTATTATTTTAAACGTGCAGCGTACTCTAAATAAATTATTATGATTGATAAATGTATAGTGTATATGTGTGTTAAAAGCATGTGTATGATGATACTTATAATAGTTTTATTTCCGAGAGTTTTTATGCGACTCCGCGAAGCAGAAAAAATCGTTTGATTATAATATAATTATTGTGTTTACACTTCTACAGACTGATATAAATTAAATTATCATTTAGGGACTAGATTTATAATGTGTTATATACCTCTAGCTTGCATTCATTATTATCATGATATTATGGTAATCGCAAGCTCGTAAAAACGTTCATTCATATTTCGTACTTTATTTTCTGACGAACGGACGTGACAAATTGTTACAAAAATCTATTGCACAACAATAAGGCACTGGAGTACATATACGGTATGTGCCGTATATTAATTAAATTAAGATATTAAACGGTAGGGGATACAGTTGATTTTTGAGTATTCTTATGAACTTATTACTTCCTGTATTTGTTTTTTTTCTGTGTAAGTTATTTGGTCATTTTTTTTTCCCGACTAGAATTAATTGACTAGAACTCTAATTAAGTTATAAATATATTTCTATTGAAGTGTAAAAAAAAAAAAACTTTATCAGTAACTTAAGATGAAAATAATTAGTGAATTTTTAAAAATAAACATTTCAGACACCATTTAAATAGATTGAATAAAATCTGAACATATTTCAGTCGGCATTGGACAAAATTCGAACGTAATAAAGAATAAAGGGTAATAAAATTAATAGTAATAGTACTCGGATATGACTATGCGATGAAAACATCGTAGGTACACATTTAAAATCGGTATTCCTTGATCCTTGTAAGTCATTGCGTTCAAGGTAAACTACAGTGATAATACTAAATGCTGATATAGACAGTATAAAATTATTTTATAGTAGGTTTTATATAATGTAAATTATTTTAACTAATTGTGCGTGTACACGATTAGTAGTTACTTTTTACTAATTAGTAATTTTTTTTTTCACCGACCATATTATTATAATTTTCACCAATCGGTTAGTTTATGTGGTAATTATATACATGATTATAAATTGGTGGGTATTCATCAACATGATCGGACGAACTGGAGTTGCTGGACTATTCGAAGTCGTTTCGAATTTTAAATGAAACGAGTAAAACAGAAATAATAACGGTTATAATCATATACTTTATGCATTCAGATTTGTAAAAAGCCTATTTTAATTGCTGACATTAAAATTGAAAAAAAAACCATTAACAAATTTTTTTTCGACATACCTCTTTTGAAGCATTTAAAAATAAATTAAAATACATGCATTTTAAAATTTTGCGTATTTTACTTTTAAATGGAAACCTATCATATTAAATGTATATTTTTAACTTTTTAGTCTTAATCAGAATACTTTTCTAATATTATAAATGCATACTTAGATTGCACATTAAACGAATATTTTTTTCTAACATATAAAGTTTAGAAGAGGAGTGCACTTTGAACTTTTAACTATCAAAGGATGCGGTGCGTGTGACCGCTCGCTCATTCTATATGTACATTTTATGCTCATTATTAGTATATAAAATCTCTTTGCCTAATATTCGACGTTTGCGCGTCAAGTATTCTGCAGTATGATGTCGATACACGTTTGACGGCGATCTGTTGACGATTACTACGTTTATATTATGGTGAAATCTAAGGGGTTTCATAGATCTGCGAATAAGTTGTCGTATTTTTACCGGCAAATAAAATTATACACGAATTATCAGCAAGAATGCGAATATCCGTGGATCCAAAGCCGTTTTCACATCGCCATATAAACGCAGTAAATACGATTTAATTAGTGTAGCATGGTCACTATCGCGGGCCGCGTTGACCGTGGAGACAATAATAATTTAAAAAACACAGATATCGCAACGCCGCCGCGGAGACGACCGGCGAAACAAACATTTTATAATATTATATATTATAATACTCTACGACGACGACGTCGTTTCGTGTATAGCGCCAAGGACACGACTGTATGGTTTGTATATAATATATTGCCATGCATCGTACGTGATTGTACCAGTAACGTCAACATTTAGAAATAAAACACAACAACTCGCCGTGCATACAGTATAATATTATAATAATATTGTATATTTTGATGATCGAGCGACGGCGATATAATAATAAACGCATCGGCTTGGTGTGCCACGGTCGTGAATGTTGCACTTATAACATATTTACATACTATACAAACACACAAATAATATGAACAATAACGCATCATACATTATCACTATAATACTTAAATAACCACGTGCGCATTCCGTAATAAGTATAGTGATTTCTTTTGTCGCGTACCTACCTACGAGTATAACATAATATATAAGAAGAAAAATACGTTTGACACCCATGCGAGATGTCTCCGTCCTGTAAACGTACAACAGAAGATTTCTGTTCAGCAGAAATCAATAAGGTACTCGTCAACTTAATTTATATTAGATTGGATTTGCTCTCAGAGTCATGGGCATTTCTAAATTTTAATATCTTTCAAAATATCTACTCATAATCGCTTTAAAATTGAGATACCGTAAAAAAAAACCAACGTACAAACACTGCAGTTAATGTAATATTAGATTTAATGACTGAATAACTCGCTTTAACATTAAAGCTGACTGCAACACAAAATTTGTTCTGCTAAACGCAAATTTCTTATGTTGTTTATTCGTAAGAAGAGAACGCACGTGTCCTGCTCTTAATAAGTTCGCTTGTCAGCGCTGTGTAATGAACACACGACCACAATATAATTTATACTTCTCGAAAATATTGATTGCTAGCGAATTTATATATTTATCACTCATATTAATTAATACTTATGAGAGAGTTATGAGTTGTAATAATTTACATATTTTATATTCTCGTATGTTTTTTTACGTCTGTGTATAACTATTTATACATCGATGCGATAAAAAAAATTATACATGCTATTTAAATGAACGTTTATTATTAATCTTTAACGGTCTGAGTGTGCGTTTGAACTAACGAATCGAAGAAACGAAAAATTCACGGTCACACAAATATATAATATATTATATTATATTATTAAATGTTATATTCGCAATACGGGGCTATTACTGCTAGAGGATTTGGGTGATAACGTGCGAGCGCAATTTTCACGATACACTGCGATCTCAATCCCATATATCACGCACGTATACATAGTAATAACTATTGTTGTCTATATCAAAATATGTCGAGTACACAAACTACACGTTATTAATAACATGAATTATTGTTATTATCTAATGATATATTATGTATATTTAAAAGTTTTTTGTTCAGGAATAATATATTGTATGGAATTATTCCGCGGGACCGCCAAACCGACGTCTGTCTGACATGTTGCGCTAAAGTTGATTTCCGACGAAATCATACACGTGCGGCCGGAAAAGCACAATCAAATCATTGTATTTCGTATTACAAATGCGATTCAGCATTAACCGCGAACAAAGAAAATAGAATACTTAGATATATGTATATACATATATATACGGTTTTATATCAACTCGTGTAATATTACTCCTATATTATGTATATCTATGTGGATTATACATTACATGCTCATATGGTTGTCGCATAATATTATGGAAATATATTACATACACACACAACTCCTCTGACTCATACCGCTAAACGACCGTTGATCTATACGTGTGGTGATTATTATAATACGTGTCCGCTGTGTTTGTTTTCGTGTTATCGGCATCCGTGCGTATTGCGTACTATATACAACGTACACTGGGTTGGTTTGGTATATATATAAAAAAATTAAAACAAAACGTCCCACGTTGGTTTTTTGCGTATTCGATGTATTATGTACAGATTTTCTTAGATTTTATCCTCTCGCCCGACAGATTGTGTATAGGAACGCGTCAGTGCGACAAACGCATATTATCATGGTATGTACAGTACATAATATACGTGTACATTATTATGGTCGCGAATCGCGAGTGACCTCATCCGGATACGAGACGTGTAAACGTTTCGAACGCAAACCATATTAAGACGAATTTAATTAAATTTTTTAACTAACGAGCTAAATAACCGAATAAGTAAGCTCAAGGGTCAGTAGCAACTTGTTAATTAAAGAAAAAAAAATGATAGAATTGAGAAAATACGTTTCTCAACTTATTATTGACGACAATATTAAACTATTTCCTATAATATAATATATATTAGCTTAACTTTTTGAACGTGATTAATTGCAGTAATCGTACGTCTTAACTTATATTCATATTATATACTTGTATCTATAGGCCTAACTTAGTCTACAATACTACACGCATCCACTATTCTTTGATCCAACTATACCGGTTGTGTGTAGAACTGGAGAAGATAATATTTTACAATTTTTTTTTAAGCTTTTATATCATATAAATTATTGTAGTACTTATTCATTTATATCAATACTTTAAGTTCGTGTAAGTTATACATTTTTACTTTTTAATTTTTAGACATAGAAAAATAAAACAGAAAAATGCATGCAGTGTTCTGGGTACTATTAATATGCAACAATTATATTGCACGTTATATTCGTATACTATAAATATAAAATATCAACTCAGGACTTTATCGTAATATTATAATGTTATATTTTTTCAGAAAATTTCAAATCGGGGCCATTAAATGCTAGGTATGATCCTAACAACACAGAACCGGTATAACTAGAAATACGATTCACTGCTATATAAGTAATCTTAAAAAATAACGTAGGTACCGTTAATATTACACGTTTATATAGTTATAGAGATATAAATGGATTATTTTCTAGGGCAAATAGCACACAAAGTGCAATCTAACTTTAAGAACGTCATTTTATTAACCTTATTATTGTGACTGTTCTATACATTAAAACATCATACAATCACAGACAATAATTAGTAATATGTGTTTGCAGAAAAACAAATGTATAATTTTACCTACGTTGACAGCTATTACAGCGGCATACATTATTGGTTTTAACAAATCATATAATAATATAATACAAAATCATGACGTCATTTTTTTCAATGAGAAATTTTGGGTTTTCCGAAAATTTGTTTAAATAAATTTATAAAAACAAATGTGAGAAATAGATAACCGCTCAGTTATACAGTTGGAGTCGAACGTACCTCATCATGGACTATAATGTTAAATTATAAATCATTTACACGATGAGAAACTATTCTGAGCGGAGACGGTCTAACTTTTTGATAACCAAGGTTAACAAACAACAAACCTGACCGCAGGCCTAATTACCTAACCTGTTATAAGTGGTCTAAGGTACTAAAGATCTTTTTCATTAAAATATTATTTTTTAATCAAAAAATATTAAAGTAATTATCAAGAAGTTATAAAAATACACATTACCATCAAAAAATACTATAATTGCTTATACATTTAGCCAATTTTTCTATTGGACGTGACATGATGACACGAATGACTTTTGTTAATTATAATTGTTTAATGTTTATTATATCGTTTAAATTGTATGAAATAGACGAGAAATAGTACGCAGTATAGTTATTAATTACTATTAATGTAACTATTAAAAAATTAAAACTAGTAAGTATAATATAAAAGTATATAGGTGTATAAATACATATTATACTATATCCTTATATATATATTTATATTTCAGGTTTCTGCTATAAATTTTAAATCGAATTACAAGGACTTTTGAAATCTGATGATAAGGTCTTAAGAAGGTAATAATATAATGTATACAATAGATACAATATGATGCATGGATTAAGTTCACACAGTTCTATATTGGACAATTCGAGCGATCTATTTACAATTTAACATAAAGCATTCATAATTTCAAAAACAAAAAAAAAAGTTTCTAAAAGGTCATTTCAAAAAGGTTTTTGAAAATATTATTGTACGTAATGTTAAGTCATTAAAAAACAAAATATTTTTTGTTACTTTTTAACATATTTGTTTCTTAATTTGTTTACTCTTTTAAACAACAATAAATTATAAATTTTAAATTTTTTATTTGATTGTTATAAATCGAAGTACTGTGTAGTTTCTATAATATTCTGCATCAAAATATTAAACTAAAATGTATGCTATTATTTATAAGAGTAAACAATTTTAAAAATAATAATGATAAAAATTTGTAAAAATATTGTAATGCCATAAAATTATGTAAAAGAAATATTTTTAAAAATATTAGTGTTTTCTGAAATAATATATTATGTTATAATTATAAAGTGAACATAAAAATTGATAAAGTAATAAGTAATAACGTTTATAAATTATTATTTATAGAATTATTTTTATAAACTTGTCTCGTCATTTGCATTTTCCAATTTTCATGATTATAATTTATAGTACATAATCCACTACCCATGTTCTAAAGTAAATGATTATTTAGAAAAATCTGAAAAATTTCTAAAAATATTTTAATCAATCTTACTGCTGTTTATGAAAATCAAGTCAAATAATCTCATAATCCAATTTTGTACTTGGAAATTGTTTTCACGGTGTTTAAATTGCCAGATTATCAATCGGTTATACTTTAGCTTACTGTTGTTATTATCCTTCGAATTTTTGCCCACTGTGGAACTTCGTACTTATTGTCATACAACCTCCAAGTCTCGAAACTGTCTAGCTATATTCTATCAATACTCTGAGAACCATCAACTAACAATCATGGATACAAACAAAGAATCAAAAAGTTTTTACTTCGTAAAAACCACAACATTGGAATATAAGTACTACAAATAACTTTTTATCTGATAATATTTATTTCAATATTACTAATAATAATTATAATGTAAAAGCAAGTTAACCATTACCGAAAAATCATTCTAACTTCTGACCATCAATCAACATTATACCCAAATCACCTTTAATAAGACTAATCTCTTGTAACTCGAGTCATCACTAGTCTCTATTATATAATAAAACCTGAAAAGTTTTTACAGTAGAAATTAAATTTAATAACCCAAGTCTAGTGGCTTGAAATAATATAATTGGACTGACCTCTTACTCACGTGTTACTCACATTTATAATACCTCAAAAATTCAACATCATCAGTCATCAAATATAATTTTATACCCATCTTGTGCTATAATTTGTATAAAATGTTTATTTCAAATAAATGAAAAAAATAGCTCATAATAATATAGCAATTTATAATAATTCTGCACAATAGTCATCTACACACATTTCACTATTTCAGTACAATTGTCGAACACTACAATAATAGCATCGAGTTCGCGTAGCATACTATCATTACATAACCTTCCAAGGTCTGGGTCGATGACTATAAAAAAAAAACAATAATCACGAACGAGATATCTCGTATTTACGTAGATGTATGTTTAAACGAGATACATTTTTTTTAAATTTGATACTTATACAGAAAGATTCTTTACCAATAAACATTCATTATATGTCGAAAACATGGTCGGAAAGCATTAGAATTTTGATAAAATTCAAATTCACAACAAAATAAAAACATACCGTACATATATTAATATAATTAATGTAATTTATTATTTTAAATAGACTTAATTGTATGAAATTTGGAAAAAATTAACATTTTTTAATTTAAAATTGATTATTGACATGTTTGATATAATTAATTTTTTCAACGATCTCATTGTCCAATATGATTGTCATAATAATCTTAATAACACAAGCTGTGTCCATACAGTGACGGAGCTAGGGGGAGCACTTCGTGCAAATGCCCGGGGCCCCGTGGTCAGAGGGCCCATGTCTACTTATTTTATGATTATTATTAAGCATTTACCATCTAATTCCATAATCATCAAGGTCCCCACCAAAAATATTGCACAGGGTCCCAAAATACGTTGTGCCGTCACTGTGTCCATAAACTGTAAACACTTAATATTTTTTAAAATAGAAATACAATATATGTTTTATATATTTTGGGATTTTTAAATATTAAGTTAATATTTATAATTCGTTCTTGAATCCAAATTTTAGATAATTAATTGAAAAGTAAATATGTAGATAGGTATATTTAATCGATCTCGAATACATAATAATATAAATTTGCATTAATTAATTAAAATATAATTTTTATTGTTAGTACGACAATACTTTAGTCGATATAAAGTAAATGTAAGTTAGGTAAACGTACATGGTATCTAAAGTATATACTGAAAATATTATTAAAAATACGTTAAAGCGTTTATTTTGATGAGACTTTCCATACTATATAAAAGATGACAAATTAAAAAAAAAAATTGTACAAGGTGAAATTGTTAATGAACCTGTAATATTAATAACTAGTAGTTATGTTAGTTAGGACTTTAGGAGTACTTATAGAATATCGCAATACCATTATATACCTACTTTAATAGTTAATTACTATAACATTTTTTATCTCTAGTAAATAATTTGTAAACAATTTTAAATATCACATATATACGTAGTTTTTACTATAAATTCGGCTGGACTTTATAATTTATAGTAATACTTTAGAATATAACTCTGTGCTAATATTTTGTTCATACAATATACATTTTTGAAAAATTAATTTAGTTATGTAATTTTTGTTTGTGAAATCAAATGTACCTATTCATTAAATATTAAGGTCTTATCTTGTTTATAACTGATACTGAAAAAATAATACCTTTCTGTAACAAATGAAATGGTAAAATATCTAATACCTATAGATAATTAAAATTTTTAATTTAACCATTGACATAATAAGCAAATACACAATGTGTCGATAAACAATTGATATCGTGATAATCGAAATGTAACCGTTCGCATGAACTTCCTTATTGTATGTGCAGCACTACTTCAACATCAATAACCAAACCGTCATTTGATTATATAGTCTCGCAATGCGATATGAAAAGCAAAATAACACCATATAGTTTAATAATAATTATATAATGTAAGTATAGACTATATCATGTATTATAACCACACGGGTAGGTATAATTTAAAAACAGCGATATCGACATGAATCGGGTTATCGAATTTCCGAACTGCAGCCAAACGATTGCGAAAAAATATTTCATTGCTAGAGCACTAAAAGTTTTATGATATTTTTATTATATTATTTTCATGCCGGCGCAAGAATGATGAGATAATAATAATATATGTATTATTGCTCTGGAAATCGGAACAAAAGTTGGAGTCATGAAGACTTTTTTTAGCTAGAACAAAAGCGCCTGCATGTCCTATATACGAATAAGTACCCTTCAAAGGAAGTATCGGACAATGTATTTACACTAAATTGTAGGTGCGTACAGCAGTAAGTAGATTATAGTACTAAACGATAAAAGACGTACATAAATTATTTTACCGGAACAATAGCGGAAGATATCGCGTTGCGCGCAACGTCACTTACCTTTGGTTTTGGTCATCTTGAAAATCGGGCGTACGTGTAGTTAGGAGACGACCGGATGTGTCGGAAAGTAGAAGAACGACTGTCAATAAAGACGGGCTACGGGTCGGTTTCGTCGTGGACTACACACTCAGACTGTGGCGGCGGAAAAGTGCGTACGACCGTGCGTACGGCGACTGATGAGAAAACTGGTCGTCGGTTCGTATTTGGTGGCGAGCGAACGTCGTGCGACGGGTGGCGGCGCGGCGACGGCGGCGGCGATGGCATATTATAATCATGTGTGTGCGCGAAGGACCACAAACACGCTTAAATGTGCATAATATATTTTGTTATTACTGTATTTTTGTTTTTGTTTTTACTGTACACGCACTGTCGCGGATGGGAGCTGCTTATCGTGAGGTTTTTTTATTTTTATTTTCGTTATCATGCCTCCCGACCCCGCGCCGGCCCACTACGCATCCTTGACACGCGCTCGTACCTGCGTACCTTTACACAATAATAACTCCATCGACCGTCAGCCGGACGGACGTTGCCCGCGCGAAAGGACTGCTTGAGATAGTGAAATACTATCAACTAAAGCTGTAACGTAGTGATATTGATACTATTATAATTTATATGCCATAGGATGCCGTAACTTTTCACTTGTACTTTTTATTATTCGTATAATATAGTGTTGTTCGCCGAGTATACGAGACCTATTCAATCTATAGACATTGAGTGGTGTAAGCTTATAAACTTAAGGAGCGTCCCGTGTTAATACAAACTCAGTTTTAACATGGATTTGTGTTTTTGCTGGGTACGACTTTTTTTTTCTGACAGATTTCGCGGTACAGTATCTTGGTTGCCCTTAGCAATCGAAGCATGACTATAATTGCGTAGGTGTGGCGTGTACAAGGGGGGTGTTCGGGGGATTCCATACATCCGGCCCCTTTAGCATGTGGTATATACAAATTATTTTGTAATTAAAGTATACAAATATTAATATCATTTATATTATTTTATCTATCAAAATTTTAAGATTATGACTAAGACAATATTTTATATTATTATAACTGCTTATCGTTATATTATATAATATTTTAATATTATCATGGCTGGATTTCCATTACAGTTATTTACTAAATTACATAATTTTATAGTAAAAATAATAAATACATTTAAACGAGAAAAAAATAAAAATTTTAGAAAATAAATAAACCTAAAAATGTTTATTTATATACAGAGTGATTCAAAAAAATTTAAAATCAATTTTTGAAAATGTCAAATTTTACTTACCAAAGAATAATAAGAATTAAATAGCCTTCGTCTGTTTACTAAAATTTTTAACCTAAAATGGTGTGTGCTACAAACATTTTGTCGTTTTTTGTGCCATATCTATAATGATGCTCGATTGTATATACGTGTCCCTTCCACGACTAATTTATTTAAAAATTATGTAATTAGGTACTTATTTTGCAAATAATTATTAAATAATTGTATATTGGTTTTCAGATTATGAAAATTGTTTTTCAGTTGGGCCAGTCTGGTATAAAAAATTGTGTAGCCAGTGATTTCAAAATAGTACCAAAATGATGTAACGAATAACAATAAACACTCAATTTTTAAATAAATCGATCTTGGTGGGCGCATTAGGGCAACTTAACTTACGTCTCAGTGGTACTAAAAATGTAAAAAACAGCGTGACATCATTATTGTGGGAATATTTTTAACTTATTTTTATATTGATCTATGTTTCTTTTTATTCAGAGATTTAATTTTGAGAAAATAAGTGTACAACATTTTATTTGTTTTACTGTATCTATTATTTTTAGTAAAAACTATAATTTAATTTATTATTTATAAATATAAATAATTAAAATAATATGAATTATTTTAATATTTTAACGATATATCTATTTTATACTTACCTAGATTACACTTCATTGCGGTTATAACATACAAAAAATACATCATTTTCTAAATCTATTTTTTTAAACTTACAATTGCCGTCATAAAGAAACGATTAGCACTTCTAGAAAGTATCAACAATTTTATTCTAAAACAACATCACACAATTTTTTTTTTTTATCATAAAAATATTAGCCACACGTTACCTCTATAAATTTAAATACTTGAATTCCATATAGCCAACATAACATAGTTATGACATTATTATGAACATTTCAGACATCATTAATACCTATCTTAATTCTTTGAAGCTAAACTTACTTTCTATTAAATTTAGACGGGATCAATTTGAAATAAATTTTTTAACAATATATTTATTTTTACTCTAAGATAGGTACTCCGAAAGATCAATTTTAAAGTCAAAAATAAAACTACCAGCTCAAATGATATTTTCTACATAATTATTCAACAAATTAACTTGTGTAATCGACCCATTAATAAGAGCCATTAAGACCTGTAATTTACACCCTAACTATAATTTATTCTAATTATTATCATTATTTATTATGGCTTTTACCTAAGTATAATAAATATTGTAAATTATAACTTATAATATTTATTACACGTTAACTCTTGCACCAAATTTTTACACCTTATTCTTGTATTCTTATGTTTATTACTATTGTACTAATTAAATAACAAATCCGTTGAGGATAAATATATAAAATAAATCATGAAAAATTCGAAAATTTGTTTTTAGAATTAATATTAGATGTGGTACAACAAGGTAAAAAAAAATTTCAAAATATAGTACAAAAAACAAAATAATAAACATTAAAAACAAATATAATATTATATGACTACAAAATGCAGTTAATTTATTTCATTGAACATTATTATAACATAGTTTATTAATGTATACAGAATGATTCGCCAAGGATGCCCACCCTCATTTTTTTTAAAAGTGGAGTTATTCAAAATCTGGTTTTTGACATTTTGAAATACTAGCTCTTGTTTACTCAAAGACTATATTTTTGAATACTTAAGATTTTTTGTATTAATTATTTTTTGAATAGTCCTTTAGTTTTAAAATATTCTGTTTTTCAAATTAAAACCCACTTTTTTTCCTCAAGCAGATAATTTTTTTTTAGAAAATTTAAATTTAGGTATTTAAAATAAAATTAATATATTATTTTATGAAGAGTAAAAGACCAATGAGTAGATGGTACAGTATAACTATACATAATGTTTTGAAAAAAAAATATTACAGAATTCTCCGTGGATTTTAAGTATGGTTATTTTTTAATATTATTTGCAAAGTACGCATAAATACTTTCAAGTTTTTCTTAAAAATTTTGAATTTTTGGAAATCATAAAATCTATAGATCGATCACTGTACACGTGATAATATTGTACTCATCCGAGCTACTATACAATACATTTTATACAATAGGTTCGTGATATTAAAATTAAAACACACAATAGTCCGTTTTGAATTATTAAAAATTATTATTTATAATACACAGAAATATAGAATTATATTAAAAAAATTAAATTATGTGCAAAAAAACTAAGTGTTTCCGACAACCTAAACGTCCGGGCTTGAATGTGATAACACTCTTTGATCCTTATATTACACCACTATATCAATGGCGAACTGAAGTAAATGAAATTTTTTATATTCAATTTTTTACAAATTATATACAATTTTTTAGACACTGGAGCGATATCCTATTTGTGTGAAGACCGCAGACACGGAAAATATTGTCGATCAATAAATTAATGCAATAACATTAATAAATACATAACAAAATAAATAATAAATAAATAAATACATCATTAGGTATCTATAATAAAAAAATCGATAAAAAGCTGGACATAATAATATTATATTTTGTGAAACAATAATATTATTTATACTTTTTCAAAGTTGTTATAGTCAATATTGTTATAAGCTCTTTGTTGTGCACCACCTATACATGGAAAACGCATAATTTGTATTAACAGAAAACACATTTTTAAATTATTTAATATTCCATGCTACACACATATGTAGTATTGTTGTTATAGGTATAATACCGGAAATAGTTTCAAAAAAAAATATCAGTAGGATCAGAAAATTATGTGACGGATTTGGTTGATAAACATATACATGAAATTTGAATATATGATAATATTATATAGTAAAGTAATTATTATAGTAGGTTGTAGGTATATGAACTATGAACAATTTGCTACTCAATTTAAGTTAGTTCTACCTACGGGTTGCGGAACTACGCTTTGTTAAAAATATATACATACGTTAATTTTTGTTCAAATGTACCTACACTTTTTATAGAAGTTGTATATTCTTATAACTATGTAATCAATTTCTTATATCATTTTTATCACTAAAATCCATGTATATTTTAGTATCTTATAGTTTCCCAGGTCAAAACGTGGGTGGCCTAATACATTTGTATAAAAACAATTAACACGATGACTTTTGTACCTACTGAAGTTCATATTAAATTAATACAAGTTTACATTAATTAGGTCAAGACCTCATTAAATGATGTTTGCAAATATGTATATTGTATATTCATCCTTGATACACGAAGACCTGTTATTAAGAAAACATACCTAATTTATCTAGATTCTGATAGCTTTTAAACAGTGTTATTAATAAATCACCAATTACCATACTTGTATAAAACAATCACCTCATTTGAAATTTTAGTTGTTATGATATTAACTATGTTTTTAGACTCTTCGAGTTTTAAGAGCAAATTAAAATGATTATAAAATACAGTTTTCAACAAATTCAATATAAGTAGGTGGGACGGAATCAAAATTCTAGCAATACTCTTAAAATAAAACATTAAGGAGAATACGTAGGAATCAAGAATTCTGGTTTAAAAATATTTAAATGAGATTGTAACCTACGTTGATACTCCGTATGCCACAGTAATGGTTATAATGATCTGTGCTATGTTACACTACAAGTCTATGCAGTCTTGTAAATTGCAGATTCAACTTTGCTAAGTTAAAAAAGATAAAAACAGGTAGTCATAGAAAAAATTGTATATGTTTTAAAACTGTTACAAATCTTATAAGTTTTTTAGTTTACCAAAGAGTGCCAAAACAAATATTACATCTTATACAATTTACTTTATTGATGTTAGGGCAAAAAGAATCTCATAGTTCGATTGTAAATTAATTAACTTGATTAAAAGTTATTTAAAAAAATTAATTCAAAGAGAAGCTTAGACATTTAAACTCACGATGGACATTGAACTATATAGATAGGTTTATTTTATAATAAACTGAGCATAATAATACATAATATTTAGATGTATAAATTGGCAATATTTTGCAACATTTCAATATTTCAAAAGAAAGATTCTTTAGTATACACTTTATAGCGTACCTATTGAAAGGTACTTATTATTTCAAGTATCAATGCAAAAAGCGAATACGTGCTTCTTTTAACTGGAAACTATATAAACAAAAAATATTTTCAAAAACGTTATCTAATCAATTTTGAAATAACGAGTGTTATTTTATAAAAGAATCACCCAGTATAGCATGAATAATTTTAAAAATATTTAATTTAAAATAAAGCACGAACATTCAATGTTTATCAAATTAAAAATGATAAAACGATCTATCAATGTGAAAAGTCACTAGTACGTACAATGTACATAGTATTAAATTTACTGGCGGTAACTATTAAACAGGCGCACATCAAATAGATGCTCATTATGTAATGACATTACATCACTGTTGATCATATCGTCATTAAATGTCAGGTGTTATAACCTCAAATATATTTAAATATAATATGCTCTATCTGTTTGAATTCAGCTGGATTATCCGATTATTACAATCCAGTGACATTTTCAAACTCACTGATTTCCGCAGAGCTAGCTATCTCCTTTTGTATTGAACGAATTGTATAATACATTAAAACGAGTAGACATGATATAAACGGTCTGTGGCGGGCGCACGGAACAACCCAGTCGAGCCCACACTGTAGCTTATTGAAGATTATAAATTTATAACAGTACAACAATTGCATAAACATAAAAGCGAATAAAACTTACTATATAATGTTGTCTGTTATCGATTAGACAAAAACTTTAAACTGTATGATTATTGTATTGATTAATAACTTTTGACACTTTAAACATTACCTAAGGAATGTAATTATTTCCTGAATTGTCCTCATTGTGCGCGGTAACATATATAAAGTAATACAAGAACACATACAACAGTTTATACACAGATAGGTACTTAATTGATTGAAGTAGAAAATTAAAACAACGAAAAGTGTACGTGTGGTCATCGGAAGGTTGCGCGTACCCGGATTTGTAACCTGTCGGAAATAAAAAGTGATATAGGAAATAAAAGTACGTGTACCGCATAGTAATACGACTGTAAATAAATTATGAAATTCCAAAAAATTCATACCATATTTACACGGGTACTTGAGTACATTATATTAAAATAATATACGTATACTCAATATGATGATGAATTATCAATATATAATATATATAGTGTCAAATGATTTAATATTATAGATCTATTATATTTTTAAATTATTCTTTATTTATTGCCATACGAAGACATAAATTGTATTTTTATGGCTCAGCCAAGAGAGAAAATACATAGTTAAATAGTTTTTTACCTATAAATACATATCCGAAGCTACACGGTTATTGAAATATCTTTATATATATATATATACCTATGTATTTTAAATCCATAAGTATATATTAGTATCTATAATATGTCACAGACTATATTAAATTAATAGAATACCTATTCGTATAGCTAAACAATAAGTGGGTAAATATAAAATTTTAAGCATAATATTATAAGGTTACTTTTCATTTTTCATTAATCACTGGAAACAAAATGAAATTCCTAGTTCAATTGCCCAAGAGTTTTTAGTCTTAATTATAGTTATATTATTCTAATTACATTAACAATAATAATTATGAAAACTGAAATTTTAATGACATATTCAAAACGTTTTAAAGCTAAAATATACGCTTTTATAGAATTATGTAATTAGCGTCAATACGTTATACACAAAATTAAAGTGCTAGAAATAAATATTTATTTTAGCTATGAATTTATTATACAATATTTGTAAAATATGTTAATGGATTTCAAAAATTAATAATTAAACACCAAAAAGGTTCAACGTATATGTTATAAAGTGTATATATTTTTTGCGTAATAAAATTGATTGTTAAATACCTTAATGGTATAAACCCTATACGATATACATTTGTTGTCCCCCTTTTAAATTCGTTAATTGATATCAAAAAACAAATATTATAGAAAAAAACAAAATTAACTATAATTTTTTAATTTAATATGAATTCACTTTTGAATAAAATCAGATTTATATAGTTGCATGTGTAAAATTATATAAATGAAGATAAATGGATTTTAATGATCAAACAGTACAAAACAATTAAATTTATAGAGTAAGTGATATGCGTGTACGTTTAAGTATATTCAAACGACAAATCAAATATTTATAAAATTATCCAAATGTTAATTAATACATTGAAAATAGTATTCCATTATAGTTTAGTTAAGGTATAATACTTGTAATTCTATGTATAAGAAAAATGCAGCACAGCTCCGAGATAATACATTTATAGAAACAGATGGAAAACAATTTTAGATATTTGTTTTTTAATCGCCAACATATAAAAACAAATAATCTTCAAAAAAAATCAATATGGTAAAATAAATAGAAAATAATAACATATTGTTGTCTACGAATGAATTCGCCGAATGCATGAAATAATAAATTGTTTAAATATTAAATTTAGAATTGCTCTACATCGATCATTGAATTATTTCAAAATTACAGTATCTAAAATTATATATTAAATCGGCATTCACACAAAAAAAAAGCATCTAATTTAATTTATAAAAAATAGTAAAAATAATTCGTATTATTAAACATTTCGAAGGACATGATTAATTTCGTCATTATTTATTCAAAAACGTTTTATGCATTAATTACACGCGTAATATTTAGTTATTTGCCTTATTTATTGTGGACGTATCATAATAATGATTTTTCATAAACTAAACAATTTTTTTTTTTATATTAATTGCACATTCCAAGAAAAAATGAGAAGCAGATGTAGGTATTATATATTAAATTTATATTATTGAAAATATAATATTGTGGATTATAACTGACAGCTAATAAGGGGTTTTACGTATGTAATTATCATGTTGTTGTTTTAGTTGCCTATATTGAACGGAACCTTTCATACACGAAAAACTCATCCATTGTAGCCTTATAGGTATTGCGCGGTACATAGGTACTACATATTAATATATTATAATAACATAATTATTTAAAAATCGAGAGATTATTATACTCCTTAGAGCAGGCATACCCAACCTGCGGCCTATGGGAGTATTTCAAATTTCCAACCGGCCTGTGAAAATATCATAAAATTAGAAATTTGTATAGGTATTATACTCGTAAATAAAACTAAAAATTATTATTTAAAAGAAAAAAGGAAGATAAATGGGTGCCGCTTAGCAGTAGAATTTGTTATTAAGTAAATTACTATTTTGGATTTTAATAAATTTTAATTCAATAATAACCTATTGTATACGATAGAAAACAATTCTGAGCAAAGATTGTCTAAGTTTTGGAAACCATAGTTACAAACAATTATTTTAATAATAATAACGTTTTTCTTTAATTTTTTATTTGTTTTTCCCGGATATAAAAAATGTACTGGTAATTTTTATTTTTTATTTCTCTGAAGTACAGCCTAGATTACTATCCACCTTCAAATTGAAAATTGAAGCATTTTATCAACGAATTATCGTGTATACGAACATAATAAAAATACACTTCATTATAAAATCAATATATTCATTGCTCCTCTTAAAATCTAAAAAATCTTAAATGTCATTTTAATAAACTTTTAAGAATCACAAAATATCTTACAATAATTTTTAATTTGAATATCAAAAAAGTAATATTTTAGATTTTAAAATATTAATAAACTTAAATTAGGTAGTGTAAAATATGTGTTTGTTTTCCTTTAACCAATCTCAAAGGTCATAAATTCGATAAATGAAAAAAGATAATATTATATTTATTTTATTTAATTAGAATAAACAAAAAACCCATGAAGTAATATAAATATAAATTTCGAATGTGGCCCACAAGTATAAAAAGGCTGGGCACACTCGCCTAAGAGGAATGATAAGTTACTCGAAAATTATTACTACAGCCTTCGGGTTATCAATATTCATAACGCAATAGTCAAAATAACAATATCCGTTGATTCTTTTAGTAGTAGTTACATCGATAAAATATAATGCTAAATAGTATATTTAATCAATGGTTTTTATCACTTATTAGCTCAACAAGTATTAAGAGTAGATATCTTACCCCATGTCAACGGCTCCGACCTTCATCTTTCTAACGCATAACATAATATCAAATTTTAAGAAAATCCGGTTTAAACAGTTATTTTTAGTATTTTAAAAATACAATATAATTTAAAAGTTGTTTGTATAATATTATATTTGTAGTAAATAAGTTAAGAATATTATACAGGATCTAAAGTATAGACTTTTCTTTTGATATTTTAATTTTGAAGCAATTTATGATATTATTTACAGCATCTTTTTAAAAACATTTTTTCCCCATAATTTAAATAAATAATTAAAAAACAATATTCATGAAAAAAATTGTATATATTTTACTATTGTATATATTTTTAAATACAATCTACATAATAAATTTTGAATTTGAAATTTTAAAGAATGATCGGTTTATTATAATATATGAAAATCAAATTTTGAACGAGTTATAACTTATAAGTTTTTAAGGTTTTTATGAGCGAAATAATAGATCAATATTTAGCTACGTATACTTGTGTCATTTTCACCATTTAAACCCTAATTACTTTTTAGTTTTGAAGTTAAACTAATTAAATATATTTTCAAAACTCGATTTTTATAAGTTTATCAGAGTTTTCAAAAACTATTCTGCTTTTAGAATAAGTAATTAAAAATATTATTCGCGGAATGGTTTAAAATCGTGTAAAAAAATATTTCCCAAAAACTTTATACTTTTTAAGATAATTAGTGTTTAATGTTAAAAGAATCACTCTGTATATAATATATTTGAAAAACATTAAGTACAATATTTTCTATTTGGCAACTTGACAACTAATATATTTAATGTTAATTACCCGTCGGGAATTGCCATATCAAGACATTAAGAAACCGTCAATATATACCAAATATCTTTGTATCGATTAAAGCTAAGTATTTTAACGATTTATACAACGATACATCTTCAGTTCTTTACTGTATATAAATTCGTCTTTATGAATACACACATTTGGATTAGGTGAATTTTATATTTCATATTTATGTGAGTATAATAATATATTATTATTTCGAGATCAACGAACAAGTGCCAGATTTAATCATCACTCTGCTATCTTGCGTACTAAAATAATTTAGTGCCTTTCATTTATTTTAGAGCGGATGGGGAAATATTGCCACTTACCACAATTATTTACATGTATTTATTATGGGTGTATTATTATTATATATGTTTTTGTTGCTTACAATAATGCAGTCTAAAATAATAAGTACATGTAATCAAATATAGTTCTATTAAACGTGACTGTATAATTATATATTTAATTAGCTAATATCTAAGTTACCAAATTATGATTTCAAAACTATTTTGTCGTGGTTAACACTGTATTTTATATTTGTGTATTCAGTATATCAATTGTATTATATTTTTCAAATAATTTTTGATGGTATTAACCAACGTAAAAAAATAATAATAAGTATTTGCCAACTATTAACATCTACATAGATATCTACTACCTATACTTTATACACAACCGGTAGTATCCCAGAATATATTAATGTATTCTGTGATAGTATTATACAAAAAAAATCTGCGTATAGCTATGTTAAACATAATAGATAATACTATGTCAAAATTATAATATTTTACGTTATTTTATGTTTTTTAATCGTTTTAATTAAAATACTGAACAAGACGCGTATAGTTAAACAGTTATTATAATTCCATATTTTGTATTACGAGTACTATACCACAATAGCATAATAATTCCTTTAGCTATTTGATAAAAATCTTGGCTATTTAACAAACTAGCCATAAACATATTATAAAATATGAATAATTAAGATTATTTTATAAGGAGTTTCTTTAATATTAATAACGCTGAATTTTAAATTTAAATAACATTAACATTTTTTTTTTTTAATGTACAACTTTAAATATAAACAAAAATAAATAAATATATTTCATTTTAAGCAAATCAACATGTTGGTTGTATCGATTGTATACATAGAACAACAAAATACAATACATAATACACTTTTTTTGATAATTAAAAAAAAAAGTTATTGGTTCATTAATAAATCAGTTAGAAAATATTAAATTGTTTTATTGATTTTGCTTTGAAATTTGTAATTTCTGTAAACATAATATTATGTTAAATTTTGTTATCATGTTATAAATATATATATGTATAAATTGTGTTGAAAATAGCAATGGTTTTCATCAGATTTCCATGTTGTGGTATGGTTACATTTACATAGCAACAAATCAATTACTGGATATTTTCTGAAGAATAATATTTAGGTTGCGGGTAGCTAATATAAATTATATAGTTCAAACACTTCATAATATAATTAATAATAAGTGTTATAATAATTATTTATACTATTTGGTAATATCTAATTGAGCAATAAAGATAAGTATATAAATCCAACGAGTAGGTATACTTCTTATAAAATAAACATATAATATGTCATAATGTATAGGTATGCTGCTAACCTATTGAACCATATCAGATTTTAGGCAATAATGTATTACTAATACATAGTACATAGTATCGTGAACTTATATAATAATTCTTGATTGATATCAACTTTTTATATGAACATACATTTATTAAAATAATAATTACATATAACTATGAATATACAGGTAATACCCATTTGAAAATTTAATGGTATAGTAATAATAATACATAAATACATTTACCCAAGACCTAATAGTGTAATAATTATTCTATATTATTTGTTTTATCAGACATACCTTTATATATTGCCAACAATGTTAATATTAATTAGGTAATGAATAAAACGTTATCAACTGTAGTTTTTCTTCAATTATATAAATAATAAATAATTTAGTTAATTTGTTATAAGCATAGTAAACATATTATAATTTGATTCTTGTTCATCTATGTATACATTTTTATTGTGCAAGATATACATTTTTTTACTATAAGAACACGTAATTTGAAATTACGCACTGATCACAGTTGCACTACCTACGGTGTATTTTAATAAATTATTAATAAATTGACTAATCTCGACCTCTGACTCAGCAAAACTATGTTGTAGGAGTATACTTGTAGGGCTGTAACATGATTGTGTCCGTTTTATATTTTTACTTTGAAAAAACGCAACATAATTGCGCTCCACAAAATATAGGTTTTGCCCTTTTAATTAACAATTATATTAAAAATCCACAGTTTAAAAACATCAATACATGGCATAATAAACATTTGTATTTTCCCGATATGTATAGAATAAAGACATCAAATGCCCAAGACCGATATCCTGTTAGCTATATAATGTAATAATCAGGTATTTTATAATACAAAGTACGTATATATAGACGTATATAGATTTTATATATTAATATTATTAAATTGTGTATTGTATGTACTATTATTATAATCTGAAATAATTTTTAGCATAACCAACAATTTAATTTCGTTGTCAGTCTTAAGCCTACAAAATTGGGAAAAAAAATTATAAAAGACCGTGCAACGCAATCGTGTTGAATTTTTTCGTGTAAAAAATCTAACAAGCGTAATCGGGTTGCGGCAAATTGTATAGACGTTAAGACGTGCATATATTTGTTCTTTTCGTATGCAAAACTTGTTAACATTCATGGTTTATTTTCTTAGCAGACTTAGTAAAGGTATTCGTATATATTAGGAATAAAAGCTTTTCATACCTATTTGTTTATGTTTCTTATTATTGTTTATAATACAACATTACATTTTTAGTTTTTATTATAATAATTATAAAATACATGTATCTATTGTACCTAAATTTATAAATATTTTATTTTATAAATTGTCTTTCATAAGTCTTTAAAAATTATTCCCTTTTAATTATATTAATAACACTATAATGTAATACAAATTATTATTTAAAAAGTAAATTAATTGATTTTAAAATGAGAATTTTTTTTTTTTATCTAACGTCACATTTAGTGGTGATAAAAATACTTAATTGAATACAAAATATATTTATATATGTATACATTTTTGTAAGAACTGTAAGTCTTAGCATTCATTTTAAATCAAGAATTTACACAAAACCAGTTATCCACACAGTCGACATTTTGTTGTTTTGTTGTAATTCAAAAATTCAAAACCATTAGTTTTTCTTACAGTACCTAATTAAAAAATATCAAAAATAAAAAATTACTCATTGTAATATAAATAAATTAAAAAATATACCTTTATAAATAGAAACATACTCTATGCAAGTTTACTCATAATTATTTTTTATTTACAATGATTAACTCGTATCATTGAATTCAAATTTAACACGTCTAATAAAATAACCTTTACTGAATGACAAAGTATACACTTGAAACTTAAACAGCATAAACTGTGATAGTTTTTTTTTCGTAAACAATCATCAACATTTTTCTATCAACCAACCTATAGCTTATTTAGTTATATAATAATCAGAATTGAATTAATTTTACATAATTTATCAAAACGTTATTGAACATCATGTTTCTAATTTGAATATTAACGAATAATAAAAATAAAAAGTAGGTTGAAGGTATAGGTAACTTTAATATATTCGAATAGATATTCTATAAATATTGAATATACGCATAAGTATTATTTAAATCGAAACAATAACAAAGTATGTAGATGACATAATAATGTTAAAACCAATTTACTAAATTACTATTTCTATTAATTATCATCATAATAAATTTGTTGTTATTTGGTACATAGTTGACTTTGAGAATACCTGATAAATTTAAACATTTTATAAAATTTCACGTAAATATCTTTTCCATTGAAATTGTTTCCTTGTAAAATTATATAAATATAATCATAAAGTATATCCATATTGGCATGAAGCTATTTATAATTATTATCTAGACATTTTAATATGTACAGTAAAATGTTAAGTACATATTTTTATTAAAAAAAATCTTATTATTGACAATAAGCTGGTCAATTATTCTAGTGCATAAGACAATGCCTTATTTTCAACTCGTTTATATCCTAAATTGTGATGTAATTTTTTTATTATTAGTCTGTGTTTAAAATTTTTTTTAATAATTATACTCTGTTGCTATTGTCAAATATTATATCTCAAACACTTATCAATGCGTGAACAAATGGCACCTATCTTAGTTTATAAACATTACTATTTAGAAACCTGGTTATTATATTAATTTGAATTGAGCATCTGAAGAACTTAATACTAATTAACGACCCGTGTCATAATTAAATGTTTCATAATTTCACAAATCATAAAGTAGAAATCTTTCATTGTTTAAAAAAAAAAATGTTTTATTTATTAAAATATTTTTATAATAATATACTAGTAAAATATTTATGAGCTATATAAAATAATAAATACTTTTTATAGCAT
This sequence comes from Rhopalosiphum nymphaeae, assembly GCA_036289425.1. Taxonomy (NCBI): domain Eukaryota; kingdom Metazoa; phylum Arthropoda; class Insecta; order Hemiptera; family Aphididae; genus Rhopalosiphum; species Rhopalosiphum nymphaeae. The sequence goes on along the minus strand of JAZAQC010000007.1, from coordinate 12,864,467 downwards.
TATACAATTCAAATATTATGTTTTACATCGACTATATCAATTATAGAGATTAATAAGTAATTATTGTTGCAATTCTTGTTTTAATGATTTTGCCGTATGACCACCTTCCTTAATTGTTCATAAATTATACTGAATCAGTATTTTTATTGTACAATAAAATCAAAGCAACGCCGTAATATTTGTAATACCCACGGGAAAGTAAAAGTAGGGTCAACTTTATGTATCATTATCAGTCTAAATGCATGTATATTATTCATAATGTGATGTGACTTTTAATTAAAGTTTCTAATGAAATAAAAATAGGCAATGATATTTCAATTTACATTTTACGACTTTTTTTATTCAATATTAACTCTTTGCAAATACAATAGCTGATGACAAAAAAAAAATAAAAAATAAATATTTTGAGAGGTTAGAAGACCAAAAAATAATTAAGATATTATAGATAAACAGTGTTACAAAAAAAATTTATAATTATAGTTTTACAATAATTTTTTTTTCGGAAAACAAACTTTATGAAAATATGATGAACCAAATTTTTCAACAATACTTCAATCAAATTCTAATATTTTGAAATTTTGAATACCCCATGTTTAGACGAATCGACGTAAACTTCAGAAAAACAGTACAAAAACCAAATAATATAGTAATATACGACAACATTTTTTGAAATAAAATCTATTTTAATTATTTTATTTATCATTACTTAAAATTTAATATTACCTAATGAAACTATAAATAGGCTATTTTTTTATAATCTATGAAGCTTAATATTTTAAATTTGTAAGAATTTAAAAAAGATTTGGACTTTTTTATTTTAAATTTTATAAACAAAATTATATTATTATTTATTACCTATGTATACATATAATTAAAATATCATCAAGACATGATTTAAAATCAGTGATTTAATATAATATGATAGAACCTATGTTATATTCAAATTATAATTCTAAAATCTTGGAATAGTTATACCATATTGTCACTTTAATATAATTCATTTAAATTCTGTTATGTTTAATATTAGTGTAAATTGACCGATTATCAAATTTAAAAGTAAGAATATTATCAAGTGAGTCGCATAAGTATATTTTTAATTTTAAAAGTAAGTTATACGAGATTTATAAAATTGTAAATTGTTTATTCGTTTTAAAATGCTTATAACTCTTTTTAAAATTGAAATATAAAAAAATTAGCCACAAGATAATATTCTTACTTTTAATTTTGATAACAAATCAATTTACTCTAACAGAGTAACTTATAACAGAGTTTAATGGATTATTTAGAACACACAATGCTATGTTATGGTTATGTAATAATGTGGTGACAACATAATATGCGGGTGTAGCGTCCTCTTAAGGTTCGTTTCGTTTTCAAATAAATTAATGATAGATAACTATACTCATTCACTTAAAGTTTGTATTCCAGTTCAGTTATACGTAGTCTCAAAAGCTAAAATATACGTTGGTTAATATATCATATTCAAACCACAATTTGTAATGTAACATAAGTATTATAACTTGTGTTTCGATATACTATCAACAGTAATTAATGGTGATTTAAAGTATAGTTGGGATCATATTTCCCTGCATTAAATAATTGTATTTTTGACTTTATTAGTGCTTCCTAATTGCTCAGTAAATATAATTTTGTTGTAATACATTTTTCGTGAAAATATGATATATAATATCTATTATTATCTACAAATGATTAATAATAACCATTAATTTTACTGTAATGTATACGCCAATAAAATGTATTATACTTACCTATATCATTTTCAGTAATACTATATTTTTTATTTTCTGTAAGTGGTTTAATGTGAACAATCAATTTCAAAATGAATTAAATTGATTTAACGTAATGTACGTAACTACATATCAAAAACTAATTTTATAAACCATTATATTTTCTATTAATACATTATCAACAATATTTTTCTTTTAAGTAGGTATCTAACATTATTTTATAGTTCAACATAATGTTCATGTCCCGATTTACGTATTTAAGTATATTTTATATGGAACAACATAAATTTCTAATGAACACGAATCACAAAATATATTATAATAAATGTCTAATAGATGATATAAAAATCGTACTAGATATTTTATATTATTTGTGTACTATTTATTATCAAAATATATTAATCATTATAATATGACACTTTTGATACTGGACACAGACACAGACATAGTATACTATATTATGAATACCGAACATAGATACTTGTGGGCTTGTGGCTTATCGTAACTGATTATGGAAACTCACATTATTGACAGTAACATAATTTTATATCACATAAATGACAAATGTAAATGCAAAGTATAAACTAAATCAAAATACTATTGACATAACATATAATGATATTTTTTTTAAGTAGTGTATTATGTACATTATGTTAATAGATACTGAAACTTCTCACTTTTTGTCCTTGACAAAAAAAAAACTGTTGCTTATTTTAAAACGCATTATAGAATAATCAATACTACTAATAAAATTAGTTTACTTTTTTATTGAATCACATACATTTCCAATTAACAACGCATAAGTTAGATTTTTGTGCTTAGGTATAACACTGTTTGACATTATATAAAAATACCACAAGTTGCACGTTATAATAAATAATAATACAACATCAATATAGGTAGTTGTTACAGCGTTATTAATGTACCTATTTAATAATTAATTTTTGTAGAAATCGCCCTTGATTAGTGCAATAGGTGCTAAAAATATCTTTTATTGTTTTTGAATATTATAGTTGAATACCTACAATAGAAATAAACAGTTATGACACATAGGTACGATTTGAGCGGCACAATAAATAAATAATATATTATACGCACTACGCGTCTGTGCATATATCTACCTATGTTTTAGTAATATCTGCTGTTAGTTAGAATAATAATGTTCATATTCTGCTATTCTGCTATGTACTTTGATTTTATAGCAATATAATAATAATATGTAATGTTATGTAATTATTAATTTTAATATACTTATAAATTATGTAAAATAGATATTAGTTTATAGTTGTTTATTGTTATTAGAAATAGTCATAAAAACAAACAAATTGAATAAGGTTATATAAGCCTTCTAAACTCAAAATGTAGAAATATACGTTTAATTGTTTAAGCGATAATAGTTGAATATTATCGGACTACATGCATCATATAATTTAATTTGACACGTCAAATTTATATCAAAACAAAAAATGTAATAGAAATCAGTCATCGTATTTCACGAAATAAATAATTTAGCGTTTTCTGTCAAAAACTTTAAAGTATTAATATATATAATAAAAATATATTTAAATCGCCGAAGTGGATGTAATATTGTATCATATAATTATAAATATATAATAATATATATATTATGTGCTATCTACATACATGTTTTCCATTTATAATATTTTTCAACATAATCAATTAATGATGTTTATATAATTATATATATCAAATAAATTCGTTGTATAAGTACTAGGTACAGACGATCGACAAAGAAAGCAATAATTACTACCCCCTAAATTGTATAATAATGTAAACTATAACGTATTATGTTTAGTCTACAGGCCTCATAAGTCACTTTGATTCTAAATATATTACTCTGTTGCCCAAGCTGTTGCTAATGTCTCACACTAAAATTAATTAATATTTCGACAATATTTTCTGTGGGATAAAAATTTTTAAAATTGAAAATGAAAAGAATATATAAAAATAAATATAAATTCAGTAAGTCAACAAGAACTTTAGTATTTTTATATTATTCAATTCCGGTGCGCTAGAAATTTAGAATAAGGCCAGCAGTTAGGTATCTACCACAAAGCTTTTATATCTACTTATGTGTATTCAATATATATATTATTTTTTATTTAGAGCTGAATAAATCATTAGTCACATCCAGGATCTACGAAAAAAACACCGCTATAGGACCTAACCGTGATTACTATGTAGGTGTACCTATACAATATAAAGAATGTAAATACTATACGATAGTTAATGAAACTCGAACCCATGAATAATAATAAAATAAAAATTACAGCGTAGTAAAACATATATTTATATAAATTGTGCAGTAGGTACCTATAAATTAGTTCCTTTGATTCTTTTCACGTTTTATTGCTGAAATTGTTTTCAGTTTTCCAACATAAAGTTCTTAGCAATTTGCGGACACCCAAATCCTAATAACGCACACCCAAGTACCCACTGTGAATGATTTTATTCAGCCCAGTGGGTACATAGAATATATTAAGTAGATATTTCTTACATCGAACGTTACTATCTCGAATTGTTTGTAATTTTAAACTACAATAATCCACTTGGAACTACCCATTACACTCAAACTCAATAGCGTTTTAGGTAATCTTGATAACTCGATATAAAATAAATCATTTTTTGTAGAAAAACAAAAACACAAATTTTCGTTTTTATCACAAATAGGTACCAACACAAATAATATTTGTATTACAATTCCTAGGTAAATTAAAATACGACCTTAAAATTTTAGATAAAATTCGTTTGAGATTACTACGAGTATATGGAAGATGGTGCTTTTTTCTGTATTATACATGGAAAACATCATTAAAATCAAACAATAAAAAATAAACATTAATGATGGATGTTTAAAAAAAAATAATTTATTAAATATTTTAGTTCATATGTATGTATGTATATCAATAATCAATATTAGTATTTTAAGTATATAAATGAGTTTTGAATTATTTAAATTTTTTCTATCCCCTTTGAGATTTGTTATGACAAGATTGACTGATGTATTTCATAAATACAGGTAAAATCCGGGAGCCTAATATTATTTTAATACACTGTAGGTGTAATAAATCATTGTTTAGACGTATAATGTGTATTTTATATTGTAGCATAATCAATAATAATAGAATATATGTATATATAATCATATTATACATGCATTATACATCTATACCTTCTTAATAATATTGCAATTTTTGACAATATTTGAGTATGATAAATGATGGCTTTTACACAGAAATATTAAATTTCAGAAATCTCTAGACATTTCCGGAATGTATGTATAATTTAATTGTTTATTTTAATTACAACCCTATATTAGATCATTGGTATTTGAAATATTTTTAAATTGAATTTAGAAATATACGTATTTCATTAGTTTGACTTAATTAATAATCTTAAATAAACCTCATAATTTATATAATATTATACGAGCATATACTCTCATTATATTAAATATCTATATTCTAATTTTTTTGAAATCAACCAAGTCCTATAACCAATTGTAAATATCAACAAAACGTATAAAAACATAAAATAATCATTAAAAGCTTGTCGTAATAGTATTTCCATTTTTGAAATTTCTAAAAACACAAACACATCACTATAATATTATTATGATTATTAGATATTCTCGCACAACCGCCTGGTGTACAATTAATAGGTATATTATAAACGTCGCGCTTAATATATTACGATAATAATGTTTTTATTAATAATATAATATACGCGTGCAGTGGTGTACTTACCCGGCGGTATCTTTTCCAGTGAAATCATCGCGCGCTGCACGTGTTTGCGGGCCACTCGGTCGGAGAGCGAAGACGTGCGGTGCGTCCAGGCGGTGCGCGTATGTCTCGCGTAGTATCTGTTCGCGTGTGCGTAGCGTTTTGCGCGCTCGACCGCGGGTGGGCGCGCGCGTTTTCGCGCCGCTCGTCGCCGCCGCGACAGAACGAAAGAGAGGCATGACGCAAACGACGAGAGGGAATGAAACAACAGACAAAAAAAAAAATAGTGAGTAAACGCTACACGCGACGGCGCGACGACGCACCTCACCGTTGCTCGCTTGAAGTGCGTGGAGGGGTATTTCTAGGTTCTCCCCCTCCACGAATTACCTCCTCAACGCCCAAAAACAACATCTATTAATCTATACGCCTCGCGGGCTCGCTAAATAGTTTGAAAATTTTTTAGAATTTTTATCGTTTGTTCGCGATCTTGCGCCGTATTTATTTTGTCTCGGAGTGTAGGCGCGCAGCCAGGATTTTTTTTCTAAGGACGCGTTTTAATTTTATACTTATTTCATGTTACCTGGAAGGGGGGAGAACGCTCACACATTTCCCGCTTTCTGCGATCTTAATAATAATAATAATAATATCAAATATAAATAATAGAACCGTATGACGTGTATATCATAGTTTACATATATGATTACATGAATCATAATATAATATATTAAATCTTTTGTATAATAACGAGTGACCGGAGGTTGTTACTTAACGTCCAAAACATTCTTTGGTGTCAATCGTTTTGCATCATACCAGAAACCAGCAGGGTTCTGCCCCCCATAACTTTTGAAACCCATAGAGTTTTACGTCCGCGCGCAGAATATTTACGGTACCTCCATAATATTGTAATATTATATTACTGTACAGCGATATACTACGTTTATATTATATCCATTTTGTCGAGACTGAAGAGTGACAATTTTATTTTACTGATGATATAATAAAGAATATATTTTATTAACATTATCCGTCCGACGGTGATGACACAATAATGAATACATTATTAAATATTGCAGTCGAACTATATTATACGATGTGGTATATAGGGAAAGCGAAAGGGAAGGTTGAATGACGACTAAAAAAATAATAATGAGAAATGTATTGAAAAATAAAACGCCAGGACAATATAGATATATATTTACACCTAAATTGAAAAAACAATCGTACCTAATATAATTACTATCTTTATTAGGTAATTGTACTATTAATATTATCATACAACATATAATAATAATAATATGCGCGCTGCAGTCGAGTTCCACAGGTCTCTGGTCGCGCGTTGACACGTGTATATAATGATATAGGTACGTATATATAAGTGGTACGGTTATGACTGCGAATATCGTTTATAATATTATTAAATATAAGCGCGACGACGGCAGCGGCTATACAATTTGACTATTTTCATAGGTATATATATACGCGGTAACGTCGAAGTAACATTATATACTATAAATATTAATGGATATACGTACAGATATAGGTGCATGCACTTGTGTTTCTATATTATATACATATCATACACCGCATAATAACACATATATGTATATAATTATATGATAATGGAAGTCGTATAATATGTGTGTTTCGTGTCAGTTATTTCCTGTTTGTAATGACGTGTGTACTGCACCGCAGCCGCTGTATTATATGTTTATACCGAGCTCTCGGTAAGTATAATACATATACCGCGATTATACATCACACCGCGCGGTGTCACCACTTGGCATTCGAGTATAATGATGTATATATTATAAATATGTGCGCGATGACGACCTCACTAGGGTAGAAGGGTCGACTCGATGCAGGTATAGATGCAGGATAATTAATTTCTAGCCACTACGCAGTGGCATGAGTTTACGTTATTTCGTGAGATATTGAGATACAAATATATAATTTGCTGATGCCACGACTGGTCGTTAATTTGTCATAAATTAGCGATAAGTACCCATGTATTTTAAGCAATTTAATATTATATTATAAGCTATAGATATAAGTGTTTAAAGAATGCACTGTAAATGCACGTCAATGCATCTCTGCACATACACCTAATGACGCCATTGATGCGCTCGCCTGTTTTTTAAATATAAATAATACACCTGTTGCACGTTGTAAATGTAGTTATGTAGTCATCGATAGTTTTCACCTGTTGACGATATAATATGTTCTCTACCACTCTGGATGAAAAACAAAAAAGTAGTTACCTATGGCCTGCGTAGAGTACATATCATATAGGAAACTAGGGAAGTGGAAGAAAAGGTGTGCGAAAAAAATCAGTTTTGTGGATGCAAAATTAATTTATCGCCTTAATAACGACTAATCAGTAATCTTGCAGTCTACCTCGAGAATATCGAAAAATACATTTTAAGAGTTGTCCAGACATGTACGTTTTATATTGTATGTTCCTATAGTATCTACTTAAGTTTAGACATCATATCGGAAAAAACTGTAATAATTTTCTCATTTTTCGAGTCATAATCAGATGCAGATCGAACGGCTTATATATTGGTCAATCGAGTTAGTCGATGTACACATGACGACTAGTTGACATATATAGGTATATTGGTATATACTATATTATTATGTAGGTACCTGTATTTTATTATTAAGTTCACGTTATTATTTTTCTTATTATACAATTAACCTTCAAATAGTTCAAATGAACGAATTACGTGTTTCTTTTGGCATTTTTAAATTAAATGTATACGTGCAAAAATTAAATAGTCATTATTTTATGTGTATAATACTGTATACACACTACTATATAATCTTATAAAGAATACTTTTCAAAAAATATATAGATAGAATCAGAATTATTTTTTTTTCCTATATTATATCATTTTTATTATGTCGACTTTTTTCCTTTTTTAAATTTTAAATTCTAAACTAAGTAATAAATAATTAATTATTTATAATGATTTAAGATAATATATTTATTATTTCTATATATATATATATATATTTTCATTTTATTTATTTTCTGTCTTCGCGTTTAGGAACAAAAAAATTATTTAATTATGTGAGTGTGAGTGGTATCTGGTAGAGAATTAGATCTATTTGGTACTTAATAAAGTCAAAAGTAAATATCCCAATACTTAAAATATATCCGGAAAAACTAAAAATAAATTATAGAAAAAGTATGCAACATCGGTTTGTGACAAAATCAATTTTTTTTTTTTTGTAAATCAAAAATTATGAACTATAGAACTTAAAATATTTTTAGTATTTTTTTTATACATTTTTATATAATTGTAAAAGTATTTAGATTCTTATTTTTGAGTAATATAATCATTTGAAACTTTCGCCCTTTTTCGAGTTATAATATTAATATTAATTTTTCTTTGAATTCAAGAAACGAATAAATGTAATATAATGTTTCTCATAGAAAGTTTTTATACTTAATGAAAAAAAAAATAGTCTGAAGTCACATTATTTTTTTTATGTGTTTACAAATCAAATTATGATGTATAATTAAATATAATATACTCGTAATAAATAATATGAAAAAAAAATTATTTTAATGAAATTCAAAAAATATTAATTGTAGAGACTTGAAACTTTTCATTGTTACGAATATTATTATTTTTAAATATTTCTAAATATTTAGACCAATAACTTTAATTTATTTATACTACAAACTTGATGAACCTATTAATAATTGATATATTGTATGTTATTAATAACAATAATATACAATATATATATAATATGGTAATAAGGCAATTTATAATAAAATATTAGGTTTAGTTTAACCTACAATAATTTTAAGAGAAAATACATTTTTTATAGTTATATGAATATAATATTATAAAATATACTTTGAAATAGAACCCATTACACCGTTTACGATTAGAATTATTTTTCTTTTAAAACTATTTATTTAAATTCAAATTTAACACGTAGTGGAGCACAACTACAAATATTTTAGGGCACCCTGATGAAACAGTTAATCTGTGGTTTTAAAATAAATATATATTTAGTTTATAGAAAAAAATATGCTTCTTGACCTTAAATGGCTTAAATTATAAGTACGTCTTTAGAGGATGATATACTCCCCCCCCCCCCTACGCACACGTCATTTAGAAGCTGTTCTTCCTTTAAATATTTAAGTATTTAGTTTAGTGGTCTTTTATACTCAATGATGAGGTACCAAAATATTCTATACGTTGGTAGCAGAAATAAGTTTCCCGAATTTAAATTTTATTTTTTATTATATAATTTATTAGTAAGTTTAGGTATTCACGTTTGGTCTATCCCGTGATGACTATATAGTTACCGATATTAACGATATTTATGAAATGTCGATTACGGCCTTATTTCTTCACACTGGAATCGAATTGCTCAAAGTTTATTTATTATTTTATCTACTTAAGACGTGACTGCATATTTTGTATGCTTATACCTCTTTATGGTTAAACTTCAAATACTAAACTACTACCCTGTACCTTATTGATATTCGTATTTTATTACATAGCGTATTCTTTAGGTATTTAATTTGAATTTGACTACATACCTATTATATTTTAGGCCACAGGTACGTAGTATACGCAAAAAATTCAAAAATACATTTAACATAAAGAGTAAAGTTTTGATTTTAGAAATAAAGTTTAATAACTTACACAATTTTTAGTAGAATTGATTACTAAGTAATTTCATTTAAATATTTAGAATAGCCTATAACCGGTTAAGAACCTGTAGGAAATAATGTTTCAGAAAACACTAATACGAGTATAAAGTGTATTACCTATGCAAATTAAAATCAACCAATGTAGATATATACAACCTGTAGTTCTTATATAATAGGTTAGTTACATATTGTTTTACTGTTTGGATAGGTATACTGTGTTACTGAAGTATAAGCATGAGGCCCACTTTTTGAAAACACGAAATTTTGTGGGTACATGTTTTGTATTTATTTGTTTTTAGCACATATTAAGTAATTTACTCAAATATTACATAATATTATATTCGTATTTTAAATACTATCATGTTAAACGTTTTCACATGTATTGTATATTTGCACGGTACATTCTATATATTTTGAAATTAAACGTAATACACATCACACGTTTTTTATTTAATTGAATTTTTAAACCAATAACATATTAATTGTGCCTATAATTATGAATTCAATATAAAGAACTTCAAAGGTATAAATAAGTAATGTTTTCATCAATTTAAAATATTTACGTATAATAGAACAATTTAATACTAATATAGGTAGACTATAAGATAATTTTAAGTGATAAAAACGTTGATTTCCCAAATTAATTGTTTATGTCATGTTTATCGTCTATTTTAGAACAGTGTAAATTAAATTCGTTTATATTATTATGGTAGATAAATAGTACCTACTTATATTTCAGAAGTATCTTCATCAGTTTACACTCAAATACCCAGCTGCATGAATTCTACGCTTAAAAGATGCTCGTTACAAGAATATATACTTATATCTGACAACACTTTTACGAGCAACCAGAAATTGGGAATGTTACATAACTTTGATCACTTTGACTTTCCGGATACGACCATTTATATATACATATTATATTAAACCACAAACGTGACCTTGAATCAATTTCATAATTATTGCTATTATGATACAGTATTATATACAACATCTGCACATGAATCGCACGATACATCGTAATTTTATTATTTTTATGTTGTGCAATATAATAATGGTAAGTCAGTAAGTCACGATGTGTTAGCATCACAGGTAGTGGGAGAAATGTGATGAAGAGAATGACGTACTTTTATGGTTATAAAATAAATACATATATACTTACCCGTATAATGTATATACGTACGAAAAATCATCTAAAATAGTATAAAAGTGAGTAGTGACTAATAGTTAGATGTACTTATACCTGCCTTTACATAGCGAACGCTTGTGAACACCTTGGAAGTAAACTGGTATTTATCAAATCAACAGTTAACAATAGGTATAATATATATATATGTATAATATTATATATCAATATCATGTACCTATATAAAGTATATACAAGGGCGCCCGCAGAAATATAAACCAGATGGGGGAGGGGGGCAAAGTCAAAAATATAAATATACTTAAGCCATATAAGTAGATAATAAAACAATTAATATTTAATATTCACTTAAATAACGGGGAGGGGGGCATGCCTCCCCGGCAACCCCTTGCGGGCGCCCTTAAAAATTGTATGTGTATAAAATATATAATATAAGTATATAACTATATGTATAATATGTATATATATATTACTCAAACGCTATTACGAAAGTTTACTTGACATAAATATGGTTATATACTGGCCTAATGTCAATATTAATTATTAATTAGTAATTATTTAACTATTATATACTTTTATTATAGTTTATAGACACTTGGTATATTACTACGCATAATACTGGACTATCTGAGTAATGTATAATTATTATTTTTCTCGACAACAATAGTCGTATTGTCAAATTTTAATTATTAATGTTGTGATTTATAAAACAAATTTGAGTTCAAAATATCATACACTGAGTTGCAGTTAGTTTTAATATTATAGTGAATATATCTACCTATTATTAAACTTAAAGATATGAAAATGTTCTGTGTTTAAAGATACATATTGGCTTTTACAATATTTAAATTTTTAGGCCAGTTATAAGCATTTTAAAAAGTAATAATTTACATAACCATCAGTTATCATTTTATCAATATTGAGCCAACCCGGATTTGAATGAAAAATGTATTATTTTTAGAAAAGTCTCGGGTAATGCTTTTCAAGTACACAATCCGTCTTATACAATAGATAATTGAAAACTTAAACATTTATTTAACATTTTTTTGTAATTTTAAAATAATTTTATTAATTTTAAATGCATATTTATACACCATATACATTTTTAAATAAAACTTAATTGGTAATTTATTATTGGTTTAAGAAATTCTGTTCAAACAATTTATTATATGTCGATCGTTATATTGTTTATGATGATATCATGAGCATTACACGAAATTCAACAGGTAAAATCGTTTAAAATTAACATAAACTTAATTTAACTTAATTACTTAAAAATAAATAATTCAGCATTAAAAGTGATGTTTTTTTAGTCGATCAACGCTCAAAACCATTGCTGACTCATCCATTACATTTTTAAAAATTAAAAAATAAAAGTTGGGTCATTGTACATTGTTTCAGTAGCAATGCATTTTTTGCAATTTTTTTTATAGCAATTTTTCAGTTCTCAGGACATTTAAATCTGTGCTTTAAATTTATAATTATAAATTTGTCTACAAGGTATATAGACATTTGGGATTATATTATTTATATTAGGTATATATTTGTTTTTATATATGTACCTATTATTTTTAACACTTCCTATGTATTGTACATTTTTTGTACCTATTTATTATTCTGCGTTCATGGGCTCGATCAACCCCATATAAAATGTCAATAATTTTACTTACCTATCTAGAAATAAGGTGAGTTCTTATTGCCAAGATGATAAATCGTTTTTTCGTGTACTTCAGTACTTGTATTACTCTAACTACCTTTTTCGTTAGATAATATTTATTAATCATGTTTGCTTATTATTGCTATATGTATTAACTATACAAATACTGAAATACCGAGATGAAAACATTATTATTTTTCATTATTATTTATTACTTATTGAATTTTTTTTTTTTTTAATCAGCTCAAAGTTGTGTCCACTTGAACCTGACATTTTAAAACAAATATCAATATAAATTCCGCCAGAACTTATCATAACCTTATCATATTTTGTCGGTGTTATACTTAATACTGATACGAGTCATGATAATGTGCCATAGACAAAAATTTAAATAATTAATTTAATTAATACCTAAACAACCATAAACATCAATCATCAACAGGCAACAACAACGTACAGGTACCAGAACTCTTACTACAAGTACAGTACACAACTGATATTTCCACTGTTTCAAGCATTTGAGCTTTGTAGATTTTTTGTAATCTTTTTATCAACCTATAATATTGTTATATATAGGTGCCTTTTAATTATCATATCGAATTTAAAGTACAGCACCTAGATATTCTTTTATATTATAAATAATTTTATGTTAATATTTGTTTAGAATTGACCAAGACTAATCTGAATTAGCTACTTCTCTTGTTACATTTGGATGAAGCAATTTGTGATTTTATGATGAAGTATTATGAAAGGAGTAACCGATTCAAGTACACCGTTGTTCAACTAGTAAATTGTATTGAATATCATTAGCATATTTTTGGACACGAGTACAAATATTGATCTATGATTTGAGTAGGGTATCAAGTGCAGCATACACTCAAGTTTAACACATACTTAAATTACTGAAATTCAATGCCAAAGTGAGTGAACTAAATTAAAAATTTATATTATTGGAAGAAAAAGTTATAACAAAATATATTACTTCTGTACATTATTTTTATGAAGTTAATGATTCTCATTTGCCGCCCAATCTTTCAATGATACTAGTAAATAATTATATTTTTATGTCATAGAAAAAGTGAAAATATTACCAGAATTGATGTTTTTTTTAAATGATTAAAAATCAAAATCAATATGAAAAACTTGAAAGATTTGCCATACCTATTGGCTATTACACATGAAAATAAATACTAATAAAACTAGGGAATAGATTTATCATTGAAGTATTCATAACTTTTTTACATGGTACTATTATTGTACATCAAATTAGATATAAACATATTCAATGACTTAAGTTAATATATAATACAATTTTGGACTTACATAAAAGAATTTATATTGTAACTAATGCCATTATTGGACTGCTATGTATATTATAAGAAATGATACTTGATAATTGTTCATTTATAAATTCTGTAGATAAATTATACAAAAAATCCAAGATTCTTTAATAAAAAATGATTTTACTACTTTGCTAATTGTTATAAAATTGGCAAATTTAATTGGAAGTATGATGTTAGTACTTCAATTGTTCTCGAAGTAATGTATTGTGTATTTTTTATGATTGTTTCAAGTAACCAATCAATAGGTTTTTTTGAATTTTTACAGTGTACTTCAAATTGCAAGTAATCATATTAGTATTTTCATCTATGATTCCATATGACGTGTTCTAGGTGCGCTATAATCTACCACAAAAAATGTCGTTGAATCTAAATTATAGTTTTGAACCATCTGTATAAAAATTATGGTCATATTTTAGTAAGTACATAAGTGAAGATTTCTTTATTATAAAAAAGACAAAGATTATTATATAATATTATGGGAAATGGATATTATAATAAATTAAAAATGAATAAACATTTTTTTTTAAATTATTTAAATATAATCATTGATGTTTACTTCTAATAATTATTGTTTTAATTTTTTGCTTTTGATTATTTAGCATACCATATAGTTGCCATACCATAACCATATATAGTCGCTAATCGATTATTATTTTAACGGAGTATATTTATCTTTATTGTAGAAACGTCTAACACTATGTAATATTATCTTTTGTATAAAACTCGTTTATCTTATATTTATGTCATCAAAATTATTGTTAATCTAATAGTAATTTGTTCTATATAATAGTGTATTCATAAGTATATTAATGAACTATATGGGCAACTATATTTTTCCCCGTCAGTTAACAGTCATGTACTCGTGTGTGAACTTTTGCGTGTTATAAAATCTACCTAAATGTTAAAAAAAATATACAATTTACAGTTATGAAAGTTACAATAATCTATATATTCACTGAATTAAAAATAAATAAATATAATTTTTCAAATAAATTTTATACTATATTTTTATTTTTAGATTGAAAAATTACAATCCTTCAAAATTAGCCAACTACATTTACAGCTACTTATTAATTTTTTTTTGCATATTTAATACATTTTTTTTGCATATTTTATACACTTTTTTTCATATTTAACATTTTTTCATGTATATTTTATAATTTTTTTGTGCATATTTTGCCATTTTCAGCTCCTACAACTTCCGAGCCCTACTTATTAGGTATAAGTTATTTCCATAAAGTTGTGAATCGCTTTGTAGATCTGGAGCAAAAACTGAATGTGTAGAAAACATGTAAAGATCACTAATTGAAAATTATGAAAATATGTGGTTTATAAACATATGATGGAAGACATCTTACAAAATATTGGTGGTAGAGTTAAAATAAAAATACTGATTTATTTCAATCGTTCATAAAATTAATTAAAATATGTTATAGCGACTTAATTTAAATTACAGTAGAACCTCGATTATCCAAACCTTCGTTATACGGACCCTCTATTATCCGAACTGCAATTATCGTATCCAAACGTTCTGTTTTCTGAACTGTTATTGTGAGACTTGGCTGCAGAAAAGCACGTTGCAGCTCATCGTCAAATAAAAATAGTTTATTTTGTCAAAAAAATATAATAAAAATTATATGTTCCTATGTTTGAATGTATTTCTTATAATGTAATGTATGTAATTCTAATAAAATATTAATAATAATAATAATAATAAATATGTATGTACATAATATAAAATATTTAACTGTTTTAAAAAAAAATTTTTCTTAAATTTCCAATATCCCAACTTTTGTCCATTCAAACTAGGCGTGGCCCCAATTAGTTTGGTTAATCTACTGTATATAGTTTTTGAAAAAATATTCTTTCATAATACTATGTACTAAATAATTTAGTATTTGTTATACTTATTATTTCTTATCGGTGAATTGTATAATTTAAATAAATGTAAAGTTGTATTAAATTATTACATAATATTATTTCAATTGATATTTAAAATATAATTGCTTTTTATTAAATAACATTATTACTAGCTATTATAGAATCTTAAAATCATTAAATAGGTATAACAAAAAACTATAAAAATTGTGTAGATTGAAGTTAAAATTCCTATTTTATTTATTTTATTTTATTTTTTTTTATATATATATATATGTTTTTCAGATAGCATTATATTTCTTTGAATCAATTGAATCTAAATTAATCAAATTAGACTTTTTGATGAAGATTTATAAAAATTGTGATGTAATATTAATTTTTCATATTAAACTATTTTGAATTTATTCAATTTTGCATGCAGAATCATAGCATGACTTTTTTCAAAATATAATTCTAATTAATTTTAAATAATTAATTGATTCACCATTTAAAGATTTAATCTATTTGTAATAAATAAAAACTCAATTTTTTTAACTACTAAATTATACATCTTAATTCACAATCAATCATCTTGAATGTTCAGCTTATTTTTAAAATTAATTGTTTGATGATTAATTCTTTAATAACTTAATATTTAGAATAAATTCAACAAATGTGATATGATATTTATATAATAATAATTATTATAGTGTTAAAAAAAAAATCTATGATTTTTGTAAATATGTTCTGTTTGTCAATATCAATATTATATTAATTTATATTGTTATTGTACATGTTGTTTTGTCTATGATTGATATTTAAAAATTTATTTATTTTTTAATAAGATAGTGGATCCCAAAATTAGTTTGTGTGAGCATTGTCAAGTTTACAATTTGTAATAAAATATTTTAAATATTAATTTATTTTTAAATATAAATACTTATTTCAAATTATTATTGAATTATGATTCATTTTTTTTATATAAATTAATTAAATTATATAATATTTAGCTATTAAAACCAAAATTATTTAGTTTTTATAAAAGCTTTATATTTTTGTTTTTATTTTGGGATGTATTTAGTATTGATATTTTGTTATAACTCAAGAAGAACTGCTCAAGATACTTGAAATTTTCACCACACATTTATATGATCATTTTCTATGATTGATAAAATTTTAAAAATATTTTGACTTTTCGAGTTATTTATATACTTAAAATTTTTAGTTTTTTTTAATAGGTGGATTAAATAATTTTTGCTGGGTAAAAATACTCAAAAATGTAACATCTATAAAAATATTTAAAATACATGGGTATAATTTATTTTTATAAGCATTTGACAATTTTTCTTCTTGTTCTTGCCGTGTCGGTCAATAAAATACACAATTAACAAAACGTATTACATACCTAGCATTGATGGAAATAAATAATTGTGCTAGTACATATAATTAAAAAAAAGCCAATACCGATTTATTATTAATTTTAAAAATTTGCTTAGAAACTTATGTCCTTACCTATTTTCAACTAAAAATATTAATGGAATAGATTATTTGATTATATTCAAACTTATATATAAAAATATGAATTTTTTTACTACTTTTAAGCAACCTTAGCTATACTTACTATATCTGTAGTACTGTTAATAATCTAAGACAAAATAAATATTAGAAGAAACACAATAATTGATAAAAAGAATTCGGATTATATTTTGTAAATAAAAATGGAGATTACATTTATTATTTATAATATAATATTTATCTAATCTTAGGATAAAAATATATTTTTTGTGGTTACACACTTTGTTTGACAACAACTAGTAAATTAATAATATTCACAAACTGAAGATGAGAAAATGTAATACAATACTATTAATTTATAAATGTATTTAATTAAATGTTATCAAAGTACATTCTTATTCTAAGCATAGTTAACAAAAAATGTTTTATAATACGTGATAAAAAAAAGTTATTGCTATTTCAATAAGTACTTAAATATAAAAGTATGACCACATTAGGTGTGTACTTATTTAATCATTGGCAATTCATTTATTTTAGATTTGATAGACAAATAGTTTTGACTTAATAAATAAATATATAAAACTTGAGTGTCACAGTCCATTTTTCATAAATAATAAGGGCTTCAAATAAAATAATACTGCTGTACTTGTCGTTATGCCGTTGGATGTGGAACAAAATTATTTCATCACATAACATAGGCTCCATGATTCTTCTATTTTAAATATATTATTAAACACAATATTTTGTAGATTATGTTGATATGGTTCATTTTTAAAAACAAAACTGAATAGTAGGAAGATGATATTTTTCTTTTTTATTTGACTCATAGCTATAAATAAATAAATTAATCAAATTTCATTAGGAATCTAAAAATGCCTAATATTTATTTAACCACTACCATATTAGCAACGGTGAATATAATCAGTTTAAAGTTAGTTAATTTTTTGATTTGTTAAAGTTTTTATCCTTTGTCATTATTTAGCTTTTCCCAGTTAACTTGAAAATAATAGGTAAGTTAAAATAATTTGTATATATTACATAACTGTGGCTACGATTAGTTAATTATTTTTAAATAAGTTGGCTAATCCTATTAGCTATTAGTCATTGATAAAATTATTAGACAACAAAACTTTAACTACAATAACGCGCAATAAAATAAAATGGATCATTAAAAATACAATAAGAAAAATAAAGTAAGTCAAATATATATATTACCAAATATTCCAATAAAATCTGTGTAATAGTCAGTTGTTATGATGAGCTGTACGGTCGCCGGCCACCCCGAATGGTGCCGCATCGACCGACTGAGGTTTATTCCTCCCGCGCCCCGCCATTGTATATTCGTGTCCGATATCGTAGCAAATCAACGACCCGTTACTCCGCACGCGAGTGTTCTGTTAGATTGTGTAGTCATTGCTTCATTAGTCCAATATTTGTAATTGTCTTCATCGCCTTATCGATTTTGGCAACCGTTTAATGCGTATCCAATAATCGGATTATATGTGATCGATTGTGTTCATCGAACCACAGGTGTATTGGATTTGCAGTCGTCTCGATTCACATTTTTCATCCATAGCAGGCAGAATCGATTGGCTAGTGAATTTTCAATAACTCCGGAAGTCTTCAACGGGGAAGTTGGATTGAATTGTGTAAAATATGTGTCATCTATAAATTGACAAATATTTTAAACTAAAAAAATATATTCATAAATATTGAACTAGTCAATATTTTAATAGTTGTATCGCTGATAATACTGACCTGATTTTCAATTTCCCGGACTACCTCAGTCAGTATCGTTATCGACGCCATGGCCGAAGCGAAGACGAGAGATCGAGATTGTCAACGACTACCGCAATATGGGCGACGACATGTATTCCCGATAAAATTACTTCACGCAACCGATGAGAGTTGTTTGCCCTATGCTCAATTCGCTGGATTCGGCTCAATTCTGTTTGCTACCTCGAAACATGCGAGAACTGAATAGTTGCACTTCTAATACACTGTTGATGCGATGACCATAATCGGTCAAGTACAATCCAATCGCCGAATGCGCGTTAAACGGTGAAAATCGATAGTGCAATAAAAAAATTACAGATATCGGCG
Organism: Rhopalosiphum nymphaeae; assembly: GCA_036289425.1. Lineage (NCBI taxonomy): Eukaryota > Metazoa > Arthropoda > Insecta > Hemiptera > Aphididae > Rhopalosiphum > Rhopalosiphum nymphaeae. Next base: position 12,844,676 of record JAZAQC010000007.1, on the reverse strand, counting down.
GAGGACCTACCTAATAAAATAATGACTACTTAATCTAACAAGAAAACGCTTACGTGCAGAGACGGATCGTCAGTCGGCTGCAATGTCGGACACTTACACACGATGGCACGACACGGGAAGAAATGGTGGATGCTGAATTGCTGTCGGATCTTTGCGATACCGACCGCAACCGTGGGGCGCGCACAAGACGCGTCGGGTGGCTTGGGTGACGTACGGTTTGTTCCACCGTCCACGTACCCATTGGATCGGCTGGTCCCCAAACCGACATTTAGTCAGTATAAGACTTGACGGGGTGATTTACTGACACATCGAAATAGCGTGGTGGTGCAGTTGTCGCGGCACCCCAAAGACGACCTAACCCGCCGAAAATCAATATTTCCCATCGTGTTGACGGACGTCAATTTTATCGTATGCAGTCCATAAGATATTACTTTCGTTTCAGATATACATATATATACATTTATCCCCGAAGTTAGAATTTCACGATTTTCCCGTAAAATCCATTTTTCACTTTTATGTATCACTCCAACCCCCACAAAAGGAAAATAATCACTTTTCCACAAATTTTTTTACCAAATTTTAGCAAGATATTAGCATTCATTTGCAAGACTGTCGACGATTTTTGGAATATACACAAACTTTATTTATGAATACGTTAAATAAAAATAAGTAGAATCTTTTTAAACCCATAGACGCCCTTTGATATTTCTCAAATTTTTGTAATCGAATAACTAAAGTGCATGAATATTTTTTATTTTATTTAAACGGAATTACATTTTTAAAGACCAGTTCTAAAACTTTATTTTTTACTCTTAAAACTACGTAGAATGATTAAAAATGAACTTTGGATTATTTTCACGACTATTAAAAAAAATGTGTTTTCTCTGGAAAACCGTGAAATGCTGACTTCATGGTAATAGTCGTGTAAAAGTATTCTAATAGCAAAAAAATTATAAAGGTAAAATAGTTATTATTTCACTTGTGGAGCTGAAGTAACGTTACGCCAACCCCTTATGGCTTTTTATAAATTACTCGTAAAAAAGGATCATACAATTTTCAAAATTAGTCGTGCAAATCCATGCTAATTAGTGGCCAAGTTTTTTTTTAATAAGTTCATTGAGGGGGGCAGTGTAATGTACGTATATAATTGATCATATAAATTAATATAATATTCATGTATGATGATAATTAAAATACAATATATTTTGCATATAATTTATCAAATAATCAAATACGTAGTCAATTAATAAAAATAACTAATTGATATAAAATAAAGATATTACTATGGCCCGGGAGTATATGCAATAAAAATAACCAAAATTGAAATATATCCTTAATTTGTTATTAAATTTATAATTATAAAAATTAGAAATAAACTTTTTATTTTAAATGCGTTGATTCGATGATTGGTAACAAAAAATATTATTTTATTATACATTAAAAAAAAAACATTATATTTTAATAGAAATCTATAAAATAATATAAATTATTAAATAAACATGTTTTTTTAAACATTGCAATTCACAATGAAACATTTTGCAGATTGGCGACGCACCGTCAAATACAATTATAAACAAATTTAATGTTGTATTTATCGTTAATCATTATAGAAGTAATGTATTTTGATTATTACGTACGTATGTAATATTTGATTCAAATATGCAGTTAACAACGAAAAAAATGTAAAACATATGAGCAAATTCAATAAATTAAATGTAAAATAAAATGTTGTACTTGGATTTGTATAGGTATAATTCAAATAGTAGCTGATCTAACATATTCTTGGTCTATTCAGTAAAAACACGCAAATGTTTGAACTTACGGGCCCTAGATATAAGTATTAACATAATATTTACAGAATGTGCGTAGATACTTGAATACTTTAGGTATTAGGAACAATCGCACCGAACAACCATAGCAGGGTCGTCTCAAATCTAAACGGGAATCAATATGACAACACTCTGCAGGTGTATCAGTCATCATTATACATAAATACTAACAGTAGTGAAGCATCATAGGAGACGACCGTCTACCCACGCAACACACTTATAAATTATAAATTTCAATGAAAATGTATGTAATATTTTATTTTGCGAAACCTATTTTAAGAACTACAGGTATATGCAACCAATCCTACATTATATTATTTTACAAATAATAAAAACAATAATATATATGAGATGGACATCGCCGTTGAATTTTGCTTGACAAGGTGTGCTTAAGGTTGTTAGGAAGTGGGCGAGATGAACAAAGGTGGAAAGACATTGCTGACCAGATTTGTACTACGGTATAGGTATACCGTATATCATGGATATTGTTTTGTTGGCCTTTTTGCCCCAACGACTCATGTCTTACCAAACAGTAATTACCTACTGTTATACTCGTATATATCTCGTACACAAATAATATTCATTTTTGAAATCAAATCACGCATTTCATTAATGAATCCTTAAGACTCGAAGAACTTAAAGGAAATTTATGAAAAAGCGTATAATTATTTACATAATTAATTGGTGCATCTAGTGGTGATAGCTAGACGGTGCTGAATGCCGTCGCTACTTAAGTTTTAAATAGAGTGGCGGGGATGGGAGGCAAACATTTTGACCACCTCAAATAGGTAAATTGATAAAACCACTCGTTACAATTACAACAAAGTGTACTATAGTTTTTATAAAATTACAGTACATTTGCCATCTTGCATGTTTTACAATTTAGATCGATTCATTATTTATTAATTAACAACATAATTTACAAATATATAGTACCTAGCAGATGTTTTGTATTTTCTTTTAAAACAACAACTTACGATTAAATAACAAAATATTTTTAAGCTACTAGTGGATATTCTTTTTGTTTTTATTTTTGAAAATTTATCCACTGCTCAAAAATAAAACTATAGCATAGATTAAATGCATTGAACTTTGTCCTACGAAAAGTGGTGGCAGGGTATCGTCTAGTAGAAGAACCAATTTTCGTTGGACTGCGGCGTATTCTTTCGCTGGGCTGAGTATATACGAGTATATATAAAAATTATTATTAATTATATTTCATTAATAAATAATAAGTAATAGCACTAATCACCAATTTTTCATTCATTATATAGTATAACGATTTGAAGAAATATTATAAAAATAGATATGTTTTTTCACAAATATGGACAATAACCAGCACTAGATTATCGGGCTGATTTTAAAATTAGACAGGGTAGCGCATACCCCCCTTACCTAATACCGAAGGACGCCATTAATCACGGCCCTTAATGTGGTAATCTACTAATTAATAATAAGATTTTAATTGTACAAAAATAATTGTAAATTTTCGATATTTTTTGAGGAACCGAAGTCCCCTATAATATTGATTAAAAATTTAAAACATAACGATGGGCATTACCCCTCGCCCTTCCCAATGAGAGTATTAACAAAGTACCACGAGTCCAAACATCGTAAAAAATATGATATTTATTTAAATTTGGCACCGACAACAAACTGTTTCTATTAATTTAGTTACCTTCTATTAAACATATACAACACATAAGCAGTAGTCTATTATTCCAGCGTGTAAATAACATTACAAAATAGATTTATACGCAGGATTTAAAGACTAAACTACTACACTTACTAAAGAAAATTATATTTATAATTTGTTAGTACGTAATAGGGTACCGAAGTATTTTTGGTACTACACTAATTAGTACAGGCCCGAATATTTTTCTGTAAAAGTGTAAATACTAACTTATATACTAATACCTATATTCTTTATTTCTTTCAAATTTTAAAATACTCAGAACTCTGTTTATGATTCACAACTAAACATGTTTTTTGTAGTTCAGTTTTTTCATAAATATCTTATTTTAAATTAAGTTTGTCGCATTAATCAAATGATATCTCAATAATTTTAATTTAAATGGTTTTTTTTTTTTTTTTTAGTTATTTGTGACCAGAAAAAAATATTGTATTGTGTGCATTATAAACATTTTCATATATTTTTTTGGGACAACTTTTGAATGTGTCATCTACGTCAGTGTTTCTCAAACTGAGGGTCGTGGCTATATGATTAGTGGGCCATGACATATATAATATAATATACACCTAACCTAATCCTGGTAGATCATAAAATAATTATAGGTTTTGATTAAGGAATCTTGACAGTTTCACTTTAAATTTAGGGGAATCCCATGACAAAAAAGTTTGAAAAGCATTTATCTACATAAAATACGTTGTTGTTTAAAAATAATTTAAAAAAATCATAGACTCACTTAGGATGTACTACCTGTGATTATCACCTGTACTTGAGACCCAACAAGGAATGCACCGTAATTAACGTAAATTTAATGGTTGTAGTCGTTCTAGAAAACTTTGTACGGACATATATAAAAGATGAAAGCCGCGAACAGTTTGCACTATTTCAGGTAGAAAAAATTCTACCTATATATTTTATATATATAATTTAACATTACACATAAAAATAAATAGATATACTTAGGTAATCTTATAGTTTTATTGTGGAGTTAAAAGTAAAATAAATAATGAATCATTAATACCATAATGTATAATAATATATAAATACTATAAATACTTGTAATAATTAAAATATAAACAATAATAGTTAAAATACTTAATATTATTGGTTGTTAAAAATGATGAATTTGTATGAAAAATTTTGAATTATACATGAAATTGAAAAATTAATTAATTTAATTTAATATATAATTTTATTAATTTAATTTATATTTACAGACTTTGTGCATTTTTGTAACGTTCTTTGTCGATTGTGGATTTGAATAATCGAATTTTGGGACGTAAGTAGCTTATATGACCTATTTTTGACCCTTTTGATCCAAATACGACTTAACTTATCAAATAAATTCTGGGACGCGAGCAAGATATATTGATGGAAACGGTAGCGAAAATTAAGCTTGTTGGTGTATCATAGAATACGGTACCTACCATACGATGATTGATAATGCTAATGCAGTAATGGAATAATGTCGAAGCAACGATGATCTTCAATAGCAAGATTAGTATTAATAGATATTGTTTTACAGTTCAATTTCAAGGTTAATGAAACTTGATTTAATGTTTGTATTAGACAATGACAGTTTTTTATAATTTTTTGATGTGAAACATCTATTATCGGCGCGCTTTGGGAGTAAATCGGTGCGCCACAACTTACTTGATGCTGACAAGATCTCTCTCCACCACCGTTCCTGTGGCCCACTGCTGTTGTTATTGACTTGTTGAGCGGCGGCAGCGCTTATTAATAAATGTAGTCCAAAACAACGGCACACGGCGACAAGTGTTTTCGTTAGTAATATTTTCATACGTGTATTGCTTATTGTAAATTGTATGGTCATCACTCGTACACACGGTATAATTACTAACATTTTTCTAATATTGTTGTAATTGTGCTTAAAGATTTTATAGGTAATTTTATTGAGTTTATTCCATAATTATTTAAATATATTGTACTTCTCAATAATAAGGTTATTAAAAGTAAGATTAATTTTGTGACATTTATGTGAGCACGAGGAATTAACTGATTTAAGGACAATTATTTCTTATTTTCTCTCCACGTAGGTAGATATCATACTCTGTTTCAAATTAGTGAGCTAGGTAATACATAGGTACCTATAATATTAAAACTCGATGTCACTACTTACGATAAAAATATACGATCATACAGTTTTGTATTACTTGGTATTGAATATAAAAATAATAAGATAATATTATTTTAAGTTAAATAAAGTATGAATAAATAAGACGTACATAATGTATATCTACTATATTATAATGCATAATGCATCTAATATATATTTATTTACATAATATATTATAACTAACTACACTATGTTAAGTAACTTATTTTAAAATAATGACCGATATAAAAATAAATTTTCTTTAAATTAAAATTCAAAAAAATATTTAATATTATAATATATTACAATATTAATATAAATCAGTGGTCAGCAACTTTTTTGGACTTTCGGGCCACATTTATAAATTAAAAAGAGTTCGTGGGCCAGATAAAAATAAAAATGTTATATTCTTAAATTATGTACTATGAAATAAATTTTAAAACTAAAACTTTAAAATAATAAAATGTATAAAAACAAATTCGTTGTTCTAGAATATAAAGCGAGCCTTATATAGTATCTGCAGTGGCGTAAACAAGGGGAGGACGTGGGGTTCAGATCCCCCCCCCCCGTATTGGATTTTTATTATTTTTTGTTTTTGTTTACATTATTATATATTATTATATACGGATAAATTGAAATCAAACAGTTGTGAATCAGTATAATTATGTGTTTGAATATTAAAATAAACTTACTAATTCAATGATTAGTGATAATGTATATCGTTTTAACCTAATGTCGATGATAAATACTACACATACGACATCTGAATCTATCGAGATCTGTCGAGCGGTGTCAATATCAATGGATACGTGTCGGGCGGGAGAGCCAGCCGTGCCTCGGGTATCGCTAATTGAGCAGTGGCCTTTACTTCGTATCTTTGTAGTATGCCGGCGAGCAGTACGAGTCCGAATCCGGAAACCAGTTGCTGTCCAATGCACGTCCTTTTGCCGGTGCTGAACGGCAAAAAGTATTCCGGTTTTCGGATGCACGACTTTGCCCCAGATTTGTGATGTATGAAACGATTGGGGTCGAACACGCTCGGGTTATCCCAGTACGCCGGACTGGTGTTGATTTCATAATTGTTAATGATTATGCACGTGCCTTTCGATATTTTGAATCCTATTCAAAAGCAACCAAAATATAAATACATATTTTATTAAATCAATATATAATTTATAAATTTGTAAATATTATTTAATCAACCCTGTGGGGGTATCGCGATTAGTTTTAAATATTTTTCCCTGTTGCCAACGTGGCATGTTAAAAATTGTTATGCCTGATACAATTATTAATTTAATCATCACAGCCATTTAGGTCGAAAAATATCTTATCAAAGAATTGCTATATTGGTGGTAAAAATTAAAAAAATGTATTATTTATTATCGATCGTAGTTTACTGTATATAATATAATCTCTAAATTTACTACTTTTTTCTAATACTGTCCGATTTGGATTTATCACCCATTAGAATTAGGTATCATCGGTACACGAAACCAGTATTCACACAATTTCAACAGACTTTTGTCTTTCGACTCCCCACGACATTCAATGGAAATTTCAAATGAACCAAGAGTTTAATCTTTTCGTTATCATTCGAATTTTTTTTAACTATTGTTTTCCTCACCACTGATGGTAGTGTCCTCGGTTGCCACGTGAGGCACAATGGGTGATGAAATAACACGCAGAGTCTCAAACATAGTGGCCTCGGTGTATGGCATGTCCGGTTTGTCAAAGAGACGTACCAAACGTTGGCCACCAGTGACTTGTTCGGCCTCGTCCCGAATTGCCTGGGCCACGTATGGCCTTGTGGCGACCATGGACAGGGTGAGCATGACCATGTTGCCGACGGCCGAATGACCACCTATGAAGTCTTCCAGCTCAAACAACACGTGGTCCATTTTTAGCCTGGGCTCCTTGCGCAAGTTTTTGAGCAGAGCATCCGTGAAGTCTGTGGGTTCTTCCTCGTCGTCGTTTTCGTCATCACTACCTTGGTAGCCGTTATCCATTGTAGCTGACATAGCTTTTGTGTAGCTACTCCTCTTTGATATGATCGCATCCATCATGAAACGTCGAATGTACACAGACCATGTAGACAGCTTTCGCATGTGGCCTGCGTAAAATGGCCTTAACCACGGTAAGAAGTCCATTGCGTAACCTTGGTTGATGTCCCAAAATATCTCATCAAACGTTCGGACCATGGTTTGGAACTCGTGGTCACCGTAATCAAACTGTGTTGAACACATAAACCGTGTGAACATGTTTGCACAGGCCATCAGTAAAGGCTGTTTCACCTGCACTTCACGCTCGGAACCGTGAACGGTGATAGCGGCCAATGATTCTAAAAACACTTCTAACTCATCAGACGCTATAGAGTCCAGCAAACCATAGTTGGACGAACATACTTTGGGTGAACAGTATGTTCGAGCAATCTTTCGTCTGGTCTCTTGAAGCCATGACCAATCGCACAATGCTAACGCTAAAGAAAAGACAAAAAATATATATTATATTGATTAATCGGATTTTCCAAAGTAGTGATGTGGATTTTACGTAAAAAAATGTTTGATAATTTATCAGATAATTTTGCCAGTAAATTTATCAAGTTTACGGTAAATTTTTTTATCTTCTATTAAAAATTGATTTATAGTGTACCTATTGAATTTTATTAAAATATTATATAAAGAAGACAATAAAATAGAATAAAGCAATAGGTAGACTTTAATTCCTTTATTAAAAATAACAATTAACAATTAATAATTGATAATTATTATTTTATTAAAATTTAGAATAACTTATTCATCAAAATAAAAAAATATTTACAATAATCCTTATCTCTTTAAGTATAAATATAAACATAATTATCAAACATTACGCTACTTTCTACTCTATTAAAATATATATTAATAACTTGTTAAATTCCTTTTTCTATTTAATTTAAAAATTTAATTATTATATAACTATTAAATATTATCAAATACTATACGATTAAATAAATATTAAGTATTCAATCTTTTGTAAACAAAGTAATAAGATAGTAAATCCTTATTTTGACGTTTAACTAATAATATAATTAACAATTCAATCAGTAAGCGTAAATATATAAATAATCATAATAAATAGTGGGGTTAGATACAGGTTCATCTGATCTAGATGTCTCCTCTCCCCTCCTGAAATTCCGAAAAACTGTGTTAATATACCGAGTGACCTGAAAACATTACAATGTTATTATAACTACAAAACCACGAAAGAACTAATTTTACAAATTTATTTTTATAACTTATAATATTATTTAAAAGATGCATTGTCGTCTGAATATATAAACATTTTTAGCTATCATTTATTTATTCATTGGTGTCAGCCATCAACTCATCTACAAAATATGTAATAATAAAATATGACAAATGACAAAATTTGTAATCTAAAACTAAATATGACATAATGTATTAGTGAATAATTTAAATGATATATAAATAACACTTATTGTCAAGTAACATAAGAAAAAATTAACAATATTAACAAAATATAATAAAATATAAAAATAATAATAAAATAAAAATGGATTATCAATATGTATTGTGTATGGTACATAATTAAAAACATATTAGATAGAGTATTTTTTTTATCTTTCTTCCTTTTCAATTATTTATTTTCGATTATTTTGGTATTTTCTTGTAACTAATTAAACTATTTATTTATTTTATTATTCCTTCATTTTTCCTTTTTTCTTATTTATACCTTATTCTTGCTTGTTATTTAATATCTAAAGCTCAAATTTCAATACATTTGCATTTTTTTTTTGGAATATCTTATACGATGATTTCAATACTACAAAAGTGTTTCAAGTTCTCCATATTCTAATCAACAAATTTTTTGAGACATTTTTGTATTTTGCGGATTTTATAATTTTTAGTGCATTTTTAACGTATTTAAGTATTTTTTTAAAAATTTTCAGTACATTTATACTTATTTTTTGTATTATGGCTGAAAAAATTGACTTTATTGAAATATAGTACTTAGAGTACTACTAGTACGACCTAATATAAATTATTTTTATTTTGAATTGAACATCGGGTAATATTAGGTAATATAGTTATAAATTATACTAGGCTGACATTATTATTCCTGAAGACTTAACGACTAACGATATGACATTTTTCAAGTTTGCTCCTATCACCTCAGTTGATGTAGAGAGGTCATTTTCAGTATATAAAAACTTGTTGGCAGACAACCATCGAAGTTTCAAAACATTAAAGAAGCTCTTATTGTACAGTGTAATCAAATGTAATTTAATTTTTAACTCATTTTTTTAAATTATATTATTTTTTTATAATAATTTAAATTCATTTCATAAAGAATGAATTTTTTGAAAGGGTATTTTTCGGTATTTTTAAGGCATTTTTATGCGAGCCTTATTAGTATCGTATTTCAACAACAATATCGATTTGAATTTAAAACAGTTATATATTATATACTCACAGTTGTTTCGGTCACCGGCAAACAGCACGTTGTACCGGAGAAAGTTGGGCCGGCCACCGAACTTGGAACCGTTGGTGATGAGCACTTCCTTGATGGACGGATAATCGTTGACGATCACGCACGGCATCGATCCCATGGTCATAGCGTAGACGGGCCCGTACTGGCGAGCCAGCTCGGCAAACCGCCGGAACGGCCTATCCCGGTGCCCGTCCATGGCGTGCAGCGCCCCGATGATCGGGTAAGCCGCCGGGCCGCTCAACTCGGTGGCCGGCCGGCGACAAGCCGACACGGCCGCCAGCACGAGGAGCACGACTAACAGCAGCAAAGACAGCGCGACGGCGACGATACCGGCGCGGTCCACTTCCCAGTTCGCGGTGTCCATTACAATTCTGCGCGCTTGCCGACCGTTGACCGGTGGTGATTTACTGAGCGCGAACGTGCGTCTCCGATGACTACCCCACACGACGGGTTAGCAGGCACACGCGCATGCGCATCAAAACGCACGCTTGCGAGTGCTGCGACCACTGCAACAGTCGGCTCACTCTTCTACCCCCAAAGGCGCTTCCCTGGAGATATTCTTTGCAATATTATCGCGACGACGGGTTTGCGGATGACGCGACAGAGAAACTCAACCTGTCAACTGGTTGACCACGGGGTATATTATCGTAAGCGATGCAAACGGACGCGGAAAAGCAATAAAAATATAGTTTACAGTAACACCTGGGCCGTGCAGGAAACGTCGAATGTCGCGGATGACGTAAAATGACTTCTGCGGAGCAGGAAACGGTGACGGAGATGACGACGATGACAAAGAGACTTCACGCTGTAGAATATTATTCAAGATTGTACGCTCGTAGACGGCAATATTATTATTTGGTTCTTTGACTGATGTGTTGTGAGTTTTGACGACGCAGGAAACGAAGAGGAAATCGTACCTCAAATTTGCAGTGCAATCAGCAATGGTGGCGATGATCGGAAAAGGGAATTTATTTGTTTATCACAAAAATATAACGTAACATATCATATTATAAAGTATTATACATCGCATATTCTGTAAAAATCGGTTTTGTTGAAGTCACGCGCGAGCCCGAAAAATGAAATCGCATATTACACTAATAACAACATAGGCGCGTGTCCGTGTTTGAACCCAGCTAAATAGGTGAAATAGCGGTTTAATTTCTTAGTATTAGGCCCACCTCTCACTCCCCCCAATATTACCGCACTATTTTGTACGCTCATTCGTTATTGTGAGTGGGAATCAAACGGGAAGAGGAAGAATATAGAAATTAAAACGAAAATATAGTGTTTGAATTGGAGAAGGCGAATAGTTGAACGAAGCTCTTCTACTATTTTTTTTTTAATACTTCATAGAACCCCTTATACTATTCAATTATTTTCATCTAGACTGCAAACTTAAAATTTATTTGCTAACATGATTTTTTCGATAAGAATTAAATGAATGACATATCGAAATTCAATTTGATTAAATTGACAAATTATTAACTATGATAAAGATTCATTCAGTTTAAAAATAAATACACTCAGTTACTTACAAACTTACACATAATATTATAAATAGAAACAATTGGATGGACAATAATTTTGATATTCAATATGCAGATAATTCTATTCTATTAGCTAAAACGTTTTCATAAATTTAAAGATCTTAAAATCAAATCAAATATATTTGATTTATATTATGTTACACTTAAAACAAAGTTTTAAAATCGTTCATTTAATTTTTTTGCCTGTTAATAATAGTTAATATATCACTAAATGTTAACATTAATATTTATTTTTCCATCCCACAATAAATGTTATGCATTTATTTTAATCATGATTTTAAACTTGAAAATTTCACTCTTCTTGAAATATTGAAAATATTTTTTCTTCATTTAAAAGTGTTCCGCTATAGACGATTAGAAATAATATATCAATTACATACAGAAAATATTGATACTAAATATGCAAAAATATGCACTTAAAATTTTTTATATTTTTGCGTAGTGTTTGGGAAAAGATTTCTAGCTCACTAAAAATCTAATAGTCCAAAAAAAACATGAAAATACACCTTCTGAGTCTTACTACTTTTATTAATTGGATCCTTATTGGCTATTATTATTATTACATATACTTTCTTTTTTTCATACAATCAATAAACTTTTAAAAATATTCTCTAGCAACTTGACGTGACTATAAACTTATAAATACGATACATTTTTTTTCATTTTTCATTAAAATAAAACATTTGAAGAAAATAAATTTCATGAAATTTTAAAACTCTATCTATATCTATAGATCTATACATAACCATTTATTTCAGATATATTTAATATTATTTCGTATATTCCAAATTGAATAGTTGTTGGTTAGTTCGGCCATCAATATTCCCCGACGTCTCCATATAATGCACACTATTGAATAGTATTATATATATATATAGATAACAAAGGTTACACCCTCATTACCATAACACCGCCAGGGTCCGCGAAGGTAATTATAAGTACCTGTAAGATTTACAGATTATAACGAATTACATATCTATTAGTTTTCAAACACGATTGTCGTTTCAATACTTAGATTTTTGATGGAAATCTTTTGAGAAATTGTTTGTATAGAATGATAAATAATTGAGTTAAAATTTAACCATTGGTAACAGAGACCCACTCGACACCTATTGTACAGCAGAGCAGACCCACTTGCCAACCGTTTTATATGATATGATTAATATAAATGTATAATAATATTTTATATATAAACAATACATTTATAAATTACGATTAAACGTCACAGTAAGAATATCGGTAAAGTATACATTTTACACTTCATAAATTTGAGCTTTTATCAATTGGGATTTAAATAGGAATTAAAAAAATATGTTTAACACAAAATGTTCAAAGAAAAAAAAATTTCAAATTTCAAATTAGTGTTTCAAAATTATTGTTTAGATTTATATTATTAATAAATATAAATATATATTTTTTAAATACCTATATATAATATTTATTAGGTAAATAATTATTACCGAAGGTATAAAATTAAAATTTGCCATTTGCTTAAATGTTTATGATTGTATAGTGGTACAGTAGTCTTCAACCCTTTTGACTTGCGATCCACTTTTTACCATATGATTTTTACGACCTATTAAAGCGTCGTAAGCCATGAAATACAAAATAAAAGGTAAAATTGTCTCATATTTTATGTCATTATAGAAATGATCTTATTCTATAACTATCTCTACCAATGTCATAACAGATGATAATAATAATATAATAGTACATATTTATGATACGTACAGTCGTACAACGTTAATAAAATATTGTTTTAGTATATTATTATTCTATGTTAATAAAATTGACTTATTGGGACTTATTTTTAAAGCTTACGTGACCAAAATAGTTGGGTCACGACCTACCGGTTGAAGACTGGACTGCAGTATATAAGAAACAATAAACTGTATTTTAGATTCAGTAAAAATAATGGATCGAATTTTTCTCTATATTAATATATTATTAAAATAGTTCTAGTTAATACTTAGGAGATAAAAATGTTTCGCTGTACTTTACAAAATAAACAAGAAAAAAAATAAGAATTTTTATGCAAAATCAGCAACTATTCGACAAATTCAATTCTATTCTTTTGTTGCAATTCAAACACAAAAAATTTAGTACTTATAATTGTTCACCAAATGTCTATATAAGCACTTTCTATATATTAAAAAATTTCAAAATATTCTGATACTTTTTAAGCTATATGTATTATTATATTAACAATTTCAATGTTTTTAGTTTCTTTTTCTATAAATATCAAAAATAAAAAATTCACTCAGTCATAATTCTTAAAAATATAAGGTTCCTTATATGTCGTTCATTTACCAATTAAAAAATATCATAAATACATACTATAGGTATAATGCTAATCATTTATTTTACACGTTTTAAATTACATTTTTTATGAAATTCGTCAAAATTGTAAAAATGTACAAAATTATTTTGTAACTAAAAAATTTAAAACAAAGTTTCTTTTAAATCGGCTATACTATAATTAAGAAATCTAAAAAATGTATATACATAGTTTTTGAAATTCGCCTATGTACGTATATATAGTTTTTATACTAAAAGCCAGATAAAACGTATATTTTTTTTCTTGCTTTTCCTGACTATGGTTAATAATTCTAAATTTGATTACATGAATTAATGAATTATGGTTCGATATCAGTTTTGATAGTTATATTAAATTATTATATATACATTTTATATGTGCTCAATATATTTGATGCTTATTAAATTGTAAAATATATGTCTTGCAATTTATTTTTAATTATTCTTTCAAAACAAACTAGAGCTCGATTTGAACGGAATTAAAATTCACATGATCACGTGTATATAAATTTAAAAATTGGTAAATCTAATTCATGAGTAATTAATAATAAATCACTTATATTTATTTCACGTGTATTTAAGACATGATATTTATTAAAATAATAATATAATATTTAACACGTGAAATAGAGACCTCTACTATACGAGTATAAACCTAATTGACTGCTTGAATGGTCTTTTTATTCTATACTGATATTCTAAGGGGTAATAGAATAAGGAACAATACCTCTTAATGTATCGATATGTATTAAAAAAAAAAAAAAACATAACATAACAAGCATACATCGTTGGTCTTGATATTTTATGAGGTATAATTAAGTGTTTTAAGTGCATTAAATACACCCTCTAATAATTACAATAGGTTAACTATTTATAACAAAATATGCTAGAATACTATCGATTTAAGTAATGTGACAATATTATTTATTATTTTAATGAACCACTTATACGAACTTTTTGATAATTACCTAGTTCTACAACTTTACGAACACCACAATCAACAATTAATATATATAATATAATTATATCATTCTAATTTTTAAAGGGCCGTTAAGACAACTCCTTAATGATTCCAGACTACCGCCCCTCGAACACATAAATATTGAACTAATATGACTGTTTGTAGTTACGCCTTATAGTCCACAGCCGATCAACTATAAGCAACAAAACGTACTCAACTATACGCATTAATACATTGCGATTGTACGAAAAAAACATGCAGGGATGATTAAATTTTAACAAGGCTGGGCATTAATGAGTTACAATGTTAAAGTTAAGGTGTTTTACATAACGACTTACTTTTTATTTAAAAAAAAATTCTAACTTAACGAGTTGAATTGTTTTCCATGTTACGCAGTTTCTTATCAATTAATTACTTTTATATACGAGTATTATACCTACTCTCACGATAAGTTAATTTTTCCCAATACATAAACGGTAAACACTAAACACTATAGATTAAAATATTTTTTGTTTTGTAGATAATACAGTTTTATATTTATAAGTTAATAAATTATAAAGTTACATAGAATAATATTATGACGTATTGCAGTAAATACTAAATATTGTAGCCTGTCAAAGTATTAAATCTTGAATGCACTATTTCAGAATTTCATCTGAATTTCAATAGATTCAATAGAGATCAAAATAACGAATATAAATAAATTATTAATACAAGTTTTTATAAATTTCCGCAGAAAATAATAATCTTACATAAACACATTAATTTGAAATCTTTTAAAAATATATTATGACCAGATATGCGATAACCCAGTTTGACGTTTAAAGAAACAATAGTGCAATAGACAATAGTATAATATTGTATTAACCTAAATAATTAATAACTTTTGTTCGCAGAGTTGAAAATTATATCATTGGATAATGGATATCATTGCTCCCTTCCTTTACCTTTTCTGTTATAATTAACATATAATTCTTTTATAATGTGCAGACTGGACATTAACGAGTTACAGTAACTTAAAATAAACTTTTAATTTTTTTATACGAGTAAATTATATATATTATTTATTCCCAATAAATTAGTTAACAATTATTTGAATTTGTTGGTTGCAATACTGAATAATACAAAATAAATTTAATATATGAGGAACTTTATACTAAATTTTCAAACCTTAGATATAATAATTGAACATTTAATACATTTTCAACGGCTGCAAATTTTCGTGATTTTAACGAAAATTATAAAAATTTGAGCTTTAAATATTTATAAAAATAAATTATGTATTTTAAATATTTTTATATTTATATAAGAAAAACTTATGAGGAACTTTGTATTATATTTTCGATCATGTTGACACGATGTAAAAATTTGAATCGAATTCTAAAAAGGAAAATTTGAAAATTGAGATTGTACATAATAAATAACTATAAAAGAATTAATATTTATTGAAAATTGTATTATAATTTATATATAAAAAATTATCACAAAAACAAGTGATGACAATTTCAATTATCTGCGTTTATTTGTCTTTGAAAATTTGAACTACAACAATATATCAAACATTATTTGAGAAGAAATGGCCAATTTAATTGTGAATATCCAATATACAAGTTTTAGTTTCAAATACTCATAAAAAGGAAATATTATGACTTTCTGGTAATTTTTAATTTAATTTAGATAGAACAACTTATAAGCACTTTTGTATTCAATTTTAAAACCTAAGGTATAAAAATAAAACATTTTATCAAGATTTTATGAATTTCCTGAATTTCCTGAAAATTCTAAATTTTAATATTTATAAAATAATATTATACCTATGTATTTTCAATCATTTTTAATTAACAAATCAATAACTTATGAGTAACTTTTTATAATTTTTATACTTTTTTTGCTAACATTTATAGAAAAATGTTTTAAATATTTGTAAGAAGCTCCAAAGGAGTAAAAATATTATACGTTTTTTTATACATAATATTATACATTTATTATGTATAAATGAAATTCTGATTTAAATATTACGTGAAAACTTCAAGTATCTAGGATTATTTGTTTTTGAGTTACACTCATAAATCGATTTGATTAAAATTGATTTTGCGTAAAAATTCTTTTTTTTTAACATTTTTTTTTTTTGTTTTTCCCGAATTTATTGAAAAACATACTAGAATTTTTTTTATTTTCGACCCCTCATAGTATCAAATATAAATTAAAAATCCAACATGCTATTCGTATTTACTATTTAGTAAACTACTCCCAAAGTTTAAAATTGAAGTTTTTTGTGCTAACTCTAAAAACTGATGGCAGACAGAAAATAAACGCACGTCATAAAATTAATACATACATTGTATGCCTTTTATCCTTTCGCCAAATTATCAACGCTCAATCGTTACATATTTCTTAATTATTTATATATATAATTTTTATTCCTCGTATTCTGATATACTAAAATTGTTGTTTATATCGTTTGAAAAAAGTTTAAATGTTAAATAAATTTTAAATCATGATCTATAATACCTACATATAAAGTTTCATTATTAGACTGTTACTATTACGCTTTCAATTTTCAGATGATTTATCGCCGTGCATTTAATTTTATTAGACTTATCTTTGTAAAATATAATAATGTTTTCGAATAAACCTTTTAACTTCTCATAAAATAAATTGCAATACAGTGCTTATTCGCCGTTTAATATACTAACACTTTGTAGCAATAGGTACATTTGCAAAAATCGGTCAAATTAAAATAATAAAATAATCGATGTAATCATAATACATTTATCGTATGACAATATTGTATAATATCGAAAGAACTGCAGCATACCATAATAGAGTAAACAAATATAATTGTTCTTGTTTAAAAAATATTATTATATACCTACAGAATGCAGGCCCATCAGTATTACAGGCTACAGGTGTTTGAAATAAAATCTATTATATTTTTTATGACGCTATTTATAGAACCATTTGAGTTTATCTACTTGACTTTTGAATTTTTTCCAATTCAAACACTCGGCACCTACTAGGCGTTGAACACCTAAAATAGTATTAGCTGGACGTACCTGCGGCGAGTATTGCCCACGATATGGCCATATATTATGTAATTAATTATTATCGTTATTACAACGGGCGATGGTCTTCGCGTCTAATCGTAAATGATGATTGTTATGCGGTGCAAAGTGCGGGCCTCATTTACGTAGATTAAAACATTATATTATTCATTAGCTGTTGTGTTGTTTTATTGCTATCGTTTTGATCTGTACCGTTTAACCTTTATCGCGCCGTCTATAGCGCGTTAACGCACACACACTAGCACGGAAGTCGTTATCTCCGACGCTGCTGCCGCCGAACCGTTATCAATTTTGTTTTTTTTAAACCTGTCACTTTTCATAATATTTTAGTTCGAATTCGAAATGTTCGACGAACAATATTGTTTATCGTCGATCGTTATTATTTATTACCCGAAACCGTTTAACGCCAACCAGCCGTTATAAATTATGCAGACTCCATCATACAATAAATAACGATATTACAATATAATTATAGTGCGCGTGGTGTGAACGCGCGCTAGACTGGGTACAACTTGTTGCTCGTTTTTTTTTTACATACTGCGATCATAAGTCATAACCGAAAGCTACGGTGATAGATTACAGACGCATCGGAAACGATGAAAATGTTTGGATTAAAGAGAATCGTCGACGAGAAGGTCGACAAAACAGTCAATATGGCCTCAGACATTGTTAACTGTTTGCTAGACACGTCGTATAAAGGTGGATTGTTCTCAATGATTATTGTTACCATCGTCTGGGTGTCTATATTTTTGTATATAGCTTTCTATTATGCATACATGCCGTCTCTAATGTTCAGCCGCCCGGTTCACATGCAATTCAAGTGAGTATCCAACTTATAAATGTCTGTCCTCTCCGATTGTGTTTTGCATACTTTTTATTGGTTCTGTATACTTTTCGACATAAGTGTGAATTGAAACCGTTTGAGTAGAGAAATATGATGCCTAAATGTACAAAATCATCCAAACACCGTGTACACAATAATGGATAGGAATAAATCTCCCGCGATACAAAATTTAATGTTCATATCAATTATTCACCGTTATTAAACAACTGTGGTCTGTGTACGAATAAAGGCTGCCTGGATAATTGAATTATTGTCCAATATATTATGTTTTTATCATAAACAACTGGTCAGTTTAAATTTTCAAATAGGTTGTAAATAAAGTTGTATTGATGAGAGTCAAAAGTCACTATGAATTTTTAATGATAATAATTACTTAATATTAATTATATCACACATTTTTATGTTACTAATGATAGTTAATAAATTAATTTAAAATACATAGTGATCATTTTAATTTCTAAATAATAACAATTATATTCATATTATGCATTATAAGTTATAATTGCAGTCTTTAAATTATATTATATATTGGTAGTACAATATAAATGGATCTGCTTGATGTCTAATTGTAGGTAACATTAGTAAGAATTAATAATTTAAAAAGAAATGTATTAATTAAAACATTTTACCAATATGTAACAACTATATTCATATGAATTATCAAAAATAAAACTTTTAATATCAAAAGTTTTACCTAGAAATACAATTAAAATAGAAAACCACTGCTATTAAATGTCAAATACAATTTTTAGAATTAAGTAGAAGCATGCTTACAATAAGTCTTACATACTTGAATACTTTTGAAATATATTATACAAAACTCTAAAAAAAAATCATGTACATACAATAATTAAAAATGTAATTACATTTGTATAAGATTTAGATTTGAAATAATTTTTGAAACGTTTTGATTACAGATCATGCTATAGCAATAAAGGTTTATGTGATTATCCATCAGCACATGTTCAATTAACCAAAAACCATCAATTGTTAATGATTGGTCAAAAATACAAAATGACTATTAATGTTGAGCTACCAGAATCGCCAGTTAATGAAAATATCGGTGAGTTGATTGTAAAAACTAACATCAGTTTAGTAAATACTCTTTCATATTCTATCTCTTGTCACTAAAAAATTATTAAATGTTGGCTTAATTTTATTTTAGGAATGTTTATGCTTTGTGTCCGTTTGGGTGATAAATATGGCTATCTTGTATCGTCTTCCTGTCGATCCAGTAGATTAAGGTACAAAAGCCAACTGTATCGTGTTATTCATACATTGTTCATGGTACCATTTTACCTGACAGGATTATCCGCAGAAAAACAATTAATCCAGTTAGAAATGTATTCAGACTTTGAAGAAGACCAGGTATTTATATACCTACATTTTGTTGGTCATAGTTTTGTATTAATATTTTATTTTAATATATGATACATTTTATCTATTAGTTACATCCAGTTACAGATATTTACTTTGAGATGTTAAATCATGATATTCAAATTTATTCTGTCAAGTTAAATATTATTGCTAACTTGGGCGGTTTACGTTACCTTATGTTTCATTGGCCGATAACGTCTGCTTGTCTAGGAATTGGATCAAATCTCCTTTTTGTATTTTTTGTGTTTTCAATGTCATGGCGACATATATATGGATCCGAAGTATATAAAAATGGATCAAATGGTAAATAATTAATCATTTTAAAATTATTTTATTATTATTCATTAATCATTAGTATTCTAATTTTATATTTATTTACAGATTTTTTGGATCGCTCCGAACATTTAAATGAATTTGATTCTGAGGACGAATCTGAAGTATCAGATGATTTGTGTAAAAAAGGTTTTCTCCCTTATAGATTTTCATCCTCTAGTCTAATGATTCCTGAGCAATAATTAATTGTCTTATTTTTAATTAGAAATATTTTGATTTGTCACAACTAGATTATGGTACAATTTTATAACTGATAGGTTAGGAAAACTCTTTTATTGTACCTATAATACTTTTGTAATCTTTGCTTTGGTTTTGAAACCGATGGGTACTAGAAAAATATAGAGTATAGATTATAGACTATTAAACTATTTCTGTGGTGCTTATATTTAGTGTTTTATGTTAAACCTAAGATAAGAATGTTTACTATTTAAAATAATTACTTTCTTTATTTTGTTTTAATTGGTTGTTTTTTAATAAAGTTATTTTTTTTTTAGTTTTATACGCCCTTGTAGTTACCAAATTGTTAAAATACTTATATAATTTATACTCTGAATGGTTCATTATTTATATTGTATTATGTACCAACATAAAAAATGTGAGTACCAGTCACTTTATCATAATTTTAATTTAAAAATGAATGTATTTTTTTCAATATATATCATGCAACATAAAACTTATATTACATGAATTAATAAATTGTACGAATAAAACATTGAATTAATTTATTCAAATGTTATTCATAAATTATTTTATATTATTGTTAAACAAATGCTCCAATGCTCATTAGTTTATATACTTGCATACCAACTTTATTGAGTGATATATTTAAAGCTGGATGAGATTAATATAAATATCTTTTACAAAATATACAGGTTTTTTTTTATTAATTTTGCTTGTGTAATTATTTAAGTATTTTTGATCAAACCTTGTTTTAAAATAAATATATTTAAGTTCTCAAATGCTTCTATTATATTCTACTTAATTCTGTTTTAAGAATACGGTATCTTTTTTTATTTGGCCATTTCATTACTTTACAACTCGATTACTAATGATTAAAAATAAGACAAGTTATTGTTAATGGAAAAAAAAATTTATAAGAATAAACATGACTATTTTATATTAAACATTGGTACATATATAGATCGCTTACTTGCAATTTACAGTTGCTGAACTATATGAAGTTGTAATTGGATGAAGACTTGAATTGCTCGCCTAATATTTACACTAATTCATGGGCATTGTCAAAGTTATGTATAAACTACTTGACGATTTTCATAAATACTATGTCGTGCACGTATTTTAATAGAAAAGCCTTCTTTTATATTGATTTTTATACATTTTAGTAGGCATAGGCACTTAATAATTAATATATTGACAAATCTTTAACGTGTTAAGGCACGGTAAGCATGGTCTTTTTTCAATGATTCTCCTTTCAATATAAGGAATACGAAGAGTATTTGCAACACAGTAAATAATTAATTTTTATTAATTAAGTTATGTGTACACATTTCACAACGTGAACTTACTACTATGGACAAAAGTGTATGGAAATATTCTAAGTTCTGCTTTAAACGAATTGGAAACTGTCCGTTTTAAAGTAGCTAATCAAAATATAGTTATTACGACAATCGACGAGCACAAACCAAGTGATTATGTATTTTTCTGCATAGAGTAAAAATAAAATAAGTAAATTATCATTATGTTCAACACCGATTAACGTGCATTATTTAATTTATTTACTTATTTAATACATGATTATTTGTAATTGGTTGGCGCCGCTAAAATATTAAAAATAACACTGTTAGTGAAATTAACAATTACGAGTAAGTAATAAACGATAAATAAATGTTTATTTTAAGTGCAGTCGAATAATTTGTTTGTAAGTATCTAGTTAAATAATTGAAATAAGTTGGTTTAAACAATAAAATAAAAAATATTAGTAAAATTATATAACATATTAGGTAAAAGGTACACCTGCGGTAGTTGAATAGTCGATTCCGCATTCATTTGTGCCCCTTCGTATTTTGAAAAGTCCATTCTGTCCCCATCCATAGCCCCAAGAGTTCACCATTAACCAATAGTTTACACCATCTTCGACTCCCCAGCCAATTAACTTAACAGAATGACCTGCTAATAATGTTGCGTTTTCAGTTTTTGAGTAAACACCTATTTTAGATAGCAGATAAAAGTCGTAAAACACATTAAATTGTATAATATTTATATTATAAAATATATGACTGTTTGTGTTTATAAACTAACCACTTTTGTAATGCAAAAAGTCATCGTATACCAAGAACGATGCTTCGACTGGTCCGTGAGTTAGTACGTCCTTTTGAATAGAGTCGAATGCAAGGTAATACGCGTCTTTAGCTATAATAAACAGTTATAATACATAATTATACGAATAATAAAGAACGTCATAATATGTCAATCACGCCATAATACTATCATCATTATTATTAGCTACGCTGTAGACTTACTTCTCACGTGATCACTGTTATAATCGATCGTTTTGTTGCCGTAACACTTTTTGTTGCATTTATGATTCTTTTCTCTTGGGAGGCTTCCGCACGAGCCTTCTCTTCTTTGGTGGTGATGACAAGGCGCAATTTGATACGGTTGACATCCCTATACAATGCAATAAGTATAAAAACAAAAGTGACAAATATGAATGAAAAAAACGAATCTGATCTATCTAATTTGACTAATTTCTACAATATATATTTAATCAATTATATAAATTACTTCGGTTGTATTGTAGTTGCCACCGGACACCAAGCCGTGTCTTCTGAAATGTACCCATGCTTTGAACGGGATGCCTCCGTTGCATCCATGACCGCAATTGTGACAGCAGAACGTTAGCTCTTCGGCGGACACGAGTTGATTGTATTTTCCCTTTGTCGCTATACACAGTCTGTCTGAGAATGCACCGGTAGTGCCAAACGCCTGTCGAGGGTCGATGGTTGTACGATTATTTTATTTAAAATGCACTTGCTTTGATTTTTATAAGTACGGTGTTTTCAGAAAATTATCGCGTGGAATATTTACCCAACAAGAACCACAGTTTCCTTGATCGCGGACTGTGCCTATCGTTTTGCACTGGCGCCAGTATTTTCTCGCGTCAAATGTCTTGGGAATTCTGAAGAACCACCTGGGATACATGGGATCACAGGTTTTTTCCGAACCAAGAATTGATTTACCATTAGCTCTAACTCCATTAGAACCAAACAAGTTCAAAATTACTTCTTTTGGCGTATTCGGATCAAAATTTTCACCAGCCTGTAATCAGACATTAAAGTTTAGCTAGTTCTCTAACTTCAAGGATGTTCTGAGGATGAAATTCCAAGGGAAGTGAAAACTCAGAAAATTGGTGACCGATGGCTATAATCTTTTTAATTTTAATATAAAATTTTTAATTTTAAATTCTGATTATTAAATAATATAAAAAATGAAATATCTATTTATCAAAAAACCAAGTATGTTATATGTACTACCTATTAATGAGAACAATAAAGTTTTTACTATTAATTAAATTGTGTGTAATTATATCTATTTATTTAATTTTATTGAGCATCATTATATTAAAATATTACTATGCCAATTTATTTTTTAAGTTAAAGTTCATTATTAATTATTAATATGTATACCTATATAATACATAAATATATAATAATGATGATGAAGATAAAACATTTACTTTTGAAAGTTAACTGAAATAATATTATTCTTATACAGCTTATGGATTTGTCTCCAAAGTTGAAATTCTATAATAAAAATATAATTTTTGTTTTCGTAATTTTGTTTCTGTGTTATTAATAATCATTATTTATGGTTTTTGTAGTTTCAAATGTTTCAAAAGTTTCATAGCTTATTTCTAAACGAATAATTTTCACCGTTTCGGCTTCGCGTTAATATTATATAAATCTTACCCCATTAATGTTGATGGCTATAGAAAAAATATAGCTTTTGATACTTAAAAATTGATTGTGAGAATAGCTTATTCATCTAATGAATTAAAAAAATGATGTACTTACTTACATAAAAATTGTGTTTAATTATTTAAAGAATTCTTATTGTTTCAAATATAATTAGTTGTAAAATTGCTTTTATATTTAAGTTAATTCATGATTATTAATTATTATGTATTTATACTAAATTATATACATTTTTTATTATGATTTATATTGGTAAAAATGTAAAGTACATATATAGAAGTATCTTAATGTGTTATTTCAATAAAATGTCATGTACATTTTTTGGGAGCTCTTAAAAAAAAACTAATCCATGGGCCTTTGGTGTGCCAGTCTACATACGTACAGTTTTTACGATGTTTCAAGTGTATATCAGGGAGAACAATTTATTATATTAGACAACAATTTATTATCAATATTAATCACTCAATCTAAAATTGGTTTAAAAAAAAATTATTTTAGACATTTTATTATTTATTAATTTATAATAGTTCATAAAAAATTAATGTGCTGCAATTATACATTTGTTTGCAGGTATACAAAAAAGTGCACCTGTTAGTCATAACTGACAAAATACAAATAATGAGATATGAATAATTTTAGTATTCGCAGTATACTTAATGTCGCACTTGTAAAGATATTTATTGCTTATGGTTGAAAAACATAATAATGCTATTAATTTGTCAATTAATATAATAATATTATTAATATTACGTATTTATGTTGAAGATAAGGTATGTAATAATAATTATTGCAAGATAACATAATTTGTATTGTATATCATTAAAATATTAAAACCAAATGGTCGATTACAAGTATAATTCAAAAATAATATTTTAATTAACTTTTGTATCAATCACATATTATTCTAACTCAAAGTAAAAAATAAACACAAAAATAGATCACTATTTAATTTACAGATAAAAGGAAGATATTTAATTTCCGAGGGTTACCCATTTGTGCCAAAAAATATTTATTCATTTTGGGTACAGCCCATTTGCTCCAAACTTACCTACGTAAATTTTTACATTAAAAACTCGGTTAATTCGTTTATTTAAAATACCTAGTGTCTGTAACGTATCATAAAATTATTTTTATAAGTCTATAGATTTTAAATCTTTGTATTATTGTGCTTGTGTAAAAAGATTGAAAACAAGTTTTATACCAGTCTTATTATGTTGTACCATGTAGATACTCAGTTATCGGATATAACTGTTCTTCGTGAAAAGAACGATCGTAGTGTGATTACACAAGTTAACATAATATTAAAAAAAACTTTAAAAGCAATTGAGAATTATAAAAACGAAAAATTAACGTATTGTATACAAATAGTTGTATTTAATTTGGTTGGTATAATAAAAATTAAAGATTAGGATGATATGTATGATATATCTATTTATATATTTTATTATGATTAATTTGATTATTTGTTTTAAAAAAAATTCATACTATTTACTATGATTTAAATGATATTGTATTAATTATTATTATCATTATTTGAGAAAAAAATATACTACTTTATTATAATTATACCAGGTAAATTTGGCGCAAATGGGCTATCGAAAAAACATACTTTTTTATTTTGGCGCAAACGGGTGATGCCCCTAATTTCCAACTACAACAATATTCTACGACTCATACAATTCGGGCACATATAAATGATACTTTCCTAATGAATTCAAAAAGGTCGATCAACTTTTTATGAATAATTGCCTTTCGATCATATTCGACACATTACACATGGGCTGCGGGACTAGGTAAATTGGGTTCGCGATCATTTTTGTTCATTTTGAAAACGTTAAGTTGAGTCCCGGGTATAAAAAGATAGTAGGTTAGTTGGGTCCCGGCTATAAGCTATTAGCACAACTACGTCTAAAATATTAAAATTTTAAAACTTTAATATTTTGTTATTTATACAATTTACTTTTGAATAACTCTGTTATAATAATACGTCATATTGCATATTATAATGGTACACTGGTAGACCGCCCGGACCAATTAATTCTACGCATCATGTTAGTGTGTGTGTAAAGATAGCTATTCCTATCGTGGATTTTATTAAACTGGTCGTAGTTTAAAAAAAAAAATTTGAAATGGAAATAATGGCTAGCGAAAAATACGCACTAACATCTTTTTCTCCGAGAAACGATTTTTTTATTATTTATACTATATGATATTTATTTAGAACATGATATTATACAAATCACATATATTTTAATTTATATATTTTTTCTTCAAGGGACTCAACTTACTCACTACCTTTTTTTTGGACGACTACGAGTTGGTTTTCAATTGTCGAATTAGTTTACGGGTTGTCTACAGGTAACATTTGAGTCGGTTCGTTCCCTCGTTGTCTACAGGTAATATACGAATTGGTTCCCTCAAGTGTTCATGATAATGCAATCTTGTTAAATTAACTTTTTAAATTATTATAATATATTCAATTCCCATTTTATACAGATTTAGGACTATATACAATTATCATAGATATAAAAAATATTTCATACTTCAAACACTATCTAGAATATCTATCTATACGTATGGTTAAAAATGTTGCTCAGTATAATATATTCATACAATACGCTATATACGTATATTTTGGTCAATAATAACATTTCTCCTTATATAATTTATAATGATTAAGTGAAACTAAACAATTACTAATAGATATAACTAGATATAAAATTATATTTATAAACTTTCCCAGACATCTTAAAATCTAATAAAATATTATAAGATCATTGATTGGTACATATTTTGTAAGCGTTGTATACTAATAAGTAATTTTATTTAGGAACCAATTTCGTATTACCCCTATTTTACCGGAACTCAACTTAACTACTACTTTTTTGTTTCGAGACCCAATTTACCAATCCCGTGGGCTGCATACTTCCTTCGTCTACCGAAAAAGTATATTTTTCAGGTAGTATATTCATCAGGTAGACTATAATACTTAGATTAGATTAGAATAACCTTAATATTTTCAAATATTCTCATGAACTTATGATTTTGATAACTGGTGTACAATATAATAATATATTTTTAGATACATTTATGCATTATTTCATTATATGGATACCTACAAACTACTTAACAGTGTGTGTAGTATCGAACAGTTTGATTTTAGAACATCTGTGTGGAATTGATGTGTAAAAGTGTGTGGATTTGAACGACGATCTTTTTTTTAAAAAAAAGTTAAAATTAACGGTTCAATTTTTAAACAAATAAATAATGTTGTAGGTGGCAAAAAATGAGTATACAATAAATAAAAATTAAGTTTATTTCTTAGAACTTGTTTTGGACTGCCGGCATAATAATTCCTCGAAGTAAGTGGGTACAATGTTCGTTTTGTGTACAATCATTGATTACATAGTTTATATATATATATATAAATTATTTATACAATATAATATACTTTATATTATAATTAGTAGTACAGCAAACGCATGAGAAACATTTTATTATAACATTTTTTTACTCAAGCCATCTAAATATACATCAATTTATAAATGTTTTTAAATCATTCAAAATTAATACTTGTGCACCTTACTGCATAAGTACACTCAAAAAAAAACTATAAAACAAAAAAATTATCAACAAATTTACTGTATTTAAATAAACAACTAAAAAGTTCAAAGAAAAATAAATTCCGCTTGTATAGGTATACCTATATTTAAAAAATGTTTCACTCAAATTTCAGCCAACATTATTTTTAATTTTTGATATTTTAATAGTTTTCTATAACGTGTATTTAATATTTTTAATTTTATAAAATAAATTTTAGAACATTTTTAATTTACTCTTTTTATATTGTAGTAAAAATTAATTTAATTAATTTGATTATAGTTATAGTTGACAATTGATGATAAGGTACATATAATAATATTATATGATTTCAAATAATTAATTTTAGTTCGCTTATTTACTACAGTCCTCATAAGTTTAGTACATTTATTAATAATTTTAATTGAACAATTGAAAAAAAATTCATTTAAGCTCAATAATTTGTTGTTAACTAATAAGAAAAATATTTAAGCTAAACCAGTTTCATAAAATTGTTTTATTTTTTATTTTACATGCTTAATAAAAAATGCGTAACAATAGACTGATAGATTTATATGCATGTATAATGAAATAGGTACTTTAACTAATAACTAACTAACTAGTACAAATATGAATTTAGAGTGAAATGATGGTTGAATCATCAATTGATCTCATCTTAAACTATTTTACAGATGTCTATAATTTATCATAAAGAAATATAAATTGTATAAATTCGATAGAAAGTTTTATTATGCAAATAAATGCATTTTTAGCACTAGTGTAGATAATTATATCAAAAATATTATTATTTAATATACTGAATAACATATTTGTGTATCTGTATATATATTTAATAAATATATATAATACAAGATTTTGAATTGAGGACTCGTTCCATACTTTTCATTTTTTTTAAAACAGATATATTTATAACGTCAAAGTGTTTTATACATAGATGCTCGAAGTCCGTAGGTAAATAAAAACAAATCGATAATATAAATTATTCTGATTCAATAAATCAATGATTAAATATTTCCAAAAGAATTAACTACTCGAAATAAAAGGAAAAGAGAAAGAAAATTGAATATAATATTTGTCAGCATCATGAACAGTATATTATTTAAAAATTAAACGCCAACAAATTTACCAATTATTAGCTATAATAAGAAACAGACATCAATCCTTTAAAATTTTACTAAACGTTTTAAAATTATTTACTTTTTAATTTTATTTCCGTAAATATAACAATACATTATTAGTGAATATTTTTTATTTTTTTTAATAATAATAATTATCTTTTATGACGTAAACTGTAATGATGTGAATTTTTATGTAATTATCAGGTATAATAATATTTTTTGAAAACTAATAATCATTCTATCGATTCCTGGGTTTTAAAATTGAATTGAACTTTTTTGTAATTTTTTTTTTGTGCAGAGTGAAAAGTGAAGACATATTATTAGAAATTCATAACACTTATCATTTAAAATAAAAAAAATGCATCGAATTCCGCGCGCAGGACTCTTTTGAAGTGCAAAAATCATGTTTTTAGTTATTTAGTTACAATGCGCAATCGTATAATCAAAAAGCTAAAACGCTTATAATCGTATTTCATCGATATACTACTATTAATACTAACTTAAAAGTAAACGCCTACATGTTTTGTACAGCTTAAATTAGTTTAAACATTTTTAAATGTCATTTTGTATAGAAAATAATAACATAGTTATGTAATGGTAAAAAGTTTTGAATCTCACGATTAATATTTTTTGATTTTCAATATAACTAGCAATAACTGAAAATGTTAAAGGAAAAATCATTATTTTGAATAAATAATCAATTTTCGTTAAAATTAGAGAGGACTTTAACAAATAAAAATTCGATAATTTACAAGCATATGGAAAACTTTGTATTGAATTTTCAAACTTTTTGACAACATGCTGTAAGTTTAAAAGCCACTTGATGTTATTACAGTTGATCATTATAGATTATAGACTCATGGTAATTGATTAATGGTTATATCTATTACTTTATTCGCAAAACATCATAATATATAAGTAAATATATAAGACAGTCGTGTTATTTATTGTCGATATTTTTGATATTAAATTAAATTAATTATTTAGAACATTTATACTTATAAATTATAGATTTACATATATTTATGTATAAAAATAAAATATTGTATTCTAATTAATCACGAGCTTACTATATTAAATAGAAAACATCAACTAACTACAAATTCTGTTTACTTGTATTATTATTAGGTATATGATATATCTAACACATACATTTAATCAAATGTTATGACTACTTTATCTATAATAATATATATTATATTAAGGAAATTTAAAATATAATATTGGTGTACAATTGAAAATATTAAAAAATTATTTTTTTATATTCTGCAATGCTATATCATACGATTCCATATGGACGTTCTGTAACTCTGAAATCTAGAGCCTGCAGTGCCGTATACCGAAAATTAGTAAAATTAATAATTATTTTAGGTGTTAATGTGTTGTATATATATTATGCACAAATAATAATTATTAATTACAAACATTATAATACTACTTACCTCCCATGTCTTAGCAATACTGTTTATTTTATGAATGTAATCGCGTGATAAAAAATTTGCTTTCTCTCGTTGTTCTGTTAAGTAAGCTTCGAGCAAAATTACGGACAAAAAATATATAATCCTTGCCATGATGAAAATAAAAATATAATATTTATTAATATATGCACAAATTTTCAAAAGAACAACCGTATTATATAGTTTATAAGTTGACTGCACAACTAAAGTATAGGCAATGAAGACTGGATGAACGGTTCTTACTTTATAAACCAAAATGTTCCCGTCTTGATGTCAGTAGTTCTGTTCGATGATTTCGATTGTTGTAAATATACCGATTGTTAATCGGGATTCAGTTAATTGAATATTAATATCGTCTAATCGATGTATTTAATATAATATATAATATATAAATATATGTATCCGAAAATTGTATTGAAATCATTCAAAATTATTTTGTAAAGAATACAATTTAATATAGTTGCACTCTACACAATGAAAAATATGAAAAGCTACTTCTCTTACAAACAATTCGATCACTTGTACTCTATTATTAGTTATTAATATTGTTTCTAATATGTACGATAATCGATTGTTTCTTTTTTTTCGATTCTTTAAATTTAGCAAGTAATAGCCTATAAAGTCATTAAATATTTTATCAGTAATTGTATAAAATGGTTTTTTTAACATCGATCATAAGAAGCTTATTACTTATAGTTCTAAGTATTTTCTAATTATGCTTATATCATGAGGTTCACATCAGTTATAATCGAGAAAAACAAACGAAAAATCAAAGAAAAATGGTAATTTACAACAACTAATTTTTGGCAAAATCGATCTCATTTTTAAATGTAACTCAAAAATGAATAACGGAAGATAATTCAATTTTTCAACAAATATTTTATTAGGTATTATACCTATGTATATACAAAAACATTTTTTAATTTTTTAAAATATTTTATACTTTTTTGTTGAGATTTTATGGTTTTATTGTTTTAGGTTTTTTTTTCAAAAATTAAATACAAGTTCCCTCGTAAATACTGGAACTAAAATTATACAAACACAATAAACATTTTAATTTTAATTTTGAACAAAACTATGTATTTAAACAATAAATAATAATGTTAATTATTTAGTTATAATTCAAAAATGTTATTTGTTGGGCCTAAAACTTTTACTTTTACTTTTATTATGAATTTTACTGTAGGTACGCAATAAAATGTAATAAAATATTATTTGTTAGCTTTATTATTATTCAAAATATATTTTTTTAATTGCTCTTTTAAGTATATACGTTGAATTTGTGTATTTTATTTTATCTAATGAATCATTTATTTAAAAACTTTTTTTAGAATAATTTTAGAAAGCTTAATTTTTTATTTAAAAATGTACACATCATTTAAATTATTACTTTGATTTTTATTTCTATAATTTTTATACTTAAAATTAAGTTTTTTATTGATAAGATTTTTTTTAGTTTATTAAACATTTTATCACTATTATGTCACATAAAAATAATTAAACATTTGTACCTGAAATGATTTATTTTTTAATTATACATTTATATTTTTGTAATTTAATAAGTTTGATAAATGTATACAAATATAATATGTATATATTATACAATATGAAGAGTACGTGCATATTAGCAGTAAGTTCGTAGTAATTAATTATTTAACGAGCACGTGCAATGTAACTAAATGTAGGTGTAGATCAGATATCGTACACCTGCTGCTCCTTAGCATTCAATTTGAAGCTTTTAAGAATATCTATCAATATTAAGACCTATAAAAAATATAAACTAAAATTCGAATATGATAAATTATTTTTATGATAAAATAATAATTTTTTTTCTAAATTTAAGACATATTATCAAGCTTTTTTATGCCTATTAATTCCTAATGAAGTTTTTTATTGAAATATATTAATCAGTTATTGTATTATGGTGTTTTTTTTATCTTCACTAATACAGCTCTTTGAAAATAGTAATTTCACAATAATTTGAAAAATGGCTCTTTACATGACGGATAACGACATAGAATTATAGTTAATAATCATTGTATAATGTAACACCGATTGTAAAACATAATAAAATTTATTTATTTATTAAATACACAATAAATTAAAAATTCTAAGCACTTCTAAAATGTAATAAAGCTGATTGCTGAAATAACAATAAAAATCAGATAAACATATATTATTTAATACGCGTGAGAATTGAGTATTTTTGTAATTTATTTGCAAATATTTGAATATTGAAATCAGTTTATTTAAAATAACAAATATTATTATTTTAAGAGAACATATTATATGTAAGGTACGCCTCCAGTAGTTGAATTATCGATTCCGCATTCATTTGTACCCCTTTGTATTTTGAAAAGTCCATTTTGTCCCCATTCATAGCCCCAAGAGTTGAGCATTAACCAATAGTTTACACCATACTCGACTCCCCATCCAATTAACTTAACAGCATGTCCTCCTAAATATGTTGCGTTTTCAGTTCTCACATAAACCCCTGTAACATATTATGACAAATTAAAGACATAAAATACATTAAATTATTTTATAATATTTATATTATAAAATATAACTGTCTGTATTTATAAGCTAACCACTTTTGTAATTCAAAAAGTCATCGTAAACATCGAATGATGCTTCGATTGGCCCGTAAGTTTGCACGTCCTTTTGAATAGAGTCGTATGTAAGGTAATACGCGTCTCTAGCTGTAATCATAAAATATAATTGGAATACTTAGTTGATGTAAACAATAAATAAATGTCTATCACGTTAAGATATATTATTAGTAACTGTAGACTCACTCTTCACGTGATCACTGTTGTAATCGATCGTTTCGTTACCGTAACAGCGTTTGGAGCATTTATGATTGCTTTCTCTTGGTTGGCTATCACACGAACCTTCTCCTTCTTGATGGTGAAGACAAGGTGGAACTTGGTATGGTTGACATCCCTATGTAATGCAATGACTATAACGATTGTTATATAATACATCTAATCAGTTATATAAATTACATCGGTAGTGTTGTAGTTGCCACCACTAACAACGCCGTGTCTTTTAAAATACTCCCAAGCTTTAATCGGATAACCTCCGTTACATCCAAAACCACAAGTACGACAGCAAAAAGCTAGCTCTTCAGCGGACACGAGTTGATTGTAATCTCCATTTGTCGCCACGCAAAGTCTGTCTGCGAATGCCCCTGTAGTGCCAAAAGCCTGTTGATGGTTAAATATTAGTAAAGTTATTATTTTGAAAATGCATTTGTTTCAATTTTTAAAAAGTCGTTCGTCAAATAATAATAAATCATATTTACCCAACAAGAACCGCAGTTTCCTTGGTCGCGAACTGTACCCATCGTTTTACAGTGGCGCCAATATTTTCTCGCGTCAAATGTCTTATAAATTCTGTTGTCCGATACGTAATTGGGATCGCTGGTTTTATAAGGGCCATTAGTTTTAGCAGCAGCTCCAACTCCTCTAGAACCCAATAACCTTAAAATTGCTTCTTTTGGTGTATTCGGATGAAAATTTTGACCAGCCTATAATCATTTATTGTTACTTTAATTTCATAACGTTAAGGCCGTTCGGATGAAAATTAAAAGAAAAAAAAGACTGAGTAGTTGCAACTAACTTATAATTTTGAATTTCATATTAAATTTAAAATAATTTTATAATTAAATAATTCATTAATGTATGAATTTAAAACGAAATGGTAAAATAAAAATATTCAAAATATATAAAAATTTAATAAGTCAAAATTATTGTAAATATTCTTTACTGATATTTTATAGTTAACTTATTTCAGTGACGATTTTGGTGGTTTAATACGGCAGCACCTCACTTAAAATTTAGAATGAGAAGTATGTTTTATTGAAAAAATTAAACTAAATTTGTACACATATTCTATATTTTATCAGTTGATCAGTCATACTAAAAAAAGTTTATCTGTCATACTAAAAAAAGATTTTAATACAAAAATTATTTTATAGTTACTAGTTATTTTAGTTATAACAGTTTATACAATTTGTATTATTGTGGTCTTGGGGCAATTATAAGTACCAACCACAAAACTCAAAATCATCAAGATTTTTTTTAGAAGTATCAATATAATTGTCAAAATTGTAAATATAATATTATTTTAAATCGAAATTAGATTGTATAAATTTATTATCTATAAATTGAAAAATGTTTTAAGCGACTTAAAAAAATCAATGTCGACTGTATAGCAAAAATGTTCATTAAATTATGTATCTTTTATTTTTTATAATATATTTTTCAATTTCTAATATTTCCAATTTTTTGTGTTGTTTTCTTTAAAACGCGTAATTAGTAAATTTAAATATGTCGTAAGCGACAAATAATAGTAAAACTTGATATTATGAAAAATCATTACCAATAATTCAAATTTAGAAAACTATGTAACACTGACCTAAATCCAAATAAACGTCTTTAACCACGTTCTGAAACAGGAATAATATATCATGTATGTACACAAAAAAAAATCCACGGCGCAGTTCGGACATTTTTAACGCGAGATGCAGTTAGAAGCCCATCCATAATGTCATGGTTAACTCTTGACATCTAAAGACCTAAAGTATATGGTCGACCAACTGGCCAGCCAGTGGGTAGCATTCGGTTTCTGTCACGCATCAGTTCTTTTCGGCGCCATCGTAAAATCTACGCCGTAACCTGCCATATAGCGGGTATGTAATACATTATACAACAAGGCCGTCAACATGACAGTGCGTTTTTGATTTTCAGCAGGACAGATGGAGTATTGCGGCAGCTGCATCACTACTACATTTCAGCGCGTCAATAGATTACGGTCCATACATGATTTTACGTCGATTTTTGCAGTTGTTTAACGCGCGTCAGACCGACACGGATGAACTTGACGTACTCTCACCGGTTCCGGAAGACAGGCCCTAAACATCGACAGCCATTCCAACTGGATTTTTGTGAGAGAATTACGACGCTGACGTCAAAAACTATGTCGGCGTCGATACGTTTGCTGTGTTTCCGTCGTTAAAAGAGACATTGACCTAATGACGAGAGGCAGCAAAGGTGCCGACACCGACACTGACACCAAAGCCAACGTAAAACCTCAGCCCGGTTAATATCGAAAAACAATAACACCAATCGTCTTTCAACCTAATTGAGGATCAGGAAAGTTACAAATCTATAACACCGGTCGTGATACGATACGGAGATCACAATAATTGCTTGAATACAATCCGATCGGCAGACGTACAAAACGGATGTGAAAATGGACGGAACGATTAAAAAAATAAATCACTTATATCGTTGGACGACCGGCTTAATCAAGTAATGACTACCTAATCTAACACGCACATACGAAGTAACGGATCTTATTAGATTCTTATTAGAATATTTGATGATATTTACTCTGGATATTTTATTTTTCATATTATTATAATTTTGGTGATTTATTTTTTTTTTGTCCTTTGACAAATAACGAGAGACAGCAGAGGTTCGCGGTGATATCGAAATCATGTCGCCACTCATATCGTAGAACTCCGTATTGTCGATCACATCGTTCTCATCACCCTTATTCGCTTTGGCTTCGGCTTGGATGCGACGGTGACTCAGACAGACTTAGTGAATAGAATAAGGTTATGATGCAAATAAGTTGTTTGAGTCTTCGGCGGCGACCAGTCAGATACTTACACAACCAAAAACAAACATATTCTTCATAAAGTCATAATGGCTATATAAATTAAAATTATATGGTTATAATGTTCAAATGTATACGTTTTTCACACTTATGTATAGCAATAATATAAATTAAATAATGGATTTTTATTTGATTAAAAGTGTGTTGAATTCGAATTTAATAATTTATTTATTTATTTCATTCGTTATATTTATATTATACCTATTTATAACGTTGACTAATTTTTCCAAGAAAGCAGCATAAACTATTGTCGTAATAATATTATGTAATTTATTATCTATTATTGTTATTGACTTATAAGTTATATATCGTAGTAATAAGTTATTAATTATTTATGTACTTATTTATATCTAAGGTTTCAAGTCTTATAGGTTGTAATGACTGGTTAATAATTATGTAGATGAAAAATATGAGTGTATTTAAAACATAATTATATTATTCATTACTCATATTTTTTATCTGTAATTATATCATTTTTTTATATTTATTTTTATATTAACTTATGTCTATAAAAAAAAATGTATTATATTTATGGTTCTGGGATATTTCAATAAAATTATAAAAAATATTTTTTCTTCTATACGAGTAAAAAAGTATATGACGTGTTGCTATTTCATATATATATATATATATATAGAATTGAAAAATATTCCTAGCATTATTTTGAGAATAAAAGTAAATAAAAATATGAACCAAATATTCATTTCATAAATATATAAATATATAATATAATTTATAATATTATATGGAAAAAGTAAAATCTAAAAGTTTAATTATCTAAGATGATTAAAAACTAATAATAAACTAATAAAGTTATAACCATATAAAACTACCATATTTTTATTATATACAAATATATTTTAATATTTAATGCAAAAGATGTCTCAACAACGACAAAAATGTCTCTTCCTTCATAGAACTCATAGCCATTTATACTTTGATCAAATGTATTCATTGTAATTAATGTATAAATTGTAAATATTCAATAAAATGTATAAACATATATAATGTATATAGTACATACATATTAATTTTAATTAATTATCAAACAATATAAAATAAGTAAATGTAAATATATATATTAAGCACTTCATAACATAAAATAATTTATATTTTAGTTTTGAAATGTGTTAATGTACTATGAATTTATGAATTATGTTGTTATGAGTTTGTGACTTTCAGGCTTTATGAGGCTATGTAATTATGTTTAACTTGTTTAATATATAACTTATAAATAATTAGATTTATAAGGCAACTTCAACGTTATATGAGTGAGCCATCCATATTTCATACTTAGAAATCAAAACTTTCAACAATGTTTTCTCAAATAGTCAAATGTATGACTTTTTTTCTGATTTTCTTACTAAACATCTCAAGAAAATAAATTTCATACAATTTTAAAGCCCTAATAATATTTTTTTATTTAAATAAACGAACTTATTAAATAATTCATATATTTATATAAAAATTATCAATTAATTTAAAACTACTATAGTTATACGTACCCAATTACTAAAATTAATCTATTGTTAATAATCGCTTATTGCCCCAAGGGACAAGAATAGAATAGGTATATAACTAAAGAATTTAAAGTCTATAACCAGTGTCTTATACCAATAATTTATTGTAATATACCGGTAAACGGCAATTATTATTTAAGGCATTACATATGCAAATATTACAATTACTTACCGTCCATGTTGTAGCTACATAGTTTATTTCATCAATGTAATCTTGTGATAAAAATGATGCTTGTTCTGTTAAGTAAACACTGAACAAAATTACGAAAATCAAAAATATAACCCTAACCATGGTGTTAGTTAATAATGCACGAATTTTGAAAATAACAACTCAATAGTTGATTATTCAACTAAACTAAAGAACGCTGGTTCTTACCTTATATATACGTATAAATATGTATACATCCAACTTGAAGTAGGTAGGTATATGTAAAACCCGTTCGACTATTTTGGCTATTACATCGATTATCGGTTTAATTGCTTAGCTTCTTCATCTTCAAACAATTCGAGCACTGTTACCAGAGCTTATCTAATATAATTAAAAAAAAAATGGGACGATTGATTAATCTTTTTAACATTTTTAATGTTTGAGCCGAACCCTCTCATTAAAAATCTTAAATCATTAATTAATCAATTACCTATAGTATTTCGCACTTTTACAATCAGTTGGGTAGTATAACAATCGAACTGTTATAGATTATTTAGGTAAATTCATACTTCTAATTTTGACCACAATTTATTATTATATACCTATTTAAATTTTAAATGATATCATAAGGACTTCGGAATGATTAAAACATATTTTAAAATAAATTTAAAGTTCCAAGTATTTTATATTTTTCAATTAATAAAAAAAATGTCGATAGTACCGATTTTATTTTCAAGTATGTGTAAACACAGTTCAGTTCTAATTAATATTCGTCGTTAAAATGTATAACATTTTGATTAATTTTAATAGTATCTAATTCAGAATTCTGCTTATTTAAATATTATAATTTTATAAAATATATTACCATAAGTTATTACTTATGTTTCCATAGTTTTAATCATTAAAATTAAAATTATAATTGTATAGTTTATAATCTATGTGATAGTCTTCGTTGAATTAAATTGTAAGCATACTAATTAAATATGCACCTATTGGCTACTAGTAATTTATTCAAATCAAATGTGTGTAATAGAATTGATTTTTTGTATACCATAATTAATCATTGAATTCTAATTTAGTACAATGAACTACTAAAGAACGATAAAATACTACACTAGAATCCTACTAAAAACTAGTGAACTCCTTGATTTTCAATTATACGTAAAGAATTGCATATTTCTTTACTAATAACAATTTTTTTTTTTTTAAGCGGTAGGTATATTTTTTATTAATTACATTTTAATTGCATAGACTGTAAATCAGTAATTGACTTACTATAGGAATAATAAGTGTGTTTATTTATTTATTTATTTATTTATTTATTTATTGGTACTCTGATAGTGCTCCTCGTGGGCCAAGTACCTTAATGCTTATTGAATTATACGTGCATATATCGGTGCACACGAATTGCGTACCAAAACAGGTAAACGAACCTTTTTGTACAAATTGCGTGACGGACGCAATCCACATTACTTTTTCACCCACATTTAATTATAATAAATGGTTACTAAACTGACATTGTCATAATAAAAAATGAAATCGTAGAAAAATAATATCATAAATCATAAATGTAAACATTTCACTATATTAAGTTCTGTATTTTATATTTATTATCTAGGTAATGTGTTTAGTGTTCACATAATCTTTAATTGTGATTATATGTGATTATTATTATTTGATTTGTTTTATTTCATATGTTATATTATAAATAATATTCTTTCTCTTATTGGTTTTCTGGGCACTCGTCTTTTTTCTAGAAGACTACTTCTTATCAGTGGTGTAGGCAGTATCGGTTTGTATATTTAAAACTTCTAAACATTTTTGTATGTTTGAGTGAGAAGAATCAAAAAATTTGTTAAATTTTGAATGAACAGATTCAGAAGTGTTGATAGTTCGTGAAATTGAACTTTTTTCTGCCCATATCTCCATATGAATTATTGAATTTTCATTTATATACATATATCCACTAAATGACTAAATAATAAATAATTATCAATCTCTGTAATTTTATGTTTGTTTGGTTCAATAGCAGACATTTCAAACGAAAAAAAT
This sequence comes from Rhopalosiphum nymphaeae, assembly GCA_036289425.1. Lineage (NCBI taxonomy): Eukaryota > Metazoa > Arthropoda > Insecta > Hemiptera > Aphididae > Rhopalosiphum > Rhopalosiphum nymphaeae. The sequence continues at coordinate 12,804,589 of JAZAQC010000007.1, read as the reverse complement.
CTATTTTTTTATTCTTATTTTTATTTTATTTTATTTTGTCCGAGACGCAATTCGTTCAAAATGTTTGTTTACTTAATTTGGTACACAATTCGTGTGAACCCATATATATTATACTAGCTGAATAACCCGGCTAGCGGATTAATACCGTTATTTATATGAATAAAAAGTATTTAAAATATAATATGTTTTTTATAACATTACGAGTATATAATTCTTTTCTTTTAATTTCTTTTAAGTGTTGTATGTATATATCTAAGTAAAATTTGTTATTAAACGTTATATTATATAATTATATTTCATCATAGTTCCACGTATTTATATCATTTATATCGTATATTTAAACTACGTCCGTTAATTGCAATAAATAAATATATAATTTATTTTAATATTATAAATATTAACAATCAATGCTTTTGTTGAACGGTAACTAAACTTACTAAACCCATACTCTTCAAACCATTTGTACATAATATATAAAATTGTATTTTAATTGTGTGAATTATAAATAAAGTATAATTTGATCAATAAAAATTAAATTTGCATAAAGTATAAAAATTAGAGTGGTTTGGTTTTTACATGTTGTGTGTTCTTAATCATTCTTAATTACAAAAACACATTAATGTGTTTTATTATGCTGCAATTTATTAAAAAAAAAATAAAAATTGCATAGATTTGTAGATAATATTATAATGACATTGCAATCTAATAAAAACAAAACTTAAAATCGTATAGCAATTCTAATTAATGACTGTCATAATACTCATAACTCAATAATCAACCGAGCAAAATTAATTTAAATTATAATTGTAAATATCTAAAAATCTAAACTTTCTCAACAACAAATAGAATAAAAAATACAATCATTTATCTATGATAGGTAAAGCAAATTTTTAATGCTTTTTGCTTTACCGATCAATATTATATATTTTTTATAAATTGTATACTATTTTTGCAGAGTTCAAAATGTATACATAAATAAATATATTACTATATTTAGTATGTACAATAATTGTATATACCTAAATAGTAGATAATAGGTACTGTGTCATATACCTAATCCATCAAACTTGATACAAACTTTAATAATCTTGAGTAATTAGTTAACTGAGTAAAAAATTAACATTGTGTATACTATAGTTATATAAAAATTCATTATAGCAACATCACTAACTAAAACTTTTTCGAAAAATAGTATCAATTGTTATAAGTAGGTATTTTATAAATTTCAATATATTTTATTATAAAATTATTTAAAAAATTTTAATACAGTCTGAACTTATAGATTACCTTACACGAAATGTTTAATTTTATATTTAAAAGCCATTACTAAAAAATGTTATAATTTTATATTGGTTGTTAGCAACCCCATGGTAAGCGGTGACTATCCAACAACTATAACCACTAGTCAGCACAACATAAAACCAAATTACCGGAGATCAAACCAATGACGACTTTTATTAGCATATAAACATCAGCCTTATTATTGTACAATGTACAAATAAAATACTATATAAAATGCAAAAAGCATTAATACAATTTTGACGTATAATTATTGATTCAATCACCAAGCATCATTATTAGGCATGTAGATGCCTAAAACAGTAAAAATTATTTTTAACAGGATTTTCTGGGGAGGTATTATAGTTATAAGATAGCTAGAAACGATTCGCAGACGTTCTCAGAACAGAAGTCAAAGCTTATAGGAAGTCAGAAGTTATAAACACGTATATTGGAAATTTTCGACGAGTAATAAATAATGACTATATACTTTTCAAATTCGTACTGTACGATTAAAATATCTTATCGTACAAATTCCTTTATAAAGGCACTTCATAAAGGTTATTATTACAAATTAGTATTGTTGTGAAAATAATTAATATTGATATTTACGACTCTAAATTCAATTAATGTGATTATATTTGATTCATAACAGGCTGACATCGCCATGTGCATATCGTATAATTATATTAATAAAATCGACGAATATAATAATACATAATCTTATACATAAACAATAATAAGTGGTTGAAGTACATAATGACGTATATTATCATCAAAACAATAATTGGAATATGCGTCTTATACTGACGGCACGCCTGCTGTGGACGAATCTTCAATACCACATTCGTTTGTGCCTCTGCGTATTTTAAATAACCCTTTGGCGCCCCATTGCTCGCCCCAAGAGTTGACCATCAGCCAATACGGTGTGTCATTTTCTTCGCCCCATCCGATCATTTTCACCGCATGTCCTCCCAAGTACGACGCGTTCTCAGTCTTCTGGTAAACTCCTATGAAAAAAATATACATTCAATTATGATGCATGACGGAAATATAGTATTGTGAATATGAAATTACACGTGACCATTGTTAAAAACGATATTAATAATTGTAATAAAATAATCAAAAACAATATACGTACCGGATTCGTAATTCACAAAGTCATCGTAAACGTCAAATGACGACTCGATTGGTCCGTACGCCATAGTGTCTTTCTGCATTGTAGTGTTGGTGAGGTAATATGCGTCTTTCGCTGTAGATATGTACGTAAAAAATAGAATTAGTTTTGTAAAAAATTACACAACCGCGGTCTTAGTTTGAATGTGTGGTCGTTTCGATTTACTTTTGTAATGGCCGTTTTTGTAATCGGATGTTTTGTCGCCGTAACAGCTCTTGCTACACCTGTGATTACGTTCTGTTGGTTGTCCCGAACATGAATTATGTCCTTCTTCGTCTCGTATACAAGGTGGTACTTTGTACGGTTGACACCCCTATATATGTATATATATTACATATTATACAATTATTATATTTTACATTTATAGACCGTTAAAAGTATAAATTATAAATCTATTTATTATTTTACATCGGTGGTGTTGTAGTTGCCTCCGGTGACGACGCCGTGTCTTTTGAAATATTGCCATGCTCTTAACGGGTTACCTCCGTTACATCCGAAACCGCATCTATGACAGCAAAATGTTAGCTCTTCGGCGGATATGAGTTCATTGAAATCTCCATTCGTCGCTATGCACAGTCGGTCAGCGAACGCTCCGGTAGTACCATGTGCCTATATATTATGTTCATTTAATTCAACAACATATTATAATACAATATATCAAGTGCTGTTAGTGAGTACCCACTAACTATGCACAATGGTATTCGTGCATTACCCAACAGGATCCACAATTTCCTTGGTTACGAACTTCCCCAATTGTTTTGCAATAATTCCATTCTATTCTTGCGTCGAAAAAACTTGGGATTTCACTGTTTTCCATATACTCACTATCATTTTCTTTGATCGGACCTTTAGGAACGTCTTTGAAGCTTTTCGAGCCTAACAATCGGACGATTTGTTCTTTAGTCATATGTTCAGGAAAATTTTGTTTGGCCTAAAGTACATTAATAATAATTTTTTAAACTGTTACATATAGTTATATGCTATAGTTGTATATTTTATTTATATTTATCTATTTAAAAATAAACATAAAGTCTAACTGCAGTTAATTAAGTTAATTTAATTTTTTTGATTTACAAGATTATATTTTCTTTAACGTAAAACCATTGAATTTTATATTTAAAAAATGCTATAAAAAAATAATATTCACGTAATACATACATTAAAAAAATTAATATTTATTACACATTTACGTACACATTATTATGTATAAGTACTAATAATAAATTTATGTTGAATTTAATTAATTTTATATTAAAATAGGAATATGTAAATCTTACCTTCCAAGTTTTAGCGACTTCATTAATTTTGTCTACATATTGTTTACTTAAGAAATGTGCTTGTTCCGTAAGGTAAACACTAAGTAATACCACTGATATCAAAATTATAAATTTAGCCATTTTTTATAAAAATTCAAAAATGATTAAATATCTATCCACACATACACTGTGGATCGATACAATGATAATTATAATGAATAATCTAAAGTCAGCGTAGGTAATTTATATAATTTTCCTACAGCCAACTTTTACGCCATGACTCACGTATAAAAAAATATATTAATATTGATGTACACACTTATAAGAGTAAGAAAACACTTTTATTGTAATTAACTATTGAGTTTTATAAATCTTATCGGCTTTTCTTTTGTTATTTAAACAATACAATCAGTAATATTTATAACATTTATTACGGATCTTATATAATTGTACTAATAGATTCTCAAAATGCAAGAAAACGATAAGATTATTCTTGTATAGGTTTTTTTTACATACAAACCATTTTTTTTATTATTCAAAAAACTTTCATATTTCAACCATTATTTTCAATTTAATTTATTTGGTGGAGACAATATGACAGTTAATTATTAAGTGATAAAGGGTACATCCTCAATTAAGAAGAGATACTCCATTTAGGTTAGGTCTATGAAGGATTTAAAGGAGGTAATAATTTAAATTAATTGAAAATTGGTTTTAAATATCTAATTATATTTAAAAACCTTACAAGTGTGCGAAAGTTAAAATTACGATAAAATAAAACCCAAGATATTAACACCTATATTATTATGCGTTAACTTTAATATAACGTATTAGTTAAAAATTATAAAATTATAACTGTTATGAATAACTTATATTTAGAATGACCTAGTGCGTATTTAATAAAAAAAAATGAATGTACAAAAGTCGCTTTACAGTATAGTATAGATTTTGAGTGTATTTTGTTACTGTAAAAGATAAGTCAATTAGAATTTAATCATAAATCATTGCATAAAAAAAAAAGATTTTGAACTGTGATGTTGCGTTATGAAGTATTACCATTATTTATATTAAATATTGCAAAATTTGCTAATATCAAATGTCCGTCACCCAAAATCGTTGTTATCAAAAATGATGATTAAAATTTTGTCCCCAATTAATATATGTTATATATTTTATGCCCGCAATAAGTATGTCACCTTTTTTGGTTTCGTTCACAACTAGCATAGTTTTTAATTCATTGTCTGCAATTAAAAAACACAGTATTTCAAGATATATTTTTTGAAATAGCTATTAAAGTCATTTATTTTATTATTAGTATTATGGTCGGTTAATTAAATTTTTTCCTAATAATTTTAATAATTTATATTATTGGTACTTATTTAATTATTATAATTATATAGGTATATTTATACCATATTATATTATTGTTGTGTGAATAATGTCATATCTATATATTATACATAGACAATATCTTAAAACAGTTATATATATTTTGAAAATTTTAACGTTTAAAGTAGTTATACGTTCTTCAAGACTAATTAATATCATTCATTATTTGTTTATAAAAAAGTTTAAAAAAATAGACTGAGATTAATATATTCTAAGAAACTTTTTATTGTTAGGTAAAATATTTTTAATGTATAATACTTCAAATGTACAGGTTAAGTGTTTTTATTGGAAAGTGTATTACATTTATATTATCATACAATTATATTATGAATCAATAATAATATTTAAAACAGTTTATGGAATTACAGTAACATAACTAAAATCGTCAAGAAAAGAGCAATGTAAATTTTAAAATGCATATTATATTGTAGGTAATATAAGATTTATCAATGTAAATTGCGTTTCATTTTTTTTTTCATTGTGGACCTACTATATTTTAGATGTATGTTAATTACAGGCTAAATATTTTTTAATCAAACATAAATTCGTATGAAAATATTTTTAAAAATCAATATTTTTGTTTCATTTTTCATAGTTGGAAGAATGGCTCAATAATTGTATAAATATTTATTTATTTATAGGCTAGGAGCCCAAAAGAACAATAAAATTAATAGTGATTCAATATCATACAATGCAACTACAATATATTTAATAGTAAAAGGAAAAATTGGACAATATAACATAATCATAAATGGAGCAAACAATAGAAATAAACAAAAAACAGATTAAAATATTAGTGTGGTAAAAATATTTTGGTTTACTCTTTATGCTGTTCATGATAAAAATAATTAATAAAATAACATGGTAAAAATGTGTATGAATATATTACGATTAATTATAATAACTCTCGTACAGTGTCTAAATACATAATTTTTGTTTGTAATTCTTTCATTAATTCTTGAATATAATTTATGTATATTTTTCCATCATTTATCGATTCTTTTTAAAACCTTTGCATAAATCACTAAAAATGTTTTATAAATGCTCCGGTGTTTAATTTGCTTTTGTTTTAGAACTCCAATTTAAACAGTATTATACGACTGTAACCTTTTTTGGGGACGCTGTAATTTACTTATTCCAATGTAATATAATATTTAACATATATCTACGTTTATATATCATATAATAAGTATTGAGGTACTTGGCCCATGAAGAGCACTATTAGAGTACTTATAAATACGATTATTATAACTATAATAGGTCAATTACTGATTTACAATCTATACTGTTGAAATATTGTTGACAATTTGAAAATTACATTAAGTACCTATTATACCTGTATAAATAACTTCAATACAACTCGACTCAACGTTTATATTTATAGCATAATATGAATCATCGAATAAAAATATAGTGATTCGCGATTTATATAAGTAAGAACATAGTAAAATTCTGTATTTATTATACTTTGTTTTGTATTTTAATTATCAATGATATTACGTTTTCATCGAAGTATTTATTTGATACAACTATATAATATCGTTTGAATACTTGCAATACCAAATAAACTTTCATTACTTTGAGTTTAATTTGTATACATCTTTTTTCATAATTGTAAATATTAAAACAACTTCAGCTTTTTGTGCATATTTGTATAAATAAAATATTAGGCACTATTGTATGAAATTAAACGTATGTGTATGAGTGTACCGAATGCATAATTAATGTTATTTAGCAATTAGTCAATAAGTAACAATAATCTATGTGATTACGTATATTGTATAAAATTATATTTATAATGTGAGCTATACGCTTCTAGGTATTGGTTACAATGGTATACATTTTATTAATAAGTTGATAACTGACATAACAATCGTATATGCTTAATGATTTTTTATATTATTCAATTAAATAAAAAAAAAAAAAACCAAACAACACATAAATAACCAACACGCTGACATTGGACACATTCGTGAGTCATGTGCTCGTGCAACGAAGCTACGAGGGTACCGTCTTGTTGCAGCCACACATCAATGCATTTTATCACAATGACGTAAGAATCATATCCGATCGGACACCGTATTTGTGGTTGCTCGTGGACACCGTTATACCGCCTTTTCTTTGCATGTTGCTTTTTAACGTAAACGAGTGCAACGAGAACCCGCGGACGAGCGGACGTCTGTGACGTAGGATTTCACTCGAACCAAGTCGACATGCATCTTTATGCGTTTGACCAGAACGAATGTAATTGAATGTTGCTGCCAAACAGAAATACGTGTCTTAACACTCGACCGCTACCATAATACTATAATTATATCTATAGTTATGTAATCCAATGTATATCTACTATATAACTATTGGTAAGAATGAGCAAAATACAAAATAAAAAACCTTAATCTTTATTTTTTTATCTTGAATCTAGAATTGTGTTCAAAAAACGAATTGGTCGACAGAACAAACACTGTGTACAACAATAAATTTAAAACATGCCTTATATTCAGGCTTGTATTTATTATGATATTACTATTGTTTAGAACATAGCGCAAATAAAAAGGAATTAAATGAAGAACCATCCACTTCAAAAAGTTTGTTAGCATCTCCAAAAAATTAATTCATGCTGCAGTAAACTTTACACAAATTAATTTTTTTCAACAACCAAAATAACAATTAATAGTATTATAAAATACATTTTAACTCAAAAATAGCTAAAATATTTTAAAAATTATACTATGTACAGAAAACGCTAATGTAAACATTTTCTAACAATGTCAACTATCTAAGGTTTATTATTTTTTAATTTGCTTTTGAAAAAAATCAATTTTGTTGAAAGCTGATTTTGCGTAAAGATTTCCGTGTTTCCTTTATTTTTTTAATTATTAAGAAAATTAATAAAAACTTTTTATATTTAACCTTCTAAAATTACTAACTAGATTGTCTAGATTTACTCTTCTACCAGAAAAAATATTTTAATTTAAGATTGAAGAATTTAATTATTTGAACAGGTAATAATTGACACAAAAAATACAAATGTTATTGCTCTACTTCGAATCTAAGTGTGTTAATTTTCTACTATAACATATAAATTACTTAGTTACTATACTCACATCATTATTTAATATATTTAATATTAATCCCATATATTGTTGCAATTAGTAAAACAAAAAAATTGCACAACTTATAAGATAAACAATATAACCATTTATCATCGTATTTAGAAAGCGATAGATTCCGCAAGCTAAAAATGTTAATTGTAAACAAAATAAATAAGTAACTATACCTCTAAATTGCCTATCTAACGCGCCGCTTTCTTGAATATTACTAAACTATTACGAAACTTACTTTCTAAAGTATAATTGTTATTTCGAATGTGTCGAGTAATTTCTAGGTTTTTTGATTAACTTGCAATTACTCATGTACCTAAGTATATGTTGCAACCATTTTTTGGCACCAACCATTAAAGTACATTTTTTTTAGTAAACGATCGGTATTTGGGGATACATGATCATATATTAATTCACATAATTATTATGGCTTTTACAAATTGATACCACCTACTAAAAAACCTTAATATAAATACAAAACAACTCATTGGTAATAATTATTATATATTTTAAATTTTATAGTATACCAGTTACTTAAGCTAATTAATAATGTATTTTTCATTACAGTTAAAATATTAAATTCCAATAACTGCTATAAAACAATTAAAACATCATGATTTTATGATCAAACTCTTGATACATTTGGACTAATCTGTAAATAGAGACTTTAGTGCTTAGTGGTAGGTATTGATTTATTTACAACTCAAATGTTGGAATTCACGCAGAGTACGAAGTGCTCTTATGGTAATGTATGTACGCCTTATAATTTATTGTATATTTTTGAATAAACTATTCTGTCAGTTAGCAGTTAACCATATTAAATTGGTGTGCATTCCGTGCTTACTTTTTATAATATACAAACGTACATTAATATAAGTATATAAAACCTATAATTGTAATAATATTTATATGAAAAAGAATATTGAATAACATTTTCGTGCCACTTTCAATCTACTTGAATAACGTTGTGTACACAAAACCAGAAAACTATTGAACAAAATGTATGCTCTTTATTCGTAAGCCAAATTCGTTCATAAACCGAGCGTCTTAGAAAAAAAAAACTGAGCCATCGCGGAACGCCTGGCAGATGTGAAACATCAAAAATTTTCTTTTTGTAATAATATAAAATATACTAATGTAATAATTAATCAATATTATCTATTGCTTCGTCAGTGATTTCTGTGACAGTAGCAGTTGATGCTTCCAATGGTACATTTGCTGGTATGAATGTAACAATTGGACGATGATAACTGAAATATATAACAAAAGTACGTGACATAACGTTATCAAAGTACCTTGGAATACTCCATCTATAGCAGTTCCATATCTGGTTGTTGCTTCTCTTGGATCGTTATTAATATGCAAACTAAATTTTTCTTGAAGAAATGTAATTAATGGTAATGATTTGTCTCTAGCGAAATTGTCATTAAAATCTCCTGCTAAAAATAATGGTAATTTATCCAAATCCTCTTTCAAAAGCATCGATTCTTCGTGACTATATGGAAGTAATCGCCGATGTAAAAATGCAATGATATCGTTAATTTTTTGATTGGGTGAAATGTATACAATGACCATGAGAAATTCTCTTCCGTCGTCCATAACAATTTTAGGTTACCACACAGGTTACCTACAGGTACTTGACTTACGTTAATTTCTGTAGCATTTTGTACCATAAGATTTATATTAGTAGTCGAAACATGAGAAATATTCGAGCTCTGGTATATAGCAACTCCAGCCGCTCTAATATTTTTTCGTTTAAAGTGAGCAATACAATTACAATTTGGCAATTCGACTGATTTATCATCAGGAAGCCATATTTTAGATAACAACAAGAAGTTACTTTTTGTATTTTGTGTTATTTCAAACGTTGTATGGTATGTTGCCTTGATGCAGATCGCTGATTAAATTTTGTTGTATATTATCTGAATTCGAATTACTTACAATTGACTGTACATATTGCTAACTCTCCATTCTTTCTGCTTCCTCTGAATCATATTTTCTCTGCTGAACGTTTTTTTGACTTTTTCTTCTTTCTGCTTCACGTTGTTTAAGTTGTTCTCTGTGCAGTTCCCTATACTTTCGCCGACGCTCTTTTTTACAAGCACTCTTCATGTCTACACTGAAAATGTGAAAATTGAAATGAAAAGTTGAATAAAAATCAGTATATTATCAGAGCAATGAAGATAGTTATAAAATGTTACTTTTCACTTGAATGTTTGTTATGTAGTGCTTGTTCTGTACTATTAAAATCTGAACAGCTTGTCGTAGGTTGGAAAAGTACATTTTGTTTACTTTTCCTTCTTTCTGCTTCACACGTTGTTTTAGTTCTTCTCGGCGCTGTTTCCTGTATCGTTGTTGCCGATCTTTCACTATTATATTATTAATATCAATACACGGCTCGGTTTTAGTTACTAACCTTTGCCTCGAATCAATAAATTGTGTATCGAGATATACATCAAAAACACATGACGGAGACATATCACTCCGACCTGCATTTTGCAATCTTGAAATTTAATTCTTTTCGCTGGCGGCGGTGAACTAGCTCGTTCCAATATTTTCGTTATATTTACACTGTAAAAGTCACTCATATTTCAGTAGAAATAAATATATATATATAACATATATCATTATAGCAACGCTTCGCTCAAAATAACATATAAATATACGTAAAGAGGAAATCGCTGAACTTCGGTGAATTGATCCGACGAGCAACGAGTGGGGCGTCACCACGCAACAGTCGGTTTCATTACCGTACCGCGCCATTAGATGTTTCACATCAATAAAAATGTATAAATATTTTTTTGTTTAAATTGATTATAAAATATTATTTAGTACAAATATTTAATCTTTTGGCCAATATTAAAAAAAAATTTAATTGCGGCACATTGGTTGTTTAAACAAAATTTTCATTTTCTTATTAAAACTATTATAAACGGTCATTCAATATTTTACTACAGAGAGCAATGTCGTCAAAATATTATTTGCAAATACTGAAAAAATTCTAGAAAACCTATCACTGTATCTGGTTTATATGTACTTACATTTAATAACTATCGCGTTGCCCAGTAAACTTTAATACAAAATAACTTTGTAAAAAAACTTAATTTCTAATTCATTACGAAGTTATATATTTCATTATAGTTTTCATAATATTATAATCTGCTAAAAATAGTATAATGTCAAGTTTAAGTGAACCCAATACAACTTGGTATTTCACCGGTGATGAACAAGAACCATTCTTAGAGACACCCTTAAAAGGTAAAATAAAAACATAATACTTTTACAGTTGTCAAAAATTACTTTTGAAACAAAATATTATTTTAAATCTTGAATTACAGTTAGTAAAAATAGTTTGGTGTTTGCCTATTAAGATACTTATATAAAAAATTGTTATAATATACTTTGTTAAGTAGTTTAAATTATACAATTATCATAAGGATTTTATTAGATAATAAACTAATAAAAGATAATTTCGAAATTATGATTTTTCGATAATATAATATACTAGTAAATCTTTTTTGGATTTTATGAAACGAAATTATTTTAATATTAAATTCTTAATATAAAAATATTTATTTTTGGGACAATTAGAGAATAATATGCATAAATGATAACCATTTAGATTAATTTTTATTTTTGTACCTGTAATAATTTATTTATCTTGAAAATTGTTTTATATATGTATAATATAAAAGTGTAAGTTTTTAGATATTTCTAATAATCTAAAAATGTAATTTATTTGAGAATGCAGTAATTGTTATATTGCCGTTTAAATTTATTATGTTGTAATAATTATAACACCCTGTAACCAAACAAGCCACATAAGCTTATAAGATGTAGGTTAACCAAATCTGTAATAATAAATAATACCTAATCTAAAATATTTTTATTTTAATTTCCAATAAAAAAACAAAATAATGTCATATACTCGTATAACTAAGATAGGTAAACTTAATGTATACGATTAAATAACGTATATTATATTATATTGGTCGTAAGCTTATTCAAATAAAAATAAACGACAAAAACGTTCAATAAAATATATAATAATCATATACAGCGCCAAATAACTATATATTTTTATTCCGACCCAATGTTTATTGTAGCATAATATCATATTATTCTTTTGAACGTTTTCTTTTTATGTATAAAGAAAACTCCCAAAATATAAACTTATGATCTCGCTTTAAACTTGAAGTCAGTTTGTATGCTTTTTCTTAGAGTGTACATCTGAGCAGATACAAGCAAAACTGGAATTTTTAATAAAAAATATTTTGCTACTTAGATGCGAATGCGAAGTAATAGAAATGAATTCGATTAAAATACAACCCGAGCTTATCACTTCAAGTAAAAAACTAATACATAATACATTTCTAGGAATCAAACTATAGGTATTATATTACATATAACAATCTCATATTGTTAATGTTTTGGTATGTAGATACAATCGATGTTTCGTGGATGCCCTTCGTTTTCGATGATTTACCTCCAATCATTACTAAAGTCCCAAAAATATCGAAAGAAAAGCTTCGCCAGTCCGTGGTTTTAGCAAAATCGAATAAATCGGTTCTTGGTAGCATGTATAGTGTCGTTAATAATGCTATTACAGTGAATAAGTACGTTTAATTTAAGCCATTTGTTAAGATATTTTTTATTCACTTTGTTTGACTCGCCTTAGTCGCCTTGCAGTATATGCAATTATGAACTCATAAAAAACGCATGTATATTATGCGTATACTTTGGTTTTTTCTAATTTTTCAATTTTTAAACAAATTATGAAAATGTTTAATAATTCATAACCAGGGTTGGACAACTTGGACAAGATGATTAAAAAACAATATCCAGATATATTAATATTATTGTACATGGTAACTATTTTATGGCTTTATGGGGTAACAAACGATCTTCATAATCACGCAAAATAATAATAAATATAATAAAAATTTAAAGTCCGTTATTGTTCATTTCGTAAAATTTTTCAAGTGGGTTAACCCTTTGACTTTTAAATCATTTTGAACTTTTTCTAAATAAAATTGTAATATCGTATGCCAGGAATAGTCACTATCAATTTAATTTACTGAATACATTTAAAACTTTGGATCATAAAACATATAAATTAGCATTACAAATTATAGGTACGTATGCAAAATTAATCTCTTAATCATAATTCTACATTATGACAATATTACCTATTATGATTTAGTTTATTTGTTTGGAGATTCATAAATCGTATTTGTATGGATTGTACGGTTTCTTAACAGAATATCTATACACCAAGTGATTGCCGAAGTAGAGAAAGCCGTAATAACAATGGAAGAAAAATTTGATAAATTAAACATTAAAATGATTAATAACCTCGATAAAATTGAAGTTGAAACTGAAAACATCGAACTCGAAATTAATAGACAACTTCAATACATCGAAACCTATAGGTGTGTATGTACATAACACTCTTTGTATTACATTTTAATTTATTCAAACGTAAAACCTATATAAAATAGTCGACTAATAACTATGTGTAATATATCATGTTTATTATTATCTATATCTACAGTGCCGTCTCTAACGGGGGGCGAAGGAGGCAATTGCGCACGACGTCATAATTTCCATATATTAAAAACGGTGTCAACTATTTTTAGTACCAATAACCTATTATTTGGAAAATTTATTTTGCACCCGGCGTCTTTAACTCTTAATGTGGCAGTGTATATCTATAAAAAAATGTGGGTCTATTACGCATTAATAAAAAAAGCAATAAGTATTTTTATAAATGGTGATTGGTGACCAGGGCTCGGAACTTTATGCATTTGCATCTTTCTCAGGAAGCTGCATATTTCAAATCTGATTCGATACAAATTCGTTTCATGAACCATACAGTTGAAATACAAAAATGTATGTTGCATATTTTTGCATAATTTACTAAATTTATATGATTATGCATATTTAAAGATTTTGAGAATATAAATGCATTTTATGGTAAACATTTATAAGAAATCAACAACAAACAAGTTTTTGATAACTGAATATTGTAAATTAAATAATTTTAAAATAAATAGCCGCCGCACACGGTTTCCTAGTCTATATTTTGAATTATACTATTCCGAGTAATAGTTGAAATATTGTGTAAATGTTTATAATCGTCTTATTTAATTAAAATGTTTTCAAGAATAAAATATTTATTTTTACCAATAGCTCTCACTATGCATATTATACCGCATATTTTGGTTTTTTTTAGTGCATACGTATGCACATATTTCACTGTTTTTTAGCGCATAAAGTTCCTAGCCTTGATGATGACGCACTGACTATATGTACTATATTAAAATAAAAAATTCTGGAAGGTCAAAAAGACGGTTACAATAATTGTGTAAAAATCGTAGTAGGGTAGGTACTTTGGTAACGTTTAAAATATAAAATATAAAACAACCATAATACTCCTACCAGTCCTACCTTGAATGATGGTAATACACTAATATATCAAAGTCATCTTTTGCGTGAAATATGTTAATATTGATATATTATATATATGGAGTTTTCGAAAATAAAATAGTATTACAGGAACATAACAGAACAATTTCAATGTGAAAATATGACTGAATTAAGTGTAAATTTGGGTCCACAGGACTGAACATCCTTCATTTTTGAGTGTATTACACGCAAATACGTGTATTTATTGTATTGTCTGAATATGTTAATACTTTAAATACAGGACAAATGTCTTGGTGGCCGGCGTTAACAAATTAACTAAGCGCATACCGGCCGAGAAATATGAGAAATTCATAAAAAAAAAAATTATGTCGAGTTCAATATACTTGAACGATATACAATTCAAAATAATAGATGCCATCGCCGAACAGCAGGTGCTGCGTGAAAATTTCGTGACTTCGAAACATATACGGAACACGGTATTCGAAGCGGACATGCATAACGTCAGGATACTGAACAAAAAACTATTGAAAGAACAATCCGAAATAACAGAGAAGAATAAAAAACTTAAAAATCATCTAAGTATGCATAAAATAGTTTGATTTGAGAATATCTATAAAAAAAATTAAGTTTAAGTATATTATAATATCTTTTTTTAATATTCGATAAAAAGATAATGTGCGACCACACTGAACATATTTGTGTGGAGGCCCGTGATTTTATGATTTTAAATATAAAACCAGTACAATTTATTGACAATTACTATACTACATTTTTTTTATATAACTAAGACATCAATATAATTAAATATATATATGTATTATTCAATTATTATAATGTAACATACTAATATTATAAATACATCAGCACATAATAATATCGACCAAAAGACATATGTAAATACGTGAAATTCCTTGGTGTCTTATTATAATCTATAATTCTGATAAATCTATTGAAATATTGCGATTGATTTGAATAATTTTAAATTTATTTTTTAAATTTCTGTTTAGGTGTCGTTCGTCAAAAGTATTTGAATAAAAAATATTATCTTGACAAATTCGAACTTAGTTTAGATTTACCATCATTGAACGCAGAAATTATACATTATAGGAATAAATTACAAAGACAAACACCTATTACTCAAAAGGTAATAACTAACAATCATTCATCTGCAACATTAATTTTATAATAAATATATATTTTCATATACCTACATTATAAAAAATATTTATTCAATAATATCGAATAGACTCACATATCTAATATAGTAATGTAACGCATGAGTATAAAAATAAGAACTATTACTATGTAATATTTAGTGATCTATTCTAAAATTTAGATAACTGAAAAGGTAGAAAGTCTCAGTAAAAATAAGAATGATAAAGGCGATAATGATGATGATGATGAAAACGAAGAGTACGATGAAACTGAAGTAAGTACATGTGGTTTGAAATTTTTAATATGCATTGTATTAAAACTAACATATTATACCTAAATTGGAAATTGAAAATAAAAAATAAATATAGTTTTGACCAATAGAAAATAAATATTTTATATTATATTAGTAATAATATATGTTACATGCATGTATATATTATTATTATTATAATAATGTGTGGTTCTAAACTTAAAATTAGTAATTTATAGTACATTACATTACCTATTATATTATAATAAGGGTATATTATTTTTAAGGACGATCGGATTAATCACTACCTTGAAGTTAAAAGATCAATAGAAAACGCTGAGAGGGATATTAAAACGATGCAACTGAAATTAAATCGACAAAATAAACTTGTAGAATTGTATGAATCGATGTTGAGAAAAAAAAATATTAATATAACCGAATTTAGAATATAAATCCTATGTTATTGATTTAAATGTATTACTATTTATGTGTTTTAGATTTTGAACGGAACGATGAATATATTCATTTTACAATGATGAGTGTTTGTTTCTCTGTCTATCAACCAATTTTGAGCAGTAAAAATGCTTCGAAAATAGGAGTAGTTTCTAATAGAAAATTTTGATACTTTGGGGGATCAAAAGTAAAAATGTTCAATACTCTTTTTGAAGTCAAGAAAACAAAAAACGGGAATTTTTATGCAAACCCAATTTTTAATAAAATCAATTTTGTTTTTTTAGTAGAACTCAAAAATGAATTACGTAAATACTTGACATTTTCACCAAATGTTAATATAATTATTTTCTATCATGATAAAATATTTCGACTCTATTTGAATTATTTATAGGGATGAATAATTTTTAAATTTTTTTTTCTAGAAATGTCAATTAGACATTATTTGCTGAATAAAAATATTTGGAAATGTAGTTCAAAGCGTATATACTAGCGTATACTGTCTGACTGACTTGTATAATACAATCTAAAGTGTGTGTATGTGTTATTGTAATTTCTGTTTCTAAATTTAATACCATTATAAGATCCACATAAAATCTGAATGTACTTAAATAATTCTTTATATAGTATTATTTTTCTAATTACCTTATTTTGTAGTATAGTCAAAGTAAAACTAAAATATTACAATCTAATTTGAATCATAATAAACCAAAAACATGAAAAATCTATTATTATCAATGCAATCAATATATCACACAATTAACTATTTTGGAGACAAAATTTAGTTAATATTTTAGTATATTTCTCCCTAGCATATGATTTAGTTTCTATTTCAATAATGAGCGATTATGTGTTATGTATAAACTATTTAATTTAATAAAAGGCGTTTATATAGGCAAATTCTATACATTTTTATATTTATAAAGACAAAAATTGTTCGATTTTTCTATTATTAAGCTAAAAAACAAACAACACATTCTTTATTATATAGTTAATTTAAAATAGTGAATATTTTGTGTATATTTTTATATTGAAACATACAGATTTAAAGGTGTTTAGTATAATCAATATTTGAGTATTACTGCAAATTCAACATTTTCATAATTTCCTATTTTATGTAAAAACCATTTTAAACATAAAAATGTTTAAATTACATAATTTTTAAACATCCGAAATTTCTAAATTTTATTTTATTTATTTGGGTCTAAAAACTTGATTTTAATTCATTTTAAACATTTAATTGGATTGGTTTTCTGGTAAATTTGGTTCGTATAATGTCAATTTTTCAAAAAAAAGAAAAACAATTGATGAGAAAATGTTTGTCAATTTTCTATTGTACGACCGAGATGCAACATTAGAAGTCGAAATTTTATCTTTGGGTGTGATTGCATCGAACTTCAATGACTTCAAAGATGGTTTGACCAATGTTCATAAAGAGTAAGAATTTCAAATGGAGTTTCAAAACCCGCAATAAACCCATATTTTTACACCCAAATCGTTGAAATGTTTATATTACCAATCAGTTATAATTGAAATATACACGATAAAATAAATTTCGAAGGTAAATGGTATTTTATTATTATATTCACATTATTTCTTATTACAATTGCATAGCTGAACGCCTGAACATTATAATACTCGTAACAACATATTTTAAAATATGTATCCATTCTTGAATCCAATAATATAATTGTAGCGTCTGTAGCCTGTAATGTTCATCATAATCATTTAATAATATACTACACTTTAATACCTACTACTCTTGGTCAATATAATATATTATTATAGATTACGTGATATTTACATCTTGTAATTAAAATCATATAATAGCCAATACATTTTTTTTCATTTTATTTTCCATCATAGATTCTTAAATAAATGATTGATAAAAAATTAAACTGTATCAATAATGATCAGGGTTCGGGACTTATAGTATTTGTATAATATCCATCATAAATGATGTAAAACATAGCAGAGTGATATACAAATAAGTTATATAGTACGAAGAATTCAAATATGAAATTTTATTTTGCATAGTTTTGCATATTTTGGGTTTTTTTTTTATTAAACTGACGCATATTTAACGTATTTTATGGATAATATTATTATTCAAAATGTATTAATTATATAATATTAGTGTTTTTCAAGTATGCTTCCATTACTTCCATCGAAGTGAAACGTTTATATTCGACATATAAGTGTATTCTAGTTGATAATAGAAGAGCCTTTCAGTTCGAAAACACCTTATAGTTCAATGAACTCACAAAGGTAAACATTTTATTTACAACAATAAATTTTTAGTTGATACAATTTTACAAAACGTGTATTTTCTTTTTCAGAACATTCAAACCCCAATTTTTAAAGATTTTATTTTTATTTTTTTTAATTCATTAATTAATAATTATATTTAAATTACAATTTTTTTATATATATTTATATGAGATAAATCCTTTATTTATGACTTTATAAGTGCTTTTTTTCATTTTTAGTGGATATTTTTAAGTTTATCGGGTCATATATAAGCACATATTTTAGTACTTTAAGTCCCGAACCCTGATAATGATTAAAAATAACGGATATAACATACCCCATGGCCCATACAGGGTATGATATAGTATTTTATAAAATTTCACATTATTATAACTTCAAATTTTCAAAGCCTTAATTGCGAAAATATTTGTTTTATCGACTCTGACTAAAATTAAAAATATAAAAATAAAACGATTCGGCTTAAAATAAAACTGTAGTTTTAAAAATTTTTTAAAGAAATATTCTTGTTGTAGTACTTGATCCCTGACAGGTTCGTGATTATGACCATCATTTTTCTGCAAAATATTTATTTATTCCAAACGTTTTTAAAAACATTGTACATTTGCGGTTTATATATCGCTGCTTTATTTCGCTTGAAACTAACGTACAAGTACAGTGATTGTCCACATTAGGACTCAACTATACATGCCATTGTCACGATTGCGTAAACACTACGGAAACTTCGTTTCAAATTTCTATATGAAAATGAAATTATTTGTCTCAATGTTTAAATATATTTTAACATTCGTTAACAACAAATTGTTCACTATATGATATAGTGCGTTATTCATTATTTGCGGATTAAATTATGTCGTTCTTATTATATTTTATTGGTCAAAATTAAATTTTGTCCCATAGAATACAGTTACAGTAGGTATATTGTAAAATATATTTGTTTTTTATGAGATAGGTATTATAGTATTATAATTAAATGTGAATTCTATTGCTACACTGAAAACGTTTGCATTATTAGCATTACTAGGTGCTTGTTAAACGTTTTCTACTCAAAGAAGCATTATAAAAAATGTATACCTATGTCCTATACGGGCTATATATCTCTCAAGAGAATAACAAAAATAATTTTAAAAAAATATTAGTTTTATTAATATATGACACTTTTTTTATAATTTGCTATTTGGACATTAAAAACTGATAGTGGGACTGTAATATAAAGTTAAACAATTTTAAATGTTATACAATTTTAAAAAAGCGTGTCTGTACTTAAAAATATTCATATAATCATCAATATTTTCGATAAAATAATCATTCTATAAATAAATGTATTTTTATAAAATGGTATCCTAGCACCCACTATAATAAAATCAATATATTTCTATGATCTACATTCAACTTTGTATTTTTTTTTTTTTTTTTGAGGTTTTTTTATTTAGTTATTCTGTGTATAATTTGTTTTTTATTCAATTATTTATCATAAAATAAACCATGTACTTTAGTGTGTTATTAATCTTATGGAACTTTTCAAATGCATTAGCAACTCCTATATCGGGTTTAAATAATGAAAATAAATATTATAATCCAAATCACCAATACAATATATCATGGGACTATGATCAACTAGTAAGTCTAAGTTAACGATTAAAGAATTGTGTTAATTAAATTATTATAAAATTATAAAACACTTACTAATTCGTTGCCCCAATAATTTTAGATGGTAGGAATAACAACTCGAATCTATAAAAACGTACACATATACCAATTTTACTTTTACACTCCCGATCGAGACAGGCATAGGCGCAGTTTGGGGGGACTTGGAGGGGCTTAACACCTTCTATATTAAAATTAGCCCGTCCAAAAATTTGTATTTTAATTAAATTAATAAGTTCTTAATTAATACTATCTAAACTACATAATTATTATAGTAAACGTCGTTTGAAGAAATGACTTTCTAAATTTTAAACAACAATTCATTATTCATTTCCCGATAACATTTCAATTTGTCTACAATACAGTCGACAGCAGTGTATTTTTAGTATTGATTTTGGTTTTTATAAAAGCCCCAATCATTAGTTAGTTCATTAGTTGGTTTATGAATTTAATAATTTATTTATAAGTGTTATGACATTGTTAATTGTAATACTAATACAGTATGTAATTGAAAGGACTTGTAATTTTTAGTTTTGTGTTGTTTTACAATTTTGTTAGAATTTATAAATAATAATATTTTCTTACCAACATTAGCCCCGTAGCATGCAAGTAGTTTCTCGACAATGAGAAAGATTAAAAATTTGTTTTAAACTTCAACGAGTCATAATAAATAAGTAAGTAAATCTATCTTGATTCGTTGAAGTTTAAAACCAATTTTTTATTTTTTATATATATAAATATTATATTAAGTACCTAAATGTTGTTATTAAACTATTTTTTATTTTAATAATATAGATTTATTATAATATATTAATTGTATTAAATGAGAAAAAAATATTATGTTGTATAATATTACACAAAATCAATAAATTTTGTAGGGTAGGTATTTGAACAAGGAATATATGGGACGCAAGGCCCTCCACGGATTTGTTTCATTTAAATATATAAAAGCCCCTCCAAGTAAAAAACTGAAATTGCGTCTATGGAGACATATCCAATTAATAATGATAATATACCAACAAAATATGATAGGAATATATTGTATGATGTAAAAAACGTTTTAAGGTGTAAAATATTGGTGAGCGGAGGAAAAGATAGGGCAAAATATTATTGATTTAATATATAATTATTTTATTTAAATCATACCTATAGGTGCCTACTGAATGATTAGGTAATCTGTAAGTACTAAATATATAAAAATTACAAATACTATCGCTATTTCTTTTCATATAATTATAATCATGAAAAATATCCACACTGTTTTCATTTTGTTTTAATCATCACAAAAATCACATCAAATATATAAGTAAATATGTATTATTGTATTACAACATTTTATCTAATTTTATTGGTTTATATTACAGAATAAACCAGTTATGACATTACAAAATTTATATGATTTCAAGATGACGTCCATATGGGCTTTTTTAATAGGCATGTTGGCGGCATTTGGATTTATGTTTATTTTTTGGATTATAATTTACAAAGGAATGTCTACAGAAAAAATCGATGACAATATTCAAAAACCACAGAAGCCCACAACGATTTGTTCTTGCCTCAATCGTTACTGTTGCAAAGGAAAACCGCAGGAATTAAAAAAATGCCCAGCCCAACGTCATAAATATCCATTATTTTCCTACAAACGATCACCAAAAATCATAACATAAAACTTAAAAACGTAACATTAAAATATTATACTTTAGTGAGTTTAATATTTTACAATACAACCTTGAACTATTAGTTACGTTGTGACTTGTGAAATTAAAAAAAAATATGTTATTGAAAGATATTTATTTACATTAAGTACTAACAAAACTATAAGGCATAGTATGAAACATATTGTATAATTATTTTAATTAATAAATAATATGTTAATAAACAATTACTAGCTATTTTCTGCAATGGTGTACTAGTTTAAAAACTAATTGATTGTTTTAAGTAAAGCAAGTGCCAAGCGATGACACGAAACTACTTCGGTACATAATATAAATGAATAAATAATTTTATTTTCGCATTATACAAGTTATTTTTTAATCGTTAATTATTTAAAATTAAATACCAGTTATATTTATACTAAAAGGTTATCCATTTTAGTTTTCAACAATTTTTTTTTAATTTCCGTGATTAATATTAATTTTTCAATATTATATTGTATACATTTAATTGTTATTATTACCTACGCATTATATACAACTTATATATATATATATATATAAATATATACGTAATACAAACATACAGTGTTATTGTGTTAACCGATACACGCACAGAAACAAAACAAATAGTAAAAAATAATAATAAATAATTCAAAGATTTGTAAATAACGAAGTACAATAATTGTAATGTTTAGATTATTTCAGCGGAAGATACAAAAAATTCTACCCGTTATAATAAATTAATTACCTACATATTGATATAGTATTATTTCATTTTCTGATAAATTATAATAAATACGATATATTGTATTCAGATTATTATAGTGGAACCACAGAATGTTAGAATAAATTATTTTATTCTATGGTGGTATTTCAATGATGATTTTTAATACTGTGTTTCAGCCGTGGTTTTGGTATAATATAAAGAATTGGAGGGGTGCGCATCCAATAGTGTTGGAATCTACACCGCTTAATTGCAGCACTATAGTCTATATTTCTATAATAGAGTCTAGACAGTTACAAAGTGAAATGTTACCCGTTACCCTATAAAAACTAACTCACTTTGATTGATAATAAATCACTCAGAAGTAATTTGAGAGCAAAAACACCTACTATAAAATGAAAGAAAATAATATTTAAGAGGGCACCTCGAAACTTTTTTCGTTATTTCTAATACAATAGTTAATACATTGTTTATTAGAGAACAATTTTTTTTTAAATTTTCATTCATCTGTGACTTTTTAGGAAATTAAATTTTCAAAAAAATCCTCTGAAGTACCCTCAAAAATATAGTTGTCTTTCATTTTTATTATAAGTATTTTTGCTCTCCAATCATTTCAGAGCAATGTATTATCAATCAAATTGAGCGTGTTTTTGAAACTAAAAAAAGTTCATGTGATGTCCACTTATTATAATGACGTCGTTGAACAATCTCAAAAAAAAAACGAGGCATTGAATTATATTATACTTATCACCCTAGTGATGTTGTAGTTAGAGGACATGTGCGACCACTAAAATCCCGGGAATGTTTAGGACGCGAAATTCACACACAGTACAGTAATTTTCTTACAAACAAATAACAATGTATTAATTTATATGCAAAAAAAATTTCTGTTTAAAAAATAAATGTTTCTCAATAACACCAGTAACATTACTATTAAATATTATTTACTTATTTAAATACATCAAAGCAGACATTTATTTAGAAACAATACATAAATTTAAAACTAATTTAAATTAATTTTATAGAAAAACAAATTTGATTCATTTATAGCGAATAGTTATGTAAAAGATTATGTATACTTAAAATGTAGTTCGTGTATAATAAAAACCTACCTTACTATTTTTTCGAAGCACATCAAATACATTATTATCATGTATGAATGCTACGATATAACAATGCCTTGTTCTAAATAGGATGAATTAAAGAAAAGACAAGGACTTAACTTGAGCACCAATAATAGTAGCAATAAAGTAATATTTATTTATTTAATTATTAAAATTACATTTATTAATAGAATCATATTATTTCATATAAATACTTATATTGTATAATGAGTTCTTCTAAATTAAAAGTTGCTCTTAGAACAATATTACAAGTATTAAAATATATAAACACAAAAATATATTTATAAGTATATAAGTTTAAATGTTTAATGAAATTGATTATTTAAAAGAAAAATATTAATTACCAGCTAGTTATCGTTACAAAAAATATTATTTATTGTGATGTGAAACTTTTCGTTGCTATGTATCTAATTATAATTTGTTTATTTATACTTAATATTTAATGACGTTTATATATTTATCTTACGAATTGGTATTATAAATACATATCTAATGTAAATATATTATTTATAATGCTTAAATAATTATTAAAATATATAATATGTACTAATTTTTAGTCAGTGTTAGGTCAGGCCATGGCCTGACTGGCCTGACCCGTAGTTTCACCTATGTAAGATAGTATTGTATAGAATCAAAGAAAAAAAAATTCAAAAGTTATCAACATCCTAATTCTATGTCTTTATGTCATTATTATTGTTCTTTTTTTCGATTAGTCGAGAATATATTGCCACAAATACGAAAATATATATATTTTGAATTCAGTTTCAATCACCACTGGTTGGCTTATGAAATACGTAACACGGGACCCGCAGGAGCGTCGTATACTCGTATTCGTATAATATGAACTATACCCGTTAACGAGATCGGTGTATGTTACAAAAATGAAAATGTTCAGGAGAGCCAAATAATTGAATACACATATCATTGAAATCGGTGTATGTGCATGTTTAGTATATTTTATGCAGTATTGTTTACATTTTCAACCGGATCTTGTATTATTTTTTCCCCCATTCGTAAACCGTATGCGAATGCGTGCAGGTACGTATATGTGTACCTGACTTGTCGAATATTTTGTATAATCATTGTTATATCAATATTAAGTATAATATTATTATTTTATAGGTATTTATTTTAGTATCTTATGAGATGCACACGGCTGTAGTTCTCACTAAGAGATTTATTATAATTAGTACCGTATGTGTCTATCATATTATCGTATGATGTATACTATAGCTGTGCCTATACCCACGGTGGAATGTCGTTGATATTTATAAAGTACACTTCACTATAATTCATAATATATGTAATAATATTAATAAAAATAGGTATTGATTATCAAAAATGCTTATCCTATTCTTATTATTTAAAAATATGTCCAAGAAACGATTAACACGTAAAGATCACGTATACTATAGTAAGTTTTTACTGGTTTTATTAATTGTATAGGTTGGCACCTTCTTAAAATCTCAATATATGTATAAAATAAAATAAATTATGAGCGAGCATCATACGTAGGGTGAGGCCGGTGAGGGTCACATTACGGTAATTTGGTTAGGAATTAATTATTTTTTATTTTTATTTTTTATTTTTCTATAGTCATTTGAAATGCATATATTTTAAGAAAATAAAGTTTTATTATTGATTGTTAATTATTATATAGTCTACATAGGTAATAATAAGCAATTGCTTACACTATCCGCTGTAGTTTATTTGTTGTTGTTATGATGCTTTATATACGTTGCAATTTACTTATCTGACATTATTTACTGTAGAGTATATTCTAATATTATTTAAATATATTATAAAAATAATTAATAAGAGAGAATATAAACCTAAACTAGCTATAACTTTTCAATAAGGAGATTCACTCGACACCTATTGTATAACATATTATCTTGTAGTAATTTTAAAATATAATCGTATAGAAATTTGAAATACTCCATTGTTACTTAAATTATCATTTTCTTTAATCAATTTAATTAAAATGTTGAGTAAATTTAAGCTATTAATAAATAGTATTTGAAATTATTAATTTTTTCGTGTTGAAAAATTGTTTGGCTCAAAAAGCTTAAACAGCTAATACAAGATTCCATTTATAATGTATTTACACACTAAAAATATATTGCCATTTTTCACTATAGCAATTCTACTTTTCCAATTTGGAATATTATATTTGAATTCTTCGTTTTTTTAAAAATAAAGTACGTTAGTTGATCAAACAATAATGATTACTACTGTTATAAGTGCGTAAACCACTAAAAATAATAATCTAATTATAGATATTAGTCTGTTCACCCATGTCGGCTATCTGCAGTTAAATATAAAAATAAAACATGTTAACTGTATTGGGACAGTGCGACTTTGTTCCCTCCAAATATTTCCATTATTGTTATTTTATATTTAGTCTATAAATTTAGCATCATTACATTATTCCGTGTTTGTTAACAATATGTTGATAATATGTTGACTCTCAATGACAATTATTATTTGAAAAAATTATTGAAATTAAATAATTTTAATTTTTTCCCAAAACATGGACCTTTAATATCGGTACACCAAGACAAACACCTATGCTAATTCGGGAATCAACTGGTGGGTGTAAGGCGTCCGTGTTGGAAAATAATCATAGGACCTTTTTCAATTAGTTCGTCTACTTCATCCATCTATAGGAGGATAATAATGTTTTTTCCAACTGGTGGATGGTAAAACGGAAATCTCGTTACGTAGTGGCTAAAAGGTTACTGTCTAGATCAGATTAATGGATTGACATTTGATACGTTGACTACGTTATGTCTATTATATATATATCAAAGTATTAGCTGGTACATACGTTACTGCGTTATTCTCGTTTTCTGTTTTGAAATCGAAATAGCTCACTTCCGGTTCCGAATTCCTAATCTTGTAACACAATGTACTATATTTTCCCCACCAAGAGATATTCTGGTATATGTATAGTGTCTATAGTGGTTATACACTCTTTTATAGTATATACTATATATTATATTGCATATTATAATAAGTATAGTTTAATAATTATACAGTTATATGTACCTAAGTTATTTATGGGATTTACCATTTATTCATCTATCGGCTATCAATATTGTCACGCAAAATATTTTCCGTCTCAACTTTCAGTGAGAATTTATAATTAAGCAATGATAATACTAATAGGCTAATAGCACATAAAATAAATAAATATCATGCTCTCTTGTAATACAATAATTATTTAGAAATTATGACATTATAATAATGACTTGCATTAAATAGACATTTTGTACTGCACACGTGAAAATGGTGAAACAAAATCGTAAAATCAATTTGTACAATTTTTATGTATATACAGTAATCCTTCGTTACTCGCGAAAATTACGTCCCAGCAAACTTACGTGAACATCGAAACAGCGGATAATGAGACCATAAAGCAATGTAAAAAGGGAGATTACGATTTATTTACATATTTAATTTTTAAAATCACAATAAGGCCAATTAAAAGATTTAAAATAAATACTAAAGTTAATAGAAATACAACCATTAAACGTGTCACGGCGTCACGCATAAAGCATAATTATTATCAACCGACCATTGAACAAATTGACGATATAAGAAATGTAGGTACCTACCTTATGTAGCTTATCTGTAATAAGTAATAATGTAAAGCTTATCTGTGCATACATACTGTATTATATATAGTTTTATACTTGTATAGTTATACCAAATGACAACCTAACAACAATTATTTACAATTTTCTAAAATAAATTGTCTACAATATTCATATAATAACGATACAATTTTATCGCATTAATAAAATTGTTTCACCAACAAACGCGTATGAAAAATCAGCGGTTAATGAGGGGTTACTGTACAATTATAATATAGTATTACATTGTTCTACATTAAAAGCTTAATTTTAACTAAGCTGAGAACGAGAACGACCATTTTCAGAGCCCAGATTATTATTGTCGGAATTGTAAACGTCTATTATTTCAACCAAAATATACCAATCTTTTGTCAAACATATAAAGGGAGATGGACAAAAGCGATGATAATAAGGAGATAGTAAAGCGATTAAACATTTTAAAACTGATTTTATTTGTTAATATGTCTACTTGAGATAAATCAGGTCACTTTTTATAATGTAAATCTCCAATTCTTTTAAATTTTATTAGATTATTTATAAAATTATGAAAATTTGAGTGTTGATTTTTTTCTTTTAGAAATTTAAAATCTTGAGATGTGACTAGGTTGTTCTCGAGTTAATATAATAAGGAATTCAATCAGTTTTCAGAAGTGTAAACGCATCATTTGATCCATTGATGGAATTGATGAAGTAAAAACACGTACAAATCAGTAAAATACATTACATATTGTTCACGCATATGCCGCCTGTGGAAGCGTTTTTCTACTAATCGATCACTACATAACTTTGTTCCAAGAATCTACAGGTATACACTGGAACAGTGCCTGATTTAATAAAATTAGGGACAAATGCACAATTTTTTTGGGGGACCCCGAGTCAAAAAAATATTCTAGAAAAAATTTACATATAGAGGGGGGGAAATGTTGATAATTAAAAAAAATATTTATATGTTAAAAGTGTTAAATACCTACAGGGCCGGATTTAGGGGAGGGCAATTGAGGCGATAGCCCCGGGGCCTCCACAAAAGAGGGGCCTCCTTTATAGTGACTTCAGAAAAAAAATCTTTCAAATTACAAATGCACTGTCACCCCGCCGTCCCGTTGAAAGTGGCCAATAGGATAAAAATAAATTTTATTTTATTTGGAAAATAATTTAGGGCCAGGGGACCCCCACTACTTTGATGCCCCGAGGCCTCCACTCTTCTAAATCCGGCACTGAATACCTATCTCAAACTCAAAAAATATTTGTACATTATTTCATGTATTATAAATACAATTTAATTACTTGGTCTAATAAATTAAGGACAATGAAAAGATAATACTAATTAAATAACATACCCAACAAAATTATACTATATTCAAATATTAAAAATAATATTATATGAATTTAAATTAAAATAATTTATTTTCATTCTTCCATAAAATTATAAAAACGGAAAATAACTTATTAATTTAACAATTTATTATATAATTAAAATGAAATAAAAAATGATCAATTTCTATAATTTCTATTTTTATAACATTTTATCATAAACAATTTTACACGTCAATGGCATTAAAAGTACAACTTTATTGATTTAAAACAGGTATGTGTTTTAAAGTAATCCTATATTTGTATATGTTCATGAATCAGCGGAATTGTTAGTATTGGGGTGTGGAATGACAAAAATAACCAATATTCAACTGACAATTTAATGATAAAAATATACTGAATTCTTAACATTGACAGTTGTTATAAAATTTTACAAAATAAATTTTTGTGTAATTAGTTTTAAAAAACAATTTTCTACAACTTATGGAGCTCGGGGCCCATTGATAGAAATTGGAGGCCATGTGCTCTATCTGCACTTGCGTAAACCAGGGCCTACATTAGAAAGCGTATATAAGCCATTTTTATGAATAATTTCAACAAAAATTTTACATATATTGTGATGTCTAGTCTCTGATGTACAAACGATAAATTATCGATTGATATTAATTATAGTAAAATCTTTGTTAAAAACTTACTGCAGTATGACCTGTGAAGTATTCATTCGGCCATAACATTGTTTACTGTTTTTCTTATATAATAAAGATATTTAATAGCGTATTTGGTTAAAAAATATGGATAACAAATTTGTAAAATTATAAAGAAAAAAATTAGATTATTCCGTAGGAAAAACACTAAGGGTATGAAGTACTTATATCGTAATAAAATTGGCGAATAAATCGTATAAGAAACGCGGAAAATCAAAATAAGTATAGAGTTTATGTTTTTATTCAATTTATAAAAGTAATTTTTCATTTACGTGGTTTTAAATAGATTTTTTATTCGAATGTTGTTATTTTATTTCATAGGAAAACCAGTAGTGTATTGGTAAATAAATTAATGGGTATACACTATACAGCATATGCACTAATAAAATATGTTAATCTGTAATATTATGTTGATAGCTTCTAATATTACTATAAAATTATTATTATCATAAATAACGTTCGGTTTTTATACAATTTGTTGGATTGAATAGTAATACAATTTATTCTACATAGGTACTTATAATTTATACTTAAAATAAAATATTATATTCAAATATAATAGCATAAATAAACCATAACCTTTTTTGCATTAGTTATATGTTTTGTAGTTACATAAGAAATCAACATTGTTTTAGTAGGTATAATAATATCTAAGACTAAGTTGTAAACGTCGTATCTTCTAATTTTACCGGACCCGGCCGGACTGACAACGATGGAAAGGATAAGAATGAATAATTTTATAAAAGCATACAAGTAAAAATAATTTTATAACATTTATTTTTCAAAATGTTATTTAGTTTTTCTGGATGAATATAAAAATATCAAAACAAACGGCATACAATATCGTCAGCATTAGAGCATTGTTGAATTGTTCGTAAATATATTTTATAATCTATACTCAACATTAAACCTATGGGTTATTTTAATGACTCTATTATTGTTTTACTTTAATCTAAACCGTATATTATTTGTAATTTAAATATTTGGTAAATTATTATATTTTTAATTTTAAAATGTTACTATTCTAATATATTTCCAAAACTGACTAATTTCCAAATTACAGACCTATTATTAGCAATGACCTAACGTGGTTGAAAGGACTTGCACTCTAAGAAACATAAATGACGGTTTACAAGCTGTTTATTATATACCTACCATCATTGAATTCTGATTAATTGTCGATGTAATATTATATTGCGTTTATTACTGTTGTTATTATTACGGTATTTTCTGGTCGTGCGAGTGTTCAGTCGCGGTTATTTCGTATTTCGGAATCGTAGTTCATCATAATAGTCGTATTTATAAATTATTATAACGAACATTGTGTATTGTGTGTAATAATAATTGAGATAACTTGAACCGGTCGTTTGGAGGAGGTGCTTAATAGATAATGGTATAGTATACGTGCCAACGCGCGGAGAACCGAACGACGACGATAACGACAAATCAAACGCAATACGGTCGTCCCCTCCATTTATGTCGTCGCGCCGATCGAGTCACGTCTTGACCAGTGTTCGCCTAGTCAACTGTGTACCGTCTGGACGTGTGTTCACTGCCTCAGTCGGCTCGGTCAGTCTGCAGATTGCGGTTGGCTACCTGTTAAGGAACCAGTTCGTGCATTTTGGCGTTGTCGCGTGTCTACAAGATTCAGCAGTTGTTTGTTAGTAGTCCACTACTGTCTAGCTACTGATTTGACTGAAAATCGATTGGCGATTTTTGAACTATTGCCGACCAGTGACTTCACCTCGTCGTAGTATTTTGTGAGTAAACCCGCGCTAATAAAATTATTATTTTGTCTTAAAAAATATGTTCTAATAAAAATTTAACTTTCTTTTTAAATAAAATGATTGCACTTAATGAATATTATTATATTACTTATATTTAAGAGCATCTAATAGATTATTTTTAGTTTACCAATGACTGAAGTATGCCATGTCTGCGGTAATATTTAATAATGTTCCATTGATATTTTACTTGTTTTCTGATAGCATTCTAATAGGAATTAAGAATTAAAACTCTATTTGGGCGATTTTTACGTGTTATGATTTGACTGGATTATCAACATGAGTAATAACTATCGTACTTTTTAAAGGTGGTTTTATTTCTATATTTATCGGTATCTAAAATTCTAAAAGTTAGTCACATTTCTGGGTTACTCAATAATCTATAGTGATTGGCGATTGTCGTGTCATAGTTTGAATGATTATTAATAATTATTTTTACTGTGGAACTTCGATTTTCCGTGAGGCCCCGGATCAAATAGTTCCGAGTCCCTGACGAATATTTAAATAGAAATGGTTAATCGGATATATAGAAAAATTTTGTAATTTATTTTTTATTTTCGTACATTGTTATATATGTGTATGTATATATTTTATTATGAAATACTGTAATGTATAATTAAAAAAAAAAAAATGATGAGATTGTTTACAATCGAATTAAGTCGTTATTCCAAATGTTATATTATTTTTGTTTGATTTGCAATTGTTTGCGTTTTTAGAATGTAAAATTGTTCATTCGTCGCAAGATCATTAATAACGATTAATATTTTCATTTGTCTAATAATATTTATTTTTAAGTATGACGGTTAAATAGAAGTTCCCCACTGTAATATAGTATACAGATTTTTTTTTCAAATTGTGAATAATTCCGATTCGTCCTCATTCATCACAGTCGCGATTACGACGTATTATTTTATCATAGGTTAGTCCAGTGTAAAAATAATTAGTGTGTACTACAATATAATAATATAGTATAGTCTATAAATACACAAACACAAGTAAAAACACGGTAAAGTACACGATTCAATAGTAATAAAAACGATAAGTTGGCAGGTATAACGATTCCCCGAATAATAATATAATAGTAATAATACGTTATTCGTACGGTTGGTATTTTCCCACCAATACAGGTACACAACAATAATAATTATTAATAATATTAGAAATTGTCCTCTATAATTCTATATCAGTGGCGTGCACGGACATGGATAAAGCTACTACATTTTGTAATACATATTGTATTATAATTATAACCAGTACGTATTTTTTATTTAAATACATTGTCCACCACATATTATGTACCTATATGATTTGAACAAATTCGTTGTTTCTTGAATTCTTGATTCATTTTTTACCGCGGGGATTCGTAAAAGTAACAGAAAGGAAGCTAAGAACCCTTCTAACTTAAGTTATTAATTAATTATATTAATTTTCAAGACGTCAAGTACCGATTTCTTTTTTAATTTTTATTAAAAGATATTTACAATCAATTATTTTTGAAACATTAAGTATATATAATTTATAGCACATTTTTGGAAGAATTGTTGACGACTAACAACACCTGAACACCTGAGAATATATTTTTAAAACAGATCAAATCTCTAGAATAAATCTATATTAGACGACGTTTATCTTCGAATATTGAACTGAGTTGTTTGGCAATGTAATTGTTAAAAGATTTGAAATTAAAGAATTAATTTATTTGTGCGAGATTGTAATTTACTACGGAATTTTATAAACATTTTTATTTATATATGTTATTTCTATTTAAATCAAAAAATAATACATTCAGCTTCAACGCTTTAAAAGTATAATTTAGTATTATGTAGGTACTTAATATATTATAAATAATAATTTAGTTTTATTTTCGTATTTTATTATTGTTTTTTTTGTCGATAAAAACAATTATTTGTTCAAAATAAAATCTATTTTAAATGTTATATTGGGGTGTTATATTAGAAACAAAATTAACTTGACTATAAATTACTTAGCTGACTAGTAACTGCATATTATCGAGAAAAAAAAATAAACTTGTAGGTATGTAAGATTTTAATTTAAAGAAATAGTAACTTGTTGCTATCAATAGTTTTTTGTTAAATAACAAATACGAATTAATATTGGCTGATAATGCCTATTTGTTAGGAGTCTTGCTAAATAATTTATATGAACATTTTTATTTTTATCAATTTCTGATGTGTAATGAATGAACAAAATAGAAATTTACACAAATCTCAATTTATGTTTTTTGATCTTTTAATTTTACCGCATTTTGAAGTGATTCGTGAGTAATTATAGTTCGATTTTATAGATAATGAATGACAAGTGCTATTTAAAAATTTTAACGAATGCGAATTAAACAATTACGTATTTAGTAGTTGCTGCTTCTTGAGTTTAATTATTAATTATTAGAATTTTCAAGCCAATTAATTGGTCTAAGGTAAGATATAAGTGGTCAATAAAACAGAGGGTGCACAATTGTAAATATTTTTTTAAGTAATTCCCGAGGGGTGTTTCTGTATATGACTATACGTATTTAAAGATACCTATGGGCCAATATTTGATACCGTAGAAAAATAAAATCTGCTAGTACAATATTACAAATGTGTATTAACAGTTATTATAAGTACCTACTTAGAATGTTATTTACCTACAAAGTATTTTAAAATGTTTTTATAATATGTTTATTATTTAATTTATAATTTAATAGTTGTTAAAATTGAACAAGCAGCATATATTAGAGTATCGACCAATTCTTAATTTTGAATTCTGAGCAATGCGATGAAATTTATTGATTTTATAATGTGTTTTTTTGTGTGCACGAAAAGTAGTTAAAAAATGGTTTAATTTTAAACTTTGAGGATGTTTTTAAATAGCGATTTAAATCTAAGGTCTGAGGTCAAAATTAAAAATTACCAGAATTTTTCAAAATAATCATGAAAAACTAACTATAAAATTAAGGATAAACTAATTTTTTTATTCAAATCTAGTTTTTGATAAAATTTATTTGATTTTTTTGTGGAACTCTGTATCAAATAACCTTAGTAACTTGAAATGTCTATATTATCATTTTCTTAATAACCTTAGAATTATTTTGACTGGGCTATTTATAGTTATAAGACATTTTCGATTTCTTTTTCTTTCAATTAAAAATTATTTACTTGGTCAAATTCCTTTAAAACTTAATAAAGTACTCCACGTAGTTATTCTTATAACTATTTAAAAATACATACCTATTTTTTTTATACACGTTTAAAATTAAAGTTCTTTAAAATCACTATAATTTACTGACTATATGTATTTTGTAGTAAGCAATTTATAAAATCTTCAATGTTAATAGCAACGGTTTGAAAATGTAATACAATACAATAATTTCCTCGTACGTATTTCAGTTTAATACACGGTTATTTTGTTATAATTCAAATATTCAAAAATATTATTCGTGGGAACATAATATTAATATATATATATATAACTTATTATGAATATTGAATACTACACGCAATGACATTTTCAAAATATGTAGAATTATTTTAAGATATTGTCTATTAATACTATGACCCTCTATTCACATTGTTTTACAGTATTTACAATAAGTATTATTAGCCCAAAATATAATAACAATAATATAATATAAATATATACTATTATAATTAAATACTAATAATATAACAAATAATAATATAATTGGACAGAATGGTAGTAGAGTTTTAATACTGTAATCTTGTACCGCTTGAAGAGCATTAATAAATATGCCACAAATACTATAATACTATATTAACCATTAATATGAAATGTCTCGGATTTATTATCTTTTTAACATGCCACAGTAACATACATTTCTTGGCTTTTCAAATTATTTGTTTTGTAGGCCAGTTATGATATTTGCAGTGCCATCATAATACTGAACTTGGTAGATTTATATTTTAAAATTTGATTTAAAATTTTTATTACATAATGACTTATGTCAAAAAATCCCAAAAACAATTTAAATTCATTTAATTGATTATCAATAATTGTAACTTTTATAACATTAAAATTTTTGAAACTAAATTTATTTCAAATGTTGTTACTGTAAAATAATAAATATAAGTTTAAATAAAAATCTTCAATATTTTGAAATGAACACCATTCAAAAACAATATTACATTATGTATAAATAATTTTTAACATTTTTAAATTATTGAATATTATAAAAATATTATTTAATTTTTTTTTTTTTTAATTATTATTTTTCTAATTTTTATGCTTAGAATTTAAACATTGACATTAAATATTTCAACAATTATATTTTATAGGGAACAAAAAAATGGATGACACAATAACTGGAGTGGATTCATCTGGTAAGAATTTTAATTTCTGTTTCAAAAAATGTGTTGATTATTTTTTTATAAGACTTATACCTACCATTTTAATAATACATATATAGTATTACATATTCTTCATTTTATTATTTTCCAAACATTTAATTTAATTTGAGAATCAAAACTATTAATTAAATATAATTAGATTTAAATATTTAATTATACAATAAATCAACAGTGTTTTTTTTTTTTTAACCATTAATGAGCATACAATATGTTGTTTCTTTTCAGGCATTTTTTACTTTGGTACTGCAAAATTGTATTATGTTATAATACTAAATATAATTTTGAAATGAAGCATTATTTTACTTTATTAATTTTATTTTTTAGATGAAATTGATATTCTAATGGAGGAGAATTCACCAATAGATGTAGACAATTCTATACAAGAAGACACTGATCCTTCGGTAAATATTTTTAGTTCTTGAGTTATATAAGTATTATTAACAGTGCTGCAGTCCTAAAAAAAGCAGAGGGATACTATAAGTTATAATATTAAACATTTATACTATCATTAGGTATCATGTCTTAAAGTAGCAAAAACGCATAATTGTTTAACCGAATACTTTGATAGATGGTAAATAACAACACACATACATTTGTACAAATTAAAATTAAAACAAAACAATTTTTTTATTAAAGTACCTATTTTACTAAAATATTTTATTGAAAAATATTCCATAAATGTTGTCTGGATCTGAATTTTGTTAAATTATTTCTTTTCATCTTGATTGGTTGTCATCAGCTGAGCAAAGGTCTTCTAGCCACGACCTTGCATACATTTTTGGTTTGAACACTTCAATAGGTGGCCTGTTACATAAAACTTGATATGTTTGAAATTAAAAGTGATTATATATACATAATATTATGATATTGCATTTAGATTTGAACTAGGATTTTTTTCCGTTAAAAAAAATAATAATCTAATGACTTTAATCTTTATATTATTTGGTGATTTCACTACAACAGAGAGTATACGACCTTAATCAGAAGATATACAGAGTTTATTAGAAATAATCAGAAGGCGTACAGTATATACCGCCGTATATCTTCCATTACAGCACTAAAATTGTATTAAAATACAATTTTGAAATCTTACTAACAAATGCTTTATACATAGGACTTTAATATATACTTCAATGTATTAAATTAAGGAAACATGTACATATTCTTATTGAAGTTACTAAAAAATCAAAATAATAATAATAAATTCTTTAACAAAAAAAATAAAAAAATATATAAATATGAGAAAAAATATGTGTGTTGCTTATCTTGCTAATTTTTAAAACAATATGAAATTACATATTCTTTGAGATTTAAAAATATTAAGTTGGAAAGATTTCGTCATAACATATTGTAGTAAAAATGTGTAGCAATGCAAATTAAATTAATTTTAAAACATTTTCAATAAAATTATCATCTATATCATAGAATATTTTAAATTTTTGTCATCAATAATTGATGAAAATATTGGAATAAATTAAAAATACTAAAATATTTATTAAATATTTATTTATTTTCCAATTATAAAAAATGATGTACCCATACCTAACTATGTAAAAACTAATAAGTAATATAAATATGACTCAATACATACACACTTTTAGAATAAAAATGTCATTCCATTAAAAAGAAGTATTTACAATAAAGTTTGTTCCGTATTTGTTATGTACAATATATAAAGCACAATATGCATGTATTCATTAACATTATTTGGATTTTTTTTTGATTTTTTTTAAGTATTCACAATATTTAGTTTTAACCTATGTGTAATTTAATTCATAGTTTGATTCACAAAAAACAAATAAATTAAATTCAAAAAAATTAATTAAATTTTTTTTGCAGTTAATTATTTGTATGTCAAAATGATCTCCTTAGACTTTTTAAAATAATTGATTTATTTTATAAAATACTGAATTATGCTTGTTTTTATTTTTATTTTTGTAATCTGTTAGTTAAACAATATGGATGATGAAGAAAGAATGAAAAGATATAAGAATTTACTTGCACTTTTAGAAAACAGTACTAAGTTATCTAATGCATTTGAAACCAGATTAAAAAATTGTAAACTTCAAATTATTCAGTAAGTTATTTCAATCAACTATTATTATTGTTTTTTATGATTATTAATTAGAATTAATCGTATAATTACATTTTTGGCACTAAAAAGAGCTTTGAAAATTTTTCATTTTTTTCATTAAAATATGTTAACCCTCCACTTGAGTGGTTTAATAATTAATAATCATATCAAAATTAACTTTCCTATGCTTTATTTTTTTCTTTTTCTATAAAAATACCAAATTAAGTATATATTAATTTATAGTGTTCTATTAGCTTAACATTTTCAATGTAAAACATTTAATACCTATTCATAATGTGTCTTACATTAAATGGTTCATCTGTTTAATTTATTAAAAATCATGCAATTTTTATCATTTTTTGAGTTTAGGGGTTCTATAATAAAATTTACATTTTATAAAATTCATTGTATAGAAATACATATATGTATATATTTATATTATTTTATAAAAAAATAATTCATTAATATAAATTTGATTATATTATGTAGAAGCGAACTAGAAAAGGCTAATAAAGTTGATGAAGATGTTCCTAGCAATATTGAAAATAATGTAATCAAGGATTCAAATAATCAACCAATCGAAGTATGTTCAAATTTGAATGATGTTGATTTAGTATTGTATATTTTATAATTAAAAATTAGACAATTTAGATGTGTCTAAAGAACTATAACCATCAATTTTAATATTTATGATCATTAATTTATTTGCCCATCTGTATTAGCTTGGTTTAAAATTGTAAATTAATTTTTTCTTAGTTTATTATAATACAAAAAT
Source organism: Rhopalosiphum nymphaeae (assembly GCA_036289425.1). NCBI lineage: Eukaryota > Metazoa > Arthropoda > Insecta > Hemiptera > Aphididae > Rhopalosiphum > Rhopalosiphum nymphaeae. The sequence goes on along the minus strand of JAZAQC010000007.1, from coordinate 12,766,036 downwards.
TTTACTTTTAATATTATTTTATATTATACTTTAAACCATTCTTTAAATAGTTAGTATTGCATGTGATATATCAATGAATATTGTATAATTTCATTGGTTCTGCTTTGAAGAAAATAAAAATTTGCCTATTTGATATTTTTGTTATTATAATAGTACCTACATGGCAGTGGTAGGGACAAACATTTTAGATTTAGCTTCACCAAAAAAATTGTGTTTACCACCACTGCTACTTGGCTATCAATTGTTAGTTTTTAATTATTATTTGTTACTGATATCTAGAATGAAGAATATGAAAACTATTATTTAAAACTATTTCAACAACCAAAACTATTTAAAGGAACACTTAAAAATTACCAGAAAGAAGGTCTTTTATGGATAAGAGTATGTATTTTAATTTATATACTAATTTTATTTGTAATTGGAATAAAATAGGCAAAGAATCATACCATAGAAACTAAAGTTTAAAACATTGTAATCTGTTGAATTTATTTGTTTATTTTTTTACTTGTTGTTGGTTAGTCTACTTACATTAAAGTAGTAATATCAATTAGTTTAGAATATTTTTCATTTAAAAATGCGAGAATTAAGATGATATAACCTGCTGTGCTGTCTCCGTTTTACTAACATAGCAAATTTGTATTCAGCATAACCCGTTTTATATTGTTTGCTTTAATATTGAAGTTTATTTATCTATCATCAAATTTAAAGGTAGTAATATTATTTAGGGTAGAGATTCCCAAACTTTTTATGACACTATTCATTTTTTTAGAAATTTTTTAAATTTTGGCAATGCATAATAATATTATGCAATGACTATTTTTTTTTAATGTAGTACTACAGTGAGTTCTGTTTAATGTAATTACATTGGTTCAGATCATTTTAATTCTATTAACTGGTTATAATTCCATAGAACATTATTTTTTTATTGATGGGTTTATATTTATGTTTAAAATGAAAGTAAAGGAACTATCTATTTTTGTTTGTACTTGAAAATCCACTAATTTCTTTTTAATATTAGCCTGAACTTTAAATCCATATTCAATTAATGTAATATAGTATACATGGTTTTTAATTATTTAAAATTAAATACCTAATAATATATTGTACCTATAACTTTTGAAACAACTGAAAAGTATCGTTTTTGACATATTTTTGAATAGTTCCTTTTAACTTTTTCAAAACAATTCTTGTTTCTTTTTAGTGAAAGTTTGAAACTATTAAAACGAGAAGAATGTCCTCAAAAATGATTCAATTATTCAGTACTTAGTGGTTCTAATAAGAGGTTAATTTAACATTGGTAACATAAGATCTAGTTTGGGATTTTCAATTTTGATTCCAATAAATGGTTGATTGTATAAACTAGTGATCACATTAAACAAAACTCATTGTATTTAAAAATATAACAACACTGCCCACTAAAAATATAACTGCAACCTATAGTTTGAGAACCTCTGATCTAGGGCATCAAGAATGCTTTTATTGATGTTTTCATTATTAAGTGAATTATAGCAGCTATGTATGACGGAGACAACACATGCGTATACAACATGCTATTAATGTTATACAAATTAAAAATATGCTTAATAATTTTATGCAAAATTTGGATATTTATTATTTCATTAGGATAAATATATATTTGACAACATAATTTTTTAGACTCTGTTTGAAAATGGATTAAATGGTATCTTAGCTGATGATATGGGGCTTGGTAAGACTATACAAGCTATAGCTTTCTACTGTTTCCTTATAGAAATGGGAATAAAAGGACCATTTCTTGTTATCGCTCCATTATCTACTATTCCCAATTGGTTAACAGAATTCTCTAAATTTTCTCCTCAGGTAATATTTATAGAATTTAAAATAATCAAATTAATGATGGATACTTAATGTTTTATTTATTATTGTCTTAGTTAAACACTTTATTATACCATGGTTCATATATTGAACGCCATATAATTCGAACATGTTTTAATACAAAACATAAAGTGGACAACTTAGATTACTATCCTATTGTTATTACAACTTATGAAATTTTGCGTATGGACACAAAATATTTAAAACGTTTTGATTGGAAGTATATTACAATTGATGAAGGTCATAAGCTGAAAAACTCTCTAACCGTAACTACAAGGTATAAAAAATATATTTAGTTATAATAAATAATAATTAAAACAAAAAATAATTATTCAGATGCTTACGTGAATTTGCTTGTACAAATAAACTTATACTTACTGGGACGCCTATTCAGAATAATATGAATGAATTATGGACTTTATTAAATGTATTGATGCCAAAGTTATTTAATGACATAAAAGATTTTAGCTCATGGTTTGTGATAGATGACTTTCATGGTACAAATGACCGGATTATTAATATAGCTACTAAAGATGAAATATTGGACACCATAGTAAAAGTAAATCAAATTAATTTTATAATATTATGTAATAATAATAAATATAATATGTAATACACATAACATACTTATCAAATTAAAATGTCACATTACCAATAAAGTATTTTATTTTTTTTAAATAGTTTAAAAATAAAATAATCCATAAATTTGCAAAATTTGAAGTTAACTATGTCCATATTCTCTCATTTTTAGATATTATAATATTATAGCGAGCTACTCTCAATACCATAAGGTTAAATGTAATGAAATTACTTGTTAATTATTTCTAGTTTTAAAATATAAATTTTGGAAAATCACTTATGAGAAAGTAATGTAGTATTGTCAAAATTTGACGATAGTTTAATTAACTCTTTTTTAAAACAGCTTTTTAGGAACTTCAGTATGTTATTTGTATATCTAAAAATGAATAAATATCACAAATAAATATTAACTTTAAATATTGTATATTAAATTTATATTTATAGATACTAAAACCTTTTATTTTGAGAAGGCAAAAAATGGAAACTGATTTAAACTTACCACCAAAGAAAGAAATTGTTATTTATGCTCCAGTTACAGAACAGCAACACAAATTGTACATGGCTACATTGTCTAAAGAAATGGATACATTATTAAATAAGAAATCGGTAATTTTGTTTTATTTATAGATCAAAAAAATATTACATATTTGTTTCAAAAGATCAAATTGATTTATGATGCTAACTAAATTAAAAATTACAATTATTGCACTCAAATAGAAACTCTGACCTATGATTTTTTTAAATAATTTATTGTTTTATAAGAAATAAAATTAAGTGAAATTTATTAATTAAATATAAATATAATTTTTATACCTATAAATAATATGCATTAATTTTTCATTTTTAAAGTTGAAAAGGTATTTTAAAAATTTAATAAAAATGTTTAACTTATTTTTTCATTGTATTCTGAATTGTTTTATAAGTCTTTATTATTTTATTTGTTCTATTTAAAATAAATATTTCTTTTCAAATGCTTTCAAATTTTTACTGCTTAAAAAATTTATCGTTCTTCACTATTAAACAAATAATTTTCTATATCTTGGAAATTTATAATACAATAGCTTTAATTCAAATTATTAGTTAAAAATTTTATTTTTAGGTAAGTCAGAATGAACCTGAAATAAGGTCTAAAAGGAAATGTGTAGAATCTATTGAAAGGTATACTGAAAATAGAGTTATCAGAAAAACTGTACCAGAACAAAAGTAAGTATTATTTTTATGTAACTTTGAAACAAAATATTATAATGTATTGCAATATTATTTTATATTTTGGTGATAATAATTAATCCATAACTATGCTTTTTTCTTGTCATTTTCTGATGCATTATTTTTAATTTTTATTGTAAAAATAATGTAGTAGGTGGCATAGATGTACAATCCTTGTTTAATGTCTTAATAAAAGAAAGAAATCTGATAACTAGATATGTGCATTTTATGGTAGGTCTCGTAGAGATCTTTTAATGCCTCAATAATTCTTTTATTTTATGTGATTACAATTGTACATTTTAAATATTAACATAATTAAGATTTTAATTATTATTTTATGAATTTTAGAGTTGAGCCCAAAGATAAAGCTGTCTCATTAGTTTTATTAAATCCATTTATTCAACTAAAGAAAATATCTAATCATCCATACCTAGTTCACATGCCTTTAATTCCGGGACAAAATGCAATTCTTGTTGATGAAAACATTGTTAAAGCTAGTGGAAAATTTCTAATATTGGATGCAATGCTATCAAAGTTAAAATTACTCGGTCATAAGGTAATGTACAATAGATAATAACTAATAAGTTTATAACAAATGATTTTTATTAATTATCAATTTTAGATCTTTAATTGACATTTGAACAGGTGTTTTAATATTATAAAATTTTACCTTACAATTGAGCACTTATTAATATTTTATATATATATATTTTTCATCATACAAATTATCAAGAATCTTGGTTGATGGTTTTTATCTTAAGTCACTTGTCTTCCCCCCTCCATCCACTATGAAAAAATAATAATGCCTTCACAATCAAAACGACAAAGTTAAGATAATTCAGTTGTTGCTGACATTTCCTTTGATATTTTATTGAAGACTGAACAAGTCACATACATACCATTTTTTGTCTACTTCTACAACTTGAGTACACCTCTATTGTAATCCATATTGAACCGTTCTTGTTATATGTATCTATATTTGCCAATCTAGTTTATATGGGAGTGGAAAATAAACATCAACTTTCCGCTGAACATAAAAATATTTTCCTACACTTAAACCAAACTATTAACATTAACATACAATTTTTATTAACTTATAGATATTGGTCAACTTTTTATTTGTTATAGTTAATATATTTAATCTGAATTTTCATTTTAAATTTAGCATTTAATATTTTTTTACAGTATGTATAAACTATTTTTTTTAAATTTGTATAGTATGTTTTAAAATATAATATAAAAATAAACTATAAAGTAATGTTCTTTTAATTATTTTCTGCTAAAATTAAAAATATGCTTAAATAATATGAGAAATATATATCAGATAGAAATGAATATGTATTTGTTTACAAATGTTTCAGGAAACTGTTCTGTACATTACAATTAAAAATTTATAGTATAATTTATCATTTCATTTTTATAGGTGTTGCTGTTTTCTACAATGACACAGTTATTAGATTTGATTGAAGAATTTTTGATTTTTCGTTCTTATGAGTACACTAGATTAGATGGTACTATGAAAATTAAAGATAGAGTTGAAGCAATTAATACATTCACCAACAATCCAAATTGTTTGTTAATGTTAATATCAACACGTGCCGGTGGACTTGGTTTAAATTTGACAGCAGCAGATACTGTTATCATATTTGATAGTGACTGGGTATATTTAATTTATGAAAAAATGAATTAAAATTTAAATAATTTTATTAAATATACTTTTTTATACAACCTTCTGATAAAGATAGCTTTCGTGAATATTTATTATCAATTCCACTGCGAATAAAATATTCTATTCTTTTTTGATTTTATCAAATCTTATTCCCAAAGTTCAATAAATCTATCATTATAATCATACAAATCATTAATATCTAACATGTGTATGATTTATTAAAGGATATTATTAATATTTTACAAATTTTATCTTTATTTTATTTTTATGACCAATTTTTCTTTACACTATGTTATATAACACAGAAGTATATTCTACGAGTTGGAAATTTTTATTATTATTATGTGCTTATATTATGTTTCAGAATCCACAGTGTGATTTACAAGCCCAAGATCGGTGTCATAGAATTGGCCAATTAAAACCTGTAGTTGTTTATCGTTTCTGTACTAAAAGCACTGTTGATGAAAAAATCTTAGCACACACTGTTGCTAAGAGGAAATTAGAAAAAATTGTCATTGGCAATGGTAAATTAACAATAATAATTGATAAATCAATAGGGGTTAATAAAATAATTTATTCAAAGCATTTTTTTTTTTATTAAAGATATACATTTTCAATTATATTCATATTTAATCTACTGCTTTATTGCATGTTTTCAATTTTAATTAACTCATTTTTTAATACAATTTAAAACTACAAATTTCAGGCACATTTAATAGAAACACGAAAATTGACTTATCTAATATAAAGGAGCTGATGAATTTATTAGAATCGTCTGATTATGATAAACAAATACAGTCAAATGGATTTAGTGAGTAGTTTTATATTTTTAATTAGGGTTTGGTTAATTGTTTTCTAATCATATTTAAAATATTTGTAGTATTGTCAGATGAAGAATTAGATTCTCTTTTAGATCGATCTGATATGATTAAATCAACACCAAAAACAGATACTACTCAGTCTGCCAAACACTTCGAAGTACTGACTTAGATATTTATTTTTATTTTTTTTTTTCTTAAAGTAGCAATTATATAGTTGTTAATTTTGATACATTTATAGGAAAAGATTTATGATTTTATTTGTTAAAGGTGAATTTTTTTTTTTTTTTCTTAATTTTAAGTACTTATGAAAAGTTACTATGTAAGATAGATATTTTACATTTCAATTTTTTTAAATTTATATTGAGTTGTTACTTATAGGTCTATAGTAAGAGGTTTTTTCATGATAATACACAAGATTTTGTATACAAACAATTAAAATGCTTTAATATAAAATGTTTTTCTAATAAAAATTTCATTCTTAATTTATTGTTTATTTTATATTAATAATTTATAAAGTTTAAGTATTGATATAAGGTAGACGATTCTTTTATTAAATAATACTCATTATTAACCTCCACTTTAACTTAAAATCTACTTGTCTGAATTTTGTACTTTTATTTGTTTTGAAAGTCCAAAAAATATTCTACTTCAAAATATGAAATTAAAAACTTGTTATCATTCATAAAAATAAATACTTAAAAAATTATAATGATTTAATTAAAAAAAATTATATTTTCAATACTTTGAATGGACTGAAATAATGAATGTTATTCAATTAACAATAACACTGTATATAAGGTGTGCATATTAAATTGCTTTTATAGATTTTAATTATTAATATTACCTTGAAACAGGGATGGATTGGCAGAATTTTTCTGTCCGGTAAAATTATTTAGACCAGCCCTCTATATTATAATATCTAATATTATACATAATAACAAATTATTTATACTAGTGTTTTTTAAGACAATAGGTGGTTCAACTCCCCACCTCCCATATACAGTTTTGTTTAATGACTTAAATTTATTAAAATAAAATTTGCACATAAATAATTTATCAAAACAATTTAATATGAGACTTCTTTATTAAGTAATCCACAACTTAAAAAAGTTATCCGAAACATAAGCATAAGGTTTCTTAAACATTGATGATCAATTCCTTTTCACTTAATTTTTCCTATAATTTTAACTTAAATATTTATATTTCAATAAATAAAATATTGAGATCAAAAAACACAAGCAATTTTATTATACAATGATTAACATGATAATAAAAACTAATATTTTTATCTATGTTATTGTTATTTTTTATTTTTTTTATTTACTATTCCTACTTAAAATATAGTCAACTTATAGTTTCTTTATCATTGCTTGATTCGTGGCTACAACACTGGTGTTATATATAAGCATACAATAATTATACACATATAATCACTGTAGCCATAATAAGAAGTCGGAAATCACAGACTCGATATACTATAACTAGTAATAGATATAGTATATCTTAGTCCATGTCAGTAATTAAAATAATTAAGTTAATTTTGATAAAGATATGGTAAACTAGAAAATAATAAATATAAATAATTATAAAAAAAAAATATTCATGACAATTTATTGCAAAATTGAAAACTGTTAGTGCGTAGCAGCCCTCAAAACATACCAGCCCACCGGGAAGTTTCCCAGTATCCCGATGGTGCCAATCCAGCACTTCCTTGAAACAAAGTAGTGCAGAAAAATATGTAGATATGTTTAAAAATATTTGATATTTTATTTTTCATTTGAACTTATAATCATCAAAGAAGAATACTGTATCGCTTAATTAAACCCTTTGGCCTTCTTGCCATTTTTCTAGCTTTTACTAGTGATTCTATAATAAGTTTTATTAGCTAGCAATATACAATATTAACTATTAAATAAATTATAGTTAAAAAAAAAAATTATTATTATTATATAATGAATAGTATTATTTATTAAGATGTGTATGATATATAAATACTCTTTAGTTGTCCTCTGTTTGGTACAATTATAAAAATATAATTGATTGTATCTCAAAAAGACAGCACTACAAAAATATATACCGATACTTTTTAACTCTGTCCAAATTATTAAAATAATACAGTATTTATTTGAAATTCACCATCAACACGAGCAAACTCAAATAGATATGTAATAATTATTAACATCCGTCTTCAGTCAGTAAAGTATTATTTTAAAAATATCAATAATTCTAGATTTATAAATCAAATGTGTCTTTATATAAATATCTTTTGCACAAGTGCTTAGACCTCCAGCTAAAGAAAACATCTATAAGGATTAAAAAACTTGAATACTTAAATTTTAATAAGGTTCTTCTGATCACATTAAATATTTGGTAGACACCGTAGCTTTGGTTATTTATGTACTCGTACAGGTATAAAGTTATCAATACTATAAGATTTTGTTTGATTTATACTTGGGTTACATACATATTTTTGAACATGGTTAAAATATTAATATATATGTATATATATATAAATAAGGTTATGTGGCATTGCATTTTATTTATAAGAATACATTTTTTTCTTGTTATAATTGATTTAAAGTTTTAATATTTCAATTACGAAATTTGTTTTCCATTCTTGATTTTATGAAACATTTATATTTTTCAAAATCAGAAGTTATAATAATTTTTATTAAAATTGGCCTTGATAGATAATAAACATTATATTTAATATTAATTTAAAATAAGTAATTACTTTTTTAATACCTAATTAAAAAATCTAACTTATTTACGAATTTTATTGATTGATTTAGAATGTCCAACATCATAGCTATAGTACGTAGTCAATGTCGAAACTCGAGAGAGGCCCGTTATATTATTTTTTACCAATTAATTAATTTCAGTTAATGTCCAAATGGCCGATTTGGCCATTAGTCAAAATGTATTGGGGACGTTGGCTGTCTTAACATAAACATTTTTTTTTACATTCATAAAATAATTTTGAATTGGTCCAAATGACTAAATGTGACATTGATTTTTAATTTTATTACAACCATTGTTATTGAAAATGGTATTTGTGGTAGCTACTAGCTGGTGTCTCTTAAAAGTTAAAACTTAAGAGGACGTCATACCTGCATGTGTCGTCTCCGTCTTACATATGTACGACATTGACAACACACATTTACGCAGTCTGAATAAAACTCGCTCAATTTTGGTTCTAGAGTACCTATTATAAAATCAAAAGACGGCAATACTTCAGAGGGCAAGACGCTGAGTTTTTTCCATTATTCCCAATATAACTTTTATTATAAACGTATATTTACTCCAGAACCAAAATTGAGCGTGTTCTACTCAGACTGCGTAAATGTGTGTTGTCAATGTCGTACGTGTGTAAGACGGAGATAACACATGTAGGTATGACGTCCTCTTAAATTAAAGTAGCCCATTTATGACGATGAGGGTGTGTAGCTCATTACCCTGCATGGCCTGTGGCTACGCTATGGTTTTTTTTAATAATGTAAGAGTAGAAAATTGTACAACGAAAGTTGTTGCAACTTGATAATAAATAATATAATGAAGGTACCCCTTTATAGGTAGTTATTATTTGGGACTTAACTAATATATGTAATTGTATATCTAGTCCCACATTTATTAGATAAATACCGTACATTATTAACTTAATTATTTAAAGATCAACTGTATTCGGTAAATAAGTTTCAATATTTAATAAGTACGTAGTCCTACTCAGGTCCTAGTTAAATAGTAGGTAATCAATAACAGTTTAATTAGATAAGTCGAATTTGAATTTTTTTCATTCAAATTATATTTTCAATAATTTCAATCTGAGGATTGGGGGGATCCAGATGCTATCCACCTTTCATTTTTCTTAATTATTCGCTTTCCTTTTTATTTGTACATATTTATTGCAGTCTTCTATTATTCTTTCCTTCACGCTTCCTTTTATTATAACTTCCAATAATCCATGTCCATTATACATGTGTGCCCTGTCGGTTGTTCATTCATTTCTTATCTTCTTACCAACCTTTTTCATAGTATTTTTCCTTCTAACATCTTTTAACCATTTCTTTATTGGTAATTTTGTCCATCCAGCTTAAATTCAATATCTACCTATATTCTTACATTTCAAATGCTCCCGAAGCAAGTGTTTGTCACTATTAGATTATATTTTGCACAGAGTTCTATAAAGCGGTCTCTTCTATCGTGTTAACGATAAAGGCACCTAATATGTTGTTAACATTTGCTTCTCCTACCATATCATTTCAGATAACTATCAATATATGATTTTCCCCTTTAAAATTTTTTATTACTTATTTATTTTTCATATACTTCCTTTACTTCCTCAACACTGCTAATTGTTGTCGTCGTATATACTTGAACTCGGTTTCTTCTGAAATTTGATTAGGATAGTTTTATTATCGTATTATATTCAGTCCTTAACTTTTTTTCCCAGGAATTTATTCACCATAATTTCTACCTCTCTTGGCTGTATCTTGTAACTTCTTTAATGTATCTATATGTGTTATCCTATATTCTCCACCCGAGAAGTCTCTCGATTTTGGCTATCTCATTTCAAATATTCCAAAAATATCGATTTTCATCCTGTTAACTTCCATTTTTAGATTCTCCAACTTTTCACATTGCAATGACTTTTTTACGTTTCAGTATGATATGTGTTTATACTCTTTAACATTTTTTCCTCTATCGCAGTCTTCACCGGAGAGCCAAATGTGGGACTATTGCCTCTGGAAATTTTTGCTAGAGAAGACATCATATTGTTGTTACTAAGAACGATAATACGATGGTTTCCCGTTGTTTTCCGTGTCATAGTGACATCCTTTATTTTTAAGCTATATTCATCTACAAATAAGTTTACACTTGATGCTAGTAGCGCTGCTCCCTATTACTAGGTTTATTTTAGTCGATTATTAAGACAGGTATAGGCTACCGAAGGTGTATTAAAAGTTTCTACCCACAGGGATAAAAAAACATAATTTATGATATAATGCTAAGTTATTTATGTTACATGAAAACCGATGGATTATTTTATTTTTATAAAATGTATTACTGATGTTGACTTCAAATATTATAACAATTATAAATATATACGTACATATAATTATGGGATTTAATTGGATATTTTTAAGATACCGTGGACATGAAATGTATTATAGTCTATTACGTATAATGGTATACTTCAATCTAAAAAATTATTTCGAAATAGTCATTTTTATAATTACTTATTTTTAAATCAGTTAATAATATTTTTTTTATCTTAGAAAAATAGATATCTACATCTATATAAGTTTAAATAATAAAATAATGTATTATATTACTTTTAACTAAATGGTTTTACTGTCAGAGTACTTATACCTAGGTATAGTATTAAATAGTACATACTAAATAACATTATTTTACCTTTATTATACATTGATAAGGACGATAAGGTCCATGTTAATAGTTTCTGGTCGAAAAGGCTTAAATTATGATTTATGTAGTATAAGATTGACCGTGTTTGTCTATTTATATATTTGCCTTGACACATTATAACAACAGATATATACATACCAACGAGAGACGAAAATAAATAAAACATATTTTTGTATAGAATATCATTTGAGTACATAATATTTTTTTTTTTTTTATTGATTTTAAATGTCATATAACGATGAGTTCGACGAGACTGTTAATGAATCACTGGATGAACAGTGGTGGAAAAAAGCACAGGAAGAACTGCAGTTGGGTGTAGAATTAGATGAAGACCGGATACTTATTGAACCGGTGTCGTATGAAAACGTTTTCGATGAACACATTGATTATGCTAATGATGAAAAACAAATCCAGCTAGCAATTAAACGCCTAGACGAACTAAGGTTAGAATTGTCAGATCTCAGACGTCGCAAAACTAGAGTGTTTAACATTCTAACCGAACACATCGAAAAGGGATTGGTGAGTGATTATTATCTGTAGGGATATTTAGGACAATGTTGTACTTTTATTAAGAAAACCCATCACGTCCATAATTTATTTATTGAAAACTGTTTTATGTGATTTCATAAAAGGCCCACTAATTTTTCACTATAAAAAATGAAGACATTTTACCGGGCAGTATAATGGTAAACTTTTTTTAGATCATTTTAATACAAATAAGTTAGATTAAAAAAAAAAAATACTAGGAATGTCTTTCATTTAAATTAGGTATTCAATATTTATGAAACCAAAAATTTTATAAAATTATGAGATTGAGAAATCGACATCACTGATGTATAAAGTTATATTTCTATTCATGCTATAGACAATCCTCTGTAAAAAATACTATGCACATTAACTTTTTAATTTAAAAGGTTAAAACGTGAAAGTTTTTCTCTTGATTTTTGCTTGCAATTTTATTATCGTAGATTTATTATAATAAAATAAACTTAATGTACTAAATATAGATAAATGATAAATGATAATAATAATTATGGATACGTTGTTACTAGTGCGAATCTGATATACCGATTAGAAATGGAACAAAAGTGGAAAATGAACAATACTATGAAAAGTTATTAATGGAATTCAAAAAGAAAAAAGAAGCAGCGGTCAAACAAAAACAAGATTTAAATGATAAAATAAATTTAAATACTGAATACTTGGAATTGAAACGGATAGAATGTGCAGAACTCGCTGAATACCAGTATAATTTAGAATTAAAAACTGCTGTGGGCATGATATATGACAAGACAAAGGAAAAACTTTCTCAAGATGTAACTTCAATGATTTTAAATTTGTTTTTCTAAGTTTACAGGATTTGAGAACAGAATTTTTTGTCACAGTTGATAACGTAATTTAAATGAATATATACATAGTATACTACTTAAATACCCGTTTAACAAATTACATTTTATGTATGTACTATCATAAATTTATTTAATTTTCTAATAGCATTAAAATAATTGTATTTGATTAAATATAAGATTTATGATATACATAAGTACCTAATTGATATTATAACTACTTAATTCATAATTGATTTAACCCTTATTACATTACAGGATGTAGAAAAGTTAATTGAATCTTGTAAACTGCAGGATAAAAAATTAAACAAAGCGCGCTTGAAATACATCTTACAGAAACAAAAATGTAAAAAGAGGAAAGAGGATATTGAAAATTTGGCTCCAAGCACGTTTAGTATACCTGAATACCAGGAATTATTAATGAAAAACAAAACAATTAAAAATAGTATAGAAGTTATGTGAGTATTTTTCTTTAATATTGCTATGATCTCAATGGCAGTTATAACAGCAAATATAGACATTTTCCGATCGAGCCTTACTCGTGTAGGCCGCCGGACTTAGCCTCTCATTTTGTTTTTTATATGTCAAAAATGAAATAGGATATGATTCGATTTAATAATTCCAGAAATGATATGTAATAAGTAATAATTACTATCAGTACTAACTCAAACGCGTATATACTGCGTATTAATTATACTAGCCATAACCATCGATCTATGTTAAAAATATGCATATGTATTTTATACTTACGTATGTATTATCTGTTATTATAAATACTGCAAATGACAGATAATTTATAACAAGAACAGAAAACAAAGACAAACTTAAAATTAACATTTATTTATAAAAATGTTTATGCATTTATGAATATTTTTATAGAAGTTCTCTTTTAATGTGAATATTTAATTTTTCCTTAGAACAAAACTTTATTGTTAAAGTTTTGGTTTTGAATTTTATAGATAGGTAACAAACTATTGACTATAATTTGCATTTAATATTTTTATAATTCAAGATAATATTTAGAATATAAATTAAGATAATTTATTATTTTTTTAACAGTTAAAATTATTAAAAATACAAGGTATGTTTTTTTATAAGCATTTGAAATAATAAAAAAAAAAATTTTCTGTCAAAATCTCAACAATTTGTAAATTATTATTTTGTACTTAAATATTTATTATATATTGAATTGTATTTCTAAACCTTCAACGTTAAATACTAGATTTCTCATAAGAGCTTTTCCTGAAACTCAAAAATATAAAATATGTATTATCACGATTTTATTTTTGATATTAGACATTTGAAATTCAAATTTGCACATTCGTCTTATTGAATTTGCCTACATTAATAACTTATTTTAATAAAATGTAATTTTTACTCTACTAGATCATTATTATTTCTTTTATAAAATATTAGCTGCATAATCTGACTTTGAACGTGAAAAAATGAAAAATATGATGTACTATAGACACGTTACCTATATAATAGTAGTATCTTGGTTTTAATATACACTATTTCATGGGGAAATCGGCATCTTGGTTTGTGAACTAATTCGAATGAAATGGGAAAACTTCCTGTGGCAGATTAAATAGAAATTGGTAGTATCATATATTTTCGAAAACACTTCAAACTACTTTTTTAACTTTTCTGATATCTCTAAGAATAATTTGAAACTTTCATTAAAATTTGTCGAATAGTTTTTTAGTATATAAGCTACAATGTACATATAGATTATTTAAAAGTCTCTTTTATCTCTATAATAAATGGTTATTTATGTTTAAATAAATAAAAAAATATTTAATTTTCGCGTGCAAAATTAAATTCATATGTGGACCATATCCTATACATCCCCCCTAGGAATCTTAAGTAATTTGTGTACACGATTTGTTGTTAATTAGATCTGTAGTTTTCAAGTCTATACAAGCCAAATATAAACGTATATCCATTTTATTTTACACAATATTTGTAAATTAGGTACTGTATTAGTGTACTGCAGTATAGCTGTTATACGTACTATTGTCTATTTACTTATAGATTAAAGAGATAAGATAAATAGGTAACTCCAATCAAATTAAATTTTAAAGAATATTCTAACTTATAGAAGGAATACAATCATTTTTTTCTCATAATAGTATTTGCAATAAGTATGATAAATTTGTTTTAAAATGTAAATAGAAATTAGGGAAACTCGGGAGAATCTGTGTCTCGTCATTGACGTTACTATAATTATAATAGGCGTATTGAAATTTAAATAAATGATAAATTAGTGTAGTGTGTTTATTTATATAAATAAATGGGTTGTAGAAAACTCTTTAGTAAGGTAACAAAATAATGTGAGTACAAGTTTTAACTTCGTTTAATATTAACAGTAGGTATAAAAATATAAGTTAACTTATATATATATATGTATACTCATAAGTATGATAGTAAAAAAAAAACAATATTAGTAAAAATTATATCAAATAATATATACTAGAATAAAATAAAGTAGAATGGTAATTTAAAGAAATAACAAATAATAACAATAAATAGTAACAGCAGCCAGGAAATAAAAACTAGATTGTTCATAAAATTACTAAATTTAAAGCAATATAAATATCGTGTGATATATACAAAAAAAGATTTGATTTTTTTTCTATACTTATAATCTGGTACAAGGCTCGCTAATGACAGAGCTCTGAGGAAAAATGAAGCGAAGGAAAATTGTTTTTATAAAATAGAATGTGAAATAAGTTAGCGGTGATTGATTATATTAAAATCAACCAAAGATAGTAATTGAGGAGAATCATTATGGACATTTAATAAGTAATTTTATATAGATTTATATTTATTTATTTTTATATATTTTCACAAAACTATTGTATTATGTCACTTAGATAAGTTAATATTGACGGTTGTAGAACGAGTTTAATATATTGGTGGGTAGACATATTATATAAATTTCAAAATTAAACATTTTATTTTATATATCATACAATAAAATATTTAATGGCATAATGTATCAATTTTTTACCAATATTTTTTTTTTTAAAGGATAAATATTAAAAACAAATTTCTAAAAAATATTAAATCTGAATTAGCTAAAATTCCTGATATTGACAAAAAAATTGTCAATTTAAAAGAAGAAAAGGATAAAAATGAGGCTGAGTTAAAAAAAATGAAAGATGTAAGTAAATTAATTTTTTTTAGATTATTAGTTTAGTGAGATAATTTAACTTTAACTAAAATTAACAAATTTGGTGTTCAATTAAAATACCCTTTTTTGAATCTATATTTTTTTTTTTTTTTTGAATAAAAAATGAAAACTTAGTATTATACAATGTTGTGTGATTAAAATTATCATTTTTTTTTTATATTTGATAAAATAACACTTGTCTTATAGGTAATATTTGTACAAAAAATTCCTCTGCAGTTTATACATTTCCTTACTGAACTTAAAAACGTACGTTTATTTACTTTTATAAAGTTTATAAAATGGTTATCACAAACGATTAAGAAAAATAAAAGTTTTCATTTTTTTTTATCTTAAGGGTAGGTACCTATCTTTAAAATATTAAGAGTTTTGATAATTGTGCATTATTTTAATACACAGCATTCATTTAAAAAAATTATATTTCAATAATATTAAATAGAAGAAAAGTTACAGACTGACTTACCTTTATGTAGCATATACCCTATGTATTTTACATAATATATACTTTTTTCAATAAGATAATGGGCCCCACTACAATGACCATTTTTGTATGGGGACCCATGGTTATAATAAACACATAGAAGTACATAATACTATATAGATATAGAGTATCACATACAAAATAGCTTTTCAGTGACTTTTAATTCAATTTTTTATTTTAAAACAGGAATGGAAACAGAATGTCAAAGCAAAAGCAAATAACCAAAAGTATGAAAACGAAATAAAAAAGGGTTATAAATCAGATTGTTTTATTGAAAATCCTTTACTTATGAATGATTATATTGAATGTGTGGAAAAAGATAAGATAGTTAAAGAGATTATGTATGACTTATGTCTAAATTTGTTTTACACCGAGAAAAAAAAAAGTCGGCTAACATTTATGCTAAATAATATAGAAAATTATAGTTGAATTACTAAAATAAATAAACGATTCATAGGAATATCGTTGCATGTATTAATAAATTTATAAGAGATAATTTAATAATAAATACTTAGTAAAACGTATTTTAAATTTTAATCAATATTGAGTATTTTGTATTGTAAACAGCGCTTGACAAGAAAGTCACCAGGTATGTTTTTTTTTTAATTTGAGTATTTTTCTTTTGGGGTTGTGTACTTTTAGTATTTAAAATCTAAAATATAGGTAAGCCTATCTCAATTAGTGGAAGAAATTCTTATGTTTTCAAATTAATTTTTTAAGCTAATTTTCAGTTAAAATATTTACTTAAATATTCATTCATATTATAAATTAAATTATATTTACTACTATTAATAGTATTTTATATGGTTAATATTCATTCATGATTGAAATTATTTTTCAATAATTTTTAGAGAGAAAAGGCCCTTCGCATACGGAGATGCCTAAATAAAACCGATTAGTAATTCTAGTTACTGATAAGTTGGTTTTACGTTGCTGGCAATTTAATCAAGTGGAGTTACGCACACGACGCTACCTGTTAGTAACTTGTCTGCAACGCGTTGTAAACTAGTTGATAGCGACGTGACTTCTCAGTATCCTAGCTATTTGAGTTTCTAGTTTCCTATTTTATAGTGTCACATTCCATTGGATGGAATCTGTTTAATTGTAGACTAAAATATAATATATTATAATTTATTACGTATTATACATAATATAGTCATAATAAATGAACAAATTTTAATGACGATTTTTGTGCAACTAAGACCCTTCTCTCCATATTTCTACCTGCAATGGGAAGATTGAAAAAATAGCTTGGAAACATTCTTTCGGGAGCTAGGTATCTATAATTTTATTATTATTATTTTTTAAATTAGAAATACACAATTTGTAAATAAATTGTTTTCACTAAGTTTATGATCGGTATTGTGTAGAGGTAGACTACAGGTAATTAAATGATAAAATGAGTTCATATAGTGGTTTAATATGGTGGGTTCAATTAAGTCGTTTTCTAAAAATATACCTAAGTAACGATCGTTTAGTACGATAGGAATTATGGAGCTGTTGGCTTACTCATTAGTATTTACTTATTAAGCTGTGGTCACAAATATTGTAAAAATGAATTCTCAATTTATTGTAAATAACGCGCTATGATTTAATACTCATTTGGTAGATATTTCAAAGATATAGGACGTAATGGGTGAGCCAACTTTAGTCAAAAAGTTGGTTTTGCGACTAGATTGTAAATTCAAAAATTCTGAAAGAATATTCCCAAAATATAAAATATTAGTAAAGATTTATGAATTTGCTATTGGTTACATTTAATACATTTTTTTTTATATTAACTCGTAGTAAATATACTTTTTTTAGTTTATTAAAGTTTGGAATCTATAAAATGACAACTATTATAGTGATGCATAAGTTTTTGATAATATTTATTGAAGTTTATGTTTAAACATAAAAAGTCGTTACCAAATTTTAAAAATTAGGTAGCCGATAATATTGGTGTATTTTCATGTACTGATATTTTATCCACATTTTCTTGACTTTTCAACAAGTTTTTGCTTTCCAAAAAACGTTTAGCTCCATCAATGGCATCTTGGGTGAACATATCCTTGTTTTCGATCATATAGTTGTACGACCACAAGTCCAACTCAGTAATTATAAAAACTAAACCTTTTGCATATAATTCAGCGCCTAAACCAGAAGAAATAATTTTAATTTATTATAACAGTATGAATTTCATTTCATTTTTAACTGTTTAACTCAAATTATTGTATGTAAATTTAATTTCAATTTAAAAGTTATGTAAAATTAATGTATAACATTGCATAATTATATTATATATGATAAATATTTTACCAATTGCAAAATCTTTGGGCCCATAAAATTCATTTGAATCTATACTGGTGCCCGGTTTCCGTAATCGTGCAGCTGACATGAATCGTCCTTTAATAAATCCACTATTTTTACTAGCTAATTCAACTATGCACATATAATCATTGCCAATGCAATATTCCATGATAAAATCACGAAGGTTGTCTACTTCATACACAGGTACCATCTTCAATTTATATCTAAGTTTTTTAGTCGCGTTAAGTACAAACGTAACAAAATCCAAAGTTTTTGGTGGTTTAGGTACAAGTGATAAACAATTCTGGAGTGTATCATTTGGATCACCAATACCAGTATGAGGTGGTATTGCCTAATAATTTATAATCATAAAAAAAAGATTACTAAAATTACTTTGGATAGTTATTTGTCAGTAAAAAAATGAAATAGATACCAGTTGAGTCACAGTTAAATTATTATTTTTTAGATTTATTATTTGGATTGGTTCAGGTTGAACAATGTTCAAAATGTCTCTGAAGTAATCTCTAGTAAACGGATCACAGTCATACAGCATAAATCTAAGAATGGAATAAAAGTTAACATTTCCAAGATATTTGATTAATTAGTTTGGTTTACACACCTACGACCCATTACACTTATTGTCTTTCCAATTATGAAATCTTTTGGTCGATAATATTCTTGATATTCTTCATTTCCTGCTTCTAAATAAATAGATGGGAAGTTTGCTGGAAATTGAACAAAATTGAGAAAGTAAAATGACCCATTAGTATTGTATGTCAATATGAATCTAAACCAATATACCTTTTGCATTTTATTTAAACAATAATTATTAATATTTGAAATATAATAAAATGCATAAATAATATTAGGTATTAATGACAATTATACTATTATATAGAGATAATAGAAAATATTTTTACTTACGTGGCAAATTTGACCAATGTTTAGGTAATTTAATTTTGCTTAAAAACACAGCTGATGGATTCATCTCACATGTATTACCCATCGTTCTTGATTCGTTGATTTCTAACCGATCGTCTGTTAGGTAATAAACGATTATGAAATATTTACACTCTGTGGGATCTGAAATATCACTATTCCAGGTCGCGTAAAATCTGTTAACGGATTTAAAAAGATGAGTTATTATATTGTAATATCATGATACTTAAATAGATCCAATAAATTGTTGAAAATTATTATTAGAAATGGACGTCAGACAATGTTCTTGTATATATAAAATGCGAATTGATAATCATTGGTGAGAAGGGACGAAATACAATTGCACATCCCCTTTAGATTTAATTCCTTAAATTCGGGAAGATGTGTGAAACATTTATTTTTTTAAATAATAAAAATTTAGAATACATAACAATATTATCCTATAGATTATAAGAAATTATATATTTATATTTTATATATTAACTATAAATATAATCAGTTTCGTATAATCTGTAATGTTTATTATGATTTTTTTTATGCTTTAAGTTAAGTTAACATGGACAAATTTAAGTTAAGTTTTAACTTACTATTCTTTCTATTTTTAAAAGTTACAAGTTGTCTTAACTAAGTTAAATATTAGTTGTATTTTTAAATCTTAACAAATAGCATAATAATATGATGTAAGCAACTTATTACAAAATAAAATTATATTTTAAATCTGTGGGGTTTATTCTAGGAAAAAATATAACTTTCCCAAAAATAACTCAACTGTAACTTTTTTAACTCGTTAATCAGCCTCCTAGAGGAGCCAATTAGGGCCATTTAGGGGTTATCCCTTACTTGTCAGATTAATATCTGTTGCTAGTATATTACCATTTACTATATTTTTACTTATTGTATAAATAGATTGTCAATACTCTATTCGTTGAAGATACATAGTTATTTAAAAAACAGAAAACGGTATTTACGATAAATATGATAATATGTGTAAAAACATTATGGTTTGGAATGCTTATAATTTTTTAGTATCTATTGACTTCCCCCTGTCGTATACAATTATAGGGATACTATTAGATACTATTGTGTGTTGACTATAATATTGCACATAATATCATTACGTTGTCTTCATAACTCCAAACTAGAGCTAGGCATACCTCAACACTTTTCCATCATATTCCAAAAACTGCCTGAGCTTGTCCTCTGCAGACTTACCGCCTGACAATTTCGATTGTTCGTTTACCTGATGGAGTTTCATCTGCCTGATTGTGGTGTAAGGGTCATCGATCACCGGTTGATTTTCGGGCACTACTATGCCCATGCTCGTCAAATATTTTTTGGTGAACAAGTCGCAGCCGCACAACCTGTACGCGATTCCGTAGAAACTGATTTCCGCGCCAATATTGAAGTCGGACCAATGCCAAGGTCTACCTTCGCGATGTGGATTCGGTATTTGGCCACGTTTTAGTATACATCCTTGGACATAACCCGCGTTCTGCAAGATAAAACAAACAATATTGTTTTACGGCTTTTCACTAGTAAAAAAAAATAGTTTTAAAATAATATATCATATTTTTGTACGAAAACTAATAATCGTTTTCATGGGTATTGTTACCTATCGAAGAATATACATTATTTTTGAAAATAATGTCTTTTTATGATTTGCGTCTTAAATATACCCTGCCTAAATATAATATCTATACAACATTGTTTGGTAATAACACATTAACACTTATTAAAGGTGTTACCCAAATGCCCTAGTATCTTTTATGTATCAATTTATTTCGTTAAAATATTCTTAAAAAAGATTATAAATTTTAATTTGTAAATACATATCTTAGGAAAGTGTATATGTAAATACAATATACAACTTTTTCATTTTTTTAAACAGAGATAACTTATTAATTGCTACACGGAATTTAGATTTTTTTTTTATCGATTTTTACTAATAAGTCATAAATAAAAATATTTAACTTGTGCATAATAATACGCTTTTTATTTATAATTTTCACATCGTACAATTTGTTTTGAATAAAATATTGATAAATAAATTCCAAAGTAGCTAAAAATTATTAAAATAATATCATAGTATATACCGTGTGTATTTATTATTAAAATATAAAAGTTTATTTAAACTTATTATTAAATTACAGAAAGTAATGTATGTTCTTGTGTATTACAAAATGAAGATCATATACGATGCTATCGTATTATTTGTGAAATAAAATTCAAGAATTATTAATCGTTTTTAATTTTTTTTTTCAAGTATTATTACATTATAAATTGATATGTGCTAAATATGCTGAAATTTGGGTTAGATTTTAAAACCAACTTTTTTACCCAAATTGTGGTACCCATTGTATAAAAAAAAATCAATTTTATGTGACACCCAATAATTGATAGTTCGTATCCCATATATGTTAACACAGTGTGTTCAGTACATTAAACATATAATTTTGTTAGCTATTCGTTTATTGAAAAATCGAATTTTAAGAGAACAGTAAAGATAAAAATTAACCTTGATAACGGGCTCCACGACGGCAATAGTGTCATCAACCAAGAAGTATGTAATTTTTATTTTGCGCACTCGAAATTTCTCTATTGGTGAATTAATTATGGTGTGTTGGGTGTATCCATAAAAAGAAAGACATTTTCTATCAAACTTAACAAAATGTGGTATGTCAATTGGTTTCGGATCGTCTTTAGCTTTTCCATATGTCAATTCTGGGTTGTAACTGTAAAGTGTAAATTCAACATAAAAATCTATATATATATATATATATATATAAAATTAGTGATGTTATGAACGGGTCAGGTTTTGAATATCAATAGATAGTTAAGTTCGAAAACTGTACCATTTAAATCAAAATTCGCATTAAAATATTAAATTTAACAAAGTATAAAAATAACATTTTTACAAAAATATTGTTAGAATGAACATTGGATATAATACTTTTTTTCATATTTTTTTTTGTCATTCATTTATCGACATAATATTATTAAAATTTTTAAAAGTTCAGTTTAATTTCATATTAAATTTAAATATTTCGGATTGATTCTGGGTTCAAGACGAATAAGAAAATTGTGAGTTTGATTTGGTCTTATTTTGATTAGGTTATTCATTATTTAGATTTTTCGTTGAATATAATAATGTTATTAATGTTTTAGTTTATACGACCTTTATTTGGAATTCATTATTTTATTGATTGTATTTGAAATTTGAACAATATAATGTGCGTACAAACGAGATTTGTGAAATCCAAGTAAAGCGTTATATGCTATTCGACGGTTTTTATTTTTTATAGTGATATATGCATACTAATTGTTGTATTATACATGCTAAATGACAATAAATAATAACACAACATGTACAAGAGGCAGGTTATATTAAATACATATAGATCACTGTCGCATTGCTTCATTTAATTATTCATTCGTATATTGTTTCAATTTTTTTTTTTTAGTTTTTTGATAAGGTTTCAAACACTGCGTTTTATATGAGTAATCGCTGAGTTTGATTCGCGATTATTAAAATTAAAAGTAATTAACAAGTATAGGAACAGAAAGATAAAAAATAAAAGCTATAAAAGCATACTATTATTGTGTTAATACATGCTTTCAGGCCCTTCACATCACATTTTTGGGCCTGGTATAGAATTAAATTCAGGCCCCTCTTAAATAAAATAACAGTAACAGTAAAAATTATTATTTTTTACATGCATATACCTTAAATATTAGTTGTATGTATAGATTATAGAAATAGGTATAATTAATAAAAATATATCAACAAATTTATAGGTATCCTTAATAAATTGAAAACATGTGTAATATTATAATCAATGACAGTACACACTAAAAATGTATGTTAAAAGTTAAATATTGAAAAAAAAGTTATAAAACATTTGATAGGTAAAAATAAAATAGTGTAATTGTTATAACATATACTGTATAATATTTGAATGTATGTATGTATATCTGGTAAACTTATAAATTATAATGCTTAATACACATTATCACTAAAATTTAAATTTCTATATTAACTAATTTTTTTATCAGTTATTGTATGACTGTATAAGTATATTTCAGATTACAAATTTTGTTCATACCATAGTCATTAATAAGCTAGTTATTATGAAATCCGTAGACAATAGTACTACTTTTAGTGTGATAGTGTAGAACCATACACATATTAGTTTACTAATATGTCTAATGTCTATGTGTAGAAGGTAGAACTGTATAGTGTATATTTCCACAAAATCAATGTATGATAATAATGTAACGATATAATATATAAATAAAAATTAACTTATAAATAGAAAAATATTCTTCCATTAATATTACACAACTAAATTATTACAAACAAAAATATCACGGTATACATATTATAAATAAACCAATTTTGATTACTATAGTTTGGAAAAGAGGGAGGAAAATTTCATAGGCGATCGATTGTTTTCAAGTTAATTATATTAATGTGATATCATAATATTTAAGATATAATCATAAGCCATAGATTTCGCATATAATTTTCGAGTTGATTAAAAAAAATCTTAAAATAATATTTGAATGCTGAAAAATGTATTTAAAACATTTTTCTAATATATATTAAAGTAATTGTTTGCACGAACGCTCCGCTTCTCGAAAGTTCGAGCCCCAGTACTATGGGTCCTTCTGACACCCTCCCCCCTCACCAACCACTTCGTGGGGCCCTGTATGTCTTAACATTGTATGCAGTTATTCTACGTACGATTTTAGATAGTATATTCAATAACCAATTATACGTACCCAGTGACGTCAAATTTTTTACCAAACAATATGGTGTCGACGTCTAATTTACTCTTTCCTATACCCGTCGACTTAACTTTGGGAAGAGCGTATCCATTTTTCCATTGGAATTGAGCACTCAAATTGAAATATTGTTTCTACATAAAATATAATCGGATATAAAAAAAATAGTAATTCATACATATAATATATTCATGACAAATATTACGGGTTTGTCACGCGCAGAGTCAACTTAATATTATTATACGATATAGTTACTTACTGTAATGTCATTAAAACGAAATCCTGGTATAAAAGGCAAACCGTCCATTTTTATTTTATTTTTTGACAATATTGTTTTAACATATTTAATATTGTTATCAATTGAATGATGTTTGTTTAATATCTTTAATTTGGTTACTTGGCGAGGACAATAACTATACATACTATATTATATCAAAACCACAATTATAAATATTGTAGTAATAAATATTGAACGGCACTATACCATTAATATTTACTGTTAAATGTAGTTGCTTTTTCCAGAGTTACCTATATAAAAGGTATAACGAATGAAAAAAAATTGCGGCAATTAGGTAAAAAAACACACGAATGTGCATATTTTAGTATTTATTATATTTTTACGAACATAATCAATAATTAATTCATATCTAAGTAAAATTATTTTGTGTACCTAGAGTACAAATAGTACAATCTACTGATATATTTACATAGTAATTTATAACTAAAATCTTAAACTTACAAATATAAAAATACAGTTAATACATATTATAATTTATAGCGAATTTAATATTATGTATTTGTCTACTCTACATACTTGTATTTACGAACCACGATATATATTACAAATTTACTTTGTATATTCGTATATTATACATAATTAATTTTATTGTAGAACTTTTGACCTTAATCAGGGTCATAAGCAAGTACTTAAACGACAGATAGCAAGGGTAGTAAACAATATTAATTATTATTAATGGAAAACCTAACAAAAACTGCACATCATACAATTTAGTTCTTAATAAAAAATAAAAAGAATACATACAGCTGTCTATCAAATGTAATCCGTTCCTTAGATTTAACTAAATCATTTAGGGTCAAATGTTATTATTATTATGAATTATCATTAATGACAAACAAATTTTTTTTTTTATAACAATATGTCGATGAAGTGTATTAATTACATTGCATATATTTTAATTCAAGTAGAATCACAGAATAATAAACCTATTTTCATACTTTTGAATACCTATCATTTTTATTATAGTGGAACATTCGCTCGTCAACCTGAATTATTGTGTAAATGTTTAATCTATAATGTTTTTCGTTTTTATTACTATATATTATTGTTATTCTCGATATTTTTTAAAATAATAATATAATTCATATCTGAAAGCAACGTGCATAGACAATTTCAGTACATTTTTGTGTAGATGATGTTCGAACGGTATCCAGTAACCGAATTTAAAAGGGTATATTTCATGACAATGGAGTAATTTTCAAAAATATTACATAATAAAATCATAATTTTTACGTTATATTTAACAAGAGAAATAAGAAAAACAATTGTAATTCAAACGTAATAAAAACATTAAAAACAGATAACGAAAAATAAAATCTTGAATATCTGTAAAAGTATTATTACGTAAGGTTTTGTAAAAATACGATAACCAAAACAATAAAAAAAAAAAAAAATGTATAAGCAATAATAGGTACTATTACCACAGAATAGATAAAAGATTTAAGATTTAGATTTCATCTATTCTGTGCTATTATTATACATAATAAATAAACATCAACAAAGCAATTACTCTTGACTATGTTTAAAACTATAATAATTTAAATCATTTAAAAATTCAGCATTGGACAAAATATTTTAAAAAACTTGTGTTATAGTTATAGATTTATGGATGTATGTTTATGGATGTGTAGTTAAAAAGATATCAGCAACCACTTGTAATTAATAATATTATTATTCAAGGAGAAGTTAAATATAAAATAATAGATACAAAAAATATGTTATTAGGTACGTAGTTGAGTGGAAAAATAGAATGATATTATATAATTTATTGTGAGTTATTACCTTACACAAAAAATTAAATAAATGTTAACACACTGTTTACACCTACACACTTAAAAAAAAATGTTTCATTCATTCAAGTTGGTTGTAATTACATTTTTTTTATTTTTGGAGGTGCGTGAACCAAAATCTATTGGGAACTGCTGTATTATATAGAAGAGCAACATCCCCGATTTTTTAAATACACATACTTTAGTTTTATATTAAGTAAGTATTTATTTATCAATGATAATATAATATAATAAGTTACATAACATAAATACTATTTAAAGATAATATTTGCTTTGATCCTTAATTTATTGAAACTGGAACAATATAATGAGATAAGTTGTACCCGTGACAATCGCCTGGTAAATGAATAAAAAAACATAATAAATTATAACCATTATTGAAATTAAGTTAAAAGAGACAGTTAAACATTTTATTAAAATTAGATTAGAATTGCGTAGTATTATGCATGTCAGGTTTGAAGGGAGATTTTTTACTATTTACATATAAATCTAGATTTAGGAATACTTTTATCTGGATTATATTATGTAACTACGCACTGCCGTAATTCCTTTTTCGAAGTTATACAAACGTAAATTCAAATAAGTACTAAATTGACATAAAGAATAAAAGAAAATAGATAATGTCATTACGATAAAATACTAAAACTAATAAATATGTTCAACCCATGTTCAATGTTAATCCCTTGAGATTTTCGTTTTACTATTGTCATTTTATATCATAGTTAAAACGACATTAACATTTTTGGCTTTTACCATTTTAGTTCTAAGATAGTGGAGATTATAATACATAGATGTAAAATTTCAAAAACAATAATAAATTATAATCATTAATTATATCCACTCAAGTCACAATTTAATTAATATTGATCAAATTATATGATTGTATTTCAAATATTTTAGAATGACAATATTAGCATTGGTCAGTGATATTCTGCAAAGATTTTAAGAATAATCTGATTTCGAATTTTTTCAGTGTTTTCAATAATGTATACACTATATATCTGTAAGAATGAAGGTATGTATAGATATACTGTACAGATATTTAAACAATTAAGTACAATTTTTCATAATGTAAAAAATCGTATTATACATTTGTTGTGGGTAATTAATTTTGGGTTATTTTAAACTGCATCTATATTTTTAATTTCACTAAAGAAATATTTTTATGAAAATATGAATGTATAATATACATAAACATTATTGCAATGATCACCTTTTAAGATAGTTGTCAGTTATAAGATATATGTCTCATATTTTTATAATCTTTCATACTGATTTTGAATAAAGATCGCATACCGCGTTACAAATCAATTACAAATATTGATTTTCCGGTCACCTCGATAAATACAGTGCAAAAAATTATTATTTGCTCGACGTCAGTTACGTGCTTATATTTGAAATAACAAAAACTTGAATAAAATATGAAATTATATGAAGTATATATTCGAACAGTCAGGCGTGTCTTTAACTTTTGTTGTTTGGAGAGAATTGCATTTTTAATAACTTAATATTTTTTAATTGATTTCTTAAAAATAATTAAAATTTATTAAAAAAATGTTAATATTAATATTATGTCTATTTTTATTTATAAAAATAGACATAACTATATTTTTTTGAATTCAATGTATGGTGTGTAATATTCTTCCCCTACCACAGCTACAAGCAAGTATCGAACGAAAAATTTCAAAATTAATAAATAGCTACAAACAAATATACCCTATAATAAATTATCGTATGCCTTTTTTGTAGGGTTTTGTTAATGATGATTAAAGAATATGTGTAAATGAATTATTTAAATTTAAACAGTTAAACAGGGTATAACTTACAGAAGTAATGAGACGTACATTAATAATAAACATATCTAAGGTTGTGAAGTCCACCGAACGACTGGATATTTCTTGCAAAAACAGTTGTAACTAAAACCAATAGAAAGTTTATAATAAAATTATTATTGTAACAACTTTGTTTTGTATAGTTTAACGTTACCTCTTCTTTTGCAGTGTTATCCGTAAGCCGAGAATTTATATCAGTTATAAGAATTTTCGTTTTGAGTGTCTAAAAAAAATTTTTTTTTACTTTTTAACGAAAAAAATAGTTTGTTGTAAATAGTATTGCGTATTCCAACTCGAGTTTCGAGGTCTTTGATTTTAAAGTTTGATATATATATTTAATTTAACATAAAGGAGCATGCAGTACACTGAACGTCAGTATTAGGTACGTATGAATATTTTGAATATAAATATTATGTAATTTATATAATTTAAATTGTTACATTTTAATACATACGGTGATTTACCAAACATGGCCATCTCAATGTTTTCCTTTATTCAAATTATAATTTTCTGAATTTTTAGGTGTACTCAGAGACCATATTTTCATTTTTTTTTTTATATATTTATTATTAAAGTGATGTTCCGTGATAATTCAAAGTTCATTTTTCAAATAACAACGACATTTTTTTATTATAAATTATTACTGAGAAGACCTTTTTGAAAACTAATGAAAAACAAATCAAAATTTGAAGGGTTCGTTTCTAAATTAATAATAAGGATCAAAGAGTAAGGTTAATAATATTTGATAATATGATTGAACATAAGGGAGTATGGTGATTTTATGAATTATAGTAATTACTATTAATTTATAAATAGTTTCATAATTTGTAAAAATAAAAAATTGTACGTAAAAATCAAAATATGACGAAGATCTATTATAATTTATAATCAAAAGGAAAGTTTTCGTTTGAAAAAACAAGTTGTATCGCTACGGAATAGGTACTTATTAAATGGTATGTAAAAGTCTAAGTAATGTTGAAATAGTGGAAATGTGGTCCTTGAATTCACTTAAAAATTAAAATAATATACTTTGAATAATCGCACAATGTTTAATACCTTATTTGATTCATATAAGGTTTAACAAATCGTATTCGGTATAGAGTAACGTATTGATAAAGTAACGTGATACGTAATTACGTAAGAATCGTTTTTGTATTCCGTGTATCGAAAATGTAATGGAAATTACTATTGATATGTCATTTATGTATACAACGGGTTATCGATTCGTGTGTTTTGTATTTAAAAATAGCTAATATTATTATCAGAATGGTTGTTGAATAATATGCACTATGTATTATAAAATAATATATGTTGATTTAATAACAACTCACTACAATTTTGAACTAAAAATGATTTAAACGGTTTTGTTTGCACCGTAAATATCATTTACGACTGATAAATGATTTGGATAACTTCTCGAAATACACAGCTAGAGGTTGCGGTTCTTACGAGTAGACCACGCGGACTGGTGTTATCATGTTTGTATACGTATTAACCGGAAGTATAAAAAGTACTATTTTTAATACAAATTAAATAGTTAAAAAATGAATTATGGCCACGCACATTAACTGTGTACGATTGTATTTCAGTATATTTTTCAGATCGTATCTGTGGAACATTTCTAACTCGCGTCGCTTGCCGAACGACAACTAGAAGAATATGTCACTCGATTACTTGTTATCTCCGACTAACGAGTGAAATGACGTACCGAACACCGATCAAGAGACAAAATAAGAAAAAAACACATCGTTGACGCATCGCTCGCGTGCACCATATAATATTATAAACGGTGTACGGCAGCGGTCACGCCGGACGCGGTCACCCCGTCATATACCTACCTGTTTGGTGGTGACGTGGGTGGTGAACACGATCATGGTGAACCGAAACGCGTACTGGAACACCCAGATGTAGAAGAACAGGTGGCCCTTAGCCGTGTCGACGACGTTGGACACGACGGCGTAGATGTCGAACAGCGCCATGACGAACAGCGCGGACAGGGACGCTCCCAGCTGGAAGCCGTACAGCGTGTTCAGGTCGTCGACCGTGTCGCTGACGAACTGGTGCCTGACCTTGAGCCGCTCGATGCTGTCGGCGAGCGGCGGACGACTGCCGGGCGCGGCGCTGGGCGGCCGGTGGCTCGACATCAACACCGCCGGGTACCGGTTGACCGCGATCGTCTGCGACTTGTGCGCCGACAGCTCGTCGTTGATCTGGTCGTACATGAGGCACAGCCCGAGACAGTACACGACGAACTGCAGCTCGGTGAAGCACATGCTCGCGTTCTGCACGTACATCAACACGTGGAACGCGACGATGCCGGCGTCCCGGTACTGGCGGTACAGCAGGAGGATCCGGTACGCGTTCGCCGGCACGATGAGCACGGCGCACACGGCCACCGCGACGGTCGCGAACGCGTGGCGCCAGCGCGCGGCGCACGCGTCCGCCGGATGGTGCGCCTCGTACTCGGCGGTCTTGGTCTCGTACGCGGTCACCGCGCCCGTCGCGGTCTTGTACACCACCGCCGCCCGGGACACCATGCACCCGATGGCCACGGCCCGCGGGAATATCGCCACGATAACCGTGCTGGACACGCTGCCGCAGTCGCCCAGCAAGCATATCACGTGCGGCGACCGCACGTAGTTGTACACGCACGACAGCAGCAACGCGACAGACACGGCGGTGCCGGGGTTGTCGCGCAGCGCCGTTCTCGCGCCGCGGAGACGCATCGCCGCGCGGGCTCGACGGGCGGCCGATCGGGCGGTGGCGGGTGCTGCGATGACCCTCTACGCGGCGGTGTACTGGACCGGCGGTAGTGCGCGGCGTGCACTCATAACGATATTTATTTGCACCAGACGGCACTCGCCGTACAACAACACTGGATTTGTATATGTTCAAAATTCTACGCGTCTTTAAGAGTTGACGAAACGAAATTCTTCTATCCGCTGGTCCTACTACTATACTGCACGTAATAGACAATACGTTTTATTTACATCTCATCAACTCGATGCACGTGGCCCGCGATTAATTTTCAAAATTAATATCCAACATCCCGTCCAAAATCCTACAGGTATAGTGCGAACCGCCGGTATAAATAATATCAAGGCGAAAACAATATTAATTTTCTATGTGTGTACGTTTATATTACGCCAGCGTTGCGTTTTATTCTGTTTTAAAAAATGTATACTTTTATTTTTCGATTTTGTGGTTACCGGTGACCCGTCGACATCGCCGCACACCGCTCGAGAGCCATAATATTATTATATTACAATTTAATCGCGTATAAATATAGTATTTTTTTTTTTTAACGACTAGTCGTTTGAGAACTAAGGAATAAGCGACAAAAGTGCGTTTTTTGACTAATTTTCTCTCGCACAGGGAGAACAAAATTATTGTTGAGATACATTTTTGGAAAATATGGCCGTATACTCAAAACGCTATTAACCAATATTACATCTATCATGTCTTTATAACGTCAACCTCCTGCGGGACTTGTTGTAAAGCTAATTTGGATATACGAACGGTGTATTTGGCGTAGTTGATAGTTTTGCGAGGATGAGTGGTTACTGCTGTAGTCAATTCAGTTATTTGATCGCATACACCTTGTGTACCGTGATGAGATCGATGATTGACTGATTCTCTGCTCAGTCGAAAGAGATCCTTAGAATAAGTGACGATTTATCTGTTTATATTTGTATGTGTAGAGTAGCCGTCTCCGCAACAAACTGCATCAGCAGCCTCGTTGTCGACTATCGCCTTTCGTTTTTTGGACCGAACATCTGTCTCGCGCAAACGATTTGATCGATTCCGAAACGCGTGCTATTATATCGTATGCTAAGTATACGTTTAAGTCTATCCGCAGTAAGTATACAATATATATATACCGCGCAAAGGTCGAAGGACATCGGTGATTGACAGCTGCAAGAGACCACCTATACCAATTAGGTACCTAACAAATACTCGGTCATTCCCTCCACAACCGACTTTCGACACTTGTTGTTTTTCTGCGAAATCATCGTCATTATATTATAATGCATGTTTAATACTTATACATACTACATTATGCCACATTAATGTGTAAACAACTTATTATACATTTACGACTTGAAAAATTACATCATTTCGTGTTTTACAAATAAAAACATTTAGTAGAGTAGAATACTTATAAAATTACTAAAAATACAAAATAAACTACATATTTTATTTGAAAATTACAAAACGTTGTAGTAATTTCAAGAATACAGAATTATTATGAACTTTAAATTTGATCAAGAGTTATTATGGTGTATAAAGAAAAATATACTCGGCAATTATTTTTCCAATATTGTCAAATTTATCGTTTACCATAATATTATTAAAACCAATAATTAAATATTAAACTAAATGTAATATTTATTAATACACATAAACAATAATATCTTACTTACATAGTTATATACTATATGTAGCCAAATAGATACTAAAACAAACCATGACTTTTAATTAAATGCTATTGTTACAAAATTAAGTAGAACATCTTTGCACAGTAAATGTATTGTTTTATTCGTCTTCGTTTTCGTTTACAGTTTTTGAATCAAATTGTAATAATATTACGAGGTATGTTGTTCCAGCTACAATCGCCTGTTAAGTAATAAAACAAAGAATTTTAGATAATTTTATAAAGAATTTAAAAATATTAATATTCTTTATTCATGTTTAAATTTTTTTTTCTTACAATACATGGATAACTTACAGAAGATATTAGATGATTATTTAAAGTAATGAAATCGTAAGTAGTAATTTCAATCGAACAATTGATAAGTTGATTAAAGAATATCTGTAACTACAAATGTGATAAATATTTATTAAATTCTCAATAAAAATATAATTTTTAGAACCATTCTTACCTCTTCTTTCGTACTATTATCTAAATAACGATTGTTTATATCCGTTATAAATATCTTTGATTTGAGTGCCTATAACAGATGTATATATATAATATTATTTTTTTTAAACCATATAACGTAAAATGACTATATATTTTTATATTATCTTTATCTAGTTGCTAAAATTGATTAACGAGAGTTTTAAATCTTTAAAATTTCTAAATGAAAATAAAATTGATATTAGAACTGACGAGGAATTTACATAATTAAGGCAATGTACGCATAAAGAATAGAAGGTATGTATAACAAATGCTTCGAATGTTTAAATACACAATAAATATAGATTTGTGAATTTGTGAATTGCGATGCAATGATTTTTATGATTTATCAATATTTAATATCCGTGTCAATGCTTTAATAAATAAAGAATTCAGTGTTGTAAAATATTTAAATAATAGTAGTATTTAATAATAATTTCTTTATTGCTAGTTAAGATATTGTAAGGGTGACAAATAAAAACTAGTAAACTAGTATTTTTCTTTACTGAGGCGGAATCTCTTGTCGTAGAGCAAGAGCGCTTAGTTAAAAAACAAAATAATAAAAAAGATAAGATAATGGTTTGCAATTAATAAATATTACAAAACGAGAAAGGAAAAATAACTTAAATTACAAAATTAAATTTATAGTAAATTACTAATGGGTGCCTAAAAATAAATAAAGTGAACAAAAAAATTAAATATGGGAGGAGACACATTTTTTGGGTTTAAAAAACAATATATCAGTTACAAGAATAAATTTATAATTGGACAGTTGACTACAATTTTTATAAAAAAATATTTTTTATATTTTCTGCGAATTATATAAAATATGAAATCATTTTTAAATATAATTTTTCTATAATGTTTTTTGATATCCTTAATAAACTATTGTAATACCGACTTTTTAGCTCAAATTAAAAATTAAGATAGTTTGTACAGTTTGATATATTATTAGGAATCATATCTAGAGATCTCAAACCGATTTGTAAATACGTATTTGCCGTTTTTTTTTTATTTATGAATGGTATTTCGAAAAATGTTTTCCCTATGTTGTAAGGTTCATCTTTAGATTTAATTGAATTTGTCTTGAATACATAGAAAATAACTTGATTTTTTTTTTTGTATAAGTTACTAATACTCGTAACGTAACAGTTTAAACAATTCAACCGTGGGAAAAGTCTTAGAGGATTGCCTATAGGATTATTCTTATTAATTTTTTTGTGCAACTGTTAAATTAGCTACTTATGTATAGTGTTACGATTACCACCCCAAGCGATTATCCCGTACGGGATTAATGACGATTGACAATTGCGCAAAGCGAGTTATTTGAATATTTTTTTTTGGTAAATTTTGCGTGCGAAAAGGACGCGCGGCTCGTCGGGTACCTGTTTGGCCGTGTTGTGCGCCGTCACTACGATTGCGGAAAACCTGATGGTGTACTGCAACAGCCACATGTAGATGAATATCATCAGCCTCGAGTCGGCTCCCATGACGTCGGACACCTGGTAGTAGATGTCGAACAGCGTCATCACGCCCAACGTGAACAGCGACAGGCCCACCGGTATGCCGTACAGGTCGACGAGCACGGACATGGCGTCGCGGATCAGCTGGTGCCGGATCCGTATCACCTCCACGGCGTTGGCGATCGACTGTTTGCCGGGCCCGCCGTAAAAATCACCGCCGTAGGTGACCCGTCGTCCGGCGGCGGTATTGCAGACGGTCGTCGCCATCAACGCGGTGGTTATCGATTTCGCCGTGGCCGTATCGTTGCACGCGGCCGCGGTCGTCTCCTCGCCGAGCCGCTGCAGGTCGCGGTTGATCTCGAGAAACTTGCTGTTGAGCGTGTGGCACCACGTGATGAAACACGTCTCGCCCAGAATCATGGCCACGTTCTCCAGGTACATGAACACGAAGAACACCAACACGATCGGGTCCGACCGGTTGGCCACCAGCAGTGACAGCCTCAGCGCGTTTATCGGTAGCGTGACCGACATGCACAGCGCCACGTACAGGCCGCGGAACAGCGCGCGGTCCCGGCGCTCGGCCACCGTCGTCGGCGAGTACACGTCGTGCGCCCGCATCATCTGCTCGTAGATCGGCATCGTCGCGCCGCACTTGCACAGCAACGCGGCCGCGGACACGAAACACGCGCCGGCTATCGTCCGGGCGTACATGCCCCGCAGCGAGGTGACCGACACCTCGGCGCACCCGCCGTCCATCAGGCACAAGACCAGCGGCGCCGTCACGAAGTTGAACACGCACGTGGTCAGCAGCGCGGCCACACCGACCGCGACCGCCAGCCGTTTCCAGAACGTTCTTGCGCAGCATAATATCATCCGGACCGCGACGGACGAATATTAGATGATCCTGACAGATGAAACGATGACTTTTGGTTCTGATCGATAGTCTTTTATTTATTTATTTTTTATTACAACAAATTCAAAATTTGATCGAGTAAATATTTTCGGGAAAAATTAGCCGATTTGTAAGTTTAATTTTCAGAAACATTGTTGACGGTAAAAACGGTTGTTCAAGTCAAGTTGTTTATTTTTTACAATTTTTTTTTAACGGTGTACATATTTTTTTGTAGTAAATTAGTTGAAACGCAATAACTATTTTTTCAGAATATTAGTTTTAAGAATCTTCAGTTATAGTACATTTTTAATCATTTATATTATTCATATCATTTTCATACGATTAACTTGTCCTAATTTTACATTTTTATTTGTCAGGTGTTTCTGTTAAGTTCTGTATAATCAGGGTCCAAAGAAACTGTGAACACATAATAAATCTAAAATAAATTTATTTTTTATTTTTTCAGCATTTACTGATGCGACATTTTCAAATAAAATCTACTCTCATGGCATAACAGGTGCAATATATTTATGCTATACCTACGCTTCATATACTTGTCTTGAACATATAGGGCTTATACTGACTTTACATGACATATTATTTTTGAAATAATAACCCGAAACTTGAAAGACCATATATTTATTTATATTTTACAAACGTAAACATACTAATTTAAAAATAATTAATTTTATATTACGAAATACTGATTTAAACAATGATATAGATATTATGTAATTTTACTTTGAGGGCTCGATATACTTACTTTAATAAATTATATTTTTCAAATAAATAAAATTTTAAATTGTTTTTCTTATTTATTTAAAAAAATTAAAAAAAAATCTTTAACCTAATATAGTAAATTAGTAAAAATATTTAACAACACATTTAGATTAAACTAATAAGTAATAACACAATTTTCATTAATACAAACTATATTATTTAACCTCTGTGTTGTTTTATCTATATTATAAAACTTCAATTTAAAATTCTCGTTCAATTAATTACTACCGATAGGAAAGTTTATTGTAGAATTAGATCATACTTTACATTTTATTCTTGTTCTTGAACTCATACAAAATTTGACTATGCAATGAATAATGATTAAAATATTATAAAATAAATTTAATTAAATGATTAGAAAAATATTAATATCACAATAATCAGCTTTTTAATTTCTTTATTGTTATAATATAGATGTATCAACGATTAATATTTGGAAGAACAATGATCTAACTTAGGAATTCAGTGAAAACTTTAACAGGTCTAGCAAATCGTACACTTATTTGCATATTAATTTTAAAGATAATTAAATAATTATAAAATGAAACAATTTCAAAATGATGATAACTCGCTAAAATAATGTATATATCAATCTACAAAATAGGCTCTAGATAATATTATTAAATTTACATTTTTTAATACGTCAATTCAAATTGTATATTATAAGTTATTATAACGACACAACATAGATTCGGCTGAACACAAATTTGCTATGTTGTACTATTGATTATTAATATTAATATTCAAAACCAACAGTTGTGCGTTTGTAAGACAAATACACACGGATTAAGTACCACTTTAATGAACCTAGGTTATTATACTAAATACAAATTACAAATTATATTATTCACCTGTGCGTAGACGTAGATTATAAGCCCTAGTTCCCTTGGCTGTAGCTGATGCTTAATAATGAATCGGGCTATCCGGAGATAGAAATCTATATTATTCTATCGTCAAGAATATACGTAGTTTAAATTTCTTATCATCATCGACTTGTTCGACGTCGAGTATATAGCTAACTGCTTTCGAACTATGCGTAATATATCGTTTTCATGCCGGTGGGCGTTCGTTAAAAACATAAAATATAACAATGTTATTTTTAAGTAGACAATAATAATTGGTACCTATATAATAGCAAAATAATGAACACAAACCATGACGTTGTTTGTACAAGTTGCTATTATACTGTATAATATTATAATTAATATAATTTAATTATTTTTTTTAAATTTAATTTAAAAAATACCTAAATATTTAATTGTAAGGTAATTAAGTACGAAAAATATGATTTAATTATTCATGAACCTTACAATTGACATTTATGTATAAGTAAATATATGTGTATATGTATTTATACAGTCAAAAAATATATGTACAGCTATATTCAAAAACTATAATCGATTATAAACGCTACCTATATCTTATTATATTTACTTTAAATGAAAAGTGTATATCAGTAGAGTATCTAGATTTTTTTAAGGAATGCGTCACCAATATATGTAAATATGTATTATGTGTATATTTAAATATAGTGTAATAATAAATATAATAATCAATAATAAATAATATAATTAATCTAAATATTTTTAAAACATCATTGCATATAATATATATAAGTTTCAACTCATACGAATTACAACAAAATAATTTAAACCGTTTTACTTTGTTTAAAATGATTAAATATCAAATTTTCTCAATTTTTTAACTACAAATGTCTAAAAAAAAATGTTATCTGTTTATATTTTTGGCTTTCTGTAAGAACAATTTATGAAGAATCTTAAAAAATAATATTTTCAAGTCTTGGTTATACAAAATTAAGATATTATAAATTTTAAACTAAAAAAATAATTTACAATATTTAAAATTTATATTTTCATTCCAAGTAGAAAACAGAAATACAGTTTGAAATATAAATAAAATGATATAATTCTTATTATGAGAACCCCTTTGAAAAGACTTAAAACTTATGACATAATAATCGACTTACTGTTGTTAAAGGTTTTCTTTTATTATATTTTATTTATTTAAGTTACAAAAACTTATAATAAACCATATTACTTTAAAATACGAGCTTTTATTCTGAATTTTAGTCCCTTGTGTATAACACGAAATAAGTCTTTATTTACCATCGACTTATTAATTAAGTTTGGACTGACACCATCTTGAATAATAAAATGTTCTCTTTGATTCGTATGGAATAAATAATTCAATTAATAAACACAATTGTATATTATACTATACCTAAATAATAAATGACTTATATGTACAAGACAACCCTTTGAAGCCTTTATTTATTAAGTTTAAGATTTGTAACTTGTAAGAAAATGTATTTATTTCTGAAATTAATTATATTTTAGAAGATTTTCATTGAAGTTTAAGTACTCAAAGTTTATTCAAAATAATATTATTAACTGAAAAAGTGGCAAATAAGTGTATATAAATCCACCATCTACTATCAAGTATAATGTATGAGATAAGTAAACCGAGTAGTAGTTTAAATTTAAATGTTTAATATTATAATACATTTGTTTATTCTTTAGTTTTAAGTTTTAGTTTTGTCCATAGTAGGTCATAAACGTTCAAGAATTCTGGACTTGAACGATCTTTGAAAATTAGCAATAAATTGAAACAAATATTTTCAGTTTCGAATATCATCTACTTTTTTTTTTTCGATATAAGAATCCTATTATTGAGTATCCTCTCACTAGAATGGTTATATGTCGAATACGTGTATAATAGTTCGTAGCCTTGTAGATATATAGTCGAATCGGGTATTTTACTAAATGTTTAGGCAAATAGTCAAATAATTTAATTTGTATGCAATTTTACTATCTACATTCTACTTAGATATTTAATTAAAACTTAAAAGTCTAGTCATTTAACTAAATGCTTATTTTAAGTTAGGCTATTTATAATAATGAAACATTTTTTATTATTTTAAAAATGTAACAATATTTTTTTATTAATAATGTATAGCCAACTATTCTATAAAAAAAAAAAAAAACTATGTATTATTTAAATAAATTAAGATAATTAATATAGGTAAACTGATCTGTGTCTTTCTTTTAAAAAAAATGTTAAATGTTCCATCAAATGCCACTAAATAATAACATATAATAACTAAAAATTAATAAAAAAAATTGTAGTCATAATAAAAGCTTTTTATTCGTTTTTATACTCGTACTATCACACCTAATTAGTACCTAATTATCTATATTTATTCAAAATTTCAGTTTTAAAACAATAGTAACGAAGAGCTCAAGGAAACAAAATTAAAAATATTTCATATACCTATGTATTTTACATACTAATAAATAATACATAGTTTGTTTTTGCATAGAATAGCAATGACTAGGTGAATAGTAAAATTGCATAAAAATTAAATTCTTTAACTATTTGCCTATACACATTTAGTAAAATGCCTGATTTGACTATATGCCTACGACATATACCTAACATATATATTATATAAGTTATAGGTCATAAACGTATAGTTATTAGTATAATATAATAGTAATATAATATTAGTATAATATAATGTTGTAAGTCGTAAGTTACTATCACGAAAATTATGTCAAGTATGTTATGGTTCACGTATAAAAAGCCATATATGGATAAACAGTAGCTTGTGCTATAATAAATAATGTAGTCACAAAATTATTTTAAGTGTTTTTTTATTGAAAATATTTCAGTGTTTATTCAATTCAAAATGTTTCCAAGTCCAAATAATAGCATTCTATACAGACTATATACTGATATATACTGATGTGAAGGTACTCGCTGTAACTCTGATAAATCATTTCAGAAAAAGGCCTATCTTGGGCTCTTCTGTATAGTTCCTTTCCTCACCACTCTTAGTCATATCCCTTCTAGTCAAGCGATGCACAACATCA
Source organism: Rhopalosiphum nymphaeae (assembly GCA_036289425.1). Lineage (NCBI taxonomy): Eukaryota > Metazoa > Arthropoda > Insecta > Hemiptera > Aphididae > Rhopalosiphum > Rhopalosiphum nymphaeae. The sequence goes on along the minus strand of JAZAQC010000007.1, from coordinate 12,725,599 downwards.
TGTTCCCATGGTTTACGTGTCCACGGGTTTACACGTACGTGTGATGATCATACTATCTATGGCATCCAGATGATGTACATCCCATTCCTAAACCCTTTAAATTATAATTACGCGTAGCTATACATTTATGTGGTTAAAACACTATGTAGTTGCTGACCTCTAAGGCTCTAACGAATTGCATTATTAAAAAAATACGAAATATATAAAATACTATATGCAATATTATATGAAATACGTTTCATAATACTCGTACATGGGAGTATACATCATTAATGCTACGAGTATAATGCATATTCACGAATACCGGAATACAGGATATACAAAGCTTACTTATAATTATATATTTATATATAATATTGTTATACTTTCTTTCCCTTCATTTTATACTGGAATATTTAAATCTACGCCATAGTAGGTTGTGTGGTATTTAATAAGATATCAAAACACGTAACAATAATTCTATAAAATGTTAATACCTATAAATATTAAAGAACTACAGTTATATTTATTATAAAATTGTTTATTAAAAATAAAATTAGTTAAGAATCTGCCATTGACGAAAAAAAAATTCAATTTTTCAGCAATTATTTAAAAATTTATAACTATAAGTTTTTACTTTTGACCACAAAATTGAAAATTGAATTTTTTCTGCTCCTAAATATTATGCTATACGATAAACACATAAAAAAAAAAAAGTAATAAAACACACAGGTACGTAATTGTAAAAGCAACATCGTTCCATTCTGAATCTAATACTCAAGATTTAAATCTGATACATATTAGTCTTTCGCGGATTATTTTGCAATAGTCGTAAAATTTTATTTATTCATACGTCTATGCCACTATATTTCCATATATCCTATTTGGAACCAATTGTGTTGAATTGTAAGTAAGTACTGCATGTTTAAAAACTTTTATTAAAAACGTTCGTTACACTTGCATTATAAGATTGTGCACAAAAACACGAGTACTATATATTATGTCTCGATTACAGATTAGCTGTCTAACTATAGCTTGTTTAAGTTTGACAGCAAACAAGAATATATGCTGATCATTTAGAAACAATTAAGTATGGTAATTATTACCAGCATAAATCTGGAAAATATGAACCCTAGTTAGGCAGGTTGGGCAATAATGTTTACAAATGGATGTTATTAATCTTCGTGATATAAAATAAATAAAATTGCGATTGAAAAATTGAAATGTGCTTTACTTGACCATTTAAATGCTTTATGTTACATTATGTTGAAACTTGAAATTAATTTTCAAATCATTAACTTATTAATTTATTATGTGTTATGTATATTAATTAAGCTTATATGTTTTTCATTTAATTATATATATTTTATTAAAAATTTAAAATCTAATTTCTTTAAATTGTTTTTATTAATATTATGTTATAATATTAAATTATAATGTAGGTTCTGTAAATACAATAACTTCCTTCGTAAAATAAAAAATACTAAATTATCACTAATGAATCTACGAAAATGTCGCTAATGAAATACTTCTTCCACAAGACTATACTTAGCAAAATTAACGAAAATCTAAAATAATGCTTAGTATAAAAATTAGTACAAATTTAAATGTTTGATAACCGATTACAATAAATTGACTAAAATAACGTACACGTTAAATTATAAAAAATAACCGATTACGATATTTAAATAACCGTACCGCTATTTGGAGCGCATGCAAAAAGACATATTTTGGTAAATATCGTTAACGGGTCTATACGTTATTTTTTACCGGCGTTATGCAAAAACTTCCTAATAGAGTTTTATCTATTTAGTTTTAATATATTTTTTGACTCGCAATGAAATTTTTGTTTATAACACATTTATTGAAAATTTCTATGAAAATGATCGTGCAGCAATATAATTTATCGTTTATTAAAATATGTTTTATTGTTTTAATATTTCAACCATAATACCAGGTGCGTCACATTGTTTAAGTGTTGTCACTTTTCTATACAATAATTTTATTTAATATAGTTATTTACGAGTCCAAACTCTTACTGCGATATAACAAACAGTGGATGAAAATAAATTATATTCATAGACGTGTCCAGACCTCATTTGCAGGTCACGCACAATAGTGCCATATCCTGTGGAGGGGCTGAGGGGATTACCGACAACCCCTCCGGCCCCTCCAAAAAATAGGCTAGGGTTGGGGGATATGACCTCCAAATTTCGAAATAGGCTTAAATATATGAATATATTATAGATAAAATAATTAAATCAATTTTTAATTTTTTTATTAGAAATAAATAATAATTTTTTTTTTACCAGATAAATAAATGACTAATATGAAATTATATTTAGTGTTTTAAATTTTGAAGGTCATGCCTGTGCATGATAGGCAGAATCCGTAGACACGCCTATGATTATATTATTATTTATAACACCGATAAGATTTAAATCAGATGCATTTATGTCTACATAAATGCCAGTATACAGTGTTAGATTGGTTGCTATAGCAGCGACTACCACCCGATTATTATAAATTATTATATATTAGATTTATACACAAATATAATCCGTGGAATAGCAACAGGCGAGATCAGCCCACATCAGGCCACCAACGTGCACCTGGCTAATACCACCCCGTAGGCCAAATGTGGGGTTGTCAACCAACGCTTGCGTTCAAGGTACCACGTGCCAACGTTTTCTACCCTTTGCATCGTAATAATGAACGTGAGTGTATTACGCTGCATTTTATTTTACCAGTTGATTTTTTTTATATTTAACCAAACCAACGATTATCCAAAATAGTTTTTAAATAGTAAACTTGATTTCAGTTTTTTTTCCGAATTTAACTCACACATGACCTTAGTACTTACTATACTTACACCATTTTAAAAATTGTCATTTATCTTATTTTATGTTGTATATTTATTTTTGTGGTTTTAAAATTTTTAAAATAAAATAAACGAGTACATGACGGTGAGTGAAATCGAAGGGTTTAACGTTTAAATACTTTAAAATGCCATGAAATAATAATAATAATAAAAACAAAATATGTTTGAATAAACATATTACTTATATAATAGGTAAAAATATCATATGCGTATAGATACCTATATTTTATACTTAGCATAGAAATATAAGTAACCGTATAATCATAGCCCAAGGTATAAATTTTATCAATATGGTTTAACATTTCCGTACCACGTACAGTACTAATCTTATTTGTAAAAATAAAAAAGAAAATACTCATTTTTTAGAGATACTTAATTGTTTTTTGATTTGATTAGTATCATATAAAAAATTCAGAGAACTCGTTTGCGTACTACTCCAAGATTTTAAATTGCACGAGTGCTTAGTTGTATTTTATGAGCAACGTGTTGCATTTTTAAAAAATGTTTTATTTTATTGTCGATGATTGTTACATCTTATTTAATGTATAACACTTGTTGCTTGTGCGGTATACAGTATACACCCAACAGAATCTAAAAATATAATACATGCATAAAACTTTAAATTATTTTTCTATATTATGGTATAAACTGTTTAATAAATCAGATTAATAATATGTCTAGGGCATATAATTGAATTATTACATTGGCACAACAACGTAACACGAATGGGATTTATCATTTGTGTCATTGATTACCATACTCCCAAAAATAAAGAATAAACGATTAAATTAAGAACTTAAGAATATTTAAATTTTATATTTTGCCAATTTCATTTTTATGGACTCAAAATTAAACACTACCTTATTTCCATCAACTATTAAGCACAATGAGTATAGTTGCAATACAAGGTAGTTGTTAATTGAAAGTAACAAATTCTTAAAGTTAATCTTTGATTTAAAATAATTGTTTTATAGTAATCAAAGTTAATAAACTATATTAAAGTTTAACATGATAATAGGCATTCCCACCCCCCAGGATATTGGCATCATTCTTGAATTCTGGGTGAAATGTTAGGTTTATCGATCTCATCCTGCAGGACCCTACTTATACTCACCCTTCTGTTCATCTTACCATAGTATCGTTCAGTACCAAGACCGTTCGTTTATTTTATATATTTCAGTTACCACCTGCAGTCGCAATCGACTGCCTGCTCCGTTCAACTGCCAGTTGCTGCACTGCTTCACATTACCTTTCGGCTTTTATGCAGTTATTTTTTAACAATTTTACATTTTTATCCACTTCACTTGTTGAGCACTTCATAATTAATTTATTTTTAGATGGAATATCGTGTTAGTTTACACAATGACAACTTTAATAATGGTATCCAACAATAGCGACAATAGTATCCAATAGCTCTAGTGTAGTAAGTAGTTCATCATTACTCATTAATCGTTTTAAATAAGTAAAAATTTATTTTAATTATCATTGGAAACTATTTTTATTTATTTTTAGCGCGTATTTTACATGAGAGATATACTAGATTTTATAGATTAGTAAATATCAATTTGAAAAGCTTTAATACATTGAATTAAGATAATTGTTATATGAGATATACTAATTTTGTTATTTTTAGCTCTAAATAAAATCCATAATATTTCTAACACGTTTTAAAATTTTTTTTTGTGTAAGACAAAATCACTAATTTTATGAAATTGGAATATTAGAAGAATATTCATATAGTACGGCATCTTATTTGACCTTTTATAGATACTAATTTCATTTAAATACGTGATAAAATATACATTTTTTTTGGTGTTTAACTTTTTAACGCGCATAAATATATGACTTTGCGCAAATAATTAAGATATACGTAATTGTTTTCATTTTAAAATCTTACAAAACAATTAATAAGCTCGCTGAAAGTTAAAAAGAGTTAAAAATATAAAATATAGAATTATCATTAAATCATTATGGCAATTCGTGACATTACAAATCAAATTTTTAAAAGGATGATGAAAAAAAAATTATCAATGCATATATGCATAAATCTTATTCCTAAAAATAAAGTATTAATAGACAATATTGTAATAAATCACGATGGGTTTATCAGTTTACGTATACCTAACCTATAGTCTAGTAAACCTAGACCTAAGAAGATTGGGTTAAAATTAATTTTTTAGTTAGTCTCCTTTTATTATAAAAAGTGGTACAGTGATTGTGAAAACAAAATATAATTTTATATTTAAAGAAATAAAAAGCAAAAAAAAAAAAAAATGTAAAATAATTTCTACAATAATATTTTGATTTGCTTTAGTAAATGTAAATTAATTATTTTACTATTACCTTATAAAAAGCCAACACTTATTTATGGTACTAATAGAATAATTTTGTATTATTTTCCTATATATAGGAAGTCCCGTGAGAATTAACCCATTGCGATATCTTCTGAACTAATGGGGATATCATAATTTTTATTTTTTAATAAGTTTCACAGGAACAAGAATAACAAATAATTTATCGTGTTTTAATTTATCTTAATGTTTTGGTAAAAAAGTTAAAAAAAATTTTTTTTATTTAATTATTTTCAAAAATAATGATGTTTCAACATTTTAATTTTATTTATCTCCTGATGTTTAATATTTTTTCTAGTTTCAAGAAAAACTATGAATTAAGCTGAATAAAGCGTTCACCGGTCGTACGAGCACGCGATCCACATGTTTGATACATTGATACCACTATCGTATTAAATAATTCATAGTTTATTTCGAAATTAGAAAAAATATTAAAAATCAGGAGATTAATGAAATTAAAATGTTGAAACGTCAATATTTTCAAAATAATGAACTGTACAATATGGCTAAATTCAATTTTTAATATTTAAATTTTATATTATACATATTTTTATCATTTTCATCAATACTACCTAGTGTATATTAATACAACAATATTTTATGCTTTAAAGTACATAAAATTGTCTATTTGAATTGTATATATTATATTATGATTAAATGTCCGCTATCTTTTATACAGGAGATGTTTTAGTTTTGATATTTTGGTCACGCGATATTTTGTCGGCATACCCTAACTAACGCACAATCATTTATAAAAGTATATATATGATAGATAAAGATGGATATAGACAAATAGATAAATATATATAGTTAAGATATAATAAAATAAAATATTAATACTAAAAATATGTTGATTACAGTGAAGATGGTTTTGAATATTTTGATATATATGATGTATAGATTTAGATAGGAGCGAATTCAAGGGTGAAGCCGATGCTTTCAATCTTGGAAATCGTTTTAATTTAATTAACTAGGCACTTAACCCTCAACAATGTCATAATATTTTATCGCTGTTAAACGACACATATTAATATATTGATTTAGTTAATGAATAACTAAAGAAATATGTATAATTACCGATCAAACAAAAAACAAACGAATGTTTATAAATTAATTATTTACGTCTAATTTTTTTATATCATGAAACTTAACGTTGTTAATTTGTCTTTACATTACGATACAAATTCAATAATAAATATAAACATCTTTCTATTTTTGTTTATCAAACAGATAAAGTGTAGTATTTAGTGTTCTTACACTTAATTGAATTAAATAATTTATTAATATTTTTCATTATTTGATAATAACTGCATTAAATATAGAAGATATTTTTGGTAATTACATTGATTTTAAAATATATAAATATTATAAATATTGTAAAATCAATGGTAAGTATAAAAAGATTTAAATTGTTCGGGCGTTGTTTTTTGTTTGTTTTTTTTAGATAAGCACGATTCATCACTATTTATACAATAATTAATTTCTACATTTCGTCAAAAAGTTGTGTGTACACGGTGACAATATCAAATTATTAATGGCCGGAACAAGAAAGCTGCAAAAAAAAACAAAATTTAACCGAAGTGATGTTATAAAATCAAAGCTGTTTATGATTATTCAAATACTGATTGTTTTCTATATATTGTTTTATTTGTATATACCCATCGATCATTTATTTTATACCTTCCGCGAACAAGAGCCACCAGCTCAGACGTTTATTTGTGTACGCATAAAATAAATTATAAAATTTATCACATCTCGATTTGTTGTAATAGGTTAGGTTAGTCAGTTATATTATAATCAGTGCTGGAATTGAAAAAATAAAAGAAGGTAGACCCTTAACACACTTCTAAATTCGCTTCCCTTGAAATAGTTGAATACGATGACCTTAAGCCTTTAATCATAAAATAAATAATAACAATACACTATGATTATAATATACTAAAAATATTACTTATAAACAATGTTTACAATTAATATTTTTGAACAATATTAATTTAATCACAATTAAACTGATTTTAATTGATTAATTGTATGTAATTTAATTTATATTATTCTAATCTATATTCCATAACTGCTACGCAATATAATAAAAATTAAAATATTGGATTTGGATTAAAATATCTAATTCAATAACATTTTGTAAATTAAAAATTACAAGAATAATCTAGAAATATACATTAATTTTTTTTGAAAGAAGGTACCGTTCTTTGTGTTGATGAAAATAATCAAAATAATACATCTTATATCCCATGATTACAGCACTAATTATAATACAATTTATTATTTATTCAACACTAATACTCTCTTTTCCAGTAAAAGTTATTTTACTGGAAAATGAAAATCACAAATAACACTATTAATATGCACTACGCACTATTGTTTAATATTTATTTTAATATATCTTTAATTAATTTAATTCTATTATGAAAGTATTAAATTTTATTTACTGAGGTAGGTATTATGCTGATCAAAATTTAAGGGTTGAGTATCAGCATAAGCTGCTAATACTATAAATATTTACTGATATCACAATACATTGAAATTATATTATCAATCTTTAAATCCAACCACCATTCTTAACAGATCTCATTTCAAAACGTACAAAAATTGTTATTATTATATAGGGTGATTCTTTTATCGTGAAACACTCATTAATTCAAAAAGTATTCATGTTTTTGAAAACATTTTTTTACATAGTTTCAAGTTGTTAAAAAACAACGATTTTATTAAAAACTGATATTTTAAAATATTTTTTATCCTTATTTTTTTTAGTTTTTTATTTTTTTGAATGACAACATAGCGTTTTAATTTCATATTCCAAAGCAGAATAATTTTACGAGTATTTTGATACATAAAAATCGAATTTAGGGCGAGTAGTTTATGAGTTATAAGTATTTAAAATTTTGATGCGCGGAGTGGAGTGGTACGGGATTACCCCGCAAAATGTTTGTCCACTACTCCGCTTGTCTTAACTTTAAATACGTATAACTCATAAACTACTTGCCCTAAATTCGATTTTTATGTATCAAAATACTTTAACAAATATTCTGCTTTGGAATATGAAATTAAAACGCTATGTTGTCATTCAAAAAAGTAAAAAACTTAAAAAAAATAAGGATAAAAATATTTGAAAATATAATTTTTTAATAAAAACGTTGTTTTTTTAAAAACTTGAAACTATGTAAAAAAATGTTTTCAAAAACACGAATACTTTTTGAAATAATGAGTGTTTCATGATAAAAGAATCACCCTGTATAGGTTAAGTATTGACGAACAAAATAATATTAAGTCGACTTATATTACCTGCCCAGTGCTCACTAATAACTAAAATAATTATTTATAAAATGTGTATTAATTTTTAATTTTGTTTCTACATCATATTTCATGTAAATATAACATAATCATATTACGTTCAGTATACCTATATTTTTTATTAATAGACCGGCATTTGGTTCACTTAGAGCAATCGGAGACATAATATGTCGCTTTTTGTGTAATATATCACTTTCATATTTCAATCTGTATACCAAACTATTACATAATATACCTTACAGAAATGACCACCGGTATATTGGTTATATATTTATTTTATTCAACCCTAAATTAATTTATATTGTATAATTTTTTTTTATTTAAGAAAATAATAATTTTTGTTAATACACTATTATTATTGTTATTTTAATTTTAAGAGTTATATCTTGTAGCCTACAGAAGTATATTAATTTAATGCATTGTTGTGTTATTTTTTTCATACTTTGTAGATAGATTGAGTTTGTTCAAAACTTGTTTTACACAATATAGAGAATATACAGTATACAAAACTATGAGTAAACATTTATTTTGAAACGTTTTTAAGATTTAAAATTATATACATATTATACACACTTACCTAATTTGTTCAATATAAATAATAATACGCTAGTGCGTTACCTAGTTTGAATTAAATTTTGCCAAAAACATTGAATTTTAAAATATCGATTTAAAATAAAAGTTTCAAGTATCAACAAATATTATAAATAACATATAATTATAACCGTATAAATGTTTAATTTCATCCAAATCAAATTTAGACAACAAGTGTCTATAAAATGATTTTTTTTTTAATTTTTTTAATAAGTGATATATATATTTTAAGAAATTTATATACAATTTCTAATCCTTCGTTGTAAAAATTGTATAGGTAATTTATACATTTTCCACTACAAAATTATTTGCAAATTTTTGTGAAATTCGTTCAAATTTGAAAAATTGGTTAGACTTATACACTACATATATATATATTATATATTATGAGTTACTACTAATTATATTTATTATTAATAGTTTAAACGTTAGATTTATCTATTTATATCGGTAGTACTAGTGTCTGAAATCAGTTATTAACACGCAATGGTTATCAATTTGTTCATTATTATTATTATAGTTATTTTACTATAGAATTCAGAGGTTCTCAAACTTTTTTTCCCTGTAGACCACGTGCCAATTTTTTCAGTTTTTTGTAAACTCTTAAAATTGAGTTTATGTAAATTCATCTAGATGTTTTTTTATAGCTTACACGTATCTGATCATCACTTGAATAGGATTTACTATGGAATGCAAAATTTTAAAATAAAAAACGTGGTAAGTTTGTTTTTATTTATACATTTATTTCTTAAATAATGACAATATTTATTTAATTTTTTTTATAATTAAAACGACAGGAAATGCAAATTAAATTAAATTACGATACACGAATTTTCGACTTAATAACTCTCGTAGACTCCTTATTTACATCTTATTCACCCCCCAATTTTATTTTTTTCTGCGTGGACCCTTTGCAGGTTAGATTCAACCCCAAAGGGTTGATATATAAATCACTTTGGGAACCTCTAAGTATAATTTTAAAACAATCAAAAATCCTATGAGCTAGAAATAAAATTATTATGAGTTTCGATTTTAATTTTTAATAAAGAATAAAAAGTATGTGATGTTTAATTAAAAATTGAGATTTTGTTGTGGTTTTTTTTTTTTAAGAAAGTGATTCAAAAATTAAACTTAAATATAGGTTTTATTTGTTGAATAGACTTCATCTCGAATTGTATAATGTTTTATATCTAAATGAATAATGTATTATCCATAAACATGAAAAATAACAGTTAAAATAAAAAATCACTAACACATTTTAATGAAAAAGAAGAAAACCTTTTACTATCATTGAAATTAAAAAAAAAAACAACGCACGTCATAATACATACTTCTGTTACTAATACTGTTATAAATAATTCATCTATAAAAACAATATAGGTACACGTCTTATTATATAAACAAATTAATAACTCTTTAAATTTTTTTGTTTTAATGTAGACCGTATAGGTACTTAATGATTATTTAAACATTGTGTAATAGACAATAGTATAAAAAAATAAATTAAAGAAAGAATAGTACCTTTTTGTAATAGTATTTGTAATAAGTAATGCTGATCAGTGGCGTAATTATGATTTTGTTTTGGGGGGGGGGATATATAATTTATTGGATAAACATAAAGTAGGGGCTTTGCCTTCCATACTATAACAGGTTTTTATTTTTTTAAACATAAATCTATAAACAATTAAATTTTACACAAAAATTGAATTATCATAAGTTTTATAATTTATAAAATAAGATCCAATTTCTTAAGTTTTTTGGCTAACTCGTTTATTATTTCCTCTGTGTCAATATGTACGTACTTGACATTTGTAGACAGCTAACATATTTAATCTATTCAATCAATCATGTTTTATGTCAAACAATGATTATTAATTAATTATTATTAAAATACAATAACAATCATTTTATGACAATGCATAAAAAGCTAGTGTTTTTTTTATTCGTACTTCAGACATGTTATTTCTTAAATACGTTTTTATTCTTTGTAGAAATGAAAACACCCGCTTAGTCAGGGTAGTGGAGACAGGCTAAGTACATATAATTTTGATAATTTTAAATGTATTAGGAAATAAATTGACATCAAATTCGATAAAAGTTAGAAGAGCTGATTTTGAAACATTATTAGATGATCTGCTTAGTTTGCGCCTCCACAACTTTAGCTCAACCAGTAAAATTTCAAAGTTTTCTACATCTGAGGAGTATCACGTATGAACGTATGATACTATGATAGGCGATACTGCGATAGATATAATTTGAGAGCCAAGGACGAAATGGATTATATCCGTGATTATTACATAATATGGGTAATTGTATAATCAAATAATTTTATATCGAGTACAAATAAACGCATTAAACATTATAAAAAAGAGGCTCTTGTGGGTCTATCCCCATTATTCTCCCCTTCATAACTATGCCACTTATACTTATAACTATCAAGACAATGGCAATAGGCAGGAGCGGATTGGCAGAATTTTTCGGGCCGGGAAAATTATTTAGACCAGCCTTATATATTATAATATCTAATATTATATGTCCAAACAAATATTACTTGTGTTTTTTAAGGTAATAGATGGTTCAAACCTATCCTCAACCGCCACCATATAAAGTTTTAAAAATTACAATTTTGTTTACTGACTTATATTTATGAAAATAAAATTTTCATATAAATAATATAGCAAAACAATTTAATATGAGAGTTCTTTATTGAGTAATACACTTTTTTTAATTTATCAATAATTTCTACGTACGTTTGGTTAGATCCTCCCACTACAATAGAAAATTTAAAAAAATGAACGCAATTCGCACGAATTCGCAAGCCTAGTTTTGAAATTTGCAAAACATTTCTTTTCCCCAAAAATCAAAAATGCATAGGAGAGGCCAGATACACATCTAATCAGCCTCCCTAATAGTAAAAATGATTATTTTTCATATTTTTTTTTTTTTGCAGATATTTAGTTTTCAATTCACGTGCTATATAGAACTATATTCTAAATTTTTTTGGTATCAATTTGTTTACAAATTATTATATTTTTTAAAAAATTGATATTTACAAGAATTATAAAAAAATTCATTATATGAATTCATTAAATTTCACAATATTTTTGGAGGAAGGAGTGTCGTGTAAATTTCAAAATCAGGCATAAGAATTCATGCGAATTGCGTTCTAAATACCTGCAAAAGAAAAATATTTGAAAAATATAAACTTTTACTATTAGAAGAGGATGGCGAGATGTGTTTCTGCCCCCATACATCTTTGATTTTTGAGAGGAAGATGTCGTGTGAATTTAAAAATTAGGATTGCGAATTTGTGCAAATTACGTGCTAAATATCTGCATAAGTTGTTTTAAGATTTTCCATTGAGGATAGCTGACAAACATACGTATGATCTCCTCTGTATCAATATAATTTAAAATTGTTGTTTCTACTGCCATTAGCATAAAATCTTCTAATTATAAATCGGATAATGTGTTCCTAAAACTTATCTTAATACATTTAAGTATAAAGAATGAACTCTAATAAGCAACCTATAACAATAATATTAAATTTAAAATATTTATGATAAAGACGTGATGAACTAGTAAATAATAAATATTGATAAATACGAAAAAAATAATTATGACAATTTATAGCGAAATTAAAAACTGTTTGCGGCCTTAGCAGCACTCAAAGATACCGGCCTACTGGGAAGTTTTCCAGTATTCCAATCAGCCAATTTGACTCCGACAATAGGACATAATATATAAAATATTATCCTATCTGTTTTCAATGTACAGTTTATAGGTACAAAGCGTGACAAATATAATATATTTTATATTTATTTGTTTATTATTATCATCGTGTTATTTTTGTCGTTTTGCTTGATTATTAAAAAACTGGTGGCATTATTTTCATTATTCTTCATTTAAATATCCAATTTCATTAAATTTGAATTTTAAATATTATTTAACATGAAAAAAAATAGCGTATTAGATAAGTATAATAGGTATACACATTGACGTTGGTTTTAAATAGATTTCTGAGTAAATATATATTTTTTTTTTTATTGAATATAAAGGCTAATAGTTAGCCTACTTAAAAAAAACAGATAAATATAATATATAATAGTTATAGCAGATATAATTTATAAATCTTTACATTAGGTATTAATGTGTTACAATTTTTGGAATGTGTTAATTTCACAAAAAAAAATACAAATGGGTTTAGTAGGTATTGTCTTCATTGAAGACTTGATGGAAGAAGAGCTGTTGAGGATCCCACACGATTCAGATAATTTTGGACAGTCGGTCATTATATTATGTTGGATTCATAGGTTGACTCTGTATGTTTCACACATAGGTTTTGGCTCTTTGCTGATTAGATAGGAATGGGTTAAATTAGTATGCCCTATTCTCACTCGGGTAATTACTACTTCCTCTCTTCTTGAAATGTCTGAGGGTTTTTCTCCATTTTTGGACATATGGTCTTATATTTCTGAGTTTGTTTGATAGAAGTTTGTTATTTCAACTGTTCTGCCAAATATTCATTATTTTATTTTTAATGTTGTTAATTACATCAGATGTGACTTTGTTGATTTTTGTAAAGGATTGGGATATTGTTGCTTAAAGACATTAGAATTTGTTTTTTCATTTCCAGGAATTCCCACATGTAAGGACATGAATGAAATTATTTTGTTCGTTGTAGATAACATTTTCTGAATTAGGTTTACAAGTTGATTCTCCGAGTAAGGATTTCAAATTGATATAATTGCACTGAAAGATTCTCTAAGAATGATAATAGTATCCGAGTTTAAAGAAAAGCCAACTTTAACTGCTTCGCATATAGCACATGTTTCAGCTGTATGTATACTTGTGTTGAGTGATAGAGAGTACATCTAATTTTCGTGTTAGGTGATTACTGCACATTCAATACCATTTATATTTTTAGAAACATCAACATAAACTTGAGGATGTCTTGGATACTACTGGAATATGATTTCACGGAAAAGGTTTTGTATGATTTTACTGGGAGTGTTATGTTACTAGCGATATAATATATTTTTAAATTTTAAGTTTTATAAAAACTTCGTTTTTTCTAATTAATTTGAAAAATAATATGTTAAAAAACAGTACATATACATACCACCTATAAATAACTGAAATTAATTATTTTACATTTATTTTATGTTACATGACTAAATGAAGTTTTATCGATTCCGCCCGATATTTGCCTATATTGATATCGGCGGATATTTGTTTCTGTTGATTCCACAAACTGCTTATTATCGCATTACACAGATTTTTTTATTTATTAACATTATAGGCATACTCAGTGTTTACCATAATTTTAAATATATTTTTTTTTATTTAAATAAAAATATTTCAAAAAACAATTCAAACATTATCGACCACAAAGAACAATATAACAAACTCATTTATACTTGATATTAAAGTAAAAAAAAAACAATTAAATACAATGTAAAATTTATTAAAATAATAAAATAATATAATTCAAATAGATATCACCTATAGTGATTATTTTTTTTTTTACAAAATATTTTAACAATAACATTTTTTTAAATAGTGGTACGATGCTTTTTATATAAATGAATTTATCAATTTTTTATTTAAATAATCATCAACATTTTTTATTATATATTTTGCTTAATTTCATAATTTTGTTTATAAACCAATAAAAATATGTAGTAATTTAAAATTAAAATATTATTTTAACGAAAATTTAAATTATTATTTTTGTGATAATAATCATACATTATTTATGGCTATGTATGTTTCTTAAAACAAGGTACAAATTTAAGAACATGAAATTATCTTATTATTTACCTATGAACATAGTACAAATCTTGTTAATGCTGTATTCATTAATTTCTATTTAATGAATCACAAGGTTTTGTAGTGATACAATTAAATCCATCTAAAATAGCATTGAACCCCGGGAATGATTTTTCACAATTACAGCAGTTGTTAGGATCATCAAAATCTAAAGTATGACCTATAAATCCTGCTCCGTATTCTCTGGCAAAATTACCCTAAACAATCAAATTATTAAAAACATTATCATACTCGTATAAAATCATAAAAATAAATTCACCAAGAAAATACTACCTTTTCATTATATGTTTCTAGAGTATCTATACACCAATTACATGTTTCTTGTAAACAAAACTATAAAAAAAATTTATACAAAATGTATTCATTTTTTATGTAAAATGGTAAATATTTTCGGGTAATTCAACTACTTGTTTGAACTATAAATTAATACTTATTTTATAAGGCAACAAGATAATTTTTAAATATAACAGTACAACAATCATCCCAATAATATATTATACCCGCATGTGTTTCTTGTCATACAAATGGAAAAAATAGTGGATTTATATTCAGTACTTTTGATTATAAATTGAATAGTACCAAACTTAAAGGTAACAAAATTATTTGTGTTTTTTCAATAGTTTTTACAATATTTCAATTTTTAAGCGAGTTATAAATGTTTTTAAATATTAATATGTTACAGGTACTTATTCATAATTTCCATGTTCAAAGATATACTTTGAATACGTTAATTCGAATAGATATGAATAAGTTAAATTAAAAAATTTGTCATGTCTAAGTAGCAAAATAAAAAATAAAAAAAAAACAGTTTTAATAACTTTTATTTCGTTATTTTTCTCTGTATTTTAATTGAACTGATAACTCAAGATTTTATGTTATAGACAAAAGAACAAATATAAATCATATAGTATACTCAATACCTGTGAATGGTATGTCGGTAAGTTTGCACACGATATACCAAAAAGTACGCCCACAACAGCAATCTTTATTATTATTCTCGTGTGGCATAGTGTATGAGTATGACCATATAAATACATTGAAATAGCTTAACTAATAATAAATTATTTAATAATTAATATTAAATTTGTATACCTTCTCTATGGCTAAATCACAATATGTAAGTGAATCATTGGGATCAGATGTTGGGTTAATTAAAAATTTAAAATGTATTTTTTCTTTCGGAATAGATGCCTGCTGTAAGACATCTTTTAATTTATCCTAGGAAAAATATTATTGATTTTAAGACACAATTCTGCACTTAACTTGATAATAATGTTTAAATACCAATGTATAATTTGTATATGATGCAGTCATTGGAGCTATTCCATTTCTGAAGTCTTGGCTGGTGCATTCGTTTAAGTTTATAAGAGAAACAACGTAAAAATCCGTAACTGAATCTATTACAGTAATATCCAGCCCTTTTAAAAATATTTAAAACAAAAATTATATTTTTAATTTATAAGTTAATCATTATTTTACCAATATTTGTATACAATACATTATATTATATAGACTACACTTTTGTCGTACACATGAACTCATTTTTAATGATTAATGAATTTAGTATATTTTTTCTGAAAATGTTTTGTCTTAAATGATAATACATTTTGTAAAATCACTAAGAAACCCTAGCAATTATTATGTATTAAAGTATGATAGTAATACCATGGCTAATCAGAAATATTCTATTATCAAGGAATGATTTAAGAAATAATTATAATTAAAATAACATAATTTTTTATTACTAAATTTTAAATTAAACAACCCTACAATATGTGTTCAGTACTAAAATCTCCTAGTCCAATAAAAGAGTGATCTATAGTATTAAAAAAACCTGGTCAACGTGTCATGATGGTTAACATGATGAGAAAATACAAGAATATATAAGAAAACCATTTTCTGTTATAAGAATATTATTTATTTTAATTTAAACAATTGTTACTTGAAAAGATAACTCTTGAAAATGAATTAACTCATCGTTTTGCATAGAAAAATACAAATCATAAATAATTTGTGCCATTTGGAGGGGGATTAGTTTTATATAGAGTATACATAGAGTACTACGAGACTAATATCAATAAATATTAAAAAAAAAAATGTCTTGTCATATAACATCAATTTAAGTTAGGTAATGCTTATTTTGTTATACTTAAGCCAATAGCATTACAATGAAATAATTAGTTGATTGATATTTTTTCTAAGGATAATTATGTTGATTACTGTAATATACGCAGAAATGTTAAAGAATTAATTAAGGATTTAAGTTAAAAAAAAAAAAAATATATATAACTATTTAAATTGTTGATGTTATTACTTGATTAGTATTAGCATTTAGCGCTATCCTTAGATTTTTTGTTTAAGTTATTTTCATAAGACATTTGCATAAATAATATGTAAGGGCTTGTTATTATTTAATTTAATTTAAGTGTATGATTGAGCTTGCTATTTATTTTAAAATTCAAAATTTTACTATATTGAAAATTAAACATCCTTATTAGTTTGCTGGGTGAAATTTTTATTTCTATTTAACTTATTATTTCCGATTTATGTTTTAAAATACATAAAATTTTATATTTCTCTAGTATATTATATCGATTTTAAATAATTAAAATAAAACTACTAATTAATGTACTGATCGACCTAGGAAGGTTGTTGTTAACAAGTTAGTGTACCAAAATCAATGATAGACCCTAATTTTTTCAGAAAAATATTGACTACGGGAATCAATTTTAATCGTTCATTTAAACAATTAAGTTAATATCGTTGTTGAAACTACGTATTTAAAAAATTGAAATCATATTAAAAAAATATTCCTAAAAAATAATTGAAATTTATATATTTTCATTTTTTTGAAATACTTTTTTATCGATCAGTATGAAAAAACAGTTTCTATGAATATAACAACAAAAGATACATCCTATTTCTGACTTAAGTTTATACATACATAACTTTTTTATTATTATAAATATATAAACATACATAAATACTTACAAGGTATCTTTGGGTAAGTAAACTGATCTATTAGAAATTTCCCTGTTAAATCAAGACCAACAATCAAATCGGGAAAACTTTTTTTCATTACCTCGAGATATGTTTTCAAATTTTCAGAATACTTCGGGAATTCAACAGAATCACTCTAAACAAACAAAATAGGTTATAATAAATTTTTGTTAAATATTTTTTGTATAATTTCTAATTATTAAATTAAAAATATAGAACATAAAAAATTAAACATTCACAAAAAAATTTCATCTGTTAAGTACTACGATAGGTATACAATTAAAGTCATAAAAATGTTTCATTCAATAATCGTCCTAGGTGGTCTGCTACTAAATTTTAAATGTATAAATATTATTATAATGTTTATTAATAAATGAGTTAATCTGTGAATTTTTGATTATATTACAATAATTTATAATTATTTAGGCATTATGATATCAATGAATAATGGTAAAAAAATATAATTCTGTTGATTCAATAAACTATCAAGAAGTTTATGCTGAAATAAAAAATATTGATAATTATGTCAAACAATTTAATTAAATAATACTCTTTAATAACACTTTTATGTGTGGAATTCTATAAAAGTTTAATTTATTTAAAAATAATTATATTAAATATATAAACAAATTTATTTATTATATAAAAATTCTGTGAGCATTTTAAATTAAACTTGATTATATAACTAAGTATAAGTATATTTAGATTAGGTATTATATATCTGGCTTGAATATCTTACTAGAAAAATCTGAACATTTCTTTTATTTGTTTAAAAATCAAAGTAAATAGGTCCTTACATCAAGCTCTAAATTTGTAAGAACAAGACCTTTGATTCCTGGATGTTCGTCCAAGAAAGCTTTTAAGCCTTTCATTTCATCTAACGAGTTAATTCCTCCGTTACAAGATTCACAAGCAAGCATTGCAGTCCATTCTTCTAAAGTTGAATGACCATAGGATAAAAATACACGCTTAGAACCTTTCATCTTCAATATTTTGTCTAAATCCACTATAAATTATAAAACACATGCATATTTAATATACGATAATATTTTTTTCAATTCTATTGTCCAGAGTATTAAATTAAATCACTTTACATCAAGTTCTTCAAGGCAGGATTAACTATTAAACAGTACTAACAAATAATTACTGCATTAATCCAAAGTTGAGCATCACAAATGTTGAACTAAATTAGTTTTTTTAATATTTCCACTTATTATACCAAATTATTTTATTGATTTATGATGATTGATGAACGGTGTTTTACACTAAATTTAGACTATTTAGTCTATATAGCCTTTCCCCTTTAGTGTCATTATTTGACAAGGTTGCAGAAAATATATTTTGACTTTTTACCTCTATATTGAGTGGTGTACATTATATTTGATTTGAAAATTTTAACATGATTTCATTTTATTATTTTATAAAAAACAAACAATATAACAATATTTGTACTTTTCGGAATGTGCTACAAATATTTGGTAGTATATCATGTTCTACTATTTTAGTGTCCTGCATTTAATCAGCAGTCATAATATTAAGTTTATTCCAACATTAAGTTTTTAACTAGTTACAAATTAATTCGTAAACGGCTTACTGAGTATAGGCTAATGTGAAAGGATCATGGACTCTGGGATCTATTTTAACGCCTTAGATTTCATATCTCCGTTTAAATAAGCGGACCGGTGTAACTGTCAGAAATCAATTATTTAACAATTTACTGGTCTAATAACGTGTTTATACAACCGTTAAAGTTTCCGGTTGTTGGAATATAGCTCTATTGCATATAATCCTGGTAGTTCTGCAATAGATTGGCTGCGTATTGGAATAAACTTGGGTATTAGTTCTGTCGTTTTCAACTAATAATAATGTTTTGTTCCAGGAAACACGTTTTTTCAGCGATCATTCAGTTGGGTATTAGTAATTATTATGACTATAACAGTATAACTTTTTCATTTATGGTAAATATTTGTCAAATATAGATTATTTTATAAATTGTATTGTTATACAAATATCAGTAATTTACACCGTAAACGCAGGTATAGTCTGAGTATAGCTTTACAAAAGATTATAGCAGTGTTTTCAAACAGGGAGAGGATAATTTAGTGATATTGAAATTATAATGATAAAATATAAAATGTGTAATTTACAATAAGTACATTTTTTTATCTAAGATATATAATCTATAAATTTATACAAATAAGCACAGTAAGTATATGTGGGATAGGGAATAAAAAGAACATTATTGGGGTTGCGTTATTATAAGCAGCTACCCAATAGTAGCAATTAACTTAGAATTTGCGTTATTGTATTATTAAGTTAAAAAATCTGTACATAATTTTCTTTTAAGTCCGTGAAGCAGATTTCTAAAAAGTGACGGGATATATAAGTCTTTTATCGGAGGATTTTTGTAGTTTTCTAATCTAATATAATACCACTTATAAAAAAACAAAAAACATCAGCTTATTCTCCTAATGTTTTATGCTAAGATCTTTATGAAGTTTCTGATTAGTATTAAAGGGGGAGCATTTGTAATTTTTTTAAATGAGATATTTTTAATTGCCTGTTTTACTCTATTAACTTGATGTATCATACTGTGCTTGGCTCTAAAATAATATCGAGAAGATGGGTGTATATTGTTTGATATAAGTATAGAGAAATATGTTTGAAAATGAGTCTATTGCAAGTTTTAAAAAAAAAATGATTAGAGACTTATAGATCTATAAGATGTTGAGTTTCTAGAGGTTCATCCAACTTGAAAAACATTATTATTTATAAGAGTTCACAGAGAATGGAGAAGTATAAAAATCTTAAAATAGCATTGAAAATATAAGTTAGAAGTATAATGGCCTTGTTTGGTAGGTAATTATCAACATTAGCCGTTATCAAATCAAACCCTTGGGATTTTTTACGAGAATATTTCGAGATCATATTTTTACTTCGTTAGATGTGAAATATTTTTTAGGGCAAACATTTGTTAGATAGAATCGAAAATGAAGAAATAGATATCATTTTTATTATTTAGGACCGTTATTGCACTTCGATAACAATGTAATTATAATGATTAATATATTGTTCTATTTGCAGATAATATATAGATACATCTTGTATGGCATTTGATGTTAATATTATGGGGTTCTATCTTATTGTTTTACTCGTTTTACTAATTTTGATAATAATCAAAAAAATAAAAATAAAAATAAAAAACGACATCAACTTTTTTAAATTGATAGGGGGTGGGGACGTACGTTTTTTAAAAATTTACAAAAATGGGCGTAGAATAAAAAAGTGAGAAACAGGATTATACGAGTAGTATACACCAATGTATAAAATAATAAAATTCTTGACTTTTCCAATATCTTCATTTGCTTCTAAAATATTTTAATTTAAATATAAATTGTTCAATTGAATGCTTATTTTCACAATTGAAGTGAAATGTGCATCGTGGCATCACGGGCCAGCTGAACAACGATGGAATAAGATCGACTTAATTAATCGAATTGTAAAAGATTACAGTTTCAAAAGTTGGAAAAAAATATTTTTCACTAACAATTTCCATATTGTAAATAAATAATAATTCACTATTTTGTGTTGGCAATTACAATATCGTTTAATTTTTGATCTTTTGGAATACATTAATTTTAAATCATAATTAATTTAATACTCATTATAGTTTTATTATAATTATTTCACAACATTTATTGGGTAGGTACCTATATTTTTACCAATCCTGTACTCATCTTCATTAAAACGGAATTATTGTTAAATAATTGAGTTTTATATTCCATTTGCATCGACAGACTGCATACTAAGTACTAATGCCAACCTGCCCGTTGAAAAGAACAGATCCCTTACCCGGAGCCTCATATTTTTATGAGGACCTCGCAGCTAGTTACCTGTACTTTTTTTTATACATTTCTTAGTTTTATATGACACACACTTGTTAATAATAAATAATAATCTATTAGAAATAAGAATTCGTGTGAATATTTTTATCACAAACATTTTATGTTTTATGCGTGAAAATATATAATATACGTTTTATGCATAAGAAGTACTTAGCTAGTTAAATATTTAAGTACAACCACATGATAATTTGTAGCGTATTTTGATCAGAGCTTCGCAAATTTTAACGCTAGCGCTGCTAAAGTATACTACATAATATGCAACTACAGATTATTTAAAAATAACTTTATACCTACAGTAACATATGGAGAACGATTATTTCAAAGGAGATTGTCTTTTTGATAGAGTGGGTGATAGATAGGTGGTGCTGAATAGGTTCCCTAATAATAAATTCAATATGATACTTATTATATGTAGTCAATACTGATATATAACATAATTAGTTGTATTATATTATTATGCATTAATTATATCAATTTATGTTATAGCCACCCTTCACTATTTTTTTGCTTCTACTGTGGTGGGTGGCTCCTTGGTATATTTTACTTTGCTTCAGGAAAATTTTCATTTCTAACTCCTCTAATGGCCAGTTTTCTTAAAACCAATCCCAAACAATTAATTCGAATAATTTCTTATATGTATATATATATAAATATGTTACGGGCAAAGTATACAATTTGGGCGTTTTCTATAATGACAAGGCATCTTATACAATGTCCGGCCATTATATAAAATGGCCTACGTATATTGGGCAAAATAGATAATATAATATTTAATAGTAAAGTATTGTCAAAATATAATGAATAATATATATTTATATTATTAGAAAATATAATATACTTTTTATTTTTATATCACTTATTTTCGCACTGCTTCCGTGGCATTTTGATATGCATAATTACTCAACTCCTTTGCACTTGCACTTCCGTGTTTCGAACCTAACCGTCAATCATACGCAACTTTTTAAGTTTTTCACTGTACATTTTTATACAAAAAATAGACGAACAGAAAGACGGTAGATATTAAGCAAGCACGAGTAAGATTATCGTTAAACTGATTAAACATATTTTTTGACAGTCGTCTCAATATTATCGTCAATATCAATCAGTAATTGGTCCAACGTCCACAATCGTTAAATGTATTAAAAATAATAATTGGAAATTTGTCGGCAATTAGTATGTTATATTTTGTGTCCGCAATTCGTTTGCTATTTTTTTAAATTTCATCCGTAACTTCCATAGTTTTTATCACTTTGTCCGCAATTAAGAAACATTACGAGAGACAGCAAGGAAATTTTCCAATTTGGTTAAAAAAATATTATATTTTTTAATAATATAAATAATATAGTATAAAATATATATTATTCATTATATTTTGACAAAGCTTTACTATTAAATATTACATTATCTATATTGCCCAATATACGAAGGCCATTTTATATAATGCCCGGGCATTGTATAAAACGCCCAAATTATATACTTTGCCTGTAACATATATTTTATTATATTAAGCGTCGTAATTGTTTAGTTTTATTAAATATATTATATGTATTTTATTTTTAAGTAATACTACCTAATATTCTATCATCTAGATTACACGAGCAGGGTAAAGAAACGTGGTATTTTAAATCCACTAAAACCCTGTCGAAAAATATAGACAGGCAAGTCTCTGGTATTTTTGTAACTGGAACATCCGACAAACCACAATCCTCAAAGCGATTACCATAAAAACTGCATGCCGATAATCCAATGCCTAAAAATCAAAAAATAAACTCATATCTTAATTTTTTTTCATTTATGTATAACGCGTCAATCCGATATTATCCAAAATATAATTAAACATAAGTTAATAAGCCAGCAAACTAAAATGTTATTACAACAGAATTTACAAAATTTAACTTATTTTATTGTATTAGTTAATATATTTTTGAGAAAAATTGACTTAAAAGTGCATTTCTTGTTTAAGAAATACCAAAATATATTAGTAGATAATAGTATTAGTTATGTACTTGATTTAAAAGGTCTATACCTACAAAATATAAATACTGGTTTGGTTAGGACCTACATATTTAATACAATTATATTGAAATACTGTACTTTTGTAGTATTTAAATTGTAAGTATTTATTAGTTTTGAAAAAATAACTTATTTTTATAGTATAATTTTTATTAATATTGAAAATTAAAAATATTTTTATTAATATTTTTAAATACAATTAAAGCTATACGTAATTATTATAATAAGAATAATAAACTTTAGATATTAAAAATACAAATTATTCTTTTGATCTTTGACTGAAATTTACTAGTATGATTTATTTTTATAAGTCAAAATATATTGATTGTAAAAATTTGAAACATTCTACTATCACTTAAACTTAATTTATAATTTCTTTTACACAATAACATTTTAAAAGTATTTTTATACATTTCAAACTATGTAATATGTAGTTATATGTAAACATTTTTAAAATGTATTACAAGATCCCATAAAAGTGGTTCTTATAGCAATAATTGATAATTATATGTGACTATATACGAGTATAAAATATTAAGGGAAACTACTAAAACTAATAAAATTTACACTAAATATAACTATATATTATACACTAAAACACGAGTATTATAATATATTTGTAGAATAGACTAGGTAGGTACTTTGGTACTTATAAAAACACGTTTGTATATATATTTTAACAGTTATTTTTTTCATTATCTATTTAAACATAAAGCTCACCGTTTGGATCTTGAGACTGTGTGTGTACTGTTAACATAAAAATGTTACAAATTAAAAGTAAAGAATTGTAAAAGTACATTTTTATAAATGTATAGTGTATTATCATGAAAATCTAATACTTTATTCACAAATACCGTCTGAGTTATTAATTTGTATTTAACTAAACGATATAAAAAGTTTAATAATAAACTACTTTAAATTACCCATTCTAAAAACAATGTGTTTTTAATTAAATAATTAAAATTTTATTGATTTATTGTTTTAAATGTTTACATGAAAACCATTTGCAGAATGAAAATTAATTGAGATTTTATAAAATTTAGACAGTAAATAGGTTAGGTATACCTGTTTACTTATCGGTAACACCGTTGCGTATATAAATATGTTTTTTCAATTAATATATGTTTTGTCTGGCAGTTTGTAATTAATAATTATTTATAGGATATTTATGTTTAAACAAACAGTCAACGCCTAATATTTCTACTGCAACGAATTAAATTTACGATGAGAAAAGCTGTTCACAATTTACACACACACACACATATCATTATCATCCTATTTATATAGTTTTATTTTTGTAGTTAATGTGTGTCATCTCTGAGTAGTATGAGTTTATAGTTCATCTGTTTATATACCTAATATTATGTGGATTCACTATACAGTGTCGACAGTATCATCGTGTCGTGTATAGTATATAATATACAGTATACACTATAGGTACACGACACGTCGACACGTTGATACATCGGCAGCCGCACTGGTGCAGTTAAGCGAACATTTTAACATTTTTAACACGACTACCGTACATTTTAATCATGAACATAGTACGATGTTACAAATGTACTTAGGTTAAGCTAGGCTTTTTTTCGTCAACACTATGAATTAATTTATTGCCTTATCAATCCCATGTTAGATAAGATTTATTTTATTTTGAAATACGTACTTACGTAATATATTAAATAGTAATACAGTATGTTTAAATTAAATCATGTTTCTGCCGTTTCTAGGGGATAAGAGTTTAGTGGGATGGTGGAACTGATTATAATTTTGAAACAATACGAAATTCTTGGAGCTAGAAGTAAAATTATTATGCATTTCTATTTTACTTTAAAAATAAAAAGTATGTGACGTTTAATTAATAGTTTAAGAATTTTTTATTTTTTGTTATTTATTATTTTCAGGAAGTGATTCAAAAAATTAACTTAAATTTAGATTTTATTTGTCGGATAGACAGCATCTCGAATTCTATAATGTTTAAAAATTAAATAAGTATTAACCACAAACTTTAAAGGTAATAGTCAAAATAAAAAACCACTACTACATCTTAAGGAAATAGAAGAACATTTTTATTATCATAGGTAAAAATGGAGTAAAAATATTCCGCCTTCATTGACATATAGTTGTATCACGCACCCTCACCTCTCAAATATGTTAAAACATAAAAATAAAACCAAAAAATTAAATTACATTATTATTTAATATTACAATTTAAATTGTAAAAAAATTAGGTGTACTTTAAAAATATTTTCTCAAGCTTTTTTATCTATATACAATGGCGTAATTAAGATTTTATATCCATGGGTATCTTTTATCTACGAGTGTTTAATGCTTTTACTTAAATCAGTTAAATCATTAATGATTTTATAGTATAAGATTAAAGAATAATTCAGTGTTGAGTAATATATAAATATAAATTAAGTATACCTATACATATTTTCTAGATAAATAAATAAATTAGAATCTAATTGATAACTAAAATTTAAATTAAGGAAATCTACATAAATCGCATTGTGTTATATAACATGTATTCTGGGATCCGGATGCCTCTCAAACATCTGCTGTTTTGGGCAAATGCCTTAAAACCTTCCGTCAAATCCGGCCCGATAGAGTTACTACCAGACCCTCTAATAGAACAACAAGTATAAAACCAGTAAAAACAATTCATTTATACAAACAATATAATATACATATTAGGTATATATAAACAAATAAAAGACTCATGGACAATTTTTTTAAATATGGACGATATATGATTATATAAACACTATGTAATAGCATAAAATAATAATTAAAAGAAAAAAATTATAATTATATGTAATAGTATTTGTAATAAGTAATAACTGATAACTATATTAAGACAATAGGACATACTATGTAGGATATTATCTGTTTTCAATGCGCAGTTTTTGTGACAAATATGTTATCATTGTATTATGTTAGTTGTTATTTTGCTTGATTATTAAAAAACCATTTGTGTTATATTTTTTATTCTACATTTAAGTATTCAATTTCGCCCAACTTGAATTTTACATTTTATCTATGAGCAAAAATTTATTTAGGAAATAATAATTTTGCAAAGTTTCAGTAAGAACTAATGAGGAACCATATATTAAGTTTTCAGTCTTAGAGTTTTATGTTTTGATATTACTACCAAAAACATTAATTTATAATACACTGTTTATTTATATTTTTTAATATGAGAAATTAATTAAATAATTTATAAATATTTTTTTCTGTGAATAACTTAGTACTTTAGTAAAATAATATTTTCTTATGAAAAGTAAAAAGAAATTGTATTTTTATAATGAACTCAGCTGTATAATACAAATATGATAAAAAGTACAAATTTACGTAATAAATTTGGATTTTTTTTTTTGACATAAAAAAAAAATTAAATCTTATTACTTTATTATCAGTATACAAATTAATGGAAACTTCAAGTTAATAAATAAAATAGAATTGTGTAGGTATATATTGTAAACACTGTAATAGTGTCGAGTGTACCTATACCTGCAATCTCATCATTGAATAATAATTATTGTATCTAATTGATATGTTAAATTTGAATTTAATGATAAATCATTGCATTCGAATAACAATATTCTTAAAAGACACGTTCAACCTTATTGCTAAATATATTTTATTATAAATTATGTATATGTATTTATATTATATTATTAATAGTAAAACTTTAAATTTGAGTAATTTTTCTAAAAACATCGAGCATTTATTAAAATAATATGCTAATAATATTATTGTACCTAGGTATATTATATCATTTATTATTATTTATCAGTGATGAATTATCACTATTAATTTTTTAGTAAACACTGACTTGTCTGTCTTACCTCCTATGCAGTAGAACTGTATATTGCCCTTATGTGAATAGGTTCATAGTATAAATATAAATAAGCAATAAAAGTATTCTTTTATATTAATCTGAATATTTTGAAAATTAAATTGTGTATAGAGAAATATAAATTACACATGGGAGTCCCCATAAAATACAAATAATATTTTTGAACGCCAAAAAAAAAAAAATAAATAATAAGACAAAATAATTAATCCTTCGTTTAAATAACCAGTTTAGTCAAAATTTGAATGTTCAAGTCAATAAGAAAAATGTTGATTATATATTTTTAAGATTTTTGTAAAGTTTCATTAAAAACTTACTTTCGACAAATACTATAAATATATTCAAGTCTAATAGCTATAAAAATGAAATTTATTATAAGTTTAACAAATATAGGTGATATAACTTCCGAGAAACATAATTTATTGATGAGTTCCCCTAATAGCATTTTATTAATGTTTTAATTTTAATATTTACGATACCGTCAAATGCTACAACTTGGGACATGCGTTCAACTTGGGACTGTCCCAAGTTGTAGCATTTGATAAAAACATATATAATTGTATAGAGGTTGGATAGAAAATTGTTTTATGATAAAACATTAAAACACAACTAGTCAAATTTTTGAATCTCAATAAATAATTCATCAATAAATTATCTATAAACTTAATAGCGATATAGGTTTATTTTATGAAAATTTCTATAACAAATAGTAACAATCGACTGTCTTGCAAGTATTTTTTTGTTATTAATAAATTGATTGTGAGAAGGCCGTTATCACAAGTAATATTGATAACACTAATAATGATAAATGTTCGTTTATGTCACCATTCGTTATCAACTGCTTCCTAATTCTTTATCATCGGCGTTCGCATTATTATTGAATTTGGCACGTGATTTTGCATTCATTTATTTTATTGTGCAACGGTGTTCGGCGATAATTTAACTATGGACGCTATACTCGATACGATTCCTCAGTTAATCAAAGATATTGAACAACTGGAGGACTTGAAAGAGGAGAAGGAAAATGAACGACAAGCATTGGAAGCTCAAAACCAAAAACTCAGATATAGGTTGAAGTTCTTAAAAGAGGTATGTATCATTGACTAAATAAACGTTATTAGTGTAAACGAATGCTTTAAAGCAACATCAGTACATAACAATACTGTTCTCTACTGTTCTAAAAATTTCTCATAACAATCCGTCACTGTTCATGACGAGTCCGTCATAAAATACATGTAATAATTTACTACTGTCGAACTAATTGATCAAAAAACTATACAAATATATTTATATTACATTTTGGACCAAAGATTATATGTTTTTTTTAATAACAATTGTATATTATTTTTTTATAAGAGTTAATTACACAAAATCCATAATATCATGAAAATGTATTCTCTATTACCTTGGTAATTATTAAAATTACTCATTCAAATTCTATATCTTAATCATCAATATACAATGTAATATACCTAGACATTTTTAGAATATACTTTTATGAATAACAATAAACATTTATTTAACTTATTTTATTTGAAAACAAATATAGTTAAATCTTGTAATGAAGTCAGATGCAGGTTTATTAATCAACAGATAATTTAACATATGAACTATTTTTGATATATATTATATAATAATTTATATTAATTTACCAAGTCTAAAAAAACCAAACTATA
Organism: Rhopalosiphum nymphaeae; assembly: GCA_036289425.1. NCBI lineage: Eukaryota > Metazoa > Arthropoda > Insecta > Hemiptera > Aphididae > Rhopalosiphum > Rhopalosiphum nymphaeae. The sequence continues at coordinate 12,696,204 of JAZAQC010000007.1, read as the reverse complement.
AAAAATATCTATTTACATCACAGTTATTTACATACTAAATTACATATATTTTCATTTTTCAGTTTCTTTAAATTGTTAAGATAATTAGTTATGCATTTTGTATAATTATTAATCATTACTTATTAGATAATATACAATGAAAGATATAATTGACACTTAATACACTTATTTGAAATGATTTATTTCATTGAATTTAAGAGAATGCCACATCTACTTATGTTGTCTCTGTCTTACAAATGTACACATAGCAAAATATTGTGTTTTCGAGTTCCAATTTTATGTAATAATCTTTAATATTTTAGTGAATCGACCTATAATAAAACTTAAAAATAAAAATATCACAATTTAAATATTTTCATAACTTGCTTAAAAATTATAATATTGTAAAATACTCCATTAAAAAAAACAAATAATGTCTTAAATTTTAAGATTTATTATTTTTTTCTAATATTGATGATTACTAAATTAACTTGAAACTGCTGGAATACTATTTTACTATGTTGTGTATTAGTAACATGGAGACAGCACATCATCTTAACATAAACTAATTAGTATTTACATATTTTCAAAAATTTACATTTATTTGAGTTCCTATGGATGCAAAATAAAAAATGAAGTGTATACCATTTGTTTATATGAACAAGACCACGCTTTAAATTTCTATAAGTTTACAACAAAATAATTTAAATCTTTTTGTTTTATATTAGATTTACCTACTTGCACTATTCTTTTTTTAAATTTGCATAGAAGAGTATTAAGCTATAAATGTAGAAGTATATTTTTATATTTGTTACACAAATGTTAAATTATGTATAATTGTCAAGTACCAAAAGCCAAATTTTATGTTTTATGCATATAAATAGTGCGCACATATTTAATTTAATTTTATTATATTATAATCTTACTAATACTTTAAAACCTATTACCTTACATAATTACCTTAAATGCCTTGTAATTTTTTTTTATAGGCTGTAGCTAAAGAATCAAATGAGAAATCAAACACAGATTCAATAAATATTGAAGATTACTCTTTGATTAATTTACATTCTATATTAATCAGTTTGTTTTCAAATGCTATTAAAAAAGCATATCCAACCTTAGAAGACATTGGTCAACCTGCAGTATCTGCGGGTAGTAAATTTGCTGACTACCAGTGCAATGCGTCAATGCAAATATGTAAACTATTGAAAGCAAAGGGTAATATGTAAACCACTATTTAAACTAGTCTCAGTAATAATTATTCTAGTAACTTGTTTTCCTATTTATTTATTTTAGAAGATAATGGTTTAAAATGTACAATAAAATATTTAATTAATATATATAAATTTTTTTTAGAGAATTATGTAATTTTATTACATAGTATCTGATTCTTTTATTTAATCTTTAAATATTAAAGTATAATATATCTTATTGAAAATATTAAATATTACTGTTGCTATACTAATGAATAATAAATAAATAAATATTTTATTAATAAAATAAATAATATGTATTTTAGGTGAAAATATGTCACCTAATGCAGTTGCTAAAAAAGTTGTGGAATGTTTGGGAGAATGTGATATTATTGAAAAAGTAGATGTTTCTGGACCAGGGTTTATTAACGTATGGTTGAGTCGTAATAAACTAAGAGATATTTTACAGCATGTACTGGAAAATAAATTAAAACCAAAACCTTTAACTAATCAACAAAGAGTTATAATAGACTTTTCATCTCCTAATGTTGCTAAAGAAATGCATGTTGGTCATTTAAGGTTGGTGAAATTAACTATTAAAATATTATAACATCATTCACTTTTGTTTATTAATTTAGATCAACAATTATTGGTGATGGTCTATGCCGTGTATTCGAATTTATTGGTCATGATGTATTGAGATTAAATCATATTGGGGATTGGGGTACGCAATTTGGTATGTTAATTGCTCTACTTCAAGACAAGTTCCCTGATTACAAGACTGTATCTCCTCCTATAAATGATTTGCAAGAGTTTTATAAACAGTCCAAAGTTCTTTTTGATAGTGATTTAGAGTTCAAAAAACGGGCATATGACTGTGTTGTAAAATTACAAAGTATGTCACCTGATCATGTTCAAGCTTGGAAATTAATTTGTGATGTATCAAGAGAAGGTAGTGTTTATGTTATAATACTTATCCATTTAGAGATATAGCTCTACCCAGCTTACCCAGCTTATATATCAGTGCTTCTTAAACTGAGGGCTTTAATATGGACGGTATTGTAAATATTAAAATTAAATCATAAATATTTTATGCAAAAATATACAAGCCTACCCGTCACATTAATAATTATCAATATTTTTACTGAATACTTTTGTATAGTTTTATAATTATTACCAATTTATTTGTATTTATATATGTTTAAAGTTTATTACTATAAAATTTTTTCAAAAGTATATTAAAAAAACATTAATTTACTAAACATTTTAATAATTTATCTATGTGAAATAGAACATATTGTAATCTTAGCATATAACTAAGAAAAAATAACTAATTATTTTGATTAAGGGGACTTTGGCTGTTTTACATTAAATTTAAGGGGCCCCATAACAAAAATATTTGAGAAGTGCTGTGTGTCGCCATAAACTACTTATATTATATGCAATTTTTCACCATTAATCATTATTTATCTAAGCATAATATGAATTAATTATATATTTATATATATTTTTAAATAATAAATAATATTTTTTTTAAATGTTATCTTAATGTTTTTTAAGAATTCATTGAATATATTTACATTGAATTAGACATGAAACATTAAATTATTTTATCAATATCAGTAGATTGCATGTAAAACTAGTAATAATTTATATTATATAATTAATATATATATATACATATGATATTTATTATTTGCAAACTTTTTTTTAGAATTTCAAAAAATATATAAAAGATTAAATGTCAACCTCATTGAAAGAGGGGAATCATTTTACCAAAGTCGCATGGAAAATTTAGTTAAAGATCTGGAAAACAAAGGTATTTTTAAAAGTTTAAATATATTCATTATGTTATTTATTTGTATACTTGTAAATCTTAGATAATTAGTTTTGTGAATAACCCAAATGCTATGTAACTAAAAATTAAATTAAATTATATTACAAAATGACATTCAATTTGTTAATTTTTATATAATTAGGATTTTTGGAGAATGATGATGGTAGAAAAATTATGTGGAGTCCAGAGTCCTCTATACCATTAACCATAATAAAGTCTGATGGTGGATTTACATATGATACATCGGATATGGCAGCATTAAAACAGAGGATTGAGGAAGAAAAGGCCGATCGCATTATTTATGTTACTGATTCTGGACAAGTATGAACCATTTCAATAAATGTACTTTTTTGTTATGACCAAGCTGTTTTTTTGTTTTTACTAGAGTGTACATTTTGAAACCTTAAAAAAATGTGCAATTCACTGTGGTATTTTAGATCCATCTAAGGTACGTATGGACTTTGTTGGTTTTGGTGTAGTGTTGGGTGAAGATAAGAAAAAGTTTAAAACCCGTTCTGGTGATACTGTTCGCCTAGTTGGTCTTTTAGATGAAGGTAACATTTTTGTTAGCTTATTTATTAATTAGTTTTAATTCTTTGATAAAATTAATTTGTCATTGTAGGTATAAAAAGAGCAAGAGATAAACTAGTAGAAAAAGGCCGTGACAAAGTATTAACCGATGAAGAGTTAAAACTAGCAGAAACAGCTGTTGCTTATGGTTGTATTAAGTATGCGGATTTATGTCACAATAGAAGTCATGAATATGTATTTTCTTTTGATAAAATGTTGGAAGACAAAGGAAATACTGCTGTTTATTTATTGTACGCACTCACAAGAATAAGGTCTATTATTAATAATTTGGGTACTCATACTCAAGACTTAAATGAGCCTATTTCACTTGACCATGATAAAGAATGGAAATTAGCCAAGGTAATGTATTTTGTTAGATTCTTTTTCTTTTATTGATAAATATGCGTAATAATATATTTATTCTTGTAGACCTTGTTACGATTCTCCGAGGTACTGTCAAAAATCACTGAAGATTTTTGTCTCCATCATTTATGTGAATATCTTTATGACGTGGCTACGACATTTAATGAGTTTTATGACAATTGTTATTGTATTGAAAAAAATTCTCAAACTGGTAATTTTTTAATTTTTACTATATATATATAAATTGTTACCCACAATAAATTAAGAGGTTAAATTCTGTATAACATATTTAATATAAATGAAGTGACTAGACTTATGAATTCAAATTTCAATTCATGAATATTTTTTGATACATTTCTTCATAGGAAGATTAATAACTGGTGATCCAATCAATATATTTTGATAATGTATTTAATCAAAGTTTATTAAGTTATTTAATAACTTATTTTCATTAATAATTACAATTATTCTGGCACCACCACTGCCCATTACTGTTCATAATTTTAAATACTTTTATTAAATTAATAAAAAATAATAAAAATAATGGATAAATAAATAAAAAAATAAAATAATTACTAATAATATTTTTTATATTAAAAATTAAACTTTTGCTTATTAATAATTCTAATTTATTGCTATTTTATGTAAATAAGTTGATATAGAGTGAAATAAATTATTTAATTCTCAACATTAAAAAATATCAAGTTGTATCTCTTACACACAGTAAACATCAAATCATCATACTTCATGAATTAATTAATATTATTATATTAATTAATTAATATTTGATTTTTAACAAAAAAATTAAAAACAATGGTGTTTATTTTGATACTAACTAATATTTTTATTGAATTAAATTATTAAGCTCATAATATTGTTATGAACAAATCATCTAAAAATGTATTTTATAAATAAAATTTCCTAATTGCACTTTAGATATATTTTTTTTCATAAAATCATAACATATATCAGTATTGGAAATAGATTTTACATTTTTTTTATTTTTTTATTTTTCCAATTGTTATTAATTTTTAATATAATATTTTAGTTATTTATATTTATAGTCCAAAATGTATTACCTAATACATTAATAGCCTTTTTATTTTAATTCATATCTGCAATTTTCTATAGTGTTATTTATATGTATTTTAAAAGATTATTAGTTATAAATTATTATAAACATAAATAATTTATACGGCTGTAATAATAATGATTAAATTAAAATTTATATTAGTGCATGTAAATTATGATTGTTATTAGTTAACTTATAGCTTCTTTTTCCTCATTGCATATTTAAAATATATTTAAAAACTTAATTATTAACACAATTTTTTCCAGGCGAAATTGTCAAAGTGTATACGGGAAGAATATTGCTGTGTAAAATCACAGCAGAGTATATGAATACAGGATTAACTCTATTGGGCATCAACACAGTATCTCGGATGTAGTGTGATTTTCTATAAGCAAACTAAATACTATTTTTTTTTTTTAACATTATTTTGATTTATACCTAGCTTCATCTTTAAAATAATTAAAGTAAATTCCATATAACTACTTTTAATATTTATTTAAATATTAAATAAAATTGTATTTGCCTCTAAACTCTTATATAGTACATTATAATATTGTATAAATTCAATTTTGTACTAATAGAAATAATTATTCTTGTAAATTTTAAACCACTTTTTTAAAAAAAAACTATAAAAAAAACTTATGTTAAACTAATTGGTATTAAATTATTATTAAAGAAAAAAAATACTATTGCTTTAAAAAAAAAAATAGTAGTCGTGATTTTATTATAAACATCTATTACCTTGATCAGTTATTGAATTAGTTACATTTATACTCTTAATATTTAATGCATGGACATTGGACACCTTTATAATTACGTATAATTTATAAACTATGTTTAATTATAATTCATTCTTAAAATACATATTTTTATCTAAATTAATAAAATATATTTTAAGATTTGTATTTAAAATAAAACTTTCATAATTTTAATTCAAAAACGATTTAACTAAGCATAGACATGTAATTTAAACATTTTAAGATAATATAAAATTTGATTATTTCTACCTATTGCAATCGTTATAATAATATTACATTCTTGTATTATTATTTATTAACAAAATATTTGTATATGTTTCCAATATTGAATTGTGTAGATCATTTATACTACTTTGTATAACAAAATATGTTTTATTAGGTACTGGGTACTTTATTGTTTATAAAACTTATTTGTATTTCATATTTTTGGATTGTACAAGCAAAGCAAGGCAGCAGTATTAAGCATTGTTACCTGGTAAAAAATGTGATACTGATACCAATCCAGGATCCAAGGTGCTGAAAGAAATTGGATCACAGAATACCCCTGAAACTTTTTAATCATAGTATAATCCCTTTAGAAGCATATATACTCAGATCAAGTTCCAGTATACACAGAATACCATTAAAACATGTTCTCTTATAATTATGCAAAAGTTTAAGTATTATTTAATAGTAATACTTAATTGATATTTTAAACAAACCTTGCAATTCAATCAATATTTAAAAAAACCTTCTCAAACACACTTTTCACAATAATCTCAAGTTTGTAAATTATGTATAATATTATGCCAAATTATTATTGTTACTGTTTGGTTGTAAAATTAATTAAAAATAATAATAATATTTATTTTCATGAATAAAATAGACATAACATAAATTGTATTCACATATAATAAAAACAATTGAAACACAAAATATATCTACAACAATTATCAGTTTTAAAATTTTATTTTGTATAGTTAAAATATTAAATGTAGGTTATAATATTTAATAAAAACCATTAAGGATTTAAGGGAATATAATTTACAAACTATCTGTTTTAATGAAAACATAGACATTAGTAGACATTATACACAAATAGACATCAGTCGATTATTAAATAATATAATTGTATTTTATTATTTCAAATCAAATTTAGATTGACCTAATCATTTTAAAAAGACAAAACAAGATATATTTATATTTCAAAATATTGTACCTAGTTAAATCAATCTAAATCAGTAAGTGTATTGGAATAAACATAAGCCTTAAAAGTATAAATACATTTTTGATACAACCTTAAAAATAGCCCAATGATAATAACCTTAATTTAAGTAATAGCAAAAACAAACATTTATTTTAAAATTATTAATTTTTAATAGATTATTTACAATTATATCTCAAGCACATTAAAAATTAATTTAATATTTAATTAATTTCAAAAGAAAATACAGTATAGCATCTATAATTATGAACAATATTTCAAAATAACAGGTTAAAAGATATAGTACAATATAATTTATGTATATGTACTATAATGTAGTCCATTTAACATAATATAGCGTATATTCGTAATATATTTATGATTTATGTATCTTTAATGTAGGTAATTGGATATAAATATGAAATGCTATTTGCACACATAGCAATATTATAAATAAAACACTTCATAGATCAGGACAATTAATTTTTTTTAGAACAAACACTATTTTGTTGTCTCTGTTTAAATACAGCTTAATAATTTATTTTTGTAAACCAAACACTACTATTGTGTTAAACTATTCTACCAGTCACTTTTTTGTTCCCTCAACTAAATTATTTCAATTCATTTTCTTATGAAAACATTGGTATTATATATAATATAATACATACAAATTTCAGGAGAACATTCTGTTAAAGAATATTAAATTTAAAAAATGTTGCATCTAAAAGACTTAAAAATTATAAAAATAATACCTAAAATTAACTTTTAATTGGGTATAATATTAAGAAATATAAAAACACAAACAAAGTATTTATAAATATTATTTTTTTCCAAATTACTTATGAAATATGTTGAATGAGATTATAATGTTAATTAGATATTTTTATGTAATCCAAAAAATGTATGTGTGTACAAAAAATAATTATATGACATTAAACACCAGAAATAATTTACTTTGACCATAAACTCAGATACTTGAACAAATAGCAGCTTGATAAGACTATTGTAATATTTATTGATTATTATATTGATATGTTAATTTTTGCTCTTAAAAGAAATTCAAAAATACCTATGATGAATTAAAAATATAACATAAACAGTTTGAACACCATTGCTTTCAAACGATTGATACCTATTATTTTTATATTTTGTACTTTACCTGAAGAAATATTTTTGTAATTAAAAATGATTAATAGATGGCTTGCATGAATGGAAAATTACCAATAGTGATTTTGCTCAATTAAATATCTAAATGCATTTGCAAAAGCTGTTTAAACAAGATTGCTTTTTTTCTTTTTGAATTGAATTTATGTTATTGATAACCTCTGAATGTTTTGTTTGATGATTATCTGAGTTGGCTGATCCATGTTCGTTTTCATATCTTTGAATAAGTTCAATAAGCTCCATATTAGTTAATATCTTTGAGTGTATATTTCCTGAAAGTAAGTTAATTACATACCGGTAAGCAGCTTCCTTTGATGATTTTACTTCTGGCAAATAATGTAGATCCTTAATGTTGTCTGCCAGCAATGATATAGAACTCAAAGAATCGGAAGACAATAATAGTATATCTCGTACCTGCGGTGGTAGTTTTTGTAACCATAAACGTTGTAAGTTATGTTCTAATAATTTATCACCCGTTAATTGTTTCATTTCATTTAAAAGAGAAGATGGATATTTATCTTCCAATTTTAAATCGTTTACGAGTTCTAAAAGTCTTTCTTGTTCAGATATTTTTTTGAGCAAATGACTTCTAAAATACATGTACTTGTTGACCATACTCATGTTTTGAAATACGTCTAGAATACAGCATAAAATATCATGATTGTTCAATTCTGTTAAGAGTTCGTAGTACACTGTTAAATCTTCAACTAAATCCGCAGCTAATATTTTTGATTCAAATTGATTAAACCACCTTTTCGGATTTTTTACATAAAAAAGTGGTTGATTTGGCCGAATAATATGATCCTTTATAAATAATGCTTCTCCGACCGGTGTTTTAATCGACTCGGCCGATGTTATTCTTGGCTTTGTTGATGTAATTCTTAGCTCAGTAGGGGTAGCTGCTAGCTTGACCGATATAACTATTGATTCAATCGGTATAATCTCAGATTTGATCGATGTATTTGTTGGTTTGTTCGATGTTATTTCTGGCTCAGCCACTGTAATTGTTGGTGCTTGTTGTGGTGTAATAGATCGATCAGTCGGTGAAATTGTTGGCTCTATTAATGTAATTGTTTTTTCATTATCGTTGTCCATCACTAAAATAAATTATAAAATATTCAGTCAGGAAGAAAATTATTTCAAAATTGTGAAAATATAATCAAATAAAATTTGAGTCTAACTAGAATCGCGTATTAACAAATCTAAGAACATATCATTGAAAGTTAAAACGCGCAAATACACGGTGACCGAGAGACTGCGCTTGTGCAAACAGCTTATTCAACCCCACAATTATTCCCCTCTACCATTGTGGCCGTGCAATCAATATTTACGAGTATTAAGCTAGAAACGCTTATGCGCTACCTACGCAATGTATAATATATCTAACCTAATTGGCTATAGGTAATAAATAGCAACTTATAAAGTGTAGAGTAACGTCAACGGTGGTCATTTGAGGACGGGGGGGGGGGGGGTTATAAGTTATAACTTATTATCTCATCTCCCACTAATACGTAAAAATATTATTTTCACTCTAGAAATAAGAAAAAATAAATCAATATAATTATATTATAATCTAGAATATTAAAATTTTGTTTTTTTATAAACAATTTCATCATATGTGTTTAATGCCTACTTTAGTTAGTTATAGCAGTTATAGCAGTTATACCATCATAATAGTCACACCATTATTATACAGGAGTTGGTGTAGATATTTACTATGAAAATGTTACGGTTTTTTTGGGTAGTAGTTTGTCTGACCCCCTTCATAGTTATAGGTATTTAACTTAATTCCCAATATTCCCATAGTTGCTGTAAAATGTAAATTTATAATACTTTTGAATTATTTTTTATTTAATTTATTTGAACTTAAAAATTAATAAAACTTAATATGTCGAATTAAATTAAATCGTCTGTATTCTATAATATAGCCTATAGGTATAGAAATATTTTTAAAATATGAGTAATACTCGATACGCGTTACTATTTTTACTATCATACAATTATAGTGGACTAACCAGCAACTGATTACTGGAGCGGTATAGCCGTGGTAAATAAATAGATTGTGCAGATATGTTTTATAAATGTGATTTTATTGATAAATAAATTATACTGTAAATTATTCTAAGTGTATTTAAATTAGAAAATTAGACTAAGTCACAAGGACTGATTCGTGATGACATCTGACGTGAAGGTGCTCGTGCTGACTCTGGTGAATCACGTCTGCCTGGGGGCTCTCCAGGACCCCCTTATATTGTAGATTTTCCCCTACCTATTCCCCTGCTGTCCCTTCTGGTTAACGGATGTGACTCATTTGTTGTTCACACGCTGTTTACGCGGTTTAGGATTCTGTGAACGTGCGATGATCTAGTTAGATGCGCGTCACTATTATAATTATTGCGTATTACTATTACTAGCATTATCTAGGATGTTTAGAACATGTAGAAAAATACCATACTTAAAAAGATGTATAATCTTAATTAATTGTAGGCATAATAATCTTTTCTAATAACCTATTCTTATCATATGTCTTCATAACATGTTTTCGTTATTATAATAATTAAGTATTACTATTATTATTATTATCCAAGATGTCAGAGCACGTAGCACAATCAAGTATGGATAACAGTATAAGAGTAAATTTAAAATAAGAATTACCAATTCTTATAATTATTATGAGGAAAGATGATAAAAAGTTTTACTTATATTAAATATTGTAGTCTGTTCTTTCTGAGTTTATTAAATACTTATTTCAAATGTAAGCCCCAATCTTCTATTGCCTACTTTTGTTTTTAAGTTATACATTATTAAACATTTTTTAGTTATACAAAAATTATTTAATCACTGTTTTCCAGAGGAGTGGTTTTCAACATAAGTGTCCCAACGGACCTCCGTTGCGGTAGCAATAAATATGAACACAATTTTCTTATATAATTAATATTTTTTATTATACTGGAGTCTGAAATTTTTACTTACTTTACCTATATACGATTTTAAACTATGTATTATTCTATTTACAAACATGAATATTTTGTAGGTATACTGGATAAATTGTATTTAAAAAATTAATTTATGTTTTATAATTAATTATTTGAAGGGGTAACCTTACAAAGCAAAAAAAATATGTGCTCGTAATTCGTAAAAGTTTAATAACCATTAGACTAGCGTTTAAATCTGATTTTTGAGTCATAAAAAGGTTTTATTAGATAATGAATTTAAAAAAATATGTAGGGATATTTATAGCGGGTAATAGACCCTTTCCATTTCCATTGCATTTGGGTGACTTTTTTAATAAGACCAAAGTATAATAATGTTATATTATTTTTAATTAATTTTCAAAATCATGATAAATTCCAAACTAATATTAGTATCATTACTATACCTATACTAATCGGACATTCATGAAATATACTATTAGTGATATAAGTTGACATAAATATCTCTCATTAGAATTATTTTTAATAAACAAATAATACACAATACAACAATAGTATTATATTGTATTATTGAATTCAAATTTAAACATTCATAACAGTGACCGACTCAACACCTAATATACAACAGAACGAGTACCCAATTACTACCTTTTTTTTTTATTAATTATTTGAGTTGTCATTGGTTAAAATATTAAACACTTATTATTTTTTGTCTATTTTATTAATGAATTTTAGTAGTCTAACAAACTTACTAAGTCTAAAATTGACCGGATTACAGCAATTCAACAAAAAAAACCTCAAAATGTGCGCGATTTTCAATTTTTTGATTATAAAGTTTATTGTGCTAGAATTTATTTAGGATTATTCTTGAGTGAAATTTTCACCTTTATTTATTAAAGTGACATTAAAAATAAGTCCAATAATTCCATGTAGGTATCTATTACCATACCGCCCATACCTATTTCCATTAACTTGTACAGTCTTAACACTTATTATAATTTCTACGATTAAAATCATCATCGCTGGAACTTGAACTTGATTTATCATGATTCATTATAAATACTTTCATACATTTTCTAGAGTAATAAATTATTTAGATAAATAATATATTTAAATTTACAGTATAATACAATCACAATGGTAGAAATTAGAAATACGTTTTATGTTAATAACTTTGCAACATCATAAATCATAAAGTATTATTCAATAGAACGGTTATTGTTTTATCTTATGTAGGTATAAATTAATATATGTTAGTAATGTTTGTATAGAGCTTATGAAATTTGAAACTACTGAATCGATTGGCACCAAATATTATAAATACATAAATAGATAATCCTTGAAACTCAAGGAGTATTCATACTTTCAAAGCTTCTTTTTTTAATCTCAATAGATTACCACTATTCCCCCATAAGGTGACTCCACTCATGAAAAACGAATTATTTTTGTTTATATAAGGGGTTGCTATTAGCAATAGAAATAAAAGATTCTTAAACACAATCTATCGATGTCTTCTGTGTATCACCTATATCCATACTATTATATAGAATCCATAATATATTATATATATCCAATCAGAAAATAAAAATATATATTGATTTGTATTTATATAATTAAAATGTCACTTGAGTATTTGACAATAAAACAACATATACTCTAAATATTTTAGTATACAATTATAAACGTTTGAATACTTAAATGATTTACCGAACATTAAAATATTATAGCCTAAAAAATATTACAGGGACACAGCCCAGAAAATTGTATTATTACTTTGTACTTAAATATACTTTAAACATAAGCGTGTTTACGGGAGCGGCCGGGTGGACACTGCCCCCGCTCCCGGCTGACTGTGTTTCCAACAAAATCATGTCTGGATAAAAAAAAAGTCGTGTCGTGTGTATCCTGCTGGACCTTGTACTTACTTATAAATTTTGATTATTTGTTTTATATTTTGTATTTTTTTAATCTTGTAACATAAAAAATCAATGTTTCTTTATGTCTAAAAAAAATAAGTCTCACGATTTAAAAATTTGTTGTACTCCCTCGGCTACCAAATTCTGAACACTATATAATTGATAGTATTGTTGAAATATTATATTTGATATAAAATGATTAAATGAGTAAACGATAATTGAAAAAAATAAAAGTATATCTACATAACACAATGAGATTTATGGAGATTTCTATAATTTAAATCTTGGTTACAAATTAGATACTAATTTATTTATTTATCTAAATACTAAATTTGTCTAGATATTACTCAACACTGATAATATAGGATATAGCACAGAATTATTCTTTAAATAGTTCTTAATAACTTGTTTTTAAATTTAATTTAAGATTCATTAAAATTGATTTAAGCATTAATTTTATACTATAAAATTATTAAATCCAATGATTTAACTGATTTAAAAAAAAGCAATACACACGTAGTCACGTAGATATCTGTAGATACAAAATCCTACATACGCTATTGCATGTAGATAAAAAAGCTTGAGAAACAATATTTTTTAAGTATACCTACTACTTAATTTGTTTATAATTTTAAACTTTAATAGTAAATAATAAATTAAATAATGTAATTTAATTTTTTGGTTAAGTTTTTGGGATTTAAGAGGACGTCTCACCCGCATGTGTTGTCTCCGTCTTACACGTACGGTATATTAAATTTTCGTTCACCAGTTTCAATAGTGTGATTTTAGTTTTAATATTAAAATGAATTGACCTATTATCAAACTTTTAGGTAAGAACATTATCTGTGTTCTCTCGTTTGTTTTTTACGATATTTTAATTTTTAGGTGATTTATGAGTATGAACAATATTAAATATTTGAAATGCTTATAGTTCTTATCTAAAAGTTTGATAATAGGTCAATTCACTATAATATTAAAACTAAAAGCACACTATTGAAACTAGTGAACAAAAATGTATTATGTTGTACGTGTGTAAGACGGAGACAACACATGCGCGTGCGATATCCTCTTAACATATTCGAGACAAATCACGCGCGAGGTGCGTAATACAACTATGTCAATGAAAATGGAACAATTTCACTCCATGTTTACCTCTGTTATATACTCTTTTAGTTAAGTCTGAAAGGTATATTTGTTGTATAAGAGTTCGTTCACTTACCGGTTGGAATTCAAAACATTACACAAAATCTGTTTAACTTAAAATAAATTATTTACGACACAGTATTGTACGAATCGGTTACTTGTACACGACTGACTCTTGCTTATTCTACGTTCTTGTCTTGCAAACGCAGTCGCTTACAAAAAAATACATATATTGCTTATATTACTATATTATTGTTTAATATGCTTACTAATCTAAAGTGTGTGCAAGGGTTCCTAACACCTCTAAGAGTTAAGACAAGCAATTTTTACTACTTTTCGTACAATTTTTAATTATTACCTAGTATAATAAAAATTATTTTATCAAATATTTATTTTAATTTTTTTTTTTTGTAACTATTTAGATAGTGGGTATATTCAATTTTTTACTGTTAAGGACCTCAGAAAAAGATTTGCCCCAGGCATCTGAAAGTCCGGTCTTAATAAGTATTAACACCTATATTTTATGAAGCGCAATCTCGTTTTTTGCAGATAAAAAAGGTAAGCTGCACAATCATGTTACAATTACAATTTTGTACAATTATGTTATTTACTGTAATATTTTATATTGAGTAAAACACAATTTGTAAATACAAATTATCATAATTATCTTATTTTTAAAATGTAGTATTTCATTTTATTTATATATTTCATTAATAGTGTGTAAATTACTAAGTTATATAGTTATCTACTTATTTTTATATAATAAAGGAATGATTCAAACAAATTTTCTGTAGGTGGTTCTACAGAAACAGAACATCGCCATTCTACCCGAAGTTGGGTTTCAATTGTTTCTAATATGTCAGTGGCTTCGCGTGTTTTAGTGTTATATTGAATTATTGACTCAGAATTCAGTAGTTCTATGAAATATTTGGATTTTTGGAATGAAAAAAAAAACTACAAAAAAAACTAATTACTTATTGTTTTTAACAAGTTACATTAACTTTAAGTTAGAAAGTTAATTTTTAAGTAGATTTCATAAAACTTGTATTTAATATTTACACGATATCGGTACCTCAAATGTAGGTAGGCACCTTAGGCACGTCCCGACATCCGTTTTTTACAGCCCGGTGACAGGTTATATACCTACTACAGTTATAAGTTATATGAGTTATAGATAACTAGCAACTAACTACTGTTTGATTATCGTACATCAAAATGCATGAAAAATATTCTGCTGCTTCCGAATGATTTCCATTGAAATAAAAAATGTCTGCCGAAAAAAAAATTGATTTACTTATTCTGTGTTTTGACGAACGCCGTAATACGAATTAGGATTAGGAATACTGTTGCTGCAGTGGACAGCAGGGTGGCGACAATGTGCCGAAAACACGGGTTGACACCAAATACTTGATAACAGTAATGATTTTCATTTTTCATTATCACACATTTACACACGACGTCGTCTAGGCGTCCGTAGTTCGTAAGAACTACGAACGATTATCATTATTCTTAACTTCTTAAGAGCGTTAGAATGACGCGCGAACTGCGCTGATTGCTAATTAGTTTTCGACTGACAACTTCGCTCAGACCTGTCCTACTGCAGTTCAATAGTTCATCGCGTTTCGTCGAGACGTTGATCCGGCTGTTCGAACATGCGTCTCTCGAGTGTCGACCTATCGTGCACAGGAGTGGTCTAGTAGCCGCGTTTTTCGTCATTCGTAACAATCGGCATAGTACGTCGGGGGAATTGGCCTGTCGGAGTGCTTTTGAGTGTACTCCGCAAGTGTTGGTACATGGTATTAATTCGACCTTACAATGGCGTTGAATCCGACGTCTGCCAACGATCACACAGTCAACAAAGTGGCTGTGTGTTCGGCGATTTTTGCCGGTTTTGCGTACGTCGGGTATTCGGTTGCTAAGAACGCGTTCGGACGACGTTTGGGCAGGAAGAATGATGACGGTGAGTTGATACCAATCATATTGTCTGCGACCAACTTTTTAATGGTGGAGACTGTCTTACTACTCCTCTATTTATCTATCAATTTATCTTTAATAACACTCTAATGTTTCCTTTTTAGGGTGCCATCATGAAGACCAACGTCTGTATTTTCGCCGTCTGTCCCAGACAACACAGACTGATGTCCTACTTGGAAACTTGGACAATTCAGACACCAGTCGAGTGTTCCTTCGACCTATGACCGTCCAGCAAAGAATTAAAGAGCTTAATTTACGGGCAAGAATGTTTGCCGACACGATGATGGCTATACAAACACCTTCAAACAAACATTCCTTACATGGACCTAGGAGCTTACAGGTTTATATTTATTTATCTATGGGTAGTATTTGTTTTAAATAATGTGAGTAACTATGTTTGGAGATAATAGATATGTGATAAAGTTAAAGATACTCTCCTTTATCATCTCATTATTACGACTAGCACAATATTAATAATGGCCATATGCCACATTGTAGTGCTCAAATTTACAATTACTTAATAATTATATTATTAAGTTTTAATGTATATAGAATTAACTTGTCAGTTAAAATTAGCAATCCACTCTGATTTTGAGATACTAATCAAAATTAAAAATCCATTTATTTTATTTTGTAATTAATTTTTATTTATTAAATATTTTGTTTTGAGTATGTACCTATTATCAAAGAAGAAGCAATAAAGTTGCTTACTAACTACTATAATTTCATTTATCATTTTAACAAAACTTAACTTTTTAACATTTATATTAACATCATATTAAAATGTTAAAAATATTGTACAAAAATTTAAGGTAGTCTGTGATTTTAGGAAAGTGACAGATTTCGATAGTCTTGGAAAACAGAATTGTGACATTTCACAAATAAAAGTAGTCTTGTATAGCAGGAAACTATAAAATTAAAATATGTTATTTTAATTTCTCCTGTTTCATTGTCTAAGTTTTATGAGATTCTTAGATAAACTAAATGATATAAACAATTTTATTTTTAGTAAATTAATGATATTCAATATAAAAAAGTACACATTAGTGTTTTAAAATATTTGTTATTTTTATTGATGGCTTAATATACCATTTTTATTTTTATTTCGATTTTTTAAGTTATTTTCTAATGTACCTACATAGTTTTCAATACTTAATCATTTTATACACATGGGTAAAATACTATAAACAAGTACTTTAAACAAGTTCATAAAACTTATAAAGAAAAAGAATTTTGATTATATATTTATTTTATATACATAATATTTTAGCATCAAATTAAATTCTTTTAAATGCCTAATATTTTTTTTTTACTCTGGGTAAACATTAGCTTGAGCATTAATTATCACATAATTTGGATACCATTAATTATTAACCTTTATATACATAGTTATGTATATAATTATTATAATATATAGAATAAACATAAGATTAAGTTGTTGATTTAAAAGTGTATAATATTGTTATAATTTCTAAATAAAGAAAAAAAGATTATTGTAACAATAAATATGTTTATGACCATAGCATAATTTAAAAAGTTTTTTAAAGAAATTATAAAAAAAATTTTAAATATGCTTACAATCAGAGATGCATTTTAAGTTTTTGGTAATCCAGGACTAATCATTTTTGCCAACCCACCTCTGAAATATCAGTCTATCGCAGCATTAATTAATTAATAAAGATATTCAATTTATAAAATAAATACAGTAATGTTTTACTCAAATAATATCCTTAATGAAAAACAATAATGAGTACTCAAAATATCTAAAATATTAGTGGTTCATAACTTTGATTAAGACAAAATTAAAATTTACAAAAATTGGACAATAAAATCAAATGGGCACTTAAAAATGTTAATGACAAGAACACAAATAAAATGATTAATTATATTCACTTAATCAATTTTTCTTAAATTGTATTTCCAATGTTATTGAAAACAATATCAATGTTTCACTAAAAATAAATAAATACAAATTATGTATTTCTGCTTGTAAGACTATTGTTGCATACTGATCTATGCTCTACTATTGTTGTTATACAGCTAAAACTTCTTTTACATTTATTTTATAAACGTTTGTATGAAAAAAAAAAATGTAAATGAAATCAAAATAAATTGTTGAGTGACCAAAAAATTACTTAACATTTTGCCATTCTTCAAATATTACTGCCCAAGGGTTATCTTATAGCCCTTGTTAGTCTATTAATAGAGTAAATACGTCTTTGCTTACATTAAATAATACTAATTTTGCTATTTAGTTGTCAGATTTTGAAACCAAATACACTAATCGATACATAGAAGTGTTTAAAAAACCATATTGCCATAGTGTGAATTAAAATAAGTTATGGTCAAATAATTTTGTTTATAAATGAAAAGACTCAATATAAATCATAAACTTCTTAATACATGGTCATGAATGTGTTAAGTATTTTTTTTGTAGGTTTAAACTATTTACTTTTGAAAAAAACGACAATTCAAAATTTTAGTATTTGCAATAAATTATTTCATGACCTGTTAGACCCATGTCTAATAAAATGTATCTATTATAATAGCTTTATAATTCAATACTTCAATATAATTTTCAGTATTTTATTTTAAAAAAATGTGTCAATGTATTTAGTGTAAAAGCTAATTAAAATTTTTTTTTTACGATTAGGCATCACCATGGAATTCACCTAGAATAATGAGTCCTGTAGATGCTAGACATATATTAGGAAGTCGGTCTACAGAAAACCTAAGATTGTGTGATAACTATGCTTTGGAATCAAATTTTGGCACACCATTAAGAAGAAAAAGTTCCAACAGATCATTAAGAAGAAAATCTCCACAACCGGGTGAACACAGACTTTCTGTAAGCCAGTCCAATCAAGATATGGAAGAATTTGAAAAGATTAACCAACCATCATTGTTGAATAGGTAATTTTAATTTTTTTTTTTTAATGTATTATAATTAATAATAATTTATTGATATCTAATATCTAATTTTAAAAATTCTAATTTTTTTAAGACCTATGGAACCGAATGAAGCTAAAAATTTATTATTATTGATGGGATCCAGAGATATTCTAGTGCTTGAAAAAGTACTAGTGACTGTTAGTAATTTAGCGACATTTACTCCAAACCAAGTATGAATATAATATTTTATATTTTATATAACTCCTTAATATAATATAATATAATTAATTATATTTCTCTATTTGATGTTTTTTTTTTTTTTGATTATTTTTAGTACAGTTCAGTAAATATAAATAGATATACTTCTTATTTGTAAATTTTGTTGGTCATTTTTAATTATTTTTTGAAATATCTATAATTAATGTATAGATATACTTTAAATTTAAAATAATTTAAATAACAGATCTTTCATATAAGTGTATGTGTCTGTTAATGAAATATAATAGAATTTAAATTCAAAATATAATATTATATTTACAACTCTCCAAGTATTAAAATGTTTAACAATGTTATTTAAAACAATAAAATCAAATAATAAATATATGTATGTAAAATAAAGTAAGCAATGAAAATAAATCTTCCTTTTTTTTAAATAATTAACTCAATTATTAAAGGCCAAGGACAAAATAATTCAATTCATTACACAACTAAGAAAACTCATGAAAAATATCATTATTTGTTCAGGTTACCAAAATTTTCTCAATAGCACATCATGGCTATATTTAAAACAGATATGTCAAGCTCAAAATATCTAATGGGCCAAACATATTGAATAATTTACTACGCGAGCTTCACATAAAAATTTAACGAAAAAAAATATTTAATACACATTTTTCAATTTTATTCTATACGTTTACAAACAGCAGATACAGCTAAACTAAAAAAAATTAATATTAAGAGGATGTTCTACTCTTATGTATTATCTCGTCTTACTAATGTAGATCATAGCAAATTTGTGTTCTGCAGAACACATTTTGTGATGTTAGCTTTTATTATTAGAGTAAATTTACCTATTATCAAATTTAAAGGTAAGAATATCATCTAGAAAATGTCATATGCTTTTATTGATATTATCATTTTAAAGTGAGTTATAGCTGTGTAAAATACTATAACTTTAAAATGTTCACAACTCACTTGAAAATGATAATATCAATAAAATCATATGACTTTGTCTAGATAATATTCTTACTTTTAAAATTTAATAATAGATAAATTTACTCTAATATTAAAGCTAACATCATAAAATGTGTTTTACTGAACACAAATTTGCTATGATCTACATAACTAAGATAGAGAAAACACATGCGGGTAGAATGTTCTCTTAACATTTAACAATTCTTTAATAATCTAAGATAGTTGTGACTTTACATTGATATTTTGTATTATTTTTTTTGTCCATTTGTAATTATTAATTACTAATAATATGATGTTTTATATTGTAAATATGTATATTGTATATTATGAACTTTGAACAAGTCACATTATTCTTAGATCCTTTATTCTACTAGCTCCTGAGAATATAAAAAGATTATCTAAAAATATAATAAATTCTAAAAAAAAAAATTGAAATATATAATAGTTTTGTTAATATGATTTTGAGGCATGTTTGATGTAAAACACAAATACATATTATAAAAACTTACTTGTGTAGTAAACTCAGAAAATATTGACAATCTATATATATATATAATTAGATCTTCTTCATTATATAATAGAATTGTAATAAAATTCAAAATTGATTAGAAATAAGATTTGATCATCCCTTAAATTATATATTTATTATTTTAATTTTAAGGAAGTAATGAGAGAAGCTGGATACTTGAGCCAACTTCAACAACTGATTTATCATCCTGAAGAATCTGTTCAAATAACTGCTCTTGTAGCATTAGGAAATTTGGCTTTAAACAAAAATAATTCAAAAGAAATGAAGGTTTGATTGAAAAATAGAAATTTAAAACTATATTAACTGTTTTTTTAATATAAAAAGAACCTAACCTATGTATATTAATTTATTATTATTAGGCGCCATTGATATATATTTTTATTATTATGTTATTGAGTATACTAAATAATTAATTAATTTGATTTATAGGAGACAATACCAATGTTATTAGCCCTAATGAAAATGATGGATTCGGATGAGATTATTTACAATTGTTTATCCACTATGACCAACATTGCAGTATTCCATATGTGGCACAGTGAATTGCAACCGGCTATACATACTTTATATGGCCTGTTAGAGAGTCAAAATAACAAAGTTGTTCTTCAATGCTTAAAATTATTAATCAATTTATCTTGTAATGATGATATGATTCCTCATCTTTTAGGAGGACAGGTATGTTATTTATAGTTGATAAATTTGCTTGCATTGTTTATTTTGTATAATTAAAATATCTCGTAAAATGAATTTGTTTTATTAAGTAATCTTATAATATTAAGAATAAACATTATGTACATAGTATTAATATAATATATTGTTACTATTATTTTAGGCTCCCAAAAAACTATTGTCCATGTTGCAATTGAATGAAAATGAAGATGTTCTACTTAGAGTTGTAACATTGTTTAGCAATCTTACTGATGCTGTAAAAGCTATGGAATTGGATCCTGTATTAGATTTGCCTGTAGAAGATAAGGCTGCAGCTCCTGATACTATGTAAGTGTAAAAATTGATTAGAGTCTTAATCATAATCACACAATGTCTTAATTATTTTAATATATTTTTATTATCAATTACTATTTCTTTATTAATCATTTTTTTGGATTCTAAGTAGAGTGAGAATGTACAAATATGTGTTTTTTGTGTCTGAATACACGATAAGTAATTAATTAAATACTTTGATTTTTAACTTTGAAGATGGTTTTGGATAGTAAATTGAATCTAGTTTGAATTTTAAAGAAGTCAAAATTAAGTATACATTGTGTTATCATTGAATTCAAATTTAACAAAATCTATGTTAATGATTTATTCAATAAGGAGTTTCATTCGATATCTAATGTACAGTAGAGCAGTTTGAATAAAATAAATATTCTCAAAATATATAAAATATTCATTAATATAAAATCGTGCATTTTTAAAAATAAAATAAAATATTGCATACAATATACATTTGTGGTATAATGAAGCATTAAGAAACTATCCAAATCATGCTACATAATCTTAGTAAAAACTTAATAATATAATTTTTTGTGATAAAAAATTTAAGAGAATGCTACACATCCATTTTGTTGTCTCTGCCACCATACATGTGTGTAGCATGGCAAATATAAGTTTAGCAGTTAACTTTTATTTTAGATTACTTAAATATCACAGTTAATTAATATGTTTTAAAACTTATTTGTATTTGTGTATAGGTATTTTGAAAAGATAATTCGATTTTCTATCGAGTTTTATATGTATAAATTAGAGCAGTTTAAAAAATTGTTTAAAAACATAATAATTTAAAAAAAAAACTACATACTAGACCTAAGATAATTTATTTGGCTATTTTTTGTTTAAATAACAAATTTCATCAAAAATTGAATTTTAAATGTTTTGTAAAAAAAATTGGGATAATATAATCTTTAAATTTTTGAGTTTCAATAAGAACTACTTATTATTTGTATAGCTTTTTGACCAAGCATAAATATTTAATTGACATGTATAAAAGAAATATAAAATTTCAAGTATAACTTATTTTAAATAATTCAAATATTATGAAAAATATATTATACAAAAAAAATAAAAATTTAAGCAATAGTAGTATGTTTTTAATTTGCTATAATTGATGCTTTTTAATTTAAACAAATAAAAATTAATTAAAGAGAGATTATAAATTTGTATATGAATATTCAATTTCATCAAACTAATTAAAATGTGTTTGTCTTCATGACAAACATTTTTTTTAAATTCTATAAAACTTTTGATTTATCTAGTATTAAAATTTCAATCCTAAGATGTTAAATACAAACATTTTACAATTTATTTTATATTATTTAGGATTTTGATAAGTTTTGTTAAACAAAACATTTTACTTTAAAATCTTTGTTAAATTAAAACATTCATCATTTTGTTCAAAATCTAAAATTATTAAAAAGGTATATCATATATACATTGAAATGATTATTATTTAAAAAAAAAAAAGAAACATTTATCATTGTAAAACATTTTTAGACATTCATAGTCTAACTGTATATACTCGTGTACTTATTCTTAATGTAATATAATTAGTTTTTACATAAATAATGAAATTTAAATGTAAATGATTTATATATCAGTTTGTTTAGCAGGTATGCCAATATTTACGGTGTTAATGTAGTAGAGAAAATACGCACAAAAAGTTTAGTACTGATGAAACAACATAAAAATGAAGAGATCAGAGTGCGTGCACAAAAAATCTACAACGCTCTATCTGATTAAATTTATGTTGTAAACAAGATTATAAACAACATAACATTCCGATAGTATTAAAATTTTTATTTACTGTTTAAAAAATACTTATCAACGAATACCTTGTTAAAAAGTAAGTTTCATTACTAGGTTTATAAATTATACATTATTGATACAAACTGACATTCTATTTAAAATATTTTAATCAGTAATATAATCTATTATAGAATTATTTTTATCACCTTTTATTATTATCACTGTTGTTAATAGCAATAATTGTGTGGTTTGCTACTTTATTAGGAATTAATGAGTTCCTAGAAATAAAATAATTGTACTTTTATGTAGTGCCATACATATTTTAACTATAATTTACTTTATCAAAAATCACTTATGAACATTTTTATTAATGTTTTGTTACCATTTGACTAACTAGTGAATAAAAACACATGCATAATTTAATCCAACAATTCTCAAGTATTATAAATATTTAACATACCTAGTGTTTTGCTTTAATAATTTAATTTTCCATCAGAAATTTATGTATTAAATTCTTATTTTAAAATACATTTATTGTAGTATACCATAAATATTTTTGTTAGCATGACTGATTGTTAATTTATAGATTTAGAATTATTAAATAACTTTAAGTTTGCTTGTAATAACGATTAAAATATTTGATTTTACAAAATTTGTTATATTGTTTAATACTTTAATGTATATGCTATTTTCGATTAAATTTATAATGATAGAGTTTTACCTTAGAAAATGCATTTTTTATGATAATTTCTAGTACAAAAACTACTAGACATATTATTTTTTTCATAAAACATTTTTACTTGACATCTGTTTTAAATATGTTGTTACTATTTTTATATTCAATAACATTATATCCACGTTATATATTAAAAATTGTATACAACAAATCATATTAATAAGCTTAAAATGCACTGTTTGTCTATTATGATCAACCTAATTATTATTCTTATTGATGTTAGAAATAAATTATTATTTATTTTTCAATAATGTTATATAAATAATTATGTTTCATGTTCATAAATATACGTTAAAAATTAAAAATTACTAAAAAATGTGTTTTATTATTGTTTATTCTAAAGTTAAGAATCTAGACTATATCCAAGTATGAATTAATATTTTTTTCTCAAATGGTGATTCATTTCAAGGTTATGCTTTATACATTTTATGGTTAACTA
This sequence comes from Rhopalosiphum nymphaeae, assembly GCA_036289425.1. Classification (NCBI taxonomy): domain Eukaryota; kingdom Metazoa; phylum Arthropoda; class Insecta; order Hemiptera; family Aphididae; genus Rhopalosiphum; species Rhopalosiphum nymphaeae. The sequence continues at coordinate 12,671,584 of JAZAQC010000007.1, read as the reverse complement.
AAAAATATTGCACATTTGTACATTATGCAAAAATATAGTGTAAATTAATGTAATGAAAAATATTTTTCATTTACACTGGATTATAAACTAAAAATAAACTTATTTTCAACTAGTTATAATTATTTGTATTGAACAAAAATCAGAATATTAATCAAAAGTATATGTAATGTCAAAAACAAATTTACTTCTAGATTTTAAGTTTACCTATGATAAGTGTTTTTTTTTGTTTAATATCACATAATAGAACAGAAAATTTATTTCAGACTTAAGGGTGAGGTGGATTTCTATTAGTAAATTTTATTTAATAAATATGTTTGTGATTCAAATAAATAACTGCACTACTGTACGGTAGGAATCAAAAATATGTTATTGTAGAATACCTAAATCTCAAATAACTATAATATATGTCATCAATTTTAATTCAATAATAAATCTCTGTATACCAACCATTGTTTACATGATTCAAAGTGGTGACTGCCTGTTAGCCTATTATGTAAATATGTAGCTATTAATTATAATAGTAATTTATTTTACTATTAGTAAATTAGTAAAATGTATAAACTAAGTAATAGCATAAAATTAATCTAAATAATTTAATAATATGAAAATATCATTATGTATATACATTTTGATAATATTTTTAATTTTAAAATCCTTACCAAAAATATTTTTAAATTATACACAACATAATTTTTTAAATTGTTGTTCTTCACTTAAAATGCATAAAAATTACATTTTTCTCTTATTGTACATTTCTAGGATTTTGACTAATTTTTTCAAAATTTTAACTCCAAATTGTACCCATGTCTCTTTATTTTTTTTTTATAGCTATAATAAATTGTAAGAGGAATTTTCAAATTTTTTGACCTAGCGAAAATATTTTTTGGGTTATTTTAAGATATTCAATAACAAAAAAATTGATTTATGAATGTGTTTCTTAGCCGAAAATCTAAAAATGTAATTTTCTCATGAGTTTTACTCATATATCTTAGTCCATAATATCAATTTTTTTTATCAATTTCTGTATGCATATCTAAAATTTAAATCGTGATATAATTGAAAGTGTTGAAACAGCTGCCATTTCATGATTAGGAAATGTTACAAGTAATATAATACATAAATAAATAACATAAGTTAGTAAGAACAATAAAAATAAATTATATCAAAAACTTAACGAATTAACATCATTTAATGTAATACATACCATGGACATTGAACATTGAAAACTATAATAGTTATAGACTAAATACATATACTAGTGTTCTCTGCATTAGGTACTTACGCAGTATGGACAATAAAACAACTACTATTGCCGCGATTTAAATAAACAATTACTTTTACTTACCATTTAATGATTCAATATTTAGCTTAAATAGATTTTCTTAAACACAATTTAGTGGCCCACGGAACATTGTTCATTCATTCAATTACGGTTAATCATTAAATTAATACAATAATACATTTCTTAATTTCTTATGCAGCCTGGTAAAACTTAATATTTCTTATATGATAATAACATCTGTACAAGCAGAATTATTTCATTCTTTTCCATGACAGTGAATTCCTGTTGACTCGATAAACTTGACAGTCGTTTGAGAACATAGAATATTAATAAATTGTGAAGGCTGAAAGGGTTTTTATCGTGTATTTGATTTTATTGAATTCATTTGAATAACCGATACTATGCAGATAAAAAACGCTAATAAAATATATCTAAATAAAAATACATTTTTACTTTTTAGTCATGCTTACCTGCCAGTATGCCACTGTTTAATTTTTGATTCAGACTAGACTATTTGAATATTTTGATGATTATTTTAGTATTTGTAAAGGTATATTCGTTAAATATACGATTTTGTAACTCAGCTTTTGTAACAAATACTAGCTAATAGGTAGGTTGTATTCACGCGGTCTGTGCTATTCTACATTTTCACAGTTTCAGTCAGTTTAGTGAATCTAGATACCGAGAGTTAAGAATAACAAGAACAGTTCATTATGAATTATCGTAATATCGTTAGAGGTGACACAAGCGTAACAAAAATAATATATTGTGTTGTTCGACTGGCAAGGTAATTTCAGTCTTAATCAAAAATATAGAAAAAGCTCTCTTCCCACACATAATATACTATTTTATTATACAAAGATTGGAAGGTATTTTAATTTTTAACAATAATAATATCATTTGTTAAAATTTCAAAACACATAATTTAAGGTTCAATTAAATTTGAAAATTATATTACGTATGATCAGTGTTATGAAAGTAAATGTATTTAAATACATATATACTTTTTTTGTATTGAATAGTTTTGGTTTTTTTTCGAAAAATTTAGTTTGAAAAATATTGCCCACTCCAATAATAGTTTTATTCAGTGTGGAGCGACTATGACAAAAAGAATTAGTAAGGTGGACGATAACTTTGAAATTATAATATTTTTAAAATGCAATACACAATTATTTAATAAATAAATATAAATTACCATATACTTCAGATGTCTGATATACTAGTATATTATGTTAATTACAAATCTATAAAATAATAACCAAAAGTATTTAGAAAGTATTTTACAACACTGTACCTATATGATGAATCGAAAAAAAGAGAAACTTGATTCATAATATTCAGAAACATAAAATGAACTATACCTAAACTTAAATTAAGTAGTAGTAAATTTAATTATTTTTATCGTTTACAACTTTACAAGACTTTACTAATTGATCTAAGATCTAATTGATGTTAAATTATTCATGCTATTTTGTGTACCTTTCTACCTGCTTACACATTTTGGCGTATAATTTTGGTCAATCAAAATTATTACAGCCTTAGTTATGAAAATAGTTGGATTTGAAACTCTTTTTATTGAGTGTTGACAATTGAGTACAATTATGCTTAAGAGGACGCCACACCCGTATTGATTTTCATATACACGGTACCACTGCTAATATAATAATAAATACATTAATCTATAACAAAACAAAGAGTTTTTGTTCATTACAGTGATTTATAAATGTATAATCATAACATTCATAACTATTTGTATAATACCATATAGGTAAATTATTAAAATACATTAAAGGTAATATTGTAAATTTCATTTATTTAAAAAAAAATTACGACCAGAAATTGAGTCTGTCGACTATCACTGGTTTTATGATAAGCAGGGCCCCCTCAATAGGGAGGAGGTCAGAAAGACCCATATTTTAGGATTTTTTAATCAACTCGAAAATCATATGTGAAATGTATGGCTTATGATTACATCTTAAATATTATGATATCATACCAATATTAATAACTTAAAAAAATCGATCGCATATGAAATTTTTCCTTTTCTTTCCCAAACTAGTAACCAAAGTTTGTTTATTTATAAAATGATATATTAATACACGTGATATTTTTTTTCGTAATAATTTAGTTTTTATTTATCTTTTATATTATATCATGATATTATTATCATATATTTATTTTATGTAAGTGTGCAGTTCTACACATAGACATATTAATACATTTATTAATTTATTAATATGTTTATAGTTTTAAACTGTCAGTAGTCTATCACACTAAAAGTAATGGTATTATCTACGGATTTCATAATAATTAGCTTATAACTATGGTACGAACAAAATGTATAATCTAAAATATAATTAATATTTATATTTATACAATAACTGATAAAAAATATAGAAATTTGAATTTAAGTGATAATGTGTATTATAAGTACTATAATTTATAAATTTACTAGAAATATACACATACATACATTCAAATAGTATATAGTTTAAGCTATAATAATCACACTATTTTATTTTTACCTAACAAATGTTTTATAACTTTTTTTTCAAGATTTTTACTTTTAAAATACATTTTTAATGTGTACTATCATTGATTGTAAATACTATAATACTTTATACTATATAGTATTTATAATCAATAGTACTATGTATGTAATTATACATGTTTTTTTTTTTTTAAGGGATACCTATGAATTTGTTGATATTTTACTTTTTAATTATACCTACCTACTCTTATCTCTTATAATCTATACATAAAACTAATAATTAAAGTATATTCATGTTAAAAAGTTAATTGTTATTTAAGAGAGGCCCAAATTAACTTCTGTACCAGCTCCAAAAATTTGATGGTGGGGGGGGGGGGCTAATGATAAGGGAAATATCAAGTACACCTCGTAACTAAGTTTTACATCAAGTAAAATGGAAATTTTACGTAAAACCAGTTTTTAATGAAATCGATTTTATTTTGTTATTGTAAAATTTAAAAATAAAAAGGTAAGTAATTACTTATAAGTGGATACCGCTCTGCTATACATAAGTTGTTTAGAGGGCCACTGTTATGGATGTGTTAAACTTGAATGCAATGATAGGTATCATTGAAAAAATGATTCTGAACGGAGATAATTTGTGAGTCTAATAAGATATATTATACTATAATATATATATATTTTTTTTGATACAATTAATTTATTTTTCAAATAGGATTTAATAGAACGGGTATATAAAGGTGGAAGTGGATATATACAAATCATTTTGAGAGGCTATGCATTTTTTGAGGGGGCTTAACCCCTCGCTCTATGCCCCTTCAAATTGCGCTTATGTCTCAAGTACTGGTGAAAGTTTCAAGTTTCTACGACTTATACTTTTTTAATAACAACAAATATCTTAAATTGTTTCAGGATCATACATTCTTTTCTGCATTAACGATGGAGCTTACAGTTATAAGTAGGAAAACTTTTGAAGAACCTTGTATTGGGTTTTTTTTTATATATGATACAATTTTTGTTTTAACACGAATACCTATGTGTTTTAAACTGTGCAAAACTTTTTTTACAAACCTATTTCTTGTTATAGTACATATTTTATTTCTAGCAATGGAATATATGATTTCGAGTTATAAATATATAGGTGTTACAGTACTTAGGTTGCCTCTAGCCACTGTTTAAAATATCAAATGATATACGAGTATAACTATAGTTTAATATATTTTAAACCATAACCCTAGAGACTGATGTATAACATAATTAAGTTACCTTAGCAACCTGGTCATTACATTTTTTTATCATATGTTTTAATACAGATTCATGGTTCAATATTTTTCAGTGTAGTGAATAAAATATCTATTCATTTTTTAAGGTATATCCCAGATATTTGAGATAAAAATGCACAAGGGAATTGCAGGCTTATCGATAATCATACATAAAATATATATGCTTATGCTTTAAATTTTGAAGTTGATCAGACTATTCATATTATTTTGTATTGCATTCTACAATGTAAACTACAACTAAAACAAATTTGTATTAAATACTTAAATAATATAACTCAGAGTTAACCTGAGATAGTCATAATAATATAATTGAGTTAAAAATTATGAAAGTAGTCAAGAAAAGAAAACTTTTGAATTAAAAAGCTTATCAATTTAATACAAGATTCTTCATAAATTTTTCTTACCTAATAACAACATATCAAAAACACATACCCATATTTTATTTTATTAACGTGAAAAGCTTACATTTTTACACGATTTATACAAGTCAAGAATAATTAAAAAAAATTGTATAAAATAGCGCATACATTTTTTTAAATTTAGACGATTCTTCATAATTTTTCTTTTAAAGATTCAAAAAAAAAATAATAATAAAGCATGCATATAAATGTAGGTGATAATAGTTTAAATATTGACATTGAAAATGTACCTATACCTACTAAATACCTAGTCCGGTAGTAACGATTTTCGGAAAGAACTAACTACCATTATAGATTTTAGTAGCCTAAATAGGTATAAGGAGTAAGAAATTGCAATTTTAAAACAGTATGCATTTAGACTTTAAATATAAGAAAGAAAATAGAATTTATATGGACTAAGTCATCTATTGAAATGGTTTTTATTTATGAATGAGGCTGAAAATGAAATTTACAAGCTGAGTAGGTATAATACGTTTTTAAAATTAATTTAAAATTTGTTTTAAAATAAAAATCACTTTATGCAGAAAACACAAAATATGTGGTTTTTAAAGGTTTCAATATCTTAAGTAAAATTATTGTAAACTGTAATTAGTATGAAATAAATTGAGAACATATAGGTATATATAGTTTAGTATTAGCACAATAAGATCATTATCATTATTTTTGAGTGGACCATGATAAATAAAACTAGTCTAGGTATATGATAGCTGAAATAAATTCAATAGTTAGAACAGTCGTATTTACTATTCCAAAATTATGAGGCAGATCTCTTTTGATACCACATAGCCGCTTAGGTAACAAGGAAGTCAGACCATCAGGGCTGATAAATATTGAGATAACATATGCTAAATAATTTAAAAATAAGTGAGCATTATGACATGTGCGCTTAAAACAAATAAATAAAAATGTAAAACCCAATCTTAATTATTCATAATAGCTAGAACTCAGCATTTATATAAATTACATTTTAAAAGAAGATAAAATATAATTATTTTAATGATTGTGCAATGGAACGAATAGAATGGACAATGAGATAAAAAATATATTAAATAGATTAAAATTAAAATAATTTCTATATTCTATAGCTTTAAATAAATAACTGCTATGATAAACAATTGAAATCAAAAAGCAGATGATTCTCAAAATAGATATAGAGATTTTATAGTAAAAGACGAAGTATATATTAATTCTTGATGAAACTCATATAACATCATACATAGGTATATCGGTATATGATTGTGTTATTATAAATTAACAACAAAAATGTATGTATATAATACGACTCACACCATGCTGCAGCTAGATGTCAAATTCAATCAAGTGCGCTTTTTATTTTATATACTGGTTTATTAGCTTATGTGATGATAGGAAGTGTAAATATAAAAAATTAATAAGACATTTTTAATTATTTTATATATTATATTGATGTTTACATTAATAACGAGGAAATTGATTAGAGAACGAATGATCATCTTAAAATATTAAAAGATATTATATTATAAGGTACTTTGATCAGGATTGATTATGTCAATCAGCAATAAATATTATATTACTGATATTACTGTACATGTATTATTGTGTCTAAAATATATTTTATCATACGCAAAATCACAATCATAACACACCCATGTTATGATTGTGTATGAACATATTTATTATTACGATTGCATAAAAGTTCTACTTTCTTAAATTTAACGCAACGTCGCCGTTGTTCAGAAACCGTGAAAATTTATAAAATAGGTAATTTCTTTTAGGTAATTATTGCTTGTATTTGATAGAGTTTCATAAAATTACTTAAGTCTATAATTATCGATACTAAGGTTTTATATAATTTGTACTTTTATTGTATTATACAGAGTATATAAATAGGTTTAAGGTACTAATAATATATAATATAATATATGGCGATTTATTATATACATGAATTGACTATTGGTTTTAGTTAAAGAGTTTAAATTATTAGAATTGTTTAAAATTATATTATTATTATTAATTGGTTATAATATAAACCTGATTGATAGAAATTAGTAATTATAATTAAATAGAAACATAAACTTTTTATTTAACTTCTTAACAATTAATTTACATATTTAATTGGAAATATTACTATTACTATATTAATACTGAATACTAAGTAGACAAAGTAGTATACGTTGGCAATGTTGCATTCATTTTATACAACATAAACGTGTAAAAACGCGAGAACATGTTTTAGGTAGAGCGTAGAGAAATCCTATACAATCGTCTATTTGTACATCACCGATAATAATGAAGTATACCGATATTTGGTTATCTTTAGTTTATAATATATTAAATGAATCAATTTTATATTATTTAATAAGAAAATAATTATCTATGTATTTAGTATAATTATAAACATTTAATTGTACCCAAAACAGAGGAAGTCAGGCGCGGATCCAAGGGGGGGCAAGGAGGGCCCAAGGGACGATAGTCCCCCACGTAGACTTTGCCACACAGTTAAATTCTAGGATGTTTGTTTTTGGCAGCCGATAAAATACGATGCGCAAATGGTATTGCCCCCCCCCCCCCTCATAAATATATTCTGGATCCGCGCCTGGGGGAGATATGTATAGTAACCCTATGTGCATCGTTAAGTATATATAATCTACGTCACCAGTGGCGTCGAACTCTTTGGCAATCAGCGCCACTACGCGTCGTAAAGCATAAGTGAGCCATCTCCAAATGGGAATTTAGTAGTTTACTGTCGTCATACAAATAGTTTAGATGGTTCAGTGTCATTTATGGTCTATAGAACTGAATACTGAATAATATAGTAGATTATTATTTATAGGCAACTTTTTAAAATGTTTCTAAAAAATTGTATAGCACTTTTTAACTGTAGAATCCACAGTTAAATACTTACAAGGTTATATGCAACACAATGCTACAAAGGTGGTAGTGAAGTAAAACTGTATCAAAAGAATGACTGTGGAAAAGAATAAGAAAGTTATTCCTAAAGGTTTGTTTTACTAAAAATCAATTATTTATATTTTTTATTATAAAATGGAGGTAGACCGTATACTATACTGTAATAATTTTAATCACGGTAGACCACGTTCATTGATAGACCACATAATGGGAGATAGCCTATTATTTTACGCTTCTGACAAGTTGTTTTTCTTATCTATACATAGTTAAGTTAATTCTAAATTCTGATTGTTAAAATTTGTAATATGGTACTATACAGTATACAATGTTCCGCGAGGATTTATCCATTACATTATTTCTTGAAATAATGGGGAAGGAAGATATCTGAATTATGTTTTTTTTAAAGACTCACAGAGACAAGGACTACAAGTATTTTATATTTTAATTTATTTTAATGTTTTGGTAAATAAGTAAAAAAAAATAATTTTTTATTTAATTATTTTCAAAAACATTGAATTTAACCATTTTGTGAGTTAATTATTCTGAAAATTTTGACGTTTCAACATTTTATTTTCATTAGAACTGTGATTTTCAATAATTTTTTTTAACTTTGAGAATGTTTTGGTAATATTATTTATTAGGCAGGCACAAACACGCAGGCTAAACAACACAGTGATAACACTGGGACTTAAATGGTAATAAATAATTCACATTTTTTTTCAAAACTAAAAAAGTATTAAAAAAATGGTAATCGGAATAAGAATCGCCGATCCAAGGAAAAAAAATCTCTATACTTCAATATTACTTACAATCACATGAAAATTATTGAATAAATATTTTTTAAACACTAATTATAACATTATTTGTATTTAATTAAAAACATATAGGTTTTAATAAAATAAATTATAACATTTATAAACGCAATGTCACAAAACATATTCTAAAAGTTAAAATCTGGCATAAACAATTAATATTTTAAATTATCGAAACGTCAAATTATAAAAATAATAATGAATTAAATAATTATAATGATTAATAAATATATTTAGGTACATTTGTATTATTTTTTTTTTTTATTGTTAATTATTACATTGTTTTCTAATATTGTGGCTTAATGAATTTAAAAATAGGAAATATTTATTTTGCTACTTACAAATCTGATACAAATTTCTTTCAATCTATTTTCTTTCGTTATAATTTGTCAAAGTTTAGTAGTTATCTTATTGTTTTTTCAAATCTCATTGAATGCTAATTTTACATAATCACCTAACCACAGCAACTTCATATCTCATTTTTCTTATTAAATGCCAAATTGTGGGATGTTTAATACCAACTAAATATTTTTGTTTGATGTATAATACATTCCATATATACGGTGAAAAAATAGGAGGAATCCTTAGAAGACAAATTTTTGACTCGCCAGTTCCTATTCGTTTAAAAGAGCCATTAACATAGGTTGTTTCAAAATATATCAAAAATCTTCTGCTTCAGTTGTTATATTTTGTTTTAGGTACTCCATGCCATTTTTAACTTCATCAAAGAGAAGAAAAGCTAGACTATCAAGTATCAACCATTTTACAGAACTTCCGAAATACTTCGTCGTTTTTATAACGTTCTGATAATCCTAATTGTTGCAATTTGTGAAACATTCACTAACAGAGGTGTCAAAAACATCCACGAATCATAAGATAACTGCTTAAAATTAGTTTCGCCCTCGATTTTCACATTCGCTCATTACAGTACAAAACAAATACTCATAAATAAGTATATTGTGTTTTTCGTTTGAGAACATAGTAAATAGCTGTAATAAAAATTGAATTTTTTTGAACTTGAAATATATAAGCTTGCATAAAATCTTCAGGTGTAAATCAGACATTTAAGAACTTACTAATAAAGATAATCCCATGTCTGTAGCAAATATTAGTACTCGTTTATTTTCTTCGGAGCCATTATCAATTAATAAAAATTGTTTTCCGTATAAGCACCATTCACCTAAAATATATTTCTTTTAATTTTTAGATTCTGAGCAGAGCGATGATGAATCTATTGATTTTACAACGATTTGTTTTTTTTACTTTTATTATTATTATTATTATGACTATTGTAACAATTAAGTTGGGTCATTTAATCTTTACTTATCTTTAAGAAATCTAACTATATAGCCTATAGGTATTACGTATAATTATGTAATCATTTTAATTTAACAAGGATTATAAATAATTTTTTCTATTTCCCATAGGCCATAGTCTATAGCAGTAGTTTATAAACTGTAGGCCCTATCGCACCATTGTAATTAGTAATATCGTATAACGATATTTTATAGTACTTACCTAACGTGTTTATTATGTAAGCAGTATGCACGATAGCCATTGCATACGTACAGTGACAATAATTTATATATTTTGTAATAAATAATATCGATAACAATACATACTTTTAGACCGTCGCGGTAGTATACTCTTCATGTGTATGAGTGATAAATTTAAAACATGAAAAACGTGTGTAGGTTTAAAATTTAATTTTTGAAAACTAAATAAGGGATATGGAAGATGGAGCCCCCATAAATCCATTGTCTTATAATTTTCAACTCTTACGTTAGATTAAAACTCACGCTACGCCACTTCTATAAAGAAATGTTTGGTGTATAATGTCATCATTTATATATGTAGGTAATATATTTGTACTATATTGTATATTTCCTAAGTATTTGGTAATGTATAAAAATATTAAAAATACAATTTTATGGAAGAGTTTTAAGTAGAGTATCCATTTAGAAGGAATTTTTCTAATTACAAAACGGCTGATGTAGTATTATATAATTCTTCACCACAGAGAACAACTTTAATATTTTTTTTTTTTTTTTTGGATAGTTTTATCAAGTTTCAGATAAATAATTCAATATGTCTAATTAAAAAGATTAGGTATATTTGTTGGCACGCAATTGCATTTGCAAATTATTTAAAAATAAAAAATCGATTCACTATGGAGTTGTAGTGGAAAGAATAATAATTATGAAATTCAAACACGGTGAGAAGTTTTTTAAGTTGGTACTTGTTGGGTTGAAGTTGTCAATTATTATTACACAAATATCACCTTATAGCGAGTGCCAGCCCTGCCGCCCTGCCTATACGTAATACGTCCCAGGTTGATGCCAAAAAAAAAAAAAAAAAACACGCACACGCACGCATTACACATTTGCGGTCATTAGCTAAAATTAAAAAGTCATAATGAATACGTTTAATTCGTTAAATACTGTCATTAGGATTTTGCAACTCGTCGCAGATGTTCAGACGTGCATTAACAAATGACTATTGACAATTGACCGTCGTCAATGACATTGTCATTTGTTGGTGGGGTATTCGCTTAAATGGTTTTAATATTTTCTGACACCGATTGAGTGCAATATTATTTTATTGCTATAAAATGACAAGGCGTACAACAAAATACCGCCGTTGTCGTCGTGTGTCGATCAGCTGTTTCTAGTTCACGAGTGCCTGACTAGTGGGCAGTGGCTACATAATGTGGGTTAATTCAGCATAGGAGTATAGGACATTGCCATTTGCCCGCTTCCCGTTCGCGATAATACAATAATAATAATATCGTTATCGTTAGCGAGCCGTGACCCGTTACCACAAATACCTATATAGGTAAATTCGTGTCCGTTACCTACAGCGTGAGACGCGGTTATTCGAACCCGTTACATTATTCACAGTTTCGATTTGCACACGACATAGCCAGCAACAGCAGCAACAGCAGCAACAGCAGCAGCAATAACTCGTCCAGCCAGACGGATTTTCGTTCGCATCGAACTGTAATAATTATTTACGACGTAAATCGCCCTTATCTCAAACCCGTCCTTATCACTCGCCCGATACAACAACAATAACAACAACAACAACAACAGTACAAAACGACTACAATATCCATGTCCCAGTCCCTTCTCGTTATCCTAGGTTATTGGCGATAATAACGATAACAACGGTACTAACGATAACAACGATAATAACGATAATAATAATAACGAACACAATCTCATTCGATAGTCGATATCCGAGTTGATTGCTACGTGTGCGGAGCAATGTTCATTCGGGAAAGATTCAATAAAAATTGGATCTAAAAATGAACGACCGGCGTGCCGTTGCCTTTGAGTCAACGTTTCGCTGCAACCGTCGTCTTGTCGTCGGACGAACCGTTCGTGGAAGGAATCGTGCGGTGCCTACATTCCACGATACTTAAATGCATCGTTGTTCGCGACTACCTCGTTCAGCCTGACGTGTCGAAGTGCACAGCTCTTATAACCAACCGTAAGTAGAATAATATGCACATTTCTTACTACTATCCATAAGTAAAGCAATACGACCAACCTTATGTTTCTAACCGATTCTCAATTAAATGTTGTAAACGCTTATTGTTAATTGTTTGTTTGATAATTCAACTTCATAATATGTACACAAAACTTCAATGTACATAACTGCTTAAAAATATTATGCCTAAAAAAAATACTCGTTGCTCTCAAATTAAAAATAACTATTAAAATTTACAACCATAGTTAATATAACGCACAAACACATTTGTTTTTTAATATAAATTTAAGTTGATGTTTATTTTAGTTTAAAAATTAAACAATTATTACCATTTTATAGTACCTATGTGATTTTGTGATTTTAATAATATAATTTTCATAATAATTGTCACATAGTATAATGGTTTAAATTGGATAAAATGTTGTTTGAATTACTATTACCTATATTATACATTTTTTATACAATGCTACTCTATTACTTACTGATATTTGAGCATTTCTCGAGATCAGAGAATCCATATCTTTGAAAACAATACTCAGTTAATCATTCTACATTTTCAAATTATCTTTTTGTTTTGACAACTAAGTATAATTGTAGAAGCATATTGTATGCATAGGCATAGTAATGAATTCACAGTAACTATATAATATTTCTTACTCATACCACATACAAACAAAATATTTTATCAGGAAGATACCATACTCCCATGTATTGTTTTCATCTAATATCATATGTACATGGTACAACATAATATACAATTTACATTTAACAAAACCAATTTTGTGCTGTTAACATTATTATTAAAATAAGAGTAACTTATCACAAAAATCAAAAGTAATAATATATTATCTAAGAAATATTGAATACTTTAATTAATATTTTAAGTTTAAAGTGAGTTATATTTAAATTATAGTAATCTAAAATATTAAAAATGCTCATAAATCTTTTTAAATAAACTTCAAAATTAAAATAAAAACCTGGAAGATAATATTTTTACCTTTAAATTTTATAATAATTCACTCTGAATAATTTAATGATAAATATTGTTGCTAATGAACGCAAATTTACTATGATTAGGCACTCAGGCTTAAATTGAACTGGTGAGCTACTGAGAAAATTTTGGTGAACCACTGTAAGCTTTGAATTGTAGAAAGACTATATTTTATAAATTATAAATACCTAAGTAGTATGTTTTATATTTTATAAATTTAAGTATAATAGAGTAGAAAAACAACCGATAGTGAAAAATGAAAATATATAATATTATCAATCGCATAATAAGCTTAAAATTAAATTTGTAATAAATGTCCATATTGTTATTTAACGTTTATGACCAAGTAATAACCAATCAGAATTTAAAAAAAGATCACAATATTTATTTTATCAAGGATGAATTGAAGCAATTTTGTTTGCAGTCCCGTGTTACCCCTAATTATATAACAAAAAATTAATAATATACATGCATTGATACTTAAATTTACACATTTCTCAGTAAATAGGTATCAAATATTACTTGTCATTGTGAAATTCAGAATTAGTTGCAAATGTTAAAATTGCATATGATTAAAAGAAAAAAAAAATTTACATAGGTATTTTTATCTTATGAAATAAGTAAAAAAAAACTTTATTTATAGTTAACATATTGATTGCTAAGATTTTTTGCTTTAATTCAGTAAAATATATAACTACCATAGATCTTACAACTGTTAATACCGTACTCGTAGAAATTAAATTTGAACAATTACAATATTCAAACTTTTTTATTGTTATGAATTTGTATAATAATTTAATGCATTTAAATGTTATAGATTACTATTAATTAAAAGATTTTGAAAAACTTTCAAAAATAATATTTTTTTATCTGTATTGATATACGTATACGTGTAGTTTTGAAAAACGATTTTCCTATTTTTTCATGTTTTTTTTTTTGAGGTGAAAAATATTTATAAAAAAATGTTATGCTTTATTATCTATAGATAATAATACCTATATAGTACCTATAGATATAGGTACTTGATAATTTCTTATGTTTTATCAAAATGCCCTCGTAATATTGACTGCAGTCATTGGTATATGTATATAGGAACAAAAGTAGATTTGCAGTTAATAGTTACAAAATTGTCACCATCACTGAAAATACAGATCTAATGTCTACTAGAGAATAGTTTATTTTTTTTTTAATGTAGTACTAGAGACTATGTCATATCCAAATTAATTTATTATTAGGTAATGTTTAAAATTTTAAATCAATTAATAGAAAAGAATACTAATTAGGTAATACTTATGATTTGAAAAAGTCAGTATCATATGTACTTTGGATAAAATTATAAATTTTTCTTCCTCGTGTAGGACAAATTTTCTCCTGTGGAAAACAAGATTTTATTATTTTTTATTTGATTTAAAATAATAAATCAACTATTAATAACTATTCATGTAAATAAATAACATTGTCAACATTTTAAGAAGTTTGTTCTAGTAAATTATTAAAATTTATCAGATAGGTATTCTATTAAGTATAAAATGTTTTATTATTTTTATGATTTGATATTTGTTTTGTGGTTATATTTTCTTAATTTGATAGCTCAGAGTACTAAAAAAACTGAAAAACATTTCTAATTTGTAAATTTTTCCAATAGTGATTACTAAATAAATTTTAAGTTCCGAATGATTAGATCAACTGTCAAATACAACTCTATCAAAAGCATACACGTGTATAATGACTATTACGCTTTCATCTCTTTTAGGGTGTATAATATAATAAGTTGCTCACGGTATTACTTAATTAACGATTAACGAATTTTTTAGTTGGAAAACATTTGGTTCGCTGACTATGCAATTTGCATCTGAATATTTAGAAGTTTTTGAAGGGTACAAGTTTAATAGTTTGCTTACGATTAATAGGTACATCTTTCGATTCGACAGCGAATATTTTCAACAAATATCGTCAATTTGTTTTACTGTACGAAATTTCGGGATTCCCCTTGTTCTTTGTAGGCGGGCGTCCCAACAACAATTTGTTCATTATACTGTCCCATAAACGTGTCGTTAAGTTTGCAACACTGCGCAGCAATTGAACACAGTAGTCGTGGTCACACTACGGCTGTGTTGACGGTGTTCGATGCTTTGACTAATGTAACTATTGAGTACTTACTATTACGAGTATAGACTTAGTTTGTGTCTGACGCACCCTTCTTTGTTTGTTTGGTCCTGTCATCCAGTACATTGTTCAATTTTGGTGCTGTTATTTGTTTGTTCCCGTCAACGACGTTACATAAGTAAGTACGAGTACACATTTTACACATTCTGATATTCGACGTAAGTCCTTTGGCAATTAGTTTTGAAATCCTACAGCAAAGGTTTTTCAAGATCCTGCAAAACGTGTGTTTGATGAAAGCACGTGTTTTTCATTCCGAACACAGTAACTTCGATTGTTCCCATTTCATAAGTCTTAAACATCTCGAAACAAAATTCTCAATCCACTTTGAATACAACTGCGGCTGTCAAATAACAGATTAATAATTTTATACCATTATAATAGTAGTTAAAATACTATTGCAATAAAATTATATCTATAGATAATATTATATAATATAGCTTATAAATTATTCTACACATCAAAACCTAACCTAAACGTAATTTGATTTCATGAAATTAACATGGACTTTGTACACGCTTATCAAGTGTGAACTATCCATGTAAGGAATTCTATTTATATTATTAAAAATAATATAAATTCGTAATAATAATTACGAAAAAACGGAAAACCCATTTTTAAGGAATAGTTAAAAAAAACCAAATATTAATTCTATTTTGTATCGTATTGAAGTTAAAAACGTTTTTGATATCAACATAGATGATGGTTGTATCAAATTACAGGTATAATAATTAAATAATAAATATTGTGTTCTCATAGAAGAGCATCACTATAAATTCTTGGCAAATATATATTTATGCTAGTATTGATCATCAAACTTAATTATGTATTTTTTGTTTGAGGATAGTAACAAAGTTAAGCAAGTATTTTGGGTAGCATCTTTATAAAATTACATTTAAATATTACCTACCACCTAAAAATATAATTATATTATATTAAATAATACCTACTATAATAATATATGTTTTAATTTATTAATTATTGTTTACTAAATAAAAAGTTTGTTGAAATACTCATAAAAATATTTCTTTAATTTTTTTATAATATACTGATAAGCATCAAATTAATTTTTTATAAGTAGGTTCTTTTAATTAGATTGGATGAGTTAATTTAAAAATTAATGAATAAATTACAACATATATTGCAATTAATTTGTATAGAATATACATTTTTAATTATAAATTATAATACTTTATGAAGTTAAAGTAAAATAAATTACATATAAAAATAATGTTTTGCATTATCTAATTTAAGTAAAATGGTTTTCATTTAATCTCTTTTAATTAATCGATAAAGACGGTCACGAGAAACAATTATAAAAGGAATTTATAAATACCTACTATATCAACTATTTATTTATATAAATACTAAATAACTCAACCTTATCTCTTTTTACTATTTTTGTGAATAATGTTGATAATTTGTTTGCAATTAAAAATAAAATTTTCAATTTAGTACTTTGATTATACAGTCGAGTCGCGATAACTCGAAGTTGAAAAGAGATAAAAATTTGCTTCGAGTTATATATTATTTGAGATATCTACTCGAGTTTATATATAACTTATATTTCTAGGGAAATAAAAAAAAAGTCTAGTTGTCAAGTTATTTGAGTTATTGCGATTGTACTGTATATGAAAAAGTTTTAAATGACTTAATCTCTAATTAACTCATACATTTCTTACATATACAATTAATTGTATTTAC
This sequence comes from Rhopalosiphum nymphaeae, assembly GCA_036289425.1. Classification (NCBI taxonomy): domain Eukaryota; kingdom Metazoa; phylum Arthropoda; class Insecta; order Hemiptera; family Aphididae; genus Rhopalosiphum; species Rhopalosiphum nymphaeae. The sequence goes on along the minus strand of JAZAQC010000007.1, from coordinate 12,654,058 downwards.
TAATTGTTTGTTTTTTTTTTTTTTTTTAGGTTTTTGTGCTACCGATCAGAAAATTGGTTTCTAATTTATATACCTAGTCAACAAAACCTAAAGTTCAGTTTTCCTTTTTCAAAATCTGTAACATTGATTATACCAATGAAAAAATCTATGATTTTATCAACTTATAATCCTAGAATATTAAGAAATGGTAAAATTGTTATTCCCAAAAAAATAAATATAATTAAAAAAAAATCTATTTCAAAGAAAAAAATTAATAATAAATTATCTTTTCTTAAAACAAGTTCAAATAATATTAGTAATTTAAATCTTAAAAATAAAAATGAATTGATGGTAGCTTCAAATTTTAATCATATACTTGACAACCGTCATTTATATGTATTGCTCACAAAATTACCACCAACAGTAATCAATGGAGATTTGTCTTATGATCAAAACAATAACAATAATAATAAAAATTATACAAAATTAGAAGATTATATTCAATTAAATGAACTTCAAATATACAATAAGCTTGAACCAAAGATAGATAAGAGTGAAATGTTAACTGCGACAAAAGAAACTAAGCAGACAAGTATGACATTAAACTCTTTTAATGATAAAAGTATTGTAAAAGCTAAAACATGTGATTATTCAGTAATTAATCAAACTCCTGATGTACGAATTACACGTGGAAAGACAATCAAACTTCAAACAGAAGAAAGAAAACAATTAGATCAAATAATTTTTGATAAATTTCCTAACAACACATTTAAAATGTTTGCTATTCAATTGTATGATATTAATGAAGAAGTAAAATTTCTACGAACACTTGGATTAATATGTCGTTTTAAATGTCCCTTTAATTGTAAAATAAAAAAAAAAACATAATCAAGATTATTAATGTATTATTTTAAGGCTACATAAATTTTATATTTATTTTAATTAATTATAGTAATGTATAGTTAAAGAAAATTTTAAAATTTTAGTTTTGTTATTAGATATTAATTCAATTTAATGTAAGTTTTTGGTAAATAGCCTTTAAAATTTAAGAACTAGTTAATTTTAATTTTATTATTGTTTAACCTTATATAATTGTACATAATTTATTTATTATAAGTATTATAAACTATTATTGTATTATAAAAATTAAAGTATTAGTCAATATTTACTAACTACTTTATTTATTTCATTACACTTGTATAATATAAAAATGGACGAACAATTAACTGTTTAATATATACTTAATTCTTATTATAATTTATTAAAAACTTAATCATGAAAAAATGTATTTCATTGTAGTAATTAAAATGTGTTGTTTTTTGTTTTCTATTTAATATATATTTATTATTATTTACTATCATTTTGTTTAAAATATTTACTACTACTATTATTAGGTAGTTAGTACTTTTATAATGTAATCCAATTTTTTTTTTTATTAATATTGTATAAGACTAAATGTTTATTCATAACATCCATTAATTATTCATTATGTTTGTTATTTTAGAAACATTGAATAAAAATTATTTTATTAATTTAATATGTGTAAATATGTGAAAAGACTATTTAATATTAATAGTTTATGTTTATTCAACACACCTATAAAGGCATACAGAGCTTTATTTGCTTTAAGTGTTTATCTCGTATGTCTTTTATAGTTTGATATAATTAATGTGATCAATGATTCACTTAAAACCTTATTTAAAATTAATTTTGGCTTACGCATAAATATTAATTTATTATTATTTAATGTGGTAAGTTTACCATATTCAAAGATTGTTCCACCTTGAAGACACTAACAGTTAGTTTCGAATGTACTTTGTCTTCGAATACCTAACCTTTACAAATAGGTAGTAGGTGGAAACCTGGGAATTGATTATAAATTAAATGATACTCATGCCACTTCTAATTAGTATCTTCTAGTTATTTGACACACAAAAAAAGAAATAATAACCGCACATTGTTACAACCTTCAAATTATATAAATATTAATGTGTATATATATATATATATATATGTGTGTGTGTGTGTGGGTGTGTGTTTAAACATCCACATATGATACATACCTATTAACTTCAAATGCTTAATTTTTTTTAGCTTATCATTTAAATTTAAAAAAAAACTACTGAAATATTAAAATAAATCTCGGGGTCAAATAAAGTTATTTGTCAATTAATCTAACTAGATTATTTTATTATTATCTCTCTAATAAAACAGTATGTAAGTATTAAAATAATTACTATTTAGGTGTTTGATGTACAAACAAAATACTTTATACCGTAAATACAACAATTTAATAACCATATAGCTTAAATATGGAGAAACGCGAAATACCATTATGATTTATGAATCAGGATGTGCATGTGTATTTAGTGGCGTCAGAGCAAGACAGTTGAATACAGAGAGGTCTTTGGGAGTCTTTTCTTTTTCACCAAAGACTATCAAGACCATCCATCAAATTTACATATTATTATATAAAATATCTCAGCCCAAGATCCAAGAAAATAGGGAAAGATAGGTGACTATTGATGTGGTGACTAGAGGGTGGTGTAGATATAATTTAGTTATGTATGAAACATGTATTTTTATTACTACGACCGAGAAAAAAATAATATCGATGGTCTATGTACACCGTACTGCAACATTTTTACAACTCCAAATTAATAAATCTTCCAAAAAATGATTGTCAAAATTAGAAAATTACAAGACTTATTACATATTACTGCCATCTTTACCTTCCCCATCCTTTATCGCGGTACTGAGTAAATCACTGTAGATAAGTCATTACTAAAGTACTGTTATGGTGGGATAAGATTCCAGATTCGTTACAATTATTTCAAATTCGAACATTTTATGAGTTTTTGACTACAAAATAATATGTAAATGTTCATGATTTTGTCAATTTTACACTTTTATAAAAAATAAAAAAAATATGACTAAGTATTTTCGATATTTTTAAACTGCTGTAAAAAAAAAACATTTTCTGAACAACTAATGACAGATCAAAAACATATAATTTTAAAACCGTTATTAGTTTTACAGTTGGTAATTATGTTTTTTTGTTTTTGGCGATATTAGAAAATTATTGTCTTAATTTTCAACGTTGACCTAACTTGTAAATAATCAATTTTTATTTATTCAAAATAACAAAATATGTACGGTGGAATCTCTATTTAACTAACTTGAAGGTTCTTTGAAAAAAAAACATTAATTAGAAATTTCATTAAAAATAAATAATAGGTATTTGTGTACAAAATGACAACAATAAACTGGTGACAACGGATTTTACTAATACAGTACTAGTCTCTTACATACGACATTGATAACAATAATCTAAGATACTTACTAATATAATTAAGGTAATACAATTTAACGAATCGTATGTCTATCCTCCAGTAGCGTACCCAGAGGGGGCTTTGGGGTTAAGCCCTCCCACTCAAAAAAAAAAAAAAAAATATATTTTACATTAAATTATATATTATTATAGAAAATATAGTATGACAATGATGAACAATATTTTTTTCTCCAAATTTTATGATAATGTTAAATACACAATCCACGTGGATATAGTTCAATAGGTAGAAGGTAGGTACGTACTGATAAGGTTTATAGCAATCACCGATCATTAATTTCGTTAAAAATTATTTTTAAATTTTTAGGTACTTAGCTATTACGTCGGATCAAACTTTGAATAGTTACTATAATAACAATAATAATTATTAGTATTATGTCTGTATTATATTCTTTACTATAAACTGTCGACTGTCTGTGGCATGAAAATTTCGTTTGGTAAATTCAGTCCGTTCAATATTTTGCTGTTGTGAACTTGTGTTAAATAGGAGGTACGTTTGTGTATAATTATGGATATTAAATACATAACATAACATATTATTTACTGTGTATTAATAATAAAAAAAATATATGATTATTTAAAAATTAGTGATAATTGTTTATTTGTGTGTATAAGGCAACGGCAAGTAGGAATATGTCAGCGCACTGTTGTTTTCTTTCTCTGGCCTACACACAACATACAAATATTTTTCATCATTGATCCATCGTAGGTATTAAACAAACATTCACAACTATTTTATAAGATTAAAGAATATTCGCTTTATATTAGTCGATGGTTGATTAAGGTTGATGCAATAATAAAATCCTCGATAAAAATTAAACAGCTATAAAAAATATGCATTTAATTAATGTCGAGTTACTCAAATCGAACAATTATTCACTTGTACTGAGGTAGAAGGATGATGGATTAGAACGATGCGTGAATAAATTGGAAAATGATTTTTTGCCTTTTATGATATATTGTAATATATGATATTCTACAAATATTCAATATAATGTAAGTTAAAATTTGAGACGAAGAATAGAAGGAGAAAATACAAATGAATCTGAAACGTACCTAGGTATTTAGAGCAGTACACTAAACGTTTTTAAATTAATGCATTTTATGTCATTTGCGTGTGTAATATAATGCAGCCATGTAACAATATCTGTTGAATGCATTTAAAAATAAACATGATGATGATGTACCTAGTTTTTAAATATATATATATTTATTGTAAAACCAGAAAAATATGATGCGTGAATGGATTTAAAAAAGGCTTAAAATATGAAATCATTATAACGAACATTTATATTTTTAATCATTATTAACACATAAAGATTCAAGTACGGTGGTATTTTTTCATGACCTTATTTATAAATAATAATGACCTTGTAACTTGATGTATTTTTCTATACATAGATATGGCTGTAAAATTAATTAACTAATTATGTGTATATATATATTAATTATGCTTCTATATGCAACTATGTTTATTTGTTATATTTATGTAAAGTTAATTTTTATTGTATTAAGCTTTTACTGTAGAATTTATATACCTACTAAACAGCTTATTTATATTGAGATTTTTTTGTAAATAGAATTTTTTCCGTATTTTTCGAAGAAATAATATTAAATTGGTATAGCGCGTAAATGGTAAATTCCGGGGAGTTCTACAGTTCTCGCGATTGAGTGGCCAACTATCCCCTCTAGCAGGGTCTAAAATTATGTGTAATACGAAATTAAAAAGTATGTAATAACTAGTAACTCTTTTTACAGTTTGTTCTTCATTAATTGAAAAATAATAATGTACATTTAAATTATTAATATTTTCATCAGTTTATTTTTTAAGATAATTTATTATTAATTCAGTATTAGTATTGTAATTTAAATTTGATTAGGTGCATTATATTATTCAGATAATGTTTATTTTGAAATTATTAGTAATGATAAAAACAGTTGTGATGGAAATGAAGCTTCTTATGTGGAAAATAAATTAAGTTCTATGAATAATACTAATGATGATATGCATGAAGATTCTGGTGTTGAGAATAATATTATAAATGATGCTTGTTTTGAAAATTTATTTTGAAATCATATACCAACTTTATATTCTTCTGATGGTACTATTCCGCGTTTATTGTGATGTAGTCTGTACTCTGTAGATGAAGAAAATAGAAATTGGCTACCTTATGTTTATGTGAATGGATTAAATACACTTTTTTGGGAGGTGTAGAGACTACCACGGCAATTCAAAGTTTAATATAAAGTGTGTAATATGAAAATAATATATTTTAGCCTCTGCCCTCTAGTCTTATCTAACTATTGGTATGGACATCAACATTAAGAGCACAATAACATCGCTTGTTATATCATACATAATAAAATATTCATGCAGTGATCACAACATTATACAGACCAGTTTTCGTTTTGGTGAATGCAATATGGTTATTTTATATTCTGAAACAAATAAAATACCACTGATTAAACAATGACTGCAAACAGAGTTATGATAGCATAGCATTTTTGTACCATGTACCACCGAATCTGATTTCATTGGTAAACGGAAAAAAAGTCTCCGACGAAAAAGTCTCCCGTTACAATATAAATAAAGTGATATTTCCACTATACTTGTTATTTTATTTATAAAATAAATTAGGTTGACAAATGTAATCTGTAGATGGTAGATTACAGTTTATAGTACGAAAAATCATACGTTTTGAACAAGAACATTGTTATGTTGCTAATAAAGGTTCAACAGGAGCCATGAGAATCAAAAAAATTAACAAGGAATATTCACTTCATTTGTAATAATCCAGAATAAATGTTTGCTCAAACCATACAAAATGTATCAAAAGACATATTAATTTAATTACCATCCGAAGATTTGATGAAAAAAAGTATTCGTAATTAAAAAATCAGTTTAAATTCGATAAAACCAAATAGTCTACAAGAACTAATTAATGAAGATAATTTTGAATATTATTATAAGTGTTGTAAAATCGTTTAAAGAATATTTTCTGAGCACAAGTATTTTTGAGAATTTTAACTGATCTTCATAAAGTTAGCAGCACAATTATTATGACAGACACCTATGAAATACATCCAATAAACTTGTTGGACATTATTGTATTACTCCCAAACTTTGTTAGACTTGTTTTTAACGTTAGAGATTTAGACACTTTTGTGCTGCCAACTATATTTCAACAACATGACTTTAAAATACAATGAAAAATATGAAAAATAATAATGATACATGAATAAATTAGTCAACTAGGTAAGTTATAAAAAAAGTTTTATGTAGATTAAAAATGTAAATTGTATTTTTTTTAAATTAAAGTTTTAGATTTATTTCTGTGCATATATTGTACCAGAAATTGGGAAATTGAGTTATTATGTGTACCACGCAAGGGAGTTATGGGAAGTGCATTGCAACACGCCTACCTCGTTTATTTAAACTTAAGTGGCTGTCGATATTTATACCTAATTCTATCCAGTTAAGGAGTAGTTGGTTAGCTATTCCCACTACACGAACCGATCTTGTGAACCGGGTTGTTGAACTGATACAAATAAAGTTTTCTAAGTTATATTTTACAGGTCCTAGAAACTTATGACCTGCGTTCATAAACTAACGCAATCGAACACGATATAGCAACGTATACAAGGTTTATTAAATATTTGAATAGTAATAATATTATACAGTACACTATCACCTGAGTAACCCTGTTCTTAAGGGTAGTATATTGAAGATCACAGGAGTAGCGGAGTACGAGTTGAAAGCACTTGAATTATTATGATTTATCTATAAGGTAGGTTATTATACCTATAGTAAATCAAATAAATTATGTTACTTAAAAATGTAGAGATGACTGTTCTCTATTTCACGATTCGAACTCGACTGTCGGCTATGTAAATTATTTATATTATCTACGTTCCTGTGTTCTGTCTACCTAAGCAATTTCATCAAGCGCGACATAAATGACGCGTCAGTAATCTGTAAATCGTTACAGTTACCCCCTTCGCCATTTAAAATCTGCCCTCAGATTTACTTTTAAAAATAAAAATGTAAATAAAAATAAAAGCTGTAATCAAAGGTATGTTAGTAAACACGTGTTACACCTTGGCTATTTTCGACGATGGACATCTATTCCGTTCTTCTCGGTGAATGAAATAGCCTTGTCGGAACATCCCTCTTTTATTTTCTCAGGATATATCACGGTTATTTTTAATTATTTAGGTTTAAGTTACTTATCAGTGGTCATGTCGCTTTTATATTATATTTAATGAGTAAAATGATTAAATTACATGTATAATGTATATACATGCGTATACATTACATACATATTATAGAATTATACATTATAAGAATTATATTTATTTATAAACGTTTACATATCCAATGAAAAACGTTGCCAAAAATTAGATATGTTTACAATATTTTTTGATCAAATTGACATGCCTTAAATTTGCTTCTATAGATTTGGGTTAACAATGTTTAGAACAATAGTGGCTCTCAGGTTTATATAACATAGTAATTAAATTAAAACTATTTGTTAGTAAAAAAAAATATGTCAAGTATATAATAAAAATGCAAAAAAAAAAAAAACGTTATTATTATATAGCTGTTAGACCAGCTGTTTAAGAATCCGAATCATTTCATCGTTGCTCTCGCTTTGCTACTTGTTCTGAAATATATATATTATAAATGTCAACATCGTCATCAATCGCCTACGCATACGCTCTATAACATATTCTATCCAGCGGGAATAGGGATGAGTAGTAACAAAATAGTATCTTTGTCCGCTGCAACAACAAATATATTGAAATCCTATTCAGTTTAAAATATTTTAATTTTATTTAGTATCTTAAGAGTCGTCGAAGTCGTATGATGTGCGCCTCTAATCATCGGTCCCCATAAGCCCGTGAAAATCTATTTTTTGTTTTAACAAATATTAATTTAATAAAATAATAAATGTATCCAATTATATTAAAATAAATAAAATTAACACAGTGTTCATTTTTTGTCTTGTAACAAAACAAATTGCACTTTTCAACGTTTAAATACTTGGTTATCATATTTCAAACGTGAGTATAAGAATACAATAATTGTATTATTCATACATCGGCCAATATTTTGCCTTGTTTCGTTATATTTGCTAGTAGTACTATATTTCAGAGTTATCTACTTTAGCACATAAATTATGTCTCTCCTTGTAAAATATATCATGAATAAGGGAACATATTAATTTCATAAGGATTTATAGTATAATTATATGTATGCTTCTACATACAATGTATAACAAATAAACAAATAGTTGAATAGTTGTTAATAACAAATAGATGTATTTTTATGTATATCCATTGGGTCATGAAAGACACATTTTCTCATATATTATATTTATCCATTTTAAAATAATTAGAAATTGTTCTAGGTGGGGTCAATGTGGACACAGAAATGTAGACTCACAAGATCTCTTTCTAGAATTTAAATCTCTGAAAAATAATTCAATGAATCGAATACAACTGTAGTGAAAATACTTCTATTTTTCCTGTTACTTAGAACTTCATAGGTGTTACTGGTAAGATGAACTGTGTTAATGGTTTATATTAATTAATGTAAAAATTACAAGTGATTTAGAATTCTTTACTTAGATTGTGGTACAAATAATCAGTGGCACACAAACAAAACGTATATCGTCTAATATATTCTCTAAAATATATTTTTTTTTAAACGGGTGCGTCTGAATAAGTTGTTTGACGTCTTTGTAGCGTTTGGGTCTGCATAATATTACAGAAACGATAGGTATAATATAATATTGTATCACTTTATTTTATGCTGACGTTTTTTTTTTTTTTTTTATGAGTAATAATACGTATTATGTGTTGGATGTCTTTTATCAATAAATTTTTTTATTTGTTGCACATGAATCGGCACATCTATTAGCTTACCGTTTTTCGGTAATTTTATTAAATACAAATTTGTGTTTAATTTTTTTATTATAGCATATGGTCCATCATATCTATCGGAAAATTTATTTTTGCGTATTGGTACTTTTACTAAAACCTGTTCGCCTACTTTAAAATCTATGTCTGATTTATTTTTATCTTTATTAATTTTTTGATTCTCAAAAGCTTTTTTTAGTATCTCTGGTATGGTGTCGCGAATTTTCTGTAATTTATTTAGTTCTTCTATAACTGAATGCTCTAACGAATTAGGGATTATTGTAATGTCAAAAATTGAACTTGGTTCATAACCATGAAGTAAATAAAATGGAGAGTAGCCTGTCGAATAGTGTATTGCTGAATTGTATGCGTGTAATACTATTTTTAATACATCGGACCATTTTTCATTTTCTTGCATGTACGGGGCTATCATGTCGACTATAACCTGATTTTGTTTTTCTACTCCTCCTTGAATTGTAGGTCTATAAGCAATATCTTCTGTTTTCCTGATATTTAAAGCACTTAACATGTCAGAAATTACTTTGGCGGTGAAATGAGTACCGTTGTCTGATCTAACCACTTTCATTGCTCCATAGGACAGAATTAAATCGAGTAAAAATGCTGTTGTTGTCTTAGCATCTGCGTTTCTACAAGCTTTTGCTACACAATATTTTGTCACTCTACAGGTCGCTACTAATATATATTTGAATCCTCTAGAATTCATTAAAGGACCAACATAGTCAATTGTTACATCTGAAAAGGGTATTCCATTTTCTACTGGGTACGTACGCATTTTTCTTACTTGGGCTGATTTATCAGGTTTACGTTTTTGACAAAGAATGCAAGAAGTAACGTATGCTTTTATTTGTTTGTGCATTAAAGGCCAGTGATATCTATTTCTAATTTTGTTATAAACTTTATGGACTCCTAGGTGTGCACCTGACATTTTATTATCATGAAAATTTTGAATTACCTCGTGGGTTAGTATTTGAGGGATTGCCAACACTAATTTAGGGTTGCCATTAATTATTTCTTTATAATAAACTAATCCATTTTTAGTATTTAAGGTATACGATTTTGCTTTATTTTTCCATTTATTATCAATTATTTCTGAATTTTCTAAAACAGTAATTATATTTTTTAAATAGCTGTCTCTAGCTTGAAGTATTTTTAAATTTACTGGTTCAACAATATTTATTTGATGTTCATTTGTGGCAGTAACATCATTTTCTATCGGATATCGAGACAAAAAATCTGCAGCTTGATTAAAAATGCCTTTTTTATAAATTATTTTAAAATCGAAACCGATTAATTTTGTTCTTAGTCTGTTCAAAATAGTCGATTCTGATTTAATTTTTTGTAATTGTATAAGATTTTTATGATCAGTCCAGACTGTAAAAGTTCTACCATGAAGATATTGCCTAAAATGGATGCAACCAAAATGTAAGGCTGCCATTTCTAATTCTAATGCTGAATAATTATTTTGTGCAGTATTTATTTTTTTTGATGCATATGAAACTGGGTGTATTTCATGATTTTCGTTTATTTGTTGTAAAATTACGCCTAGACCTTTTTTCGAACCGTCGGTTACTAATATTATTTCCGCGAGATCATTAAAATGAGCTAGAACTGGTTTATTTATAAGTTTTAATTTTAGATTTTTAAATGCTACTTCTTGTGTTTCTGACCATGGAATCATTGATTTTTTTGATTTAAATTTTCCTTTAGTTAGTTCTGTAAGTGGATGTGCTAATTTACTAAAATTCGGAATGAATCTACGAAAATAATTTGCTAAACCTAAAAAACTTCGCAGTTGTTTTATTGTGGTTGGAGAGGGAAAGTTTTTGATGGCTAAAAGTCCTTCTTCCGTCGGCTTTATACCTTGTCCATTAATAATATTACCTAATAATTTTAGTTCCGTATAGCCAAATTTACATTTCGAAATTTTTAATTTTAATTTATATTTTAACAGTCTGCTAAATGTTATTTCAAGTGCATTTAAGTGTTCTCCGAAAGTTTTACCAAAACATACACAATCATCTAAATAGCAACAATTTATTCTATAGGTTAATCCTGCCATTATTTTATTCATAACTTTTTGAAATTTTTGAGGTGCATTAGTTAAACCAAAAGGTAATCGAGTAAACTGGTAATGACCTGTTGACGTAGAAAAACTGGTAATTTCTTTAGAATTTTCATTTAGTTTTAATTGACGGAAACCCGACATAGCGTCCAAGCAAGAAAAGTATTTAATTCCTGCAAGTGAATCGTAAATATTTTGTATAATGGGTAAAGGAAATGCTTCTTTGAGCGTTTTTTCATTTACGCGTCTATAATCTAAGACCATTCTATATTCAGAGACTGTTTTATTTTTTGTGCCTTGAGGTTGACCCTTTGGTGCTAAGAAAATAGGTGAAGAATAGGGACTTAATGAATGTTCAATTATGCCCGCTTCTAATAATTCTTTAGTTTGTTTATCAATTTCTTTTATTTCTGAGAGGCTTAATTTGAAATTTCTTAAATTTACTGGAATGTTGTCTGATAGTTTGATTTCTATAGGCTCTGCGTCTACTTCACCCAAATCCCACTTAGATTGTGAAAAAATGTTTTTATATTTATTTAATAATTGTATTAATTTGTCTTTTTGCTGAGTCGTTAAGTCTGGGTTAATATCAAAATGTTCACACGTAATGTCTGGAGATATGTTATCAAGTTTTTTTAAATTCACTATCGGTCTATCATGATTATGCATAATATCAGCATTATTAGATATATTGTAAATATTCTCACCTCCAAATCTGTCATTACATTTATAACGAGAGTGCAAAATGCTGTGTCGTGATTTTAGTGATGGGAAATCGTAGACAACAATGGAATTTGTTATGGCAGTATTAATTTCGTTTGAAAAGACACCCGGCGTCCAGTGATTTGAATTATAAAAAACAGATACATATTTTCTACCAGGCTTATAATATGCGAACGCGGTAGAATCATTATCGTTAGACAGTGTTTCTTGTATTACTATCAAATTTAAATTATAATGATTTATGACAGCCGCCAAATCTTCGGATTCCAACCATATTGGAAATATTTCGATTTTATATTTTGTTAAGTTTAACAAATCTGTAATTTGTTTAAAATTTACGTTTATTTTTTCATTAAGATTTTAACTAACGCGTGAATACCACAATTACCATCTGCTGGTACGTTTTCAATTTTAACGAACTTTGAAGCTAAAGAAGTTATTGGTTTATTTAATGATTCATATGGTTCATTTATTTTGTTACTTTTAATACATTTTTTTGTTTCATACAGAGTTACATTGTTAATTTCAAGTTTATTCACTTTGTGATTTACTTTATTTAAATGGGGAAACTGTTTATCGGGGTCATTTATTCGTCTAGCTAATTTTTCCAACAACACAATATTTTCATTTAAATTTAAATTATTTTCGCTATTATTATCGGTATTTACCTCGATTCTATTTTCGTGAGTTTCTATCGATTGTTTATTTTGTTTTAAATTATCTTCAACAATTGAAAAACCACTTAAAATATCATACTTCTGCTTAAAAGCGAAACTGATTTTAGTTTTTATATTTTTATACATAACTATTTCTTTATTAAAAAAATCTAATTGTACTCGATATTTACTTAAAAAGTCTGTACCAAGTAATGCTGGTCCGGCAAGATTTGAAACTAATACGAATTGGGTTGGGAAAATTAAACCTTTAAATATTATATCAATTTACATTTTACCTATCACTTTTAAAATTGAGCCATTAGCTGTATGAACTTTAATATTTTTTGTTTCAATTAAGGGGTTAGTTGACTTAATTACTTGTTCACTATTAATAACAGAAATCGTTGCACCTGAATCAAATATAAAAGATGTTTCTATATTATTTATATGTCCTCTTACTTCAAGTCTAACACCTGGAATAGGTACTTCATCAACATTTTCAGTACAACTAGAAATACGTTCGATATTTATTTTATTTAAATTTTTTTGTGTATCAGAGTTAGGATTTTCTATAAAATTGTCATGAGGTGGCCTAACGTCTATCTCATGACTTATACGTTTTTTTGATTATTAAATTGTTTTTTATTCGAGTCATTATATTCATCCGAGTCACCTTGATTTGATTGATTGAGATTACGGAAGTTTTTATTATCGTAATTATTTTGATATCGTTGATTATTAAATTTACCTTTATTTCCATTATGATTTACATGTGTATATTTATTTGCGTGTGTTTGATTACAATAATTATTGTTATTTCTATAATCTACGTTACGATTTTGATTATTCGTGAAATTTTTATTATTAAAATGTTGTTCAGTTGGGAAATTTGTATTTGGCTGGTAGTAATTATTTCTATTAAACTTGTTGTTTTTAAAATTATTTTTGTCAGTAAAGGTTCTTTCCTCATTGTATCGATTACTATTATTATTGTTATTATATCTTTTGTAGTACTTATTCGGATTATTATTATGATGTGATTATTGATTAGCAACAAAAGTATTTTGTTTTATTAATTTTTATTTAATACTTCTATTTCTGCTTTAAGAGCATCGAAATTGTGAGTGTTATTTCCTTCGTTAACTGTTGCTCTTGCGGATTCTACCTTACGCAAATTATTTTGTAAGTCAAAAAGTGTATTGTTATTCATTAATGCCACTGGGTTATAAAAATCGGGAGGAAGTGCTTCTAATATAAGGTCGATTTTCTCCGATTCGTTCATATTTGGGTTAACCTTATGGGCCAACATTTGAAAATCTGCTAAAAATTACAAAACTGTTTCGTTTAATTTTAATTTTCGGTTTGATAATTTTGCTTTAAGCATTCTGGTTCTTCCCGGTGAAGTGAAATATTCTTTAAGTGCTAGTTCAAAAAGACTCCATGTTGGTGTAGGATTACTTATTGTAAAATTTTGATAAAATGCTTTCGCGCTTTTCTTTAGATAAATCGGGATATACATTATTTTTTTATCATCAGACCACTCATTAGCCACAGATATCAGATTATAATTTTCAATAAAGTCGTTAACTCATTCATCAGGTTCGCCATTATAAAATTCAGGTTTAAAGAAAATTGGTTTAGACATGTTTAAAGTTTCGATTTGAGTGTTTATTTTATTTGGGTTTACTAAATCAGTATCGTTCTTTTTTGTACGCGTTATAATGGGTGACCTATTGTCAGGATTAAAAGGTTTAGGTAAAAAATCTGGATCACTATCGTTATCGTCCTCAAATTGATTTTGTTTAATATAGATCTTAATAGTAGTCGTAATTCTACTTTTTCGCTATTTGTCGAAAACTTGGCACCTAAAAATCCTAAAATTTGTATTAGATCTTCTTTAGATAGTATATGATAAAGATATAAGGATTTTGGTACAGAAAGTAATTCAATTTTTTTCTCTAAGGGCTTCTGTGTAAATTCCTCTTTTGTAAGTTTATTTGGAAGTTCTAATGAAAAAAGAATCCCAGTGTTAAGTTCAGCGATTTGTTTAACATCACTAGGTAATTTTATATTTCTATAATTAGAAAAGGCTTCAGTGATATCTGAATACTTATCTGTTTGAATATATGATGTACATTCGTTTGGCTTTAAACTACAGACATCTATCGACTTATCCAAGTTTAAAATTAACCAAGTACGTTGAGAAATATAAATAGTTTGATTATTACCCGCTCTTTTAAAATAGTATTTAAACATTTGCTAAATAAACAAGTTTAATATAATTATAGATTACAATCTAAATATTATCACCAAACAAACAAAGACATAAACTATTTTTTTGATACTAAAATCAATATTATTGTGCTAGTGTAATTATGAACAATTTTGGGGACAAAATGCCCGGCGCCTCCATCAAATTGCAACACGCCTACCTCGTTTATTTAAACTTAAGTGGCTGTCGATATTTATACCTAATTCTATCCAGTTAAGGAGTAGTTGGTTAGCTATTCCCACTACACGAACCGATCTTGTGAACCGGGTTGTTGAACTGATACAAATAAAGTTTTCTAAGTTATATTTTACAGGTCCTAGAAACTTATGACCTGCGTTCATAAACTAACGCAATCGAACACGATATAGCAACGTATACAAGGTTTATTAAATATTTGAATAGTAATAATATTATTATATATTAATATTATACAGTACACTATCACCTGAGTAACCCTGTTCTTAAGGGTAGTATATTAAAGATCACAGGAGTAGCGGAGTACGAGTTGAAAGCAATTGAATTATTATGATTTATCTATAAGGTAGGTTATTATACCTATAGTAAATCAAATAAATTATGTTACTTAAAAATGTAGAGATGACTGTTCTCTATTTCACGATTCGAACTCGACTGTCGGCTATGCAAATTATTTTTATTATCGTACTCTACGTTCCTGTGTTCTGTCTACCTAAGCAATTTCATCAAGCGCAACATAAATGACGCGTCAGTAATCTGTAAATCGTTACAGCATGATGATATTAGCAGAAAAATTAAGACTAAATAATATAAAAAATATTTGTGTAACGCCGCATATATTATATTTTATTCGAAATTAAATTATCATAAAACTTTTTTTTATAACTTACATAGTTAGTGGATTTATTCATATATCATTATTATTTTCATATTTTTGATGATATACCTAAAGTTATTTTAACCAACTAATAATAATATTATCATTCATTTTTTATTACATAACCAAAATGTTATTTATGCTGAAATTTAATTATTATTACAAATTTTTAAGCTATTAACATTTTATTGATTATTAAAATAATGATTAAGTAATACATTCAAGTAATGGTAATTGAAAATTATAAAACAGTCTAATCTCTGTATAGCACAATTTTTAAAAAATTAATCTCGAAATTTTTTATAAGGGTTAAATTTGGTTGACATAAAGTCATGCTGTTGGAATATAGTTGGCAGCACAAAAGTGTCTAAAGCTTTAACATGAAAAACAAAGTCATCAAAGTCTGGGAGTAATTCAACAATGTCCAACAAGTTGGAAATGTAACTCTGTTAATATTTGTACAACGTGTTACGTAATTTCGTTAGAATTATTCCCAAGTAATGGAAATCAGCGTTACTGTTTCAGCTTTTCAAGACATTCGACTATTGAAAATTAAAAAAAAATAGTCTTAAAATAAGTTATGACCAATAATAATATGAATAATAATAAATGTTTATAATGAAGAGTATTACTAACAGAAAAATAAATTTAAATTCTTCATTATTTTTACTATAGTTTTAGATGATTAGATACGTTATGGGAATGAGAGATTTTTGTTGAAAGATAATGGTCCAGAGTCAAGTGAACGGATTAAAATATTTGCGTTAAATAGTTCATTAGAACAGTTAAAAACAAAGTGCTGATGCCTGGTTTATTAATGGGAACTTTTGTTTAAAACTCGAGCATTTTTTTATAGCTAAACGTTATTCGAATCCTAGTAAATAACATTTTTATTACGCCAATATTTTGTTTACTTGAGTGAAAAATGCAAATCACCTATGAAGAAATGTTGAACATAATTTTGAAGGAGTGTTGCAATCGTGAACTATACCTAAATTCATTAAATTTTAATGTTGACTTTGAAATCGCAGTTCATAAAGTTGCCAAAATAGTTTTTATCATTTATCTCAAAGAACTTATAGAAAAATACAAAACCTGAACTTGAGTTAACGACATATTGAGGAAGAAAATTTCAATTTATATTGTGTGATGATGGGTGGATTGGCTTTTTTCCCTGTAGATAAAGTTTGTGAAAGGATGAATTATTTAAAACAAAATTGTCCAACTGGAGCAGAAGACCTACTTTTTTGATGAAAATTATATCGGAGGTACATTCAGTAAAGTTAGAAAAACAAATAGTATCACTTTAAAAAAAGAATACCACTATTGTTTGTATCAAAATCATGGAACAATAGTTTAACAACTCTGTCAACAAATCCGCACAGAATTAACAATGCTTATGAAAGCTGTAACAATAGGTTTTCCGCTTTTTCATCTTGCCGGCATTAAACATCCCAGTATTTAGAAATGACTAACAAAAATGTGTCAAGAAGTTGGAACGGACAAGGCAAGAAGAAATTAATTGGCAAAAAACGAAAGCTGGTAAAATATGTAAAGTTTGACTGAACATTTTATGTCAACGTTTTGATGAAGACAATTCTGCAAATATTCCAAATTATTTTTAAAACAAATTGGTCAAAATATAAAAATGAAATCTTTATAGTTGAATGTTTAATATTATCATGAGATATTATTTTTTAATTTTCAATTGATTTATCATAACTGATACTTATATTTTATATATGTTTATATATGCAATGGTAAACTTTTTTTCCAAGTGACTTTCTTACGGAGGACTTTTTTCCTAATATCGAATTCCCTGTATAATCATTTATATTTTATCAATAAAAATTAATGTTTGAACTATACAGGTGGTAGACAAGATTTCTTATTTAGTGTTATTATTCTTATTATTTATGTAATTTAAAAATGGATTTATCATAGTTATTTAAAATGGTATAATAATTCTATCCATTATTACATCCTCAAAGCTTTATAAAGGATTTAATCTTCAGATCTTTACAAAGTATGATTTACAACACATATTTTTAATTTTTCATTTAATGAATGTTATTATATATTGCACCAGAAATAAGATATGAATCAAAGTTTTTGAGAGGCTTCTTTAGCCTTAAATAAAGTTATTTACCAACAAATCAATGGAGGAAATTGGTCTACATCATTCTGCTGCATTTTTTCAGAAGAATCACATATGTTACTCTGCTACCACTACCCATATATACTTATATTTATTTATGAAAATTAATCACATTACCAAATTGCTTAATATGTACAATGTAATTTTTAAGTATTGCTATTTTCTAACACGAGTAATTAATTGTTAAGGGAACTGCAGTACCATTAAGAGAAACATGATTATTATACCCCAAAACTCAACAACATTATAGAACTTTGAAAGTAAACCATTTTGACAGTAAAATACAATACTTATTGAAATTTGAAATCGATACATGCTGGCCGTTCCTATATTATGTAAACTAGAGCTTGAAACCGTTTTCAAAACCGATTTCAGAAACTGGTATAAACCGTTTTAAAACCGTAACCGAAAAAAATTGGATACCAGTATTAAAGTCAAAATCAAAACCGAAAACAATTAGATACCAGTATTAAGTCAAAATCAAAATCGTAAAAAATAGAAAAAATTGGAAAACGTTATTTTTTTTTTTAATTTACGTATTTTTAAAATTTTAAATATGTAAATTCATTAATATGACCGTAATATCGTGATTAAAATGTCGATAACAATTTCATTATTTGAAAAATTATTAGTTGTTTTATCAATAATAATGAATAATATCTTATATAAATTATAGTTACTAGCAAATACTATGTATGGCAATACGGACAAACAACGATCATTTTATAGACAACATAGCCTCCTGAAAATACTCGAATGCCTTTATATATATCTTACAATCCTAGACCGTTCGTTACAATGTCTCACGATTATTGATACTAGCTGTCGCGTATTGTCATATAAATCATAATAGTATTTGTTATTATAATATTATTAAATAGGTAGTTATTTATTGGGTGGCATATTGCAACATTTGATTACCTATTTGACGGACGACGACCCGTATGTATCGATTCATATTTTATTTTTATTTTCCATTAAATTATAATTTCAAGTCTTTAAAAGGAAATCTGTTTTAAAAAAATGTAGAAATTGGTATAGAAAATCGAAACTGAAAACGAAACCGAAATATGTAAAAACTGGTATACAAATCGAAACCGAGAAATATAGAAACCGGTATCCTTTGGAATCTTTGAATATCATGGTCCAAATAGCTTGAAATATTCATTTATCCTTGAGAACAATGGTCTAAAAACCTATAATTCCTATTAATCATGGAGTATCTTCGTGTAGAGGCCAATAATCCTTGAGAATCAGTGTGGAATGGCCAAAAATCCTTTGGAATCTTTGAAAATCATGGTTGAATTACATGCAAATCCCATTAATTCTAGGAGATTATAGTATTAAAAGAAAAAATTCCAACAGACTTTGTGTAATTTGAAGTAGGGTATAAAGGTTTTTAAAAAATCCCATTAAATCCTCGAAAACTATGTTCAAAGAGACAAAATTATTGAAAAACTTTTTAAAGCGCGATCCTAATACATGAAAATTCTATTAATCCCACAGTATTTCAATGTAGAGGCCAATAATTCTTGAGAAGCAGTGCGGAATGGCTAAGAATCCTTTAGAATCTTTGAAAATCATGGTCAAAATACTTGAAATTTCCATTTATCCTGGAGATTCATCGTCTTAAAGCCTCTAGTTCCCATTAATCATGGAGTATCTTAGTGAAGAGGTACGTATGTATATTGATGGTCTAGGTCTAAAAAGAACTCTACAGCAGCATTTGGATTACTGTGACTTTGTTAACTTAAATGGTTGTATTAAAAGAGGTGTAAAAGGAGCATCAGTTTTTTTACTGTTGCAAGAGTTTTAGATAGATAGTTAAAAGTTTTGTGCCAGATTATATTTATGCATGCAGTAGTAATTGGTGCAGTAAAAACTTTTGTAAAAGCGTAGTTTGACTTGTAGTAGGCCAGCAACTGGTCGTCGAAAACAGGTCGTGTCGAATGAATAAAATGCCAAAATAACTCTTAAGTTTTTTTATTGCGATGTCTATTACTGCGTTGTTTTGTAACAAAAGTGGATGACCTAGAATCCCATCTTTTGGTATTGGGAATTCCTTACTTACTACATGAAAATCGGTTTTTATTTTGTTCTTATTTAATATTAAAATTATTGTTATTCTACCTGTAACGATTTACAGATTATTGACGCGTCATTTATGTTGCGCTTGATGAAATTGCTTAGGTAGACAGAACACAGGAACGTAGAGTACGATAATATAAATAATTTGCATAGCCGACAGTCGAGTTCGAATCGTGAAATAGAGAACAGTCATCTCTACATCTTTATGTAACATAATTTATTTGATTTACTATAGGTATAATAACCTACCTTATAGATAAATCATAATAATTCAATTGCTTTCAACTCGTACTCCGCTACTCCTGTGATCTTCAATATACTACCCTTAAGAACAGGGTTACTCAGGTGATAGTGTACTGTATAATATTAATATATAATAATATTATTACTATTCAAATATTTAATAAACCTTGTATACGTTGCTATATCGTGTTCGATTGCGTTAGTTTATGAACGCAGGTCATAAGTTTCTAGGACCTGTAAAATATAACTTAGAAAACTTTATTTGTATCAGTTCAACAACCCGGTTCACAAGATCGGTTCGTGTAGTGGGAATAGCTAACCAACTACTCCTTAACTGGATAGAATTAGGTATAAATATCGACAGCCACTTAAGTTTAAATAAACGAGGTAGGCGTGTTGCATACTTATGGTAGATACTATTTTGTCGTTTATTCCTTTTAAATATATTTTTTCTTTTTCGTTAACTAGAGTTTCGTCTGTTAGTTTATTTAATTTTATTAAATTTATATCACTTCCGGTGTCTACTAGAAGATCTATATTTTCTGTATTAAAATTAGGTAATTGAAATAAGATATGATTTTCGCGTATTACTGAAACGATATTGAAGCAACGTTGTACGTTTGCTCCTCCGGCACAGCTATTATTTGGTTGATCGAACGAATGCCGCCGTCGTTCGCCGTTTGCCCGTTTCCTGACTGGTTTGCATTGTTACGCTCGTCTCTCTACCTACTATAACAACTAACGTTGTCGTGTCCTATCTTACTGCAATAAGTACACGTTATTGGCGTTGCATTATTATTATTATTGTTATTATTATTTTGTTGCGTATTATTATTACTATTCCAATTGGGTTGACAAATATTATTATTTTGTTTCGGATCTTGTCCGTTACTACGACAATTTCACGTGAAATGATTGTTTCTACCACATATAAAACCCTCTGTATTATTTTGTCTATAAATGTTTTGATTATTGTTAATATATTGGTTATTATTACGTAAGTAATTGTTATTATTATTTGGATTATTCCTGTTTCCCGTAAAATTTTGTCCATCAAAATTATAATTTTTAACAAAATTGTTACCGTTATTATTACGATAATTATTTTTATTTTGTCCAAAATTTCCATTATTTCCGCTATGAAAATTTTGTTTAGGATTGTTATTATCTCGGTCCGTTGTTATTATTCTGATAATTATTTGACCAATTTTTATCGTTATTGTAATTATTTCCGCTTTGTTCTTTTTTTACGTTATTTTGTACTGTAATTAATTCCGCATTATGATTAAATTTGATTTCTAATTGTCTAGCTAACTGCATAGCTAGTTCTAACGTTTGAGGATCCTTTGCCCTTAATATTGTTTGTAGATTAATTTTTAATCCGTTTATGTAAATAGCCAACGCTTAAGCTTTCAATGATCGTCTAAGCACTTTTGCTTCTTCGACGATACAATTTTTATAATACAATTTTTTTACTCGACTATTATACGATAATACGTCTTCGTCATCCCGCTTACGTAAAGAGTTCAGACTTATTTGAAGTGTTTGTGGGGATAATGTTTGTTCGAAAGCGTTTTTTAAAATTGTTTTTATGTCCTCCCAAGTCGATGTTTCCCCATATCTACATACGTCTAATGCCTGTCCCGTTATTTTTGTATTTATGTATTTAATTAACATGTCCAAATGTTCTTTTTCTACATAATCGCATGCTTTTATAAACGCGTACACGTCTTTTTCGTCCACGCAATCCGGTATCATTGCCATGACATCTTTTAATGGTAATTTAGCGTCGCCCATTTTTTACTTCTAGGTTTTTTTGTTGGTAGTGGTGATTCTAAATTTATTATTTTTGATTTTGCGCACGTTCCTATAACCCTTTTTTCGCTATCCAGAGTTGGACTAAAAGTTATATCTAATAGATTTTTCTGTTTATTTCCCTTAAATATTCTTTTTTACTAAAATCTTGCGTACTTTCGCAGATTTCCTCTGTGTTTGATTTAATTTCTATTTCCTTTTTATCAGGTTTATTTAATTCTACTTGAGTTCCTATCTCTTTAGCTTCAATATTAATTATTTCCACTGATATATTATCGTTAAATTCGTCAGTTATATTATTTTCTTCCGTATCACTATTCATAAAGCTAAAATAATTATTCTTAAATTAGTTGTAATATTACTTATTAATAAATTGTTTTCTTTTTACGCGTATACCTATATTAATATTATTTATAACTTATTTATTCCTTAATAATAAATTACGGCTAACTAATAAATATATACTATTTTTTTTAATTTTTTTTTTCCTTAAGTTGAATTGTATTAATTACTATACTTAATAATATTCTATTTATTATTTTTATTTTATTATTATCTTTTTCCAAAACTACTGTTATATTTTCTTCTCACAAATACTTGCCTTTGCCTTTAAAACTCGCAATTATTTTTCCAATTACTTTTATTTATCACTATAGGACTTATATCTTGCCTAAAAAAAAAATCACAAATATCTCTCAATTATTTTATTAAAAAAAAAAAAAAAAAAAATATAGGGCTTATCTCTGCCTAATAAAAATTCTCAATTATTTATTCAATACAATTACCAATATAGACTTCACTGTCTTTCATGAAATTTAAGGTCTTACTACTCTGCCTTCTCAATAACTCAATAATAGGATTTAATTTCCCTCAGTAAAATTCTCAATTGCTATATAAATATACTTCTTTAAAAATTCAATTCCTTTCAATTCTCAATAAAATATTTTTCCGTATTATTTTCACCAGATTACTCTTATAATTCAATTATCACGTATTATTTTCAACGTAATACTACGTACGTTTTACTCACAATAAAATTTTTTACGATGGAATATTAATTCCAAAGGAGACGGATCAGAGCTAGCACTTATTACAATATTTTACATTACAAAAATTATAACTCATACTACAACGGCTTGAGTGATTGTTGATGCTTCCATTGCTAGTTATTGAATTTTCGGTGACGTTGAATGTTGATGGCTCGCTACGCGTATGATTCTTTCTTGGAGTTGTTGAAGTTGACAGTGATCAATTGTTTCATTCAACAGTGGTTCGTTGCTGAACTGCCTCTTTGAATTCTTCGTTGTGAATTTTTCAAATAATTTCGAAAAAAATTTCAAAAATTGAAAATAATATTTTTATTTAAAAAATAATATTCCGCGAAAGAATTCTGCTTGAAAGAATTCCGCTACTGACTGCGCCAAATTTGTAGTGGACCAGAAACTGGTTGTTGAAAACAGGTCGTGTCGAATAAATAAAATGCCAAAATATTTCTAAGTGTTTTTTAAATTGAGAATAATTCTAGGTCCAAATGACAAGATTCTGATATAGACTGGCGTGAAGGCGCTAGTGCTAACTCTGGTAAAT
The DNA here is from genome assembly GCA_036289425.1 of Rhopalosiphum nymphaeae. Taxonomy (NCBI): domain Eukaryota; kingdom Metazoa; phylum Arthropoda; class Insecta; order Hemiptera; family Aphididae; genus Rhopalosiphum; species Rhopalosiphum nymphaeae. The sequence continues at coordinate 12,630,330 of JAZAQC010000007.1, read as the reverse complement.
CACGTCTGCTGGAGTCCTATCCAGTCTCTTCGACTTACTACCCGTGTCTTTCTAGGCCTATTCTAGGTGCATCGTTATGATTTTATGTTATTGCGCATTTATGGATGCACGTGCGATGATAAATCTTAATATGTCACCCAGCGATGCTTTGCCTGCGTCTTTGACCAGTTTGTAATCCTATTATAGGTTTTATATACATTGTAGCAAGTATTCATCTCTCAGTTTCGACGGTTAAAGTCATATTATTTATTTTATTTATGTTTTAAATTTAATGCATTGCCGCTCAGGTGTGGTGGACATATTTTATTGTTGTTTTCGTTGAAAACGTTTATTCCTACGTTATAGCATCCTTATTGTGTGTTAATACTATTCTGTGGTGTATTATTGATATTGTTATCTTGATACTTATGCCTACGTCGCAATACCCATATTATGTATTATGTATGGGATATCAGAGCACGTAGCAGACTCTTTCAATTCTTCTTGTGATTGGTAGTTGGCTAAAAAAATTAGAGAATTTGATGCTCATTTATTAAACATAATATCAGCTTCTGAGGTACTTAACAAGAACATCTCGAAGTGTTTACGATTGTAAACAATGGAAAGCTTCAGAATGGCGCACATTTTTATTATAAAATACATCTACAGTTCGTTTCTAAGCACTGCTGACTCAAAGATATTACAAGCATTGTTATTACCTCATCATAGGAATACCTTACTGCAAGACAAGACTAATAATGAACAAATAAATTATGTTGAGTTCTGCCTCAATAAATTTGTTTCTTCAATTTGTAAATTTTAATTAATACCATTGCTCACACAATCAAAATGAAAGAAGAGTATAATAATATAGCTTTGGTTTTAGAGAAGATTAAGTTTGACGAACACCAGTGGGTCATTTGTGTGGATTTGAAAATGGTCAACTTTCTTCTTGGTCAACAAGGAGGGTACACAAACCCATCAGGTTTGCAAATTATATGTGATTTTCTTATACTGGAATTCTACATTGCCTATGAATAAAGCAGTTGTATATTGTATAGTTATAAATAAATTTTAAACATTATATAAAAATTAAAATTACAAAATTAGTAGGTATATACTATCAAGAATATTACTTTTTTATAAATAATTTTAAGTTAAATTATGCTATCCATCTTTTTTTGTTATATTATTCTCTATTACTAATAAATATACTACTAAGCTATAAGTACTAACCAAATTAAATTAAATTATTTAATATTATAAAAACACCTATATCTTACTTTTACATAATATTATATTGAAATATTATATTTGGTAAATAATCATTTTTTATACCATTAGTAACTAAACAGAAATAGGAAGAGAAATTTTTGGGTGATAATTGAGTTGTTGCTTATTTTTGTTTATGTACTTTAGCTATTTGAACCCAATTATTCTATATGAACCAATCATTATTTGTGCTGTTATTAATCATTTGAGCCATTAACGAGTATTTTCTAAAAATTTTAGTACCTATTTCCTAGCTGATTTAATTCAACTTCGCTAGTTTATTTCAATTTTTCAAGTCCAAGAGTTAAAGTTAGAAACATTCACAACATTTTCTATATGATTTTGTTTTGTTTTTTAAATAAAAAAAGTTGTTGTTAACTAAATGTAATTATTTTAAATAATGCCATTGAGATGTATTGACAGTAATTTTAATCAGTATTACATTATCTAAATTATATAGAAAATGTAAACTTTTTATTTAATATTGTAATAATTCTTTATATTACTTATATTTAGTTTTTTTTAGTTTTTAGTTTATGAAATAATATTTTGTTTTTATTTAATAAATATAAATTTCATATAACTAATTGTCAATTGATTATCATATAATATAATATAATATAATATAATATTTATTATAATATATTATGTAATTATTAAAGTTTTGAATATGAAATTAACTATAAAATTATTAAAGTAGTTAGTAATTTTAAAAATTTTACACTAATAAACATTATTTTTTTATTTTGTAGATAGGTGTATATTTACTAACAATTAATGTGTCAACATTATATTTGTTAAATAAAGTCTTTTATTATAATATAATTTGTATATTTACATAATTTCAAATAATGAAATTGCTAATATAATAATATACACCAAAAATATTACAACAATTCAATTTTTATAAAATTAAAAGCAATGTGTTTATATTGAACTATGAATAGTTATTCATGAATAGTCTTGCAATCAGAAGAAATATAATTGATTAAAAGTTTTTATATAAAGTGGTAAACGGTATCATTAATTCTAGTGAATTACTAAATTATCTTAATTTCTATATCTCTCAATGTCAAATTAGATCTACTAATACTTTTTATATGCAATTACATAGAATTAATTACTTAATAAAAGCTCCTATAAATAGAATGATGAGGTTAGCTAATGATACACAGGTTTATTTATTTAATCTTAACTCTATTGAGTCTTTTTATAATTATATTATTATTAATTATAACATATGAATTATTTATCAATAGTATTAACCTTATTTTTGTTAACTACTGTTATTATTTAATCTTAATTAATTATTTGCTATTTTGTATATCTAATATATATTAATCACACTCTGTTCACTTTTTCTTTCTAAATGTTTAAATTATTTTTTAAAATGTTTTGATTTAAAATTGTTACTGGATTTTGCCGGTTTGAATTAATAAATAAATAAATTTATTAATACATTACTACATTTATCAAATGTTTGAAATTAATAGCATGTTTCACATATAATTTATAGATACTGGTAACGATCAACAATATGTTATAAAAATAAACATATGGTGCAGATGTGAGTAGAAGCAGTCAGCACCTTGGTTATGTGGTTGAGAGATTCTTGGAAGAGTTCTCTCTGTCTACCGACAGGTCGCCTTTTCGGTCATTTTCCGGTACCCCAACTAATATCAGCACAGCTTCTAAATTTTCTAAGTCTGGGTAATAACCTTTTGAGCACAGTGGATTCTAAATGCTGACTGCAGCCAAAGCAGAGTAGGCTGCTATCGGTGATGTCAGAATCTGACACGACACCAACACAATTATTCGCGTGAACCATGTGCATAGTTCGACCTATGACTCTCTATGAAAACAACCCGTGATCATCTACCAGTTGGACATCGATGGTAACGAAACATCTGTCATCTGCCAGTACAATGATGATGGTTTTAGACTTAAAGAACATCTGTAGTCCATTTTATTGGGTTTTAGATGATATATTTTTTTCTTATTATCACTACTATGATTTTATTGTATGATATTGTAGATTTTTACTAAAAGTTCAATCTGTTAATTGGATAAAACAGACAATTATTGTTATTGATCACTGATCAGTAAACATTTCAAATTGATAAATAAATTATAATATTTTATGTATCTATTTTATAAATAATTATGTAATCGTTATATCATGGAATATACTGAATAGTATAGGCTGTCTAACTATCTTTACTCGGTATCATTTTTATATGCAATTATTTATCATGGAATTCAAATTTAATATATATTACAATGATTTATTTAATAACTATATTAGATAACTATTGTAAAACGAAATGGTTACCTAAATTATTCCTTTTGTTTTCTTGTATGGGACGCTAGATTTAAGGTGACTATAATAAAGTTAGTATATATTGTGTTCCCCTTACAGTGATCCAAATGAAGTGAAAAAAGATCAACCATGAAAATGCATAGTAATAATTCTTACATTAGTTAAATTTCTAAACTTGGCATTGTTAATAATTTTTCACTAAAAAAGGTATATGTATTTTATATATCTTGATATAATATGTAAGGTTTTAAACTAATTTTAATATGATCAAAAAAATTGTGAATGAGTGGTTCAATTAATGTTTCACAACGCTCATGGTTTATTACATTCAACCAATGAAAATAAATCTATTGTTCATTGATAAGTATAACACAACATTCTGTATTGCGAATTATATATAAGCACTCAAGATTATTAATTTATTTATGCTTAGAAATTTACATGCATTATTAGAACAGTAGAAAATCAAAACATTTTCATACTAAAATTATGTATACATAAAAAAGATTACATCATTGTAAAATAAATACATTGATCATTCTATTCAGAATATAAAACGAAGTAATACGTTTTAATTATTTAATTTATATACAAGTTATAATTAAATTAAGAAATACTACATATGTAATATATATTTAATATATTATGGTATATTTTTGAATTTATTGATAAACATAGAATTACAATTTTATTAGACTAAATAAAATAAATAAACAATTATGTATGGCTATAAACCTACACAAAATGATTGTTTGAATAAGTTTAATTTTCAATATTAATCTAACAAAGTTATCTAAAAAAAACTCATTCTAATTGTTTTATTTGTATATTTAAATATACATTTAAATTCATTTTTTCAATATTATTCTATATTAATTTATATTAAATAAACAATGTTGAATTATTAATATTATTTTGATTTGTTAGAAACTTTACATCAGTAGCTAGTAATAAATTAAAGACTACTGAATAGTGATTATATTTTGGATTTGTAAACAATCTACTAAAGAAATTTGGTATGGGGAAAAAAAACTTATGACTGCTAAGTTTTAATAATCAGAAAGGAAAGTTAGTAATTAAGATTTTTAATACACATATTGTTATAAATAGAGTGCCGATTTTTTATACATTTGTATATTTATTCTGGTTGATCGTATGATATACTAAGTGAACACAAAATTTGTTTCATGACATAGCGATTTAAAAAATGAAACTGTTTTAGTGCATATTCCTACATATTTGGACATTTTTCTATTTTAAGGTCTTATTTTAAAATTTTAATTGCATATTTTGATTTTTTTTTAGACATTTTTAAAATATATACTATTGTCTATTATAATATAAGAAAAAAGTATTATATTTTATAGTTTTGATATTCGATTAATAGCAAAATAAATTAATAGGTATACTTGTAGGTATAAACGGTTTTCCTATAAGTATGACCTTAGATCAATAATCGGGAAAATAAAATACGTATACTAAGATGATGAAAGTGACAAAAAAAATAAAGAAAAGTAAATAAGTGTCTATAGTAGGGTTCTGTAATTTTTAATGTTCAAAAATAAATTTTATTTTGCTAATTTTTTTATGCATAATTTTATTTTTCATGTATATTTTATCATTTTAGTGCATATATTTATGCATATTTAAGATTTTTAGCGCATATTTGGTTGGTTTTTAATACATATAAATTTGCGCTCTGGTTATAAATTACTACATATTATATTTATATCATGATAATAATAAATATTAGACTATAAGTTTAAAAATTCTATCCATTATAAAATTAATTAAAGACATGATAGATAAAACTTTTTGTTTTTATTGTTTCTTCTAAAAAGTAGTCATTTTATACTACTTTTAGACTCACATATTTAATCAATTAGAAAATTGAATTTTAAAATAAAAATGTAAATTATTGTTTAAACTTAAGAAATATAAAATGATACAATTTTCTTTGTGTATGAATCTATAATCACAAATTACATATCACCACAAGTAAATTCCTAAACATAAAAAGTCGAAAGAAACTAAAATAATTCATATTTTCCTAGATTCTATTATTGAACAACACTTGCTATTTTAATATCTAAAAAGTAATCTAGAATAGTAATTTACGAATTATAACTTATAGGTATTTAACATTTTGATGAGCGACACTGAGCGGCATTAGAAGTATTTGATAACTCGCAAAATATTGGTCAAGATACTGCTTATTGCAGATAACGGTACTAAAAAATGCAGTTCAAGGAAAGTTACCACTCGGAAGACCGAAACTAAGATGAAAATATAGTAGCGAAAGAAAATGTAGAAAAAGTAAGAGTAGGAATGGATTAGGAATGAGCTATCATTGAATAGAGAAAACTGGAGGCAAATTTTTTGGACAACATTGAAGACCGAAATCACGAAAAAAGAGAAAACAAATTATCTAGACTTAATAATTACAATGTTTTACCTACATTTTAGTGATGTACGGTGCCGAAGCGTGAGCGATGAGCGTTTAATGGCAAAAATCAACCGATACCGAAATCCTCTGTGATCATCTCTTCGGATCTAATAACAGAGACGATTAGGACATTAAGATAATAATTACTGTTTATCACCGTAACGGCTAGGAAATGACAAAACAAAACGAGGACGTCATACCCGTATGTGTTGTCTCAGCCTTACATACGTACGACATAACAAATATTCGTTCACCAGTTTTAATAGTGTGCTGTTACTTTTTATATTAAAGTACATTTTTCGATAATCAAAATTTTAAGTGAGAACACTAGGAACATTATCTAAAAGTTTAATAATAGATCAATTCACCATTTCACTGTAATATCAAAATCAAAACGAATTGCACAGTAGCGCACTATTGAAATTGATGAACGAAAATTGTCCATGTCGTGCGTGTGTAAGACAGAGACAAATAACATATGCGCTGGTACAATTTACCGAGAGTAGTCTGAGCGTTGACAAGAGACGTCGTACCGGCGCATAATATGTTATCTCCGTCTTACAAGTATACGTAACATAGCAAATTTACGCTTAATAGATCACGTTTAGCTCCGTTAGTTTAAAAATTAGAGTGAATTGACCTATTATAAAACTTGATGGTATAAACATTATCTGTGTTTGTATGTTGGTTTTTTACGATAATTCAATTTTTTAGCAAGTTATGCGTATATAATATAGCGTAAATTAAAAATGTTCATAACTCACATAAAAACTGAATAATCGTAAAAAACCGAGATACAGACAAAGATGATGTTCTTACCATCACATTTTATAATAAGTAGATTCACTTTAATTTTTACTAAAATTTGCTATCTGGTGCACTTGTAAGACGGAGACAACACATGTGGGTGTTGGATCCACTTAACTACCATAGTATTAATAATGGTAAGTATTACCATTGTTTGTGTTACATTATAAATAATGTAGGTGTAGTATAGTGAATACTGAAAAGACGTTTGCTTATCCCGGGTAGTTATCGACAATTCGGGCGGCCAAATGGGTGGGAAACCATTGTCCGAATGAAAGAATGCCGACGACTGCGACGCCAGTCGCTGGCCATCTGCCGACAATAAATCAATGGATTAGGTATAGGTACCATACAAACATAAGAAATTATACTTATACACTTAGTGTATAACATATATTATGCATGGTTCGTGTTCGATGCTTCGATGTACTCCGGTTGGGATAAGATCCCAGATAAGTCTCCTCGCTCAGAGGGGCTGATGCATTCAAAACGCGCGTGCATGTGCGTGTGTGCACTGTGCGCCAGCCTAAATCGGAATCGAATAATATACCAAGTGTAAATAGTCGTTAAAGAAGGTAAAATACATTACATATTATAAGAATTCTTGAGATGCGTATAAAAAAAAATGTTTATTTTATACTTACTCAAAGGTAGGTATATAATACAATATTATACACTGCATGAATTGTAAATGGAGAAAGTATTAAATGCTACGTGCTCTGACATCTTGGATAATAATAATACTAATAATAATAATAATAATAATACTTAATTATTATAATAACGACAACATGTTATGAAGACATATGATAGGAATAGGTTATTAGAAAAGATTATTATGCCTACAATTGATAAAGATTATACATCTTTCTAGGTATGGCTTTTTCTGCATGCTCTAACATCCTAGATAATGCTAGTAATAGCGATACGCAATAATTATATAGTAACGCGTATCTAACTAGGTCATTGCATGTTCACAGAATCTTAAATCGCGTAAACAAAGTGTGAACAACAAATGAGTCACATCCGTTGACCAGAAGGGACAGCAGGAGAATAGGTAAGGGGAAATCTACTATATAAGGTGGTCCTGGAGAGCCTCCCCCCGGCAGACGTGATCTACCAGAGTCAGTACGAGCACCTTCACGTCAGATTTCATCACGAATCAGTCCCTGTGACTTAGTCTAATTTTCTAATTTAAATACACTTAGAATAATTTACAGTATACTTTATTTATCAATAAATCCACACTTATAAAAAATATCTGCACAATCTATTTATTTACCATGGCTATACCACCACAGTAATCAGTTGCTGGTTAGTCCCCTACATAAATAACAACCCGAAGACGATTTATTTTTTAAACGAGACAAAAGAGACCAGTATAACTACGTAGGTAGGTGTGTAATATTATCATAGGGATGATCAACATGAGAAGCATGATAAATGCATAGGTATCGAATTATAGCGCCATAGCGGTACATTCCATAAATACCTAATAACCTGCCCATGCAAAAGAAATAAACATTTATATTTTTAATCATGTATATTGTACAGGTACATTTTACAAGCCATTTCATCGCTAATCGTTGTTCGTCGACATATTATTTGGCATCTTGTTTAGATTATTATAAAAATTATTAAAATATTTATAAACACAATACGTATAGTACGAATGTTAACGTTAACCGCGTTAGTTAAAATACAAAATACAAAGATAATAAGTATTAAATATTATGTAATTATTGTTGCTGTTGGTTTTTAGTGGACTGTATATAGGTTCAATGCGTTATTTTATTAATATATTAAGATTCAATTTTTTATTTGTATATCTAATAACAATTTATTTTATAAGCGGGGATAGACACGGCGACACGCATATTATGTCCATGTACACACGGTTAAACTTAAGACATACACTAAAGTCTAAAATAATTGAACATCGATCAAACATTCGAACAGATATCGGTGAGAATAAAATAATATATAACAATACAGATAAAAGTAATATGAATAATAACAACAATGATATAATTACTCGCGTTAATAGTAATATTAAATATTTAGAATATTCTACATAAAATGTCGAACAAGTTATAATAAAAAAGATTACTACCGAGTATCTATTTAATATAGCTTTCATAATATTATGAATCAATAATAACCAGTTTTATGAAATTATGTACAAGTAGGTATTTAAGTAAATAATTAACACATTCAACGAAAAATGAAAATGAATTATATTGTATGATTAATTTTAGAGTACTTACCTATTATATATTATCTATATTCATTAAATATTTCTTAAAAAACAAAATACTAGTTTATGATAGTAAATTATATTAATGATAATAATTAATAGGTATATTTAAACGAAACATATAATACCATAATTAATTATAATTACAATAATTATAATAATTATTATTATTTATAATTTAAATCTTAAAAAGTAAAAAAATATAGGTACTAATTATATATAATAACATAATAAAGTTCATTAACTTAAATAACATAAAACTATATTGCAATCATCTTTGATTAAAACAAAATTAATAGGAATTTAATCATAAGGAACTTTAATCGGTTCTTATGGTGTATATTTGAAAATATCTTCATAAAATTGTTTCGTATCATTGAGAATATTAAACAATTTAAGTATATTTATAGTATGAAATACTTAAATAGTTTTATTTTTATATGGTTATTTTGTTTTTTGTACTTTATATTTTTTTATATAAATGTTTAGTGTTTGCAATTATTAAGAAGGTAATTACGTAATGTTATAAAATTAAATAAATACGTTTGAGATACAAAATACAATTTAAGGTGGTAATCCCTCTTAAATACATCAAAGATTCAAAGATGTATTTTCGTCATATTGACTGAGAATTTAAAAAAGTAATTTATTGTAAATATTGTAACGTATATTATATATAGGTATTATAATTGGAAACCACAAAATGCAACAAAATTAGGATCTTGTCATATTAATAACTGAACTGTCATAACTTTATCTGAAAACTTGAAATAATAGAGCTAGATAGGTAAATTGAATCCGCGAAAATTTGTCTACATTTTAAAGCGGTAAATTGAATCCAAGGTATATAAAAAGGTAGTAGGTAAGTTGGGTCTCGGCTATAAACCCATATATCTATCTAGCTTTTCGGGCCAAAACATACTATTAGCGTTACACCAGCTGTATACTTCTTAATTTTACGAAGCGAATATAAGTTCTTAAACAAAACATAGCAGATTAAAAATGCACGTGTAATGTATATGTATTCCTACACGGTAAAAAAGTACATATTATGTATCACGGAAAAAAAAAATTTGTTATGGTAAACAGTTGGATAGTTTCTAGTTGGTGTGATAAATATTTTAGTTATATCAAACAATGTGTTTAGTTAAAAGTACTTAAATGAATTAGTTGAACAATTATAGTCAAACCAACTTGCTTCATAGTTATTGCAACTAGTAATTCAACTATAACCATGGCACTGTTCCGCCTAATTTAAAAGTTAGTATTGTGTATTAAGTTATATGAATTGTGAAATGTCAAATGATTAAAATTTGGTTTAAAACAATTAAAAAGTATAGGCACATCGGATAACTTTTGTCACATTACATGCGCGATAACTATAGTTCAAAGAAGGATAGCCTATACATATACTCCACGATATATACCTCGAAATTAAAATTAAATTGCACATAATTAACTTGCGCTTATATAGTAACTACTTATATAGTTCCAATTAAACGATATTCACAAAAAAGAGTTAATCGCTTACACGTAGAGATTATATGATATCGAAGGTGCAGATGGCTCGTATTTGGTACTAATGGGCGCAGATATATATTAATTATGTAAATAAATGAATTTATTTATATGCCTGTGAAAAATCTAATTTCGCTAATCCTTAAAAAATCACGTAAAACAATACAATCAACAGTGTCGGCATTAATACGAGTTATGAGCTAAATTTTCACAAGCGAAAGTTTTTGTTCATAGGATTAGACCCCGATAACGGAGGCGTCGGCGGAGAGTTCAATATTATAATATGATTTTTAAGCTCATCAAGATACATAGAATATCAGTTAATAGCTTATATCTATCGAATATTTGCGATGACGTGCTATATTCTATCGATAATACCGAATTCTCGAGCATCATCGATAACAACATCGACAGCTCAGTCATTGCCGTTGTTATCGACGATAATATTATTGAACAATAACGATGGTGGTATCATGAATACGATTTTACGAAGGAAAATCTACAATGATCAATAGGGGTAATCAGTATTGCTAATTACCGAATCGAGAAACTGCGCTAATTGCGGTGTACTTTTTTTAAAATTATCTTTGATGGTCTTTTAACTATATAATGTCTATATGGAGTCTAAAGCTTTTCGTTTGCAAGAATTACTAATTTGTTATTGTTTTAAAGTTTCATCACTTGCATAGCATAACTATAAACTATGGTCAAAATAAGATTTATTTATATTAGATTCTGAACGGAGTGATGAATGTATTGATTTTATAATGATGTGCGTTTTTTTTTTGTGTCTGTCATCACGTTTTGGAATAGTAATAGTGTATTGATTTTTGACATTAGACCTTCTTTTAAAAGGAAAATGAATCTAGTTGGTACTTTAAAGGGTTCAAAAGTAAAAAATTTAAGTAGTTTTCAAAAGCGTCAGGAAAAACCCTAAAAAAGTTACGGAAAAATGAGAATTTTTACGTATAACCAGTTTTCGACAAAATCTATATTTTTATTTTGCTGTAACTCAAAAATAAATCACTGTAAATACTTGAAATTTTCACAAAATGTTTATATTAGCGTAATCTATTTACGATTAAAGTTTCAAAATATTTTGACTTTTTTAAAGCTATTTTTAGACAATTGAAATTTTCGATTTTTCTATGTTTTTTTTGATATGTCTATAAAAAAATTGGGCACATCAAAAAATCTTTAAAATTTAATACAAGCTTTATTATAAGTTTAACTTATCGTAGTAAAAAAAATGAAAATTCGTAAATCACAATTTTTGTTTATAAGCATTTAAAGTTCAAATGTTTACAAAATATGTCAAAATCGCGAAAATTTGCAAGGAATTTTGAAGTTGAAAATTCATAAAATCATTGTGATTTCTACTGTAACGTTCGTTACATCATATATAAATACCTATATACATTAAACACACTATATGGTGCATTAACACAAAATATACACACTCGACACATTTGCACGTCCAAATTATTATTTAATATATTAAAATGACACACGATAATGGTTTGCCACTGACCATCAACGCGAGCGAACCAAGCAGTACAATAATTAACAGCCATCTACCAAAAACTGTAAGGTATATTTTAAATATATATTTATTAGTTATATAAACTAAACGTGTCGTATTATTGATAACCTTCCCTGGATAACTAATATCGTAATAAGGTTCCCCGGACCACGTTACATAGTTGATGGAGGCACCGAAGCTTTGGACACATATATGTACAAAGTTATCAATAATATACGTGCATGTTTAATTTATATCGCTTTATGTTAATTATTTTAAGAACTTAGTAATAGTTATAATATAAATATTGTTCCTTATATACATAAGAAAAATACGGTTTTGTGGCCATTGAAAGCCATGATTTTTATTTTAAAAATAAAAATTTTCTATTTATATTAGTAGATATTTATATAAATAACTTAGAAATTTTAAATAGTTGCAACTTGTTCATTACTATTTTATAGCACATAAAAATACTTAAAAGAAAGGATCAAATTGGTAAATTAAAATATAGATTTATTATTATTATTATTATTTAAAAGCAAAGTAATTATAAATTAAATTAAAATGAAATAAAATTGTATTTATGGAGAAAAAATTTTACATAAAGAGAAATAACAACAATCAAGTAGAAAAAGTCACTAAGGAAAATATTTTATTTTTGGATCTGGAATTTAAAGGTGAATTTGATGAAATAAATTTAAGTTTTGTTTTAAGACGAATTGAGGAAAAAGATTTAGGAAACTTCTTTCAAAATTCCAGATTCTCTAAGATGCCAATTTCGGCGGTTTTGGTTAAAACATTTACTATTGGTACTTTATATGAGGTTAAAGATATCTTTCTTGCAGAGTTATCAAAACTATCATTAAATGAAAAATTTGATTTCATTATTTCACAAAAAAAATTGATTTGGTTAAATTACTTAAATAAACAAGAACTATTTGATTTTTTAAATCATTGTAACGTTGATTTTAATAGTACGGCTTTATTTGTTGAATTAAAAAAACTTGCAACGACATATATAAAATAGTTACAGAATTATAAAAATAATGAACTAGACAAACTAGACGAAGATAACCACAATCAAAATCTTGATGAAATTGATAGACAAACAGTGTTAGAACGTCAAAATAATAATACTTCAAAATCTAGTGACGAAATTTCGACCTCAGTGCATTTCAGTTAAGTAATAACATAACTAATACCATAGATAACAAACTTGTTGTAGAGTAAAATAATTTATTTTATAAAACAGAAAAGTAATATTAGAAAAACAAATATTAAATTTAAAATGGCAGGTAATCATCATTTTTCACCTGGTATATTTAATGGTACACAAGACGAATGTGTATTGGAATTTTTTGAAAATTTTGAATTAATGGCAAAGGCAAATGGATGGGAAAATGAGATAAAATTAGTATATTTACCACTTTATTTAAAAGGTTCGGCGTATAAACTATTTAAAATTCTCGATTCTGAAACTAAATTGTCTTTTGAAATAATAATGCTTAAATTTAAAAAAAAATTTACGTTATACTCGAGATCAAAAATGTTAAAAAATAAATGAAGAAACAGAAAATTAAAAGCTGGTGAATTTATTGGGATGTTTTGGATAGATGAAACAAACAGCACGATGTCTGAATTGGAAAAAATCGATTTGATTTTAGACGCATTATCACCTGAATACTATGTTATACGTAGGTATGTAAAAAATCAACAGCTTGATAGAATTAGAAAATAATTTAAAACGGTTAGAGTATACGAAATCAAGAGCACATGAATTAGAAGAAAAAGCCAAATTAGAAAATAATACTTATAATTCAAATTTTAATAGTAGTTTTATGAAATATAATGACAATAACTATAATAATTATGAAAACTATAATAACCATGGTTATAGCGAAACAACTCCAATGATAACTACAGTGGACCTAGGTTTAATAACTACAAACCCCCATTCTTTGATCAACAATATAAGAACAATTATAATTCCCGAAATTTTAATAATAGAAATAATAATAATAAGAATAATATGAATTATAATAATAATTCCTCTAATTCCTACGGTTATAATAATAAAAACAATTATAATAGACCTAATAATGATCATAACTCTAGTTTTAACAGTAACGTCCCTAGAACAAATAATAGAGAAAATATCATGTACAATAACGATAATAATTTTAATAATATGCGCATGCAAGATAATAATCAAAAAATACAACCTTATAATCAAAATAAAAATTATAACGAAAACCCCCCAAAGGCGGATATAGTTTGTTTCGGTTGCAGATTACCGCGCCACATGCGTTCGTCGTGTACCGCATCAAAAAATTTCAAGTGAAACACTTAACTAGGTGTGTTTCCAAAACTGAAGAAAACCCTAGTATACAATCAGAATTAATTACAATAAAAGCTAACAATACAAATGACTTAACAAATGCAAATATAATAAACTGTACAAATGACAAAAATCATAACAATATTTATAAAATTGAAATACTAGGAAAAATAAATAATCAAGAAATTAATTTTTTAATCGACACTTGAGCAAGTATTACTGTTATCAATTATAATAATGTTTATTTAAATAAAATTTTACCGATAGAAATAGATCTCAGTCTCGAAGCTGCGAATAATACTAGTTTAAATATAGTCGGAAAATCATTGGTAGAAATAAAAATTGGAACAATAGAAATAAAATATGAATGCATAATTGTAGAAGGTATTTGCTCACCAATATTATTAGGAATGGATGTATTGTCAAGATTAAAAGTTATAGTAAACTTTGATAATAATAATATAGTATTTAAATATAAGAAACAAAGTGAAACGTTTATATGGAACGTCAATAATAATTTTAAAGTAACCCAATTATTCCCTAATCATAAGCACAAAAGAAATGAATATAATCATGAAATAGATAGCTTAGAGTTAACTCAATTAGACAGTTCTTATAATAATAAAAATGAAAATAATAATGAAAAATATATTAATGAGTTTGTAAAACGATTTGAAAAAGGGCCATAGGTACCAGGAGACGGTGATTGTGGTGCACATGTATTAAGAATTTGTTTAAAAAACTTAGGATTTTCTTTATCTAGTTTAAATATTTTGAGATTTATTGGTATTGAACAATGTCAAACGGGATATTATTTAACAAACGAAGATCTTGCTTTTATTTGTGATATATTAAATAAAAATTTAATAATAATCAATGAAAATATCACTACTGACAATAAAAAAATTAACTCAGCATTAATATATTGGAGACCACACAGAAAAACAATTGCGTTTTTCATGAAAAAAATCACTGTCGCCCAGGAATTTTAAAAAGCAATTGTAACTTGAGTATTAACAATATCTGTATATGTTATGAATTTCCGAAAGAACCAAGTATAAAAAATAATATGAGTAATAGAACATCTAATGAAGGGCTTAAATAGTTTTGTGCTGATTGTAATGGATTATTTGTAGATTTAGGAGGTCAAAAAATACACAATTTGCAAAACCATAAATACGATACAAACTTTCCGGTAATAAATTGTGACGTTTGTAATATGGTTATGTTAGGATATAATGCCAATATGGATTTACACTGTAAAGGTGAAATTCACATAAAAAATATTAAAACAAAAGAGACATACAGCAATAAAACTAATAATCGTAACGTAATGGATAATACAACAACTCTATCTAATAATAAAGTAACACAATCTCCTATAAAATAGTATTCTTATTTTTGCAACGAATGTGAACACCTATTAGTAACTGAGTCGGCATTAAAAAACCACGAACTTCAGAACCATCCATTTTGGATTAAAGGAGTGACGTTATGTTTTGTCAGATTTGTGGATCTTATAATAGAGAATACAAAAATATATTAATAATTATCGATGACACTAACAGTATTAACAGTTTAACAGAGAGGCATTTAAAATCAAAATTGCATAAGACAAATTTAATTATATAAAAAAATAAAAAATATAGTATTTTGCCATTAATGCATATTTATATTCGTATGAATGATACGGTAAACGTACGGGAAGTAGGCCAATTAAATATAAAAAATGAAGTAACTAATAATTTGAATAAAAAAAATTAATTTAAACCAAATACTGAGCAAAATAGTGATCAATTGACTAGTATTAATTGCTTACTTGATAATAAATTAACCAACGACACGAATCACCCAATATTAAACGAATATGATGATGTTGTAAAATTTACTATGACTTTATAGGACCAATTAGCCCTAGTAGCAATGGTTGTACATATATTCCGATAGGGACATGTGCAACAACGAAATATGCTGTGGCAAAACCTTATAAAAAAGCCGAAAGTAAAACAACAGTTAATTTTTTAATAGACATTATTACACAATACGGAGCTGTTACGGAAGTTCAATCTGATGAGGTTTACAAACAGTTTATAAAAAATAAAAAATATTATGACAAAAATAAAAATGAAATACAATTTCTACAAAATGAAAAAGTATTGGTAAAGACATTTAAAAAAAATAATAAATTTTCTTTCTGATACGATGGACCTTACAAAATTAGAAAAAAAATCTCTGATAATACATATTTAGTAGAAGTTATAAGAAACGGACAATTAGAAAACGTTTATAAACATATGAGCCAAATTAAGAAATTTAAAGAACGTATTACATAGTAACCAATCGGTTTATATTACGTATCTTTAATAAATCACATATACATATAATTATATTGTAATATATACTATGTTCATTTTCTTTTTGTATGTATATATATATATGCATAGTATATTATAAGGGAATCTGGTTACATATAAATAATAAGTACCTATAAAACTTACAAAAAAAAACATTTATATACATGACTTTAAAATATAATTGCTGATGTTATTTAAAATTACGATTTCCTTTAGTTATTACGTAATTTAGTTTTTAAGGTATTCCGTACAACAATGACATTGATTTTTTTTTTGCAGAGTCTATAAATTATTTCGTAATAATGTTATGACTACGGTGATTTATATATACATACTACATAATTTTTTTTCTCTTACTCATTCAAAACTTTAAATATGATCAATGTCAAATATTTTAATATTGCCTAATTAATTTTCAATAATGCTAGATTAACAAAATTTTCGTTATAATATAGAACGGTTTGAAAACTTTTCAGTCAGTCATTAAGTGAATGTTTTATTAAGTGCATAATTTATTGTAAGACAAATCAAATAATGTAACAGCGTTTTAATAATACGAGTTGCAATTATATAAAATTAAAATTGTTTTTTTTACAATGGATTATATTATTATTCGGCTTCAAAGGTGCTATAACCAACACCATTATAGAGAAAACTGGATTGGTCGACAAACATCAACGTACAGGAGCAAGTATTTTTTATGAGTCATTGAGTAATATGAAGATTTATTCAACAAATTTTAATTTATTAACACATGTAAATATATCTTCTTATCGAGAAAAATTTGAACAACTAAATACAATGTTTGAAAATAATAAAGAAATATGCATGGCTAATAGAAATAATATTTCAATAATATGTAATAATTTTAATATGATATTACAACTTGCGAAACTAGAATTAAATAAACGTTATACGACATTGATGTCGTTACAAAACAAACGAGTTATAAGGGGATTAATTAACGCAGTAGGAGAATTTGAAAACTGGGCTTTTGGATTAGTGGACGATAACACTTATCAAAAAATACAAAAATCTTTAAAAACAAATACCATAAAAAATGATAAAACATTAAATATAATGAAAAAACAAGAAAAATTAGTGCAATCAACAATTAATCAAATTTCTAACATTTCATCAGCCATTTCACAAAACTTTTTTCGTGTACAAAATGAATACAACGATATAATTTGGAAAATTAATTTGAAATATAAAAATATGATCGAAATTGAGGTTTGTCAACAATTAAGTATTTATTTGATAAACTTTAACATACTACTAATAGAATTTATATTGAAACCGAGGAAATAATAGACTCATTAGTTCTAGCCAAACATAATATCCTACATCCTATAATTAAAAAAAAATCAGAATTAATTGAAATATTGAAAAATATACAACAAACTCTACCAATTACTACATAGATGTTACCAGTAGACTTATTTATGGAATCGGCCATTGATGATTTCTTAAAACTTACAAAAATAAAAACTAGATTTCTGGACTATCAGGTACTCTTTATAATAACTTTTCCATTATACGAGTATGACCTGACAGAGTATACACTATTTAGACTATGGCCTATACCCATAGAAATTACAAATCTTCAATTTGTTTTTATCAAACCACAAAACCCATAATTGGCTGTTTCTAAAGATAATCAATATTATATAACTTAAATGGAAATAGAAGTAAACGATTGTGCGGTAATCGCGAACGATAGATCCTGTTTCTTACAAGCACCAATTTTCACAAATAATTATGAAATTTGCGAAATTCAAATTTTCAATTCCGTAAATTTAACAGAATTACCAAAACAATATATAATTGGACATCAAATATTTAATGATAGTTATTTTAAAAAATTAAGTAATTCTAATGAATTGATATACTGGGTATCAAAATCAACAACCATCACGCTATTATGCCCTCACATTACTACATATCATATTCTACAAGGGGTGGGAACTTTAACGATCCTAGATACTTGTATATTGTATACACCAACGATAATATTAAAACCAACTAAGACAACTGAAAAACAAGTATCTACTTAGTTCCATCCAAACTTTCCATTAATCAATATAACAGATATAGTAAACAAATTAAATAAATAAAAAAATTCGAACCATTAACAATGACTCTTAATAAACCACCACAATTACACGATATACATGAATCATCAAATAATTTGAATTCTCTAATAAATTAAATTGATAAAGAAATAGAAGACAGCTAAAAAACCTATAATTTAAATGTTCATCAATACATATTATACATAATTGCAGGAATTGTATGTTTCATAATAATTCATATAATTTTAAAAAACTTAAAAAATTATTGTACAAAAAATAAATCCCAACATTTAACAGTAAAATACCAACCTAGAAAAACTGTATCCCGAAATCGTATGATTTAAAAACATACAAATCCTAAGAATTTACATAGTATGATAATACAATTTTTAATATTAAACAATTAATCATGAAATATTGTTTTAGAATCTTTACAGGGACTACTAATTTACTCATTATATTATAGTTATATTAATATTATATTAATATATCTAAACATTCTATTCCAAACAGGTAATTAAAATATTGAATTCATATTATTTGACAAAATTGTATAATATCAAAATTATATTTTGGGTTTATATATAAGAATATCGAATTATATAATATTAAGGTAACTATTAATAAATATATTTATTATATATAATAAAAAAATATATTGTAACCTTTGAATATTTAACTAAACTATTTAACTAAATTAAATTCATGAATAATATTAATAAGATACAATAAATAGTGTTAAATTATTGTAATCTATTATTGTATTATTTTATTATATTAAATTATAATGTAAAAACTGAATATATTTATAAGTTACTTATGTATTGCAATGGTGTAATGGTTGGTTATATATTTTATATTTTATATTTTTAATTTATAAGATGTATAATTATAGACCAGTAAAAACTATTTTACTTATATAAAACATTACGTGAAGATTTCTACAATATAAAAAATTTACCCCTGGCGTAGTGGAAACATTCGTAAGTAAATTTATATCAACAAAAAAAAAATTAAGGGCAATGATTTTATAATAGATATATAAGTTAGGATATAATAGATTATAGCATCAATTAATAGTAATAATATTTTTAATATACAGTGTATGAAAAATAAAAAAACCAAAAATAAGTAAAAAATCAAAATAATCATTAAAACTATATAACAATTAACGATATGAATCTGAATGTAATTAATTTTTATGAATATCAATTGTCAAGTATTGTAATACTCCGATGACTTTGTCGTTCGGTATATGATAAAAATTGAATGTTATTATATTTTCAAGATGGCTGTTAATACTCAAAAAAAAAAAAAAAAAAGGGGAGTTATGAAACGTTCATTACATCTTATACAAATACTTATATACATAAAACACACTATATGATGCATTAACACAAAATATACATACTCGACACATTTGCACATCCAAATTATTATTTAATATATTAAAATGACAAACGACGGTAGGCCATCTCCACTAATTCCCAAGGCTTATAATACTCTAAACTAAGATACTCCAAGAATTATGGGTATTATAGAATTTCAGAACATGATACTTTCAAATTTATGGATTTTCTGGCTTTTGGATCAAATTTTGAAAAATTTAAAGGAATTCATGACTATCTCGCACTGATTCTAAAAGATTATTGGCTTTTACACTAAGATATCCCATGATAAATGGGAATAATTTTAATTACACCATTACACTACACTAACTTTACACTATGATCCTCTCAGATTAATGGGATTATCAAGTAAATGGACGATGATATTCAATGATTCTAAAGGATTCATGGCCATTCCGCAATGGTTTCCAGTTGAGTGGCCTCATCATTAAGATACTCTATGACTAATGGGAATTATTGGTTTTATGAGCATGGTTCTCAAGAATTAATGGAAATATAATGAATTTGAACCATGGTTCTGAAAGTATCCAATGGATTCTAGGACAATCCACAACAATTTCCAGTGATTATTGGCCTCATCATTAAGATACTCCATGACTAATGGGAATTATTGGTTTTATGACCATGGTTCTCAAAATTAATGGAAATTTAATGAATTTGGACCACGGTTCTGAAAGTTCACAAAGGATTAATGGCCATTCTACACAGATTTCCAGTGATCATTGGTTTCTTCATTAAAGAAAATCCATGACTAATGGGAATTATTGGTTTTATGACAATGGTTCTCAAAATTAATGGAAATATAATGAATTTGGTCCACGGTTCTGAAAGTTTCCAAAGGATTCTTGGCCATTCTACACTGATTCCCAGTGATTATTGGTTTCTTCATTAAAGAAAATCCATGAATAATGAGAAATCATTAAATTATCACTATGATACTTTTAGATTAATGGATATATCAAGTAATTGGAAAATGGTTTAAAATGTTTCCTTAGTATTCTCTGCTATTTCGCATTGAGTCTCAAAGATTATTGGCTTTTACATTATGATATCCCATGATAAATGGGAATAATTTTAATTACACCATTATGATCGTCTCAGATTAATGGGATTATCAAGTAAATGGACGATGATTTGCAATTAATCTAAACGATTCATGGCCATTCTACACTGATTCCCAGTGATTATTGGTTTCTTCATTAAGAAACTCCATGATTAATGAGAAATCTATAAATTTTGCATTATGATCCTCTCAGATTAATGGAATTTCAAGTTAATGGATCATGATTTTCAATAAATCTAAAGTATTCATGGCTATTCCACACTGATTTCCATTGATTATTCTCTTCATCATTAAGAAACTCCATGACTAATGGAAATTATTGGTTTTGTGACTCTGGTTCTTAAGAATAAATGGATATTTAAAGAATTTGGATCATGTTATTGAAAGATTCAAGGAATTATTAACAATTCCTCACTGATTCCCAGTGATTATTCGTTTCTGGCTTAAGAAACTCCATGACTAATGGGAATTATTGGTTTTATGACTATGGTTCTCAAAATTAATGGAAATATAATGAATTTGGACCACGGTTCTGAAAGTTCCCAAAGGATTCTTGGCCATTCTACACTGATTCCCAGTGATTATTGGTTTCTTCATTAAAGAAAATCCATGACGAATGGGAATTATTGGATTTATGATTCTGGTGCTCAAGAATAAATAGAAATTTAAAGAATTTGGATCATGATATTGAAAGATTCAAAGAATTATTAACAATTGCTCACTGATTCCCAGTGATTATTGGCTTTTACACTATGATATCCCATGATAAATGGGAATTATTTTAATTACACCATTATGATCCTCTCAGATTAATGGGAATATCAAGTAAATGGACAATGATTTGCAATTAATCTAAACGATTCATGGCCATTCCGCAATGGTTTCCAGTTGAGTGGCCTCATCAGTAATAAACTCCATGTCTAATGGGACTTATTGGTTTTATGACCATGGTTCTCAAGAATTAATGGAAATATAATGAATTTGAACCATGGTTCTGAAAGTATCCAATGGATTCTAGGACAATCCACAACAATTTCCAGTGATTATTGGCCTAATCATTAAGATACTCCATGACTAATGGGAATTATTGGTTTTATGACCATGGTTCTCAAAATTAATGGAAATATAATGAATTTGGTCCACGGTTCTGAAAGTTTCCAAAGGATTCTTGGCCATTCTACACTGATTCCCAGTGATTATTGGTTTCTTCATTAAAGAAAATCCATGAATAATGAGAAATCTTTAAATTATCACTATGATACTTTTAGATTAATGGATATATCAAGTAATTGGAAAATGGTTTAAAATGTTTCCTAAGTATTCTCTGCTATTTCGCATTGAGTCTCAAAGATTATTGGCTTTTACATTATTATATCCCATGATAAATGGGAATAATTTTAATTACACCATTATGATCCTCTCAGATTAATGGAATTTCAAGTTAATGGATCATGATTTTCAATAAATCTAAAGTATTCATGGCTATTCCACACTGATTTCCATTGATTATTCTCTTCATCATTAAGAAACTCCATGACTAATGGGAATTATTGGTTTTGTGACTCTGGTTCTTAAGAATAAATGGATATTTAAAGAATTTGGATCATGATATTGAAAGATTCAAGGAATTATTAACAATTCCTAACTGATTCCCAGTGATTATTCGTTTCTGGCTTAAGAAACTCCATGACTAATGGGAATTATTGGTTTTATGACTATGGTTCTCAAAATTAATGGAAATATAATGAATTTGGACCACGGTTCTGAAAGTTCCCAAAGGATTCTTGGCCATTCTACACTGATTCCCAGTGATTATTGGTTTCTTCATTAAAGAAAATCCATGACGAATGGGAATTATTGGATTTATGATTCTGGTGCTCAAGAATAAATAGAAATTTAAAGAATTTGGATCATGATATTGAAAGATTCAAAGAATTATTAACAATTGCTCACTGATTCCCAGTGATTATTGGCTTTTACACTATGATATCCCATGATAAATGGGAATTATTTTAATTACACCATTATGATCCTCTCAGATTAATGGGAATATCAAGTAAATGGACAATGATTTGCAATTAATCTAAACGACTCATGGCCATTCCGCAATGGTTTCCAGTTGAGTGGCCTCATCAGTAATAAACTCCATGTCTAATGGGACTTATTGGTTTTATGACCATGGTTCTCAAGAATTAATGGAAATATAATGAATTTGAACCATGGTTCTGAAAGTATCCAATGGATTCTAGGACAATCCACAACAATTTCCAGTGATTATTGGCCTCATCATTAAGATACTCCATGACTAATGGGAATTATTGGTTTTATGACCATGGTTCTCAAAATTAATGGAAATATAATGAATTTGGTCCACGGTTTTGAAAGTTTCCAAAGGATTCTTGGCCATTCTACACTGATTCCCAGTGATTATTGGTTTCTTCATTAAAGAAAATCCATGAATAATGAGAAATCTTTAAATTATCACTATGATACTTTTAGATTAATGGATATATCAAGTAATTGGAAAATGGTTTAAAATGTTTCCTAAGTATTCTCTGCTATTTCGCATTGAGTCTCAAAGATTATTGGCTTTTACATTATTATATCCCATGATAAATGGGAATAATTTTAATTACACCATTATGATCGTCTCAGATTAATGGGATTATCAAGTAAATGGACGATGATTTGCAATTAATCTAAACGATTCATGGCCATTCTACACTGATTCCCAGTTATTATTGGTTTCTTCCTTAAGAAACTCCATGATTAATGAGAAATCTATAAATTTTGCATTATGATCCTCTCAGATTAATGGAATTTCAAGTTAATGGATCATGATTTTCAATAAATCTAAAGTATTCATGGCTATTCCACACTGATTTCCATTGATTATTCTCTTCATCATTAAGAAACTCCATGACTAATGGGAATTATTGGTTTTGTGACTCTGGTTCTTAAGAATAAATGGATATTTAAAGAATTTGGATCATGATATTGAAAGATTCAAGGAATTATTAACAATTCCTAACTGATTCCCAGTGATTATTCGTTTCTGGCTTAAGAAACTCCATGACTAATGGGAATTATTGGTTTTATGACTATGGTTCTCAAAATTAATGGAAATATAATGAATTTGGACCACGGCTCTGAAAGTTCCCAAAGGATTCTTGGCCATTCTACACTGATTCCCAGTGATTATTGGTTTCTTCATTAAAGAAAATCCATGACGAATGGGAATTATTGGATTTATGATTCTGGTGCTCAAGAATAAATAGAAATTTAAAGAATTTGGATCATGATATTGAAAGATTCAAAGAATTATTAACAATTGCTCACTGATTCCCAGTGATTATTGGCTTTTACACTATGATATCCCATGATAAATGGGAATTATTTTAATTACACCATTATGATCCTCTCAGATTAATGGGAATATCAAGTAAATGGACAATGATTTGCAATTAATCTAAACGATTCATGGCCATTCCGCAATGGTTTCCAGTTGAGTGGCCTCATCAGTAATAAACTCCATGTCTAATGGGACTTATTGGTTTTATGACCATGGTTCTCAAGAATTAATGGAAATATAATGAATTTGAACCATGGTTCTGAAAGTATCCAATGGATTCTAGGACAATCCGCAACAATTTCCAGTGATTATTGGCCTCATCATTAAGATACTCCATGACTAATGGGAATTATTGGTTTTATGACCATGGTTCTCAAAATTAATGGAAATATAATGAATTTGGTCCACGGTTCTGAAAGTTTCCAAAGGATTCTTGGCCATTCTACACTGATTCCCAGTGATTATTGGTTTCTTCATTAAAGAAAATCCATGAATAATGAGAAATCTTTAAATTATCACTATGATACTTTTAGATTAATGGATATATCAAGTAATTGGAAAATGGTTTAAAATGTTTCCTAAGTATTCTCTGCTATTTCGCATTGAGTCTCAAAGATTATTGGCTTTTACATTATTATATCCCATGATAAATGGGAATAATTTTAATTACACCATTATGATCGTCTCAGATTAATGGGATTATCAAGTAAATGGACGATGATTTGCAATTAATCTAAACGATTCATGGCCATTCTACACTGATTCCCAGTGATTTTTGGTTTCTTCCTTAAGAAACTCCATGATTAATGAGAAATCTATAAATTTTGCATTATGATCCTCTCAGATTAATGGAATTTCAAGTTAATGGATCATGATTTTCAATAAATCTAAAGTATTCATGGCTATTCCACACTGATTTCCATTGATTATTCTCTTCATCATTAAGAAACTCCATGACTAATGGGAATTATTGGTTTTGTGACTCTGGTTCTTAAGAATAAATGGATATTTAAAGAATTTGGATCATGATATTGAAAGATTCAAGGAATTATTAACAATTCCTAACTGATTCCCAGTGATTATTCGTTTCTGGCTTAAGAAACTCCATGACTAATGGGAATTATTGGTTTTATGACTATGGTTCTCAAAATTAATGGAAATATAATGAATTTGGACCACGGTTCTGAAAGTTCCCAAAGGATTCTTGGCCATTCTACACTGATTCCCAGTGATTATTGGTTTCTTCATTAAAGAAAATCCATGACGAATGGGAATTATTGGATTTATGATTCTGGTGCTCAAGAATAAATAGAAATTTAAAGAATTTGGATCATGATATTGAAAGATTCAAAGAATTATTAACAATTGCTCACTGATTCCCAGTGATTATTGGCTTTTACACTATGATATCCCATGATAAATGGGAATTATTTTAATTACACCATTATGATCCTCTCAGATTAATGGGAATATCAAGTAAATGGACAATGATTTGCAATTAATCTAAACGACTCATGGCCATTCCGCAATGGTTTCCAGTTGAGTGGCCTCATCAGTAATAAACTCCATGTCTAATGGGACTTATTGGTTTTATGACCATGGTTCTCAAGAATTAATGGAAATATAATGAATTTGAACCATGGTTCTGAAAGTATCCAATGGATTCTAGGACAATCCACAACAATTTCCAGTGATTATTGGCCTCATCATTAAGATACTCCATGACTAATGGGAATTATTGGTTTTATGACCATGGTTCTCAAAATTAATGGAAATATAATGAATTTGGTCCACGGTTTTGAAAGTTTCCAAAGGATTCTTGGCCATTCTACACTGATTCCCAGTGATTATTGGTTTCTTCATTAAAGAAAATCCATGAATAATGAGAAATCTTTAAATTATCACTATGATACTTTTAGATTAATGGATATATCAAGTAATTGGAAAATGGTTTAAAATGTTTCCTAAGTATTCTCTGCTATTTCGCATTGAGTCTCAAAGATTATTGGCTTTTACATTATTATATCCCATGATAAATGGGAATAATTTTAATTACACCATTATGATCCTCTCAGATTAATGGAATTTCAAGTTAATGGATCATGATTTTCAATAAATCTAAAGTATTCATGGCTATTCCACACTGATTTCCATTGATTATTCTCTTCATCATTAAGAAACTCCATGACTAATGGGAATTATTGGTTTTGTGACTCTGGTTCTTAAGAATAAATGGATATTTAAAGAATTTGGATCATGATATTGAAAGATTCAAGGAATTATTAACAATTCCTAACTGATTCCCAGTGATTATTCGTTTCTGGCTTAAGAAACTCCATGACTAATGGGAATTATTGGTTTTATGACTATGGTTCTCAAAATTAATGGAAATATAATGAATTTGGACCACGGTTCTGAAAGTTCCCAAAGGATTCTTGGCCATTCTACACTGATTCCCAGTGATTATTGGTTTCTTCATTAAAGAAAATCCATGACGAATGGGAATTATTGGATTTATGATTCTGGTGCTCAAGAATAAATAGAAATTTAAAGAATTTGGATCATGATATTGAAAGATTCAAAGAATTATTAACAATTGCTCACTGATTCCCAGTGATTATTGGCTTTTACACTATGATATCCCATGATAAATGGGAATTATTTTAATTACACCATTATGATCCTCTCAGATTAATGGGAATATCAAGTAAATGGACAATGATTTGCAATTAATCTAAACGACTCATGGCCATTCCGCAATGGTTTCCAGTTGAGTGGCCTCATCAGTAATAAACTCCATGTCTAATGGGACTTATTGGTTTTATGACCATGGTTCTCAAGAATTAATGGAAATATAATGAATTTGAACCATGGTTCTGAAAGTATCCAATGGATTCTAGGACAATCCACAACAATTTCCAGTGATTATTGGCCTCATCATTAAGATACTCCATGACTAATGGGAATTATTGGTTTTATGACCATGGTTCTCAAAATTAATGGAAATATAATGAATTTGGTCCACGGTTTTGAAAGTTTCCAAAGGATTCTTGGCCATTCTACACTGATTCCCAGTGATTATTGGTTTCTTCATTAAAGAAAATCCATGAATAATGAGAAATCTTTAAATTATCACTATGATACTTTTAGATTAATGGATATATCAAGTAATTGGAAAATGGTTTAAAATGTTTCCTAAGTATTCTCTGCTATTTCGCATTGAGTCTCAAAGATTATTGGCTTTTACATTATTATATCCCATGATAAATGGGAATAATTTTAATTACACCATTATGATCGTCTCAGATTAATGGGATTATCAAGTAAATGGACGATGATTTGCAATTAATCTAAACGATTCATGGCCATTCTACACTGATTCCCAGTTATTATTGGTTTCTTCCTTAAGAAACTCCATGATTAATGAGAAATCTATAAATTTTGCATTATGATCCTCTCAGATTAATGGAATTTCAAGTTAATGGATCATGATTTTCAATAAATCTAAAGTATTCATGGCTATTCCACACTGATTTCCATTGATTATTCTCTTCATCATTAAGAAACTCCATGACTAATGGGAATTATTGGTTTTGTGACTCTGGTTCTTAAGAATAAATGGATATTTAAAGAATTTGGATCATGATATTGAAAGATTCAAGGAATTATTAACAATTCCTAACTGATTCCCAGTGATTATTCGTTTCTGGCTTAAGAAACTCCATGACTAATGGGAATTATTGGTTTTATGACTATGGTTCTCAAAATTAATGGAAATATAATGAATTTGGACCACGGCTCTGAAAGTTCCCAAAGGATTCTTGGCCATTCTACACTGATTCCCAGTGATTATTGGTTTCTTCATTAAAGAAAATCCATGACGAATGGGAATTATTGGATTTATGATTCTGGTGCTCAAGAATAAATAGAAATTTAAAGAATTTGGATCATGATATTGAAAGATTCAAAGAATTATTAACAATTGCTCACTGATTCCCAGTGATTATTGGCTTTTACACTATGATATCCCATGATAAATGGGAATTATTTTAATTACACCATTATGATCCTCTCAGATTAATGGGAATATCAAGTAAATGGACAATGATTTGCAATTAATCTAAACGATTCATGGCCATTCCGCAATGGTTTCCAGTTGAGTGGCCTCATCAGTAATAAACTCCATGTCTAATGGGACTTATTGGTTTTATGACCATGGTTCTCAAGAATTAATGGAAATATAATGAATTTGAACCATGGTTCTGAAAGTATCCAATGGATTCTAGGACAATCCGCAACAATTTCCAGTGATTATTGGCCTCATCATTAAGATACTCCATGACTAATGGGAATTATTGGTTTTATGACCATGGTTCTCAAAATTAATGGAAATATAATGAATTTGGTCCACGGTTCTGAAAGTTTCCAAAGGATTCTTGGCCATTCTACACTGATTCCCAGTGATTATTGGTTTCTTCATTAAAGAAAATCCATGAATAATGAGAAATCTTTAAATTATCACTATGATACTTTTAGATTAATGGATATATCAAGTAATTGGAAAATGGTTTAAAATGTTTCCTAAGTATTCTCTGCTATTTCGCATTGAGTCTCAAAGATTATTGGCTTTTACATTATTATATCCCATGATAAATGGGAATAATTTTAATTACACCATTATGATCGTCTCAGATTAATGGGATTATCAAGTAAATGGACGATGATTTGCAATTAATCTAAACGATTCATGGCCATTCTACACTGATTCCCAGTGATTTTTGGTTTCTTCCTTAAGAAACTCCATGATTAATGAGAAATCTATAAATTTTGCATTATGATCCTCTCAGATTAATGGAATTTCAAGTTAATGGATCATGATTTTCAATAAATCTAAAGTATTCATGGCTATTCCACACTGATTTCCATTGATTATTCTCTTCATCATTAAGAAACTCCATGACTAATGGGAATTATTGGTTTTGTGACTCTGGTTCTTAAGAATAAATGGATATTTAAAGAATTTGGATCATGATATTGAAAGATTCAAGGAATTATTAACAATTCCTAACTGATTCCCAGTGATTATTCGTTTCTGGCTTAAGAAACTCCATGACTAATGGGAATTATTGGTTTTATGACTATGGTTCTCAAAATTAATGGAAATATAATGAATTTGGACCACGGTTCTGAAAGTTCCCAAAGGATTCTTGGCCATTCTACACTGATTCCCAGTGATTATTGGTTTCTTCATTAAAGAAAATCCATGACGAATGGGAATTATTGGATTTATGATTCTGGTGCTCAAGAATAAATAGAAATTTAAAGAATTTGGATCATGATATTGAAAGATTCAAAGAATTATTAACAATTGCTCACTGATTCCCAGTGATTATTGGCTTTTACACTATGATATCCCATGATAAATGGGAATTATTTTAATTACACCATTATGATCCTCTCAGATTAATGGGAATATCAAGTAAATGGACAATGATTTGCAATTAATCTAAACGATTCATGGCCATTCCGCAATGGTTTCCAGTTGAGTGGCCTCATCAGTAATAAACTCCATGTCTAATGGGACTTATTGGTTTTATGACCATGGTTCTCAAGAATTAAT
The DNA here is from genome assembly GCA_036289425.1 of Rhopalosiphum nymphaeae. Classification (NCBI taxonomy): domain Eukaryota; kingdom Metazoa; phylum Arthropoda; class Insecta; order Hemiptera; family Aphididae; genus Rhopalosiphum; species Rhopalosiphum nymphaeae. The sequence goes on along the minus strand of JAZAQC010000007.1, from coordinate 12,599,995 downwards.
GGAAATATAATGAATTTGAACCATGGTTCTGAAAGTATCCAATGGATTCTAGGACAATCCGCAACAATTTCCAGTGATTATTGGCCTCATCATTAAGATACTCCATGACTAATGGGAATTATTGGTTTTATGACCATGGTTCTCAAAATTAATGGAAATATAATGAATTTGGTCCACGGTTCTGAAAGTTTCCAAAGGATTCTTGGCCATTCTACACTGATTCCCAGTGATTATTGGTTTCTTCATTAAAGAAAATCCATGAATAATGAGAAATCTTTAAATTATCACTATGATACTTTTAGATTAATGGATATATCAAGTAATTGGAAAATGGTTTAAAATGTTTCCTAAGTATTCTCTGCTATTTCGCATTGAGTCTCAAAGATTATTGGCTTTTACATTATTATATCCCATGATAAATGGGAATAATTTTAATTACACCATTATGATCGTCTCAGATTAATGAGATTATCAAGTAAATGGACGATGATTTGCAATTAATCTTAACGATTCATGGCCATTCTACACTGATTCCCAGTGATTATTGGTTTCTTCCTTAAGAAACTCCATGATTAATGAGAAATCTATAAATTTTGCATTATGATCCTCTCAGATTAATGGAATTTCAAGTTAATGGATCATGATTTTCAATAAATCTAAAGTATTCATGGCTATTCCACACTGATTTCCATTGATTATTCTCTTCATCATTAAGAAACTCCATGACTAATGGGAATTATTGGTTTTGTGACTCTGGTTCTTAAGAATAAATGGATATTTAAAGAATTTGGATCATGATATTGAAAGATTCAAGGAATTATTAACAATTCCTAACTGATTCCCAGTGATTATTCGTTTCTGGCTTAAGAAACTCCATGACTAATGGGAATTATTGGTTTTATGACTATGGTTCTCAAAATTAATGGAAATATAATGAATTTGGACCACGGTTCTGAAAGTTCCCAAAGGATTCTTGGCCATTCTACACTGATTCCCAGTGATTATTGGTTTCTTCATTAAAGAAAATCCATGACGAATGGGAATTATTGGATTTATGATTCTGGTGCTCAAGAATAAATAGAAATTTAAAGAATTTGGATCATGATATTGAAAGATTCAAAGAATTATTAACAATTGCTCACTGATTCCCAGTGATTATTGGCTTTTACACTATGATATCCCATGATAAATGGGAATTATTTTAATTACACCATTATGATCCTCTCAGATTAATGGGAATATCAAGTAAATGGACAATGATTTGCAATTAATCTAAACGATTCATGGCCATTCCGCAATGGTTTCCAGTTGAGTGGCCTCATCAGTAATAAACTCCATGTCTAATGGGACTTATTGGTTTTATGACCATGGTTCTCAAGAATTAATGGAAATATAATGAATTTGGTCCACGGTTCTGAAAGTTTCCAAAGGATTCTTGGCCATTCTACACTGATTCCCAGTGATTATTGGTTTCTTCATTAAAGAAAATCCATGAATAATGAGTAATCTTTAAATTATCACTATGATACTTTTAGATTAATGGATATATCAAGTAATTGGAAAATGGTTTAAAATGTTTCCTAAGTATTCTCTGCTATTTCGCATTGAGTCTCAAAGATTATTGGCTTTTACATTATTATATCCCATGATAAATGGGAATAATTTTAATTACACCATTATGATCGTCTCAGATTAATGGGATTATCAAGTAAATGGACGATGATTTGCAATTAATCTAAACGATTCATGGCCATTCTACACTGATTCCCAGTGATTTTTGGTTTCTTCCTTAAGAAACTCCATGATTAATGAGAAATCTATAAATTTTGCATTATGATCCTCTCAGATTAATGGAATTTCAAGTTAATGGATCATGATTTTCAATAAATCTAAAGTATTCATGGCTATTCCACACTGATTTCCATTGATTATTCTCTTCATCATTAAGAAACTCCATGACTAATGGGAATTATTGGTTTTGTGACTCTGGTTCTTAAGAATAAATGGATATTTAAAGAATTTGGATCATGATATTGAAAGATTCAAGGAATTATTAACAATTCCTAACTGATTCCCAGTGATTATTCGTTTCTGGCTTAAGAAACTCCATGACTAATGGGAATTATTGGTTTTATGACTATGGTTCTCAAAATTAATGGAAATATAATGAATTTGGACCACGGTTCTGAAAGTTCCCAAAGGATTCTTGGCCATTCTACACTGATTCCCAGTGATTATTGGTTTCTTCATTAAAGAAAATCCATGACGAATGGGAATTATTGGATTTATGATTCTGGTGCTCAAGAATAAATAGAAATTTAAAGAATTTGGATCATGATATTGAAAGATTCAAAGAATTATTAACAATTGCTCACTGATTCCCAGTGATTATTGGCTTTTACACTATGATATCCCATGATAAATGGGAATTATTTTAATTACACCATTATGATCCTCTCAGATTAATGGGAATATCAAGTAAATGGACAATGATTTGCAATTAATCTAAACGATTCATGGCCATTCCGCAATGGTTTCCAGTTGAGTGGCCTCATCAGTAATAAACTCCATGTCTAATGGGACTTATTGGTTTTATGACCATGGTTCTCAAGAATTAATGGAAATATAATGAATTTGAACCATGGTTCTGAAAGTATCCAATGGATTCTAGGACAATCCGCAACAATTTCCAGTGATTATTGGCCTCATCATTAAGATACTCCATGACTAATGGGAATTATTGGTTTTATGACCATGGTTCTCAAAATTAATGGAAATATAATGAATTTGGTCCACGGTTCTGAAAGTTTCCAAAGGATTCTTGGCCATTCTACACTGATTCCCAGTGATTATTGGTTTCTTCATTAAAGAAAATCCATGAATAATGAGAAATCTTTAAATTATCACTATGATACTTTTAGATTAATGGATATATCAAGTAATTGGAAAATGGTTTAAAATGTTTCCTAAGTATTCTCTGCTATTTCGCATTGAGTCTCAAAGATTATTGGCTTTTACATTATTATATCCCATGATAAATGGGAATAATTTTAATTACACCATTATGATCGTCTCAGATTAATGGGATTATCAAGTAAATGGACGATGATTTGCAATTAATCTAAACGATTCATGGCCATTCTACACTGATTCCCAGTTATTATTGGTTTCTTCCTTAAGAAACTCCATGATTAATGAGAAATCTATAAATTTTGCATTATGATCCTCTCAGATTAATGGAATTTCAAGTTAATGGATCATGATTTTCAATAAATCTAAAGTATTCATGGCTATTCCACACTGATTTCCATTGATTATTCTCTTCATCATTAAGAAACTCCATGACTAATGGGAATTATTGGTTTTGTGACTCTGGTTCTTAAGAATAAATGGATATTTAAAGAATTTGGATCATGATATTGAAAGATTCAAGGAATTATTAACAATTCCTAACTGATTCCCAGTGATTATTCGTTTCTGGCTTAAGAAACTCCATGACTAATGGGAATTATTGGTTTTATGACTATGGTTCTCAAAATTAATGGAAATATAATGAATTTGGACCACGGTTCTGAAAGTTCCCAAAGGATTCTTGGCCATTCTACACTGATTCCCAGTGATTATTGGTTTCTTCATTAAAGAAAATCCATGACGAATGGGAATTATTGGATTTATGATTCTGGTGCTCAAGAATAAATAGAAATTTAAAGAATTTGGATCATGATATTGAAAGATTCAAAGAATTATTAACAATTGCTCACTGATTCCCAGTGATTATTGGCTTTTACACTATGATATCCCATGATAAATGGGAATTATTTTAATTACACCATTATGATCCTCTCAGATTAATGGGAATATCAAGTAAATGGACAATGATTTGCAATTAATCTAAACGATTCATGGCCATTCCGCAATGGTTTCCAGTTGAGTGGCCTCATCAGTAATAAACTCCATGTCTAATGGGACTTATTGGTTTTATGACCATGGTTCTCAAGAATTAATGGAAATATAATGAATTTGAACCATGGTTCTGAAAGTATCCAATGGATTCTAGGACAATCCGCAACAATTTCCAGTGATTATTGGCCTCATCATTAAGATACTCCATGACTAATGGGAATTATTGGTTTTATGACCATGGTTCTCAAAATTAATGGAAATATAATGAATTTGGTCCACGGTTCTGAAAGTTTCCAAAGGATTCTTGGCCATTCTACACTGATTCCCAGTGATTATTGGTTTCTTCATTAAAGAAAATCCATGAATAATGAGAAATCTTTAAATTATCACTATGATACTTTTAGATTAATGGATATATCAAGTAATTGGAAAATGGTTTAAAATGTTTCCTAAGTATTCTCTGCTATTTCGCATTGAGTCTCAAAGATTATTGGCTTTTACATTATTATATCCCATGATAAATGGGAATAATTTTAATTACACCATTATGATCGTCTCAGATTAATGGGATTATCAAGTAAATGGACGATGATTTGCAATTAATCTAAACGATTCATGGCCATTCTACACTGATTCCCAGTTATTATTGGTTTCTTCCTTAAGAAACTCCATGATTAATGAGAAATCTATAAATTTTGCATTATGATCCTCTCAGATTAATGGAATTTCAAGTTAATGGATCATGATTTTCAATAAATCTAAAGTATTCATGGCTATTCCACACTGATTTCCATTGATTATTCTCTTCATCATTAAGAAACTCCATGACTAATGGGAATTATTGGTTTTGTGACTCTGGTTCTTAAGAATAAATGGATATTTAAAGAATTTGGATCATGATATTGAAAGATTCAAGGAATTATTAACAATTCCTAACTGATTCCCAGTGATTATTCGTTTCTGGCTTAAGAAACTCCATGACTAATGGGAATTATTGGTTTTATGACTATGGTTCTCAAAATTAATGGAAATATAATGAATTTGGACCACGGTTCTGAAAGTTCCCAAAGGATTCTTGGCCATTCTACACTGATTCCCAGTGATTATTGGTTTCTTCATTAAAGAAAATCCATGACGAATGGGAATTATTGGATTTATGGTTCTGGTGCTCAAGAATAAATAGAAATTTAAAGAATTTGGATCATGATATTGAAAGATTCAAAGAATTATTAACAATTGCTCACTGATTCCCAGTGATTATTGGCTTTTACACTATGATATCCCATGATAAATGGGAATTATTTTAATTACACCATTATGATCCTCTCAGATTAATGGGAATATCAAGTAAATGGACAATGATTTGCAATTAATCTAAACGATTCATGGCCATTCCGCAATGGTTTCCAGTTGAGTGGCCTCATCAGTAATAAACTCCATGTCTTATGGGACTTATTGGTTTTATGACCATGGTTCTCAAGAATTAATGGAAATATAATGAATTTGAACCATGGTTCTGAAAGTATCCAATGGATTCTAGGACAATCCGCAACAATTTCCAGTGATTATTGGCCTCATCATTAAGATACTCCATGACTAATGGGAATTATTGGTTTTATGACCATGGTTCTCAAAATTAATGGAAATATAATGAATTTGGTCCACGGTTCTGAAAGTTTTCAAAGGATTCTTGGCCATTCTACACTGATTCCCAGTGATTATTGGTTTCTTCATTAAAGAAAATCCATGAATAATGAGAAATCTTTAAATTATCACTATGATACTTTTAGATTAATGGATATATCAAGTAATTGGAAAATGGTTTAAAATGTTTCCTAAGTATTCTCTGCTATTTCGCATTGAGTCTCAAAGATTATTGGCTTTTACATTATTATATCCCATGATAAATGGGAATAATTTTAATTACACCATTATGATCGTCTCAGATTAATGGGATTATCAAGTAAATGGACGATGATTTGCAATTAATCTAAACGATTCATGGCCATTCTACACTGATTCCCAGTGATTTTTGGTTTCTTCCTTAAGAAACTCCAAGATTAATGAGAAATCTATAAATTTTGCATTATGATCCTCTCAGATTAATGGAATTTCAAGTTAATGGATCATGATTTTCAATAAATCTAAAGTATTCATGGCTATTCCACACTGATTTCCATTGATTATTCTCTTCATCATTAAGACACTCCATGACTAATGGGAATTATTGGTTTTGTGACTCTGGTTCTTAAGAATAAATGGATATTTAAAGAATTTGGATCATGATATTGAAAGATTCAAGGAATTATTAAGAATTCCTCACTGATTCCCAGTGATTATTCGTTTCTGGCTTAAGAAACTCCATGACTAATGGGAATTATTGGTTTTATGACTATGGTTCTCAAAATTAATGGAAATATAATGAATTTGGACCACGGTTCTGAAAGTTCCCAAAGGATTCTTGGCCATTCTACACTGATTCCCAGTGATTATTGGTTTCTTCATTAAAGAAAATCCATAACGAATGGGAATTATTGGATTTATGATTCTGGTGCTCAAGAATAAATAGAAATTTAAAGAATTTGGATCATGATATTGAAAGATTCAAAGAATTATTAACAATTGCTCACTGATTCCCAGTGATTATTGGCTTTTACACTAAGATATCCCATGATAAATGGGAATTATTTTAATTACACCATTATGATCCTCTCAGATTAATGGGAATATCAAGTAAATGGACAATGATTTGCAATTAATCTAAACGATTCATGGCCATTCCGCAATGGTTTCCAGTTGAGTGGCCTCATCAGTAATAAACTCCATGTCTAATGGGACTTATTGGTTTTATGACCATGGTTCTCAAGAATTAATGGAAATATAATGAATTTGAACCATGGTTCTGAAAGTATCCAATGGATTCTAGGACAATCCGCAACAATTTCCAGTGATTATTGGCCTCATCATTAAGATACTCCATGACTAATGGGAATTATTGGTTTTATGACCATGGTTCTCAAAATTAATGGAAATATAATGAATTTGGTCCACGGTTCTGAAAGTTTCCAAAGGATTCTTGGCCATTCTACACTGATTCCCAGTGATTATTGGTTTCTTCATTAAAGAAAATCCATGAATAATGAGAAATCTTTAAATTATCACTATGATACTTTTAGATTAATGGATATATCAAGTAATTGGAAAATGGTTTAAAATGTTTCCTAAGTATTCTCTGCTATTTCGCATTGAGTCTCAAAGATTATTGGCTTTTACATTATTATATCCCATGATAAATGGGAATAATTTTAATTACACCATTTTGATCGTCTCAGATTAATGGGATTATCAAGTAAATGGACGATGATTTGCAATTAATCTAAACGATTCATGGCCATTCTACACTGATTCCCAGTGATTTTTGGTTTCTTCCTTAAGAAACTCCAAGATTAATGAGAAATCTATAAATTTTGCATTATGATCCTCTCAGATTAATGGAATTTCAAGTTAATGGATCATGATTTTCAATAAATCTAAAGTATTCATGGCTATTCCACACTGATTTCCATTGATTATTCTCTTCATCATTAAGACACTCCATGACTAATGGGAATTATTGGTTTTGTGACTCTGGTTCTTAAGAATAAATGGATATTTAAAGAATTTGGATCATGATATTGAAAGATTCAAGGAATTATTAACAATTCCTCACTGATTCCCAGTGATTATTCGTTTCTGGCTTAAGAAACTCCATGACTAATGGGAATTATTGGTTTTATGACTATGGTTCTCAAAATTAATGGAAATATAATGAATTTGGACCACGGTTCTGAAAGTTCCCAAAGGATTCTTGGCCATTCTACACTGATTCCCAGTGATTATTGGTTTCTTCATTAAAGAAAATCCATGACGAATGGGAATTATTGGATTTATGATTCTGGTGCTCAAGAATAAATAGAAATTTAAAGAATTTGGATCATGATATTGAAAGATTCAAAGAATTATTAACAATTGCTCACTGATTCCCAGTGATTATTGGCTTTTACACTATGATATCCCATGATAAATGGGAATTATTTTAATTACACCATTATGATCCTCTCAGATTAATGGGAATATCAAGTAAATGGACAATGATTTGCAATTAATCTAAACGATTCATGGCCATTCCGCAATGGTTTCCAGTTGAGTGGCCTCATCAGTAATAAACTCCATGTCTAATGGGACTTATTGGTTTTATGACCATGGTTCTCAAGAATTAATGGAAATATAATGAATTTGAACCATGGTTCTGAAAGTATCCAATGGATTCTAGGACAATCCACAACAATTTCCAGTGATTATTGGCCTCATCATTAAGATACTCCATGACTAATGGGAATTATTGGTTTTATGACCATGGTTCTCAAAATTAATGGAAATATAATGAATTTGGTCCACGGTTCTGAAAGTTTCCAAAGGATTCTTGGCCATTCTACACTGATTCCCAGTGATTATTGGTTTCTTCATTAAAGAAAATCCATGAATAATGAGAAATCTTTAAATTATCACTATGATAGTTTTAGATTAATGGATATATCAAGTAATTGGAAAATGGTTTAAAATGTTTCCTAAGTATTCTCTGCTATTTCGCATTGAGTCTCAAAGATTATTGGCTTTTACATTATTATATCCCATGATAAATGGGAATAATTTTAATTACACCATTATGATCGTCTCAGATTAATGGGATTATCAAGTAAATGGACGATGATTTGCAATTAATCTAAACGATTCATGGCCATTCTACACTGATTCCCAGTGATTTTTGGTTTCTTCCTTAAGAAACTCCAAGATTAATGAGAAATCTATAAATTTTGCATTATGATCCTCTCAGATTAATGGAATTTCAAGTTAATGGATCATGATTTTCAATAAATCTAAAGTATTCATGGCTATTCCACACTGATTTCCATTGATTATTCTCTTCATCATTAAGACACTCCATGACTAATGGGAATTATTGGTTTTGTGACTCTGGTTCTTAAGAATAAATGGATATTTAAAGAATTTGGATCATGATATTGAAAGATTCAAGGAATTATTAACAATTCCTCACTGATTCCCAGTGATTATTCGTTTCTGGCTTAAGAAACTCCATGACTAATGGGAATTATTGGTTTTATGACTATGGTTCTCAAAATTAATGGAAATATAATGAATTTGGACCACGGTTCTGAAAGTTCCCAAAGGATTCTTGGCCATTCTACACTGATTCCCAGTGATTATTGGTTTCTTCATTAAAGAAAATCCATAACGAATGGGAATTATTGGATTTATGATTCTGGTGCTCAAGAATAAATAGAAATTTAAAGAATTTGGATCATGATATTGAAAGATTCAAAGAATTATTAACAATTGCTCACTGATTCCCAGTGATTATTGGCTTTTACACTAAGATATCCCATGATAAATGGGAATTATTTTAATTACACCATTATGATCCTCTCAGATTAATGGGAATATCAAGTAAATGGACAATGATTTGCAATTAATCTAAACGATTCATGGCCATTCCGCAATGGTTTCCAGTTGAGTGGCCTCATCAGTAATAAACTCCATGTCTAATGGGACTTATTGGTTTTATGACCATGGTTCTCAAGAATTAATGGAAATATAATGAATTTGAACCATGGTTCTGAAAGTATCCAATGGATTCTAGGACAATCCGCAACAATTTCCAGTGATTATTGGCCTCATCATTAAGATACTCCATGACTAATGGGAATTATTGGTTTTATGACCATGGTTCTCAAAATTAATGGAAATATAATGAATTTGGTCCACGGTTCTGAAAGTTTCCAAAGGATTCTTGGCCATTCTACACTGATTCCCAGTGATTATTGGTTTCTTCATTAAAGAAAATCCATGAATAATGAGAAATCTTTAAATTATCACTATGATACTTTTAGATTAATGGATATATCAAGTAATTGGAAAATGGTTTAAAATGTTTCCTAAGTATTCTCTGCTATTTCGCATTGAGTCTCAAAGATTATTGGCTTTTACATTATTATATCCCATGATAAATGGGAATAATTTTAATTACACCATTATGATCGTCTCAGATTAATGGGATTATCAAGTAAATGGACGATGATTTGCAATTAATCTAAACGATTCATGGCCATTCTACACTGATTCCCAGTGATTTTTGGTTTCTTCCTTAAGAAACTCCAAGATTAATGAGAAATCTATAAATTTTGCATTATGATCCTCTCAGATTAATGGAATTTCAAGTTAATGGATCATGATTTTCAATAAATCTAAAGTATTCATGGCTATTCCACACTGATTTCCATTGATTATTCTCTTCATCATTAAGACACTCCATGACTAATGGGAATTATTGGTTTTGTGACTCTGGTTCTTAAGAATAAATGGATATTTAAAGAATTTGGATCATGATATTGAAAGATTCAAGGAATTATTAAGAATTCCTCACTGATTCCCAGTGATTATTCGTTTCTGGCTTAAGAAACTCCATGACTAATGGGAATTATTGGTTTTATGACTATGGTTCTCAAAATTAATGGAAATATAATGAATTTGGACCACGGTTCTGAAAGTTCCCAAAGGATTCTTGGCCATTCTACACTGATTCCCAGTGATTATTGGTTTCTTCATTAAAGAAAATCCATAACGAATGGGAATTATTGGATTTATGATTCTGGTGCTCAAGAATAAATAGAAATTTAAAGAATTTGGATCATGATATTGAAAGATTCAAAGAATTATTAACAATTGCTCACTGATTCCCAGTGATTATTGGCTTTTACACTAAGATATCCCATGATAAATGGGAATTATTTTAATTACACCATTATGATCCTATCAGATTAATGGGAATATCAAGTAAATGGACAATGATTTGCAATTAATCTAAACGATTCATGGCCATTCCGCAATGGTTTCCAGTTGAGTGGCCTCATCAGTAATAAACTCCATGTCTAATGGGACTTATTGGTTTTATGACCATGGTTCTCAAGAATTAATGGAAATATAATGAATTTGAACCATGGTTCTGAAAGTATCCAATGGATTCTAGGACAATCCGCAACAATTTCCAGTGATTATTGGCCTCATCATTAAGATACTCCATGACTAATGGGAATTATTGGTTTTATGACCATGGTTCTCAAAATTAATGGAAATATAATGAATTTGGTCCACGGTTCTGAAAGTTTCCAAAGGATTCTTGGCCATTCTACACTGATTCCCAGTGATTATTGGTTTCTTCATTAAAGAAAATCCATGAATAATGAGAAATCTTTAAATTATCACTATGATACTTTTAGATTAATGGATATATCAAGTAATTGGAAAATGGTTTAAAATGTTTCCTAAGTATTCTCTGCTATTTCGCATTGAGTCTCAAAGATTATTGGCTTTTACATTATTATATCCCATGATAAATGGGAATAATTTTAATTACACCATTATGATCGTCTCAGATTAATGGGATTATCAAGTAAATGGACGATGATTTGCAATTAATCTAAACGATTCATGGCCATTCTACACTGATTCCCAGTGATTTTTGGTTTCTTCCTTAAGAAACTCCAAGATTAATGAGAAATCTATAAATTTTGCATTATGATCCTCTCAGATTAATGGAATTTCAAGTTAATGGATCATGATTTTCAATAAATCTAAAGTATTCATGGCTATTCCAAACTGATTTCCATTGATTATTCTCTTCATCATTAAGAAACTCCATGACTAATGGGAATTTTTGGTTTTGTGACTCTGGTTCTTAAGAATAAATGGATATTTAAAGAATTTGGATCATGATATTGAAAGATTCAAGGAATTATTAACAATTCCTCACTGATTCCCAGTGATTATTCGTTTCTGGCTTAAGAAACTCCATGACTAATGGGAATTATTGGTTTTATGCCTATGGTTCTCAAAATTAATGGAAATATAATGAATTTGGACCACGGTTCTGAAAGTTCCCAAAGGATTCTTGGCCATTCTACACTGATTCCCAGTGATTATTGGTTTCTTCATTAAAGAAAATCCATGACGAATGGGAATTATTGGATTTATGATTCTGGTGCTCAAGAATAAATAGAAATTTAAAGAATTTGGATCATGATATTGAAAGATTCAAAGAATTATTAACAATTGCTCACTGATTCCCAGTGATTATTGGCTTTTACACTAAGATATCCCATGATAAATGGGAATTATTTTAATTACACCATTATGATCCTCTCAGATTAATGGGAATATCAAGTAAATGGACAATGATTTGCAATTAATCTAAACGATTCATGGCCATTCCGCAATGGTTTCCAGTTGAGTGGCCTCATCAGTAATAAACTCCATGTCTAATGGGACTTATTGGTTTTATGACCATGGTTCTCAAGAATTAATGGAAATATAATGAATTTGAACCATGGTTCTGAAAGTATCCAATGGATTCTAGGACAATCCGCAACAATTTCCAGTGATTATTGGCCTCATCATTAAGATACTCCATGACTAATGGGAATTATTGGTTTTATGACCATGGTTCTCAAAATTAATGGAAATATAATGAATTTGGTCCACGGTTCTGAAAGTTTCCAAAGGATTCTTGGCAATTCTACACTGATTCCCAGTGATTATTGGTTTCTTCATTAAAGAAAATCCATGAATAATGAGAAATCTTTAAATTATCACTATGATACTTTTAGATTAATGGATATATCAAGTAATTGGAAAATGGTTTAAAATGTTTCCTAAGTATTCTCTGCTATTTCGCATTGAGTCTCAAAGATTATTGGCTTTTACATTATTATATCCCATGATAAATGGGAATAATTTTAATTACACCATTATGATCGTCTCAGATTAATGGGATTATCAAGTAAATGGACGATGATTTGCAATTAATCTAAACGATTCATGGCCATTCTACACTGATTCCCAGTGATTTTTGGTTTCTTCCTTAAGAAACTCCAAGATTAATGAGAAATCTATAAATTTTGCATTATGATCCTCTCAGATTAATGGAATTTCAAGTTAATGGATCATGATTTTCAATAAATCTAAAGTATTCATGGCTATTCCACACTGATTTCCATTGATTATTCTCTTCATCATTAAGAAACTCCATGACTAATGGGAATTATTGGTTTTGTGACTCTGGTTCTTAAGAATAAATGGATATTTAAAGAATTTGGATCATGATATTGAAAGATTCAAGGAATTATTAACAATTCCTCACTGATTCCCAGTGATTATTCGTTTCTGGCTTAAGAAACTCCATGACTAATGGGAATTATTGGTTTTATGACTATGGTTCTCAAAATTAATGGAAATATAATGAATTTGGACCACGGTTCTGAAAGTTCCCAAAGGATTCTTGGCCATTCTACACTGATTCCCAGTGATTATTGGTTTCTTCATTAAAGAAAATCCATGACGAATGGGAATTATTGGATTTATGATTCTGGTGCTCAAGAATAAATAGAAATTTAAAGAATTTGGATCATGATATTGAAAGATTCAAAGAATTATTAACAATTGCTCACTGATTCCCAGTGATTATTGGCTTTTACACTATGATATCCCATGATAAATGGGAATTATTTTAATTACACCATTATGATCCTCTCAGATTAATGGGAATATCAAGTAAATGGACAATGATTTGCAATTAATCTAAACGATTCATGGCCATTCCGCAATGGTTTCCAGTTGAGTGGCCTCATCAGTAATAAACTCCATGTCTAATGGGACTTATTGGTTTTATGACCATGGTTCTCAAGAATTAATGGAAATATAATGAATTTGAACCATGGTTCTGAAAGTATCCAATGGATTCTAGGACAATCCGCAACAATTTCCAGTGATTATTGGCCTCATCATTAAGATACTCCATGACTAATGGGAATTATTGGTTTTATGACCATGGTTCTCAAAATTAATGGAAATATAATGAATTTGGTCCACGGTTCTGAAAGTTTCCAAAGGATTCTTGGCCATTCTACACTGATTCCCAGTGATTATTGGTTTCTTCATTAAAGAAAATCCATGAATAATGAGAAATCTTTAAATTATCACTATGATACTTTTAGATTAATGGATATATCAAGTAATTGGAAAATGGTTTAAAATGTTTCCTAAGTATTCTCTGCTATTTCGCATTGAGTCTCAAAGATTATTGCCTTTTACATTATTATATCCCATGATAAATGGGAATAATTTTAATTACACCATTATGATCGTCTCAGATTAATGGGATTATCAAGTAAATGGACGATGATTTGCAATTAATCTAAACGATTCATGGCCATTCTACACTGATTCCCAGTGATTTTTGGTTTCTTCCTTAAGAAACTCCAAGATTAATGAGAAATCTATAAATTTTGCATTATGATCCTCTCAGATTAATGGAATTTCAAGTTAATGGATCATGATTTTCAATAAATCTAAAGTATTCATGGCTATTCCACACTGATTTCCATTGATTATTCTCTTCATCATTAAGAAACTCCATGACTAATGGGAATTATTGGTTTTGTGACTCTGGTTCTTAAGAATAAATGGATATTTAAAGAATTTGGATCATGATATTGAAAGATTCAAGGAATTATTAACAATTCCTCACTGATTCCCAGTGATTATTCGTTTCTGGCTTAAGAAACTCCATGACTAATGGGAATTATTGGTTTTATGACTATGGTTCTCAAAATTAATGGAAATATAATGAATTTGGACCACGGTTCTGAAAGTTCCCAAAGGATTCTTGGCCATTCTACACTGATTCCCAGTGATTATTGGTTTCTTCATTAAAGAAAATCCATGACGAATGGGAATTATTGGATTTATGATTCTGGTGCTCAAGAATAAATAGAAATTTAAAGAATTTGGATCATGATATTGAAAGATTCAAAGAATTATTAACAATTGCTCACTGATTCCCAGTGATTATTGGCTTTTACACTATGATATCCCATGATAAATGGGAATTATTTTAATTACACCATTATGATCGTCTCAGATTAATGGGAATATCAAGTAAATGGACAATGATTTGCAATTAATCTAAACGATTCATGGCCATTCCGCAATGGTTTCCAGTTGAGTGGCCTCATCAGTAATAAACTCCATGTCTAATGGGACTTATTGGTTTTATGACCATGGTTCTCAAGAATTAATGGAAATATAATGAATTTGAACCATGGTTCTGAAAGTATCCAATGGATTCTAGGACAATCCGCAACAATTTCCAGTGATTATTGGCCTCATCATTAAGATACTCCATGACTAATGGGAATTATTGGTTTTATGACCATGGTTCTCAAAATTAATGGAAATATAATGAATTTGGTCCACGGTTCTGAAAGTTTCCAAAGGATTCTTGGCAATTCTACACTGATTCCCAGTGATTATTGGTTTCTTCATTAAAGAAAATCCATGAATAATGAGAAATCTTTAAATTATCACTATGATACTTTTAGATTAATGGATATATCAAGTAATTGGAAAATGGTTTAAAATGTTTCCTAAGTATTCTCTGCTATTTCGCATTGAGTCTCAAAGATTATTGGCTTTTACATTATTATATCCCATGATAAATGGGAATAATTTTAATTACACCATTATGATCGTCTCAGATTAATGGGATTATCAAGTAAATGGACGATGATTTGCAATTAATCTAAACGATTCATGGCCATTCTACACTGATTCCCAGTGATTTTTGGTTTCTTCCTTAAGAAACTCCAAGATTAATGAGAAATCTATAAATTTTGCATTATGATCCTCTCAGATTAATGGAATTTCAAGTTAATGGATCATGATTTTCAATAAATCTAAAGTATTCATGGCTATTCCACACTGATTTCCATTGATTATTCTCTTCATCATTAAGAAACTCCATGACTAATGGGAATTATTGGTTTTGTGACTCTGGTTCTTAAGAATAAATGGATATTTAAAGAATTTGGATCATGATATTGAAAGATTCAAGGAATTATTAACAATTCCTCACTGATTCCCAGTGATTATTCGTTTCTGGCTTAAGAAACTCCATGACTAATGGGAATTATTGGTTTTATGACTATGGTTCTCAAAATTAATGGAAATATAATGAATTTGGACCACGGTTCTGAAAGTTCCCAAAGGATTCTTGGCCATTCTACACTGATTCCCAGTGATTATTGGTTTCTTCATTAAAGAAAATCCATGACGAATGGGAATTATTGGATTTATGATTCTGGTGCTCAAGAATAAATAGAAATTTAAAGAATTTGGATCATGATATTGAAAGATTCAAAGAATTATTAACAATTGCTCACTGATTCCCAGTGATTATTGGCTTTTACACTATGATATCCCATGATAAATGTGAATTATTTTAATTACACCATTATGATCCTCTCAGATTAATGGGAATATCAAGTAAATGGACAATGATTTGCAATTAATCTAAACGATTCATGGCCATTCCGCAATGGTTTCCAGTTGAGTGGCCTCATCAGTAATAAACTCCATGTCTAATGGGACTTATTGGTTTTATGACCATGGTTCTCAAGAATTAATGGAAATATAATGAATTTGAACCATGGTTCTGAAAGTATCCAATGGATTCTAGGACAATCCGCAACAATTTCCAGTGATTATTGGCCTCATCATTAAGATACTCCATGACTAATGGGAATTATTGGTTTTATGACCATGGTTCTCAAAATTAATGGAAATATAATGAATTTGGTCCACGGTTCTGAAAGTTTCCAAAGGATTCTTGGCCATTCTACACTGATTCCCAGTGATTATTGGTTTCTTCATTAAAGAAAATCCATGAATAATGAGAAATCTTTAAATTATCACTATGATACTTTTAGATTAATGGATATATCAAGTAATTGGAAAATGGTTTAAAATGTTTCCTAAGTATTCTCTGCTATTTCGCATTGAGTCTCAAAGATTATTGGCTTTTACATTATTATATCCCATGATAAATGGGAATAATTTTAATTACACCATTATGATCGTCTCAGATTAATGGGATTATCAAGTAAATGGACGATGATTTGCAATTAATCTAAACGATTCATGGCCATTCTACACTGATTCCCAGTGATTTTTGGTTTCTTCCTTAAGAAACTCCAAGATTAATGAGAAATCTATAAATTTTGCATTATGATCCTCTCAGATTAATGGAATTTCAAGTTAATGGATCATGATTTTCAATAAATCTAAAGTATTCATGGCTATTCCACACTGATTTCCATTGATTATTCTCTTCATCATTAAGACACTCCATGACTAATGGGAATTATTGGTTTTGTGACTCTGGTTCTTAAGAATAAATGGATATTTAAAGAATTTGGATCATGATATTGAAAGATTCAAGGAATTATTAACAATTCCTCACTGATTCCCAGTGATTATTCGTTTCTGGCTTAAGAAACTCCATGACTAATGGGAATTATTGGTTTTATGACTATGGTTCTCAAAATTAATGGAAATATAATGAATTTGGACCACGGTTCTGAAAGTTCCCAAAGGATTCTTGGCCATTCTACACTGATTCCCAGTGATTATTGGTTTCTTCATTAAAGAAAATCCATAACGAATGGGAATTATTGGATTTATGATTCTGGTGCTCAAGAATAAATAGAAATTTAAAGAATTTGGATCATGATATTGAAAGATTCAAAGAATTATTAACAATTGCTCACTGATTCCCAGTGATTATTGGCTTTTACACTAAGATATCCCATGATAAATGGGAATTATTTTAATTACACCATTATGATCCTCTCAGATTAATGGGAATATCAAGTAAATGGACAATGATTTGCAATTAATCTAAACGATTCATGGCCATTCCGCAATGGTTTCCAGTTGAGTGGCCTCATCAGTAATAAACTCCATGTCTAATGGGACTTATTGGTTTTATGACCATGGTTCTCAAGAATTAATGGAAATATAATGAATTTGAACCATGGTTCTGAAAGTATCCAATGGATTCTAGGACAATCCGCAACAATTTCCAGTGATTATTGGCCTCATCATTAAGATACTCCATGACTAATGGGAATTATTGGTTTTATGACCATGGTTCTCAAAATTAATGGAAATATAATGAATTTGGTCCACGGTTCTGAAAGTTTCCAAAGGATTCTTGGCCATTCTACACTGATTCCCAGTGATTATTGGTTTCTTCATTAAAGAAAATCCATGAATAATGAGAAATCTTTAAATTATCACTATGATACTTTTAGATTAATGGATATATCAAGTAATTGGAAAATGGTTTAAAATGTTTCCTAAGTATTCTCTGCTATTTCGCATTGAGTCTCAAAGATTATTGGCTTTTACATTATTATATCCCATGATAAATGGGAATAATTTTAATTACACCATTATGATCGTCTCAGATTAATGGGATTATCAAGTAAATGGACGATGATTTGCAATTAATCTAAACGATTCATGGCCATTCTACACTGATTCCCAGTGATTTTTGGTTTCTTCCTTAAGAAACTCCAAGATTAATGAGAAATCTATAAATTTTGCATTATGATCCTCTCAGATTAATGGAATTTCAAGTTAATGGATCATGATTTTCAATAAATCTAAAGTATTCATGGCTATTCCACACTGATTTCCATTGATTATTCTCTTCATCATTAAGACACTCCATGACTAATGGGAATTATTGGTTTTGTGACTCTGGTTCTTAAGAATAAATGGATATTTAAAGAATTTGGATCATGATATTGAAAGATTCAAGGAATTATTAACAATTCCTCACTGATTCCCAGTGATTATTCGTTTCTGGCTTAAGAAACTCCATGACTAATGGGAATTATTGGTTTTATGACTATGGTTCTCAAAATTAATGGAAATATAATGAATTTGGACCACGGTTCTGAAAGTTCCCAAAGGATTCTTGGCCATTCTACACTGATTCCCAGTGATTATTGGTTTCTTCATTAAAGAAAATCCATAACGAATGGGAATTATTGGATTTATGATTCTGGTGCTCAAGAATAAATAGAAATTTAAAGAATTTGGATCATGATATTGAAAGATTCAAAGAATTATTAACAATTGCTCACTGATTCCCAGTGATTATTGGCTTTTACACTAAGATATCCCATGATAAATGGGAATTATTTTAATTACACCATTATGATCCTCTCAGATTAATGGGAATATCAAGTAAATGGACAATGATTTGCAATTAATCTAAACGATTCATGGCCATTCCGCAATGGTTTCCAGTTGAGTGGCCTCATCAGTAATAAACTCCATGTCTAATGGGACTTATTGGTTTTATGACCATGGTTCTCAAGAATTAATGGAAATATAATGAATTTGAACCATGGTTCTGAAAGTATCCAATGGATTCTAGGACAATCCGCAACAATTTCCAGTGATTATTGGCCTCATCATTAAGATACTCCATGACTAATGGGAATTATTGGTTTTATGACCATGGTTCTCAAAATTAATGGAAATATAATGAATTTGGTCCACGGTTCTGAAAGTTTCCAAAGGATTCTTGGCCATTCTACACTGATTCCCAGTGATTATTGGTTTCTTCATTAAAGAAAATCCATGAATAATGAGAAATCTTTAAATTATCACTATGATACTTTTAGATTAATGGATATATCAAGTAATTGGAAAATGGTTTAAAATGTTTCCTAAGTATTCTCTGCTATTTCGCATTGAGTCTCAAAGATTATTGGCTTTTACATTATTATATCCCATGATAAATGGGAATAATTTTAATTACACCATTATGATCGTCTCAGATTAATGGGATTATCAAGTAAATGGACGATGATTTGCAATTAATCTAAACGATTCATGGCCATTCTACACTGATTCCCAGTGATTTTTGGTTTCTTCCTTAAGAAACTCCAAGATTAATGAGAAATCTATAAATTTTGCATTATGATCCTCTCAGATTAATGGAATTTCAAGTTAATGGATCATGATTTTCAATAAATCTAAAGTATTCATGGCTATTCCACACTGATTTCCATTTATTATTCTCTTCATCATTAAGAAACTCCATGACTAATGGGAATTATTGGTTTTGTGACTCTGGTTCTTAAGAATAAATGGATATTTAAAGAATTTGGATCATGATATTGAAAGATTCAAGGAATTATTAACAATTCCTAACTGATTCCCAGTGATTATTCGTTTCTGGCTTAAGAAACTCCATGACTAATGGGAATTATTGGTTTTATGACTATGGTTCTCAAAATTAATGGAAATATAATGAATTTGGACCACGGTTCTGAATGTTCCCAAAGGATTCTTGGCCATTCTACACTGATTCCCAGTGATTATTGGTTTCTTCATTAAAGAAAATCCATGACGAATGGGAATTATTGGATTTATGATTCTGGTGCTCAAGAATAAATAGAAATTTAAAGAATTTGGATCATGATATTGAAAGATTCAAAGAATTATTAACAATTGCTCACTGATTCCCAGTGATTATTGGCTTTTACACTAAGATATCCCATGATAAATGGGAATTATTTTAATTACACCATTATGATCCTATCAGATTAATGGGAATATCAAGTAAATGGACAATGATTTGCAATTAATCTAAACGATTCATGGCCATTCCGCAATGGTTTCCAGTTGAGTGGCCTCATCAGTAATAAACTCCATGTCTAATGGGACTTATTGGTTTTATGACCATGGTTCTCAAGAATTAATGGAAATATAATGAATTTGAACCATGGTTCTGAAAGTATCCAATGGATTCTAGGACAATCCGCAACAATTTCCAGTGATTATTGGCCTCATCATTAAGATACTCCATGACTAATGGGAATTATTGGTTTTATGACCATGGTTCTCAAAATTAATGGAAATATAATGAATTTGGTCCACGGTTCTGAAAGTTTCCAAAGGATTCTTGGCCATTCTACACTGATTCCCAGTGATTATTGGTTTCTTCATTAAAGAAAATCCATGAATAATGAGAAATCTTTAAATTATCACTATGATACTTTTAGATTAATGGATATATCAAGTAATTGGAAAATGGTTTAAAATGTTTCCTAAGTATTCTCTGCTATTTCGCATTGAGTCTCAAAGATTATTGGCTTTTACATTATTATATCCCATGATAAATGGGAATAATTTTAATTACACCATTATGATCGTCTCAGATTAATGGGATTATCAAGTAAATGGACGATGATTTGCAATTAATCTAAACGATTCATGGCCATTCTACACTGATTCCCAGTGATTTTTGGTTTCTTCCTTAAGAAACTCCAAGATTAATGAGAAATCTATAAATTTTGCATTATGATCCTCTCAGATTAATGGAATTTCAAGTTAATGGATCATGATTTTCAATAAATCTAAAGTATTCATGGCTATTCCACACTGATTTCCATTGATTATTCTCTTCATCATTAAGAAACTCCATGACTAATGGGAATTTTTGGTTTTGTGACTCTGGTTCTTAAGAATAAATGGATATTTAAAGAATTTGGATCATGATATTGAAAGATTCAAGGAATTATTAACAATTCCTCACTGATTCCCAGTGATTATTCGTTTCTGGCTTAAGAAACTCCATGACTAATGGGAATTATTGGTTTTATGCCTATGTTTCTCAAAATTAATGGAAATATAATGAATTTGGACCACGATTCTGAAAGTTCCCAAAGGATTCTTGGCCATTCTACACTGATTCCCAGTGATTATTGGTTTCTTCATTAAAGAAAATCCATGACGAATGGGAATTATTGGATTTATGATTCTGGTGCTCAAGAATAAATAGAAATTTAAAGAATTTGGATCATGATATTGAAAGATTCAAAGAATTATTAACAATTGCTCACTGATTCCCAGTGATTATTGGCTTTTACACTAAGATATCCCATGATAAATGGGAATTATTTTAATTACACCATTATGATCCTCTCAGATTAATGGGAATATCAAGTAAATGGACAATGATTTGCAATTAATCTAAACGATTCATGGCCATTCCGCAATGGTTTCCAGTTGAGTGGCCTCATCAGTAATAAACTCCATGTCTAATGGGACTTATTGGTTTTATGACCATGGTTCTCAAGAATTAATGGAAATATAATGAATTTGAACCATGGTTCTGAAAGTATCCAATGGATTCTAGGACAATCCACAACAATTTCCAGTGATTATTGGCCTCATCATTAAGATACTCCATGACTAATGGGAATTATTGGTTTTATGACCATGGTTCTCAAAATTAATGGAAATATAATGAATTTGGTCCACGGTTCTGAAAGTTTCCAAAGGATTCTTGGCCATTCTACACTGATTCCCAGTGATTATTGGTTTCTTCATTAAAGAAAATCCATGAATAATGAGAAATCTTTAAATTATCACTATGATACTTTTAGATTAATGGATATATCAAGTAATTGGAAAATGGTTTAAAATGTTTCCTAAGTATTCTCTGCTATTTCGCATTGAGTCTCAAAGATTATTGGCTTTTACATTATTATATCCCATGATAAATGGGAATAATTTTAATTACACCATTATGATCGTCTCAGATTAATGGGATTATCAAGTAAATGGACGATGATTTGCAATTAATCTAAACGATTCATGGCCATTCTACACTGATTCCCAGTGATTTTTGGTTTCTTCCTTAAGAAACTCCAAGATTAATGAGAAATCTATAAATTTTGCATTATGATCCTCTCAGATTAATGGAATTTCAAGTTAATGGATCATGATTTTCAATAAATCTAAAGTATTCATGGCTATTCCACACTGATTTCCATTGATTATTCTCTTCATCATTAAGAAACTCCATGACTAATGGGAATTTTTGGTTTTGTGACTCTGGTTCTTAAGAATAAATGGATATTTAAAGAATTTGGATCATGATATTGAAAGATTCAAGGAATTATTAACAATTCCTCACTGATTCCCAGTGATTATTCGTTTCTGGCTTAAGAAACTCCATGACTAATGGGAATTATTGGTTTTATGCCTATGGTTCTCAAAATTAATGGAAATATAATGAATTTGGACCACGGTTCTGAAAGTTCCCAAAGGATTCTTGGCCATTCTACACTGATTCCCAGTGATTATTGGTTTCTTCATTAAAGAAAATCCATGACGAATGGGAATTATTGGATTTATGATTCTGGTGCTCAAGAATAAATAGAAATTTAAAGAATTTGGATCATGATATTGAAAGATTCAAAGAATTATTAACAATTGCTCACTGATTCCCAGTGATTATTGGCTTTTACACTAAGATATCCCATGATAAATGGGAATTATTTTAATTACACCATTATGATCCTATCAGATTAATGGGAATATCAAGTAAATGGACAATGATTTGCAATTAATCTAAACGATTCATGGCCATTCCGCAATGGTTTCCAGTTGAGTGGCCTCATCAGTAATAAACTCCATGTCTAATGGGACTTATTGGTTTTATGACCATGGTTCTCAAGAATTAATGGAAATATAATGAATTTGAACCATGGTTCTGAAAGTATCCAATGGATTCTAGGACAATCCGCAACAATTTCCAGTGATTATTGGCCTCATCATTAAGATACTCCATGACTAATGGGAATTATTGGTTTTATGACCATGGTTCTCAAAATTAATGGAAATATAATGAATTTGGTCCACGGTTCTGAAAGTTTCCAAAGGATTCTTGGCCATTCTACACTGATTCCCAGTGATTATTGGTTTCTTCATTAAAGAAAATCCATGAATAATGAGAAATCTTTAAATTATCACTATGATACTTTTAGATTAATGGATATATCAAGTAATTGGAAAATGGTTTAAAATGTTTCCTAAGTATTCTCTGCTATTTCGCATTGAGTCTCAAAGATTATTGGCTTTTACATTATTATATCCCATGATAAATGGGAATAATTTTAATTACACCATTATGATCGTCTCAGATTAATGGGATTATCAAGTAAATGGACGATGATTTGCAATTAATCTAAACGATTCATGGCCATTCTACACTGATTCCCAGTGATTTTTGGTTTCTTCCTTAAGAAACTCCAAGATTAATGAGAAATCTATAAATTTTGCATTATGATCCTCTCAGATTAATGGAATTTCAAGTTAATGGATCATGATTTTCAATAAATCTAAAGTATTCATGGCTATTCCACACTGATTTCCATTTATTATTCTCTTCATCATTAAGAAACTCCATGACTAATGGGAATTATTGGTTTTGTGACTCTGGTTCTTAAGAATAAATGGATATTTAAAGAATTTGGATCATGATATTGAAAGATTCAAGGAATTATTAACAATTCCTAACTGATTCCCAGTGATTATTCGTTTCTGGCTTAAGAAACTCCATGACTAATGGGAATTATTGGTTTTATGACTATGGTTCTCAAAATTAATGGAAATATAATGAATTTGGACCACGGTTCTGAAAGTTCCCAAAGGATTCTTGGCCATTCTACACTGATTCCCAGTGATTATTGGTTTCTTCATTAAAGAAAATCCATGACGAATGGGAATTATT
The DNA here is from genome assembly GCA_036289425.1 of Rhopalosiphum nymphaeae. Classification (NCBI taxonomy): domain Eukaryota; kingdom Metazoa; phylum Arthropoda; class Insecta; order Hemiptera; family Aphididae; genus Rhopalosiphum; species Rhopalosiphum nymphaeae. The sequence continues at coordinate 12,575,538 of JAZAQC010000007.1, read as the reverse complement.
GGATTTATGATTCTTGTGCTCAAGAATAAATAGAAATTTAAAGAATTTGGATCATGATATTGAAAGATTTAAAGAATTATTAACAATTGCTCACTGATTCCCAGTGATTATTGGCTTTTACACTAAGATATCCCATGATAAATGGGAATTATTTTAATTACACCATTATGATCCTCTCAGATTAATGGGAATATCAAGTAAATGGACAATGATTTGCAATTAATCTAAACGATTCATGGCCATTCCGCAATGGTTTCCAGTTGAGTGGCCTCATCAGTAATAAACTCCATGTCTAATGGGACTTATTGGTTTTATGACCATGGTTCTCAAGAATTAATGGAAATATAATGAATTTGAACCATGGTTCTGAAAGTATCCAATGGATTCTAGGACAATCCACAACAATTTCCAGTGATTATTGGCCTCATCATTAAGATACTCCATGACTAATGGGAATTATTGGTTTTATGACCATGGTTCTCAAAATTAATGGAAATATAATGAATTTGGTCCACGGTTCTGAAAGTTTCCAAAGGATTCTTGGCCATTCTACACTGATTCACAGTGATTATTGGTTTCTTCATTAAAGAAAATCCATGAATAATGAGAAATCTTTAAATTATCACTATGATACTTTTAGATTAATGGATATATCAAGTAATTGGAAAATGGTTTAAAATGTTTCCTAAGTATTCTCTGCTATTTCGCATTGAGTCTCAAAGATTATTGGCTTTTACATTATTATATCCCATGATAAATGGGAATAATTTTAATTACACCATTATGATCGTCTCAGATTAATGGGATTATCAAGTAAATGGACGATGATTTGCAATTAATCTAAACGATTCATGGCCATTCTACACTGATTCCCAGTGATTTTTGGTTTCTTCCTTAAGAAACTCCAAGATTAATGAGAAATCTATAAATTTTGCATTATGATCCTCTCAGATTAATGGAATTTCAAGTTAATGGATCATGATTTTCAATAAATCTAAAGTATTCATGGCTATTCCACACTGATTTCCATTTATTATTCTCTTCATCATTAAGAAACTCCATGACTAATGGGAATTATTGGTTTTGTGACTCTGGTTCTTAAGAATAAATGGATATTTAAAGAATTTGGATCATGATATTGAAAGATTCAAGGAATTATTAACAATTCCTAACTGATTCCCAGTGATTATTCGTTTCTGGCTTAAGAAACTCCATGACTAATGGGAATTATTGGTTTTATGACTATGGTTCTCAAAATTAATGGAAATATAATGAATTTGGACCACGGTTCTGAAAGTTCCCAAAGGATTCTTGGCCATTCTACACTGATTCCCAGTGATTATTGGTTTCTTCATTAAAGAAAATCCATGACGAATGGGAATTATTGGATTTATGATTCTGGTGCTCAAGAATAAATAGAAATTTAAAGAATTTGGATCATGATATTGAAAGATTCAAAGAATTATTAACAATTGCTCACTGATTCCCAGTGATTATTGGCTTTTACACTAAGATATCCCATGATAAATGGGAATTATTTTAATTACACCATTATGATCCTCTCAGATTAATGGGAATATCAAGTAAATGGACAATGATTTGCAATTAATCTAAACGATTCATGGCCATTCCGCAATGGTTTCCAGTTGAGTGGCCTCATCAGTAATAAACTCCATGTCTAATGGGACTTATTGGTTTTATGACCATGGTTCTCAAGAATTAATGGAAATATAATGAATTTGAACCATGGTTCTGAAAGTATCCAATGGATTCTAGGACAATCCACAACAATTTCCAGTGATTATTGGCCTCATCATTAAGATACTCCATGACTAATGGGAATTATTGGTTTTATGACCATGGTTCTCAAAATTAATGGAAATATAATGAATTTGGTCCACGGTTCTGAAAGTTTCCAAAGGATTCTTGGCCATTCTACACTGATTCCCAGTGATTATTGGTTTCTTCATTAAAGAAAATCCATGAATAATGAGAAATCTTTAAATTATCACTATGATACTTTTAGATTAATGGATATATCAAGTAATTGGAAAATGGTTTAAAATGTTTCCTAAGTATTCTCTGCTATTTCGCATTGAGTCTCAAAGATTATTGGCTTTTACATTATTATATCCCATGATAAATGGGAATAATTTTAATTACACCATTATGATCGTCTCAGATTAATGGGATTATCAAGTAAATGGACGATGATTTGCAATTAATCTAAACGATTCATGGCCATTCTACACTGATTCCCAGTGATTTTTGGTTTCTTCCTTAAGAAACTCCAAGATTAATGAGAAATCTATAAATTTTGCATTATGATCCTCTCAGATTAATGGAATTTCAAGTTAATGGATCATGATTTTCAATAAATCTAAAGTATTCATGGCTATTCCACACTGATTTCCATTGATTATTCTCTTCATCATTAAGAAACTCCATGACTAATGGGAATTTTTGGTTTTGTGACTCTGGTTCTTAAGAATAAATGGATATTTAAAGAATTTGGATCATGATATTGAAAGATTCAAGGAATTATTAACAATTCCTCACTGATTCCCAGTGATTATTCGTTTCTGGCTTAAGAAACTCCATGACTAATGGGAATTATTGGTTTTATGCCTATGGTTCTCAAAATTAATGGAAATATAATGAATTTGGACCACGATTCTGAAAGTTCCCAAAGGATTCTTGGCCATTCTACACTGATTCCCAGTGATTATTGGTTTCTTCATTAAAGAAAATCCATGACGAATGGGAATTATTGGATTTATGATTCTGGTGCTCAAGAATAAATAGAAATTTAAAGAATTTGGATCATGATATTGAAAGATTCAAAGAATTATTAACAATTGCTCACTGATTCCCAGTGATTATTGGCTTTTACACTAAGATATCCCATGATAAATGGGAATTATTTTAATTACACCATTATGATCCTCTCAGATTAATGGGAATATCAAGTAAATGGACAATGATTTGCAATTAATCTAAACGATTCATGGCCATTCCGCAATGGTTTCCAGTTGAGTGGCCTCATCAGTAATAAACTCCATGTCTAATGGGACTTATTGGTTTTATGACCATGGTTCTCAAGAATTAATGGAAATATAATGAATTTGAACCATGGTTCTGAAAGTATCCAATGGATTCTAGGACAATCCACAACAATTTCCAGTGATTATTGGCCTCATCATTAAGATACTCCATGACTAATGGGAATTATTGGTTTTATGACCATGGTTCTCAAAATTAATGGAAATATAATGAATTTGGTCCACGGTTCTGAAAGTTTCCAAAGGATTCTTGGCCATTCTACACTGATTCACAGTGATTATTGGTTTCTTCATTAAAGAAAATCCATGAATAATGAGAAATCTTTAAATTATCACTATGATACTTTTAGATTAATGGATATATCAAGTAATTGGAAAATGGTTTAAAATGTTTCCTAAGTATTCTCTGCTATTTCGCATTGAGTCTCAAAGATTATTGGCTTTTACATTATTATATCCCATGATAAATGGGAATAATTTTAATTACACCATTATGATCGTCTCAGATTAATGGGATTATCAAGTAAATGGACGATGATTTGCAATTAATCTAAACGATTCATGGCCATTCTACACTGATTCCCAGTGATTTTTGGTTTCTTCCTTAAGAAACTCCAAGATTAATGAGAAATCTATAAATTTTGCATTATGATCCTCTCAGATTAATGGAATTTCAAGTTAATGGATCATGATTTTCAATAAATCTAAAGTATTCATGGCTATTCCACACTGATTTCCATTGATTATTCTCTTCATCATTAAGAAACTCCATGACTAATGGGAATTTTTGGTTTTGTGACTCTGGTTCTTAAGAATAAATGGATATTTAAAGAATTTGGATCATGATATTGAAAGATTCAAGGAATTATTAACAATTCCTCACTGATTCCCAGTGATTATTCGTTTCTGGCTTAAGAAACTCCATGACTAATGGGAATTATTGGTTTTATGCCTATGGTTCTCAAAATTAATGGAAATATAATGAATTTGGACCACGATTCTGAAAGTTCCCAAAGGATTCTTGGCCATTCTACACTGATTCCCAGTGATTATTGGTTTCTTCATTAAAGAAAATCCATGACGAATGGGAATTATTGGATTTATGATTCTGGTGCTCAAGAATAAATAGAAATTTAAAGAATTTGGATCATGATATTGAAAGATTCAAAGAATTATTAACAATTGCTCACTGATTCCCAGTGATTATTGGCTTTTACACTAAGATATCCCATGATAAATGGGAATTATTTTAATTACACCATTATGATCCTCTCAGATTAATGGGAATATCAAGTAAATGGACAATGATTTGCAATTAATCTAAACGATTCATGGCCATTCCGCAATGGTTTCCAGTTGAGTGGCCTCATCAGTAATAAACTCCATGTCTAATGGGACTTATTGGTTTTATGACCATGGTTCTCAAGAATTAATGGAAATATAATGAATTTGAACCATGGTTCTGAAAGTATCCAATGGATTCTAGGACAATCCACAACAATTTCCAGTGATTATTGGCCTCATCATTAAGATACTCCATGACTAATGGGAATTATTGGTTTTATGACCATGGTTCTCAAAATTAATGGAAATATAATGAATTTGGTCCACGGTTCTGAAAGTTTCCAAAGGATTCTTGGCCATTCTACACTGATTCCCAGTGATTATTGGTTTCTTCATTAAAGAAAATCCATGAATAATGAGAAATCTTTAAATTATCACTATGATACTTTTAGATTAATGGATATATCAAGTAATTGGAAAATGGTTTAAAATGTTTCCTAAGTATTCTCTGCTATTTCGCATTGAGTCTCAAAGATTATTGGCTTTTACATTATTATATCCCATGATAAATGGGAATAATTTTAATTACACCATTATGATCGTCTCAGATTAATGGGATTATCAAGTAAATGGACGATGATTTGCAATTAATCTAAACGATTCATGGCCATTCTACACTGATTCCCAGTAATTTTTGGTTTCTTCCTTAAGAAACTCCAAGATTAATGAGAAATCTATAAATTTTGCATTATGATCCTCTCAGATTAATGGAATTTCAAGTTAATGGATCATGATTTTCAATAAATCTAAAGTATTCATGGCTATTCCACACTGATTTCCATTTATTATTCTCTTCATCATTAAGAAACTCCATGACTAATGGGAATTATTGGTTTTGTGACTCTGGTTCTTAAGAATAAATGGATATTTAAAGAATTTGGATCATGATATTGAAAGATTCAAGGAATTATTAACAATTCCTAACTGATTCCCAGTGATTATTCGTTTCTGGCTTAAGAAACTCCATGACTAATGGGAATTATTGGTTTTATGACTATGGTTCTCAAAATTAATGGAAATATAATGAATTTGGACCACGGTTCTGAAAGTTCCCAAAGGATTCTTGGCCATTCTACACTGATTCCCAGTGATTATTGGTTTCTTCATTAAAGAAAATCCATGACGAATGGGAATTATTGGATTTATGATTCTGGTGCTCAAGAATAAATAGAAATTTAAAGAATTTGGATCATGATATTGAAAGATTCAAAGAATTATTAACAATTGCTCACTGATTCCCAGTGATTATTGGCTTTTACACTAAGATATCCCATGATAAATGGGAATTATTTTAATTACACCATTATGATCCTATCAGATTAATGGGAATATCAAGTAAATGGACAATGATTTGCAATTAATCTAAACGATTCATGGCCATTCCGCAATGGTTTCCAGTTGAGTGGCCTCATCAGTAATAAACTCCATGTCTAATGGGACTTATTGGTTTTATGACCATGGTTCTCAAGAATTAATGGAAATATAATGAATTTGAACCATGGTTCTGAAAGTATCCAATGGATTCTAGGACAATCCGCAACAATTTCCAGTGATTATTGGCCTCATCATTAAGATACTCCATGACTAATGGGAATTATTGGTTTTATGACCATGGTTCTCAAAATTAATGGAAATATAATGAATTTGGTCCACGGTTCTGAAAGTTTCCAAAGGATTCTTGGCCATTCTACACTGATTCCCAGTGATTATTGGTTTCTTCATTAAAGAAAATCCATGAATAATGAGAAATCTTTAAATTATCACTATGATACTTTTAGATTAATGGATATATCAAGTAATTGGAAAATGGTTTAAAATGTTTCCTAAGTATTCTCTGCTATTTCGCATTGAGTCTCAAAGATTATTGGCTTTTACATTATTATATCCCATGATAAATGGGAATAATTTTAATTACACCATTATGATCGTCTCAGATTAATGGGATTATCAAGTAAATGGACAATGATTTGCAATTAATCTAAACGATTCATGGCCATTCCGCAATGGTTTCCAGTTGAGTGGCCTCATCAGTAATAAACTCCATGTCTAATGGGACTTATTGGTTTTATGACCATGGTTCTCAAGAATTAATGGAAATATAATGAATTTGAACCATGGTTCTGAAAGTATCCAATGGATTCTAGGACAATCCGCAACAATTTCCAGTGATTATTGGCCTCATCATTAAGATACTTCATGACTAATGGGAATTATTGGTTTTATGACCATGGTTCTCAAAATTAATGGAAATATAATGAATTTGGTCCACGGTTCTGAAAGTTTCCAAAGGATTCTTGGCCATTCTACACTGATTCCCAGTGATTATTGGTTTCTTCATTAAAGAAAATCCATGAATAATGAGAAATCTTTAAATTATCACTATGATACTTTTAGATTAATGGATATATCAAGTAATTGGAAAATGGTTTAAAATGTTTCCTAAGTATTCTCTGCTATTTCGCATTGAGTCTCAAAGATTATTGGCTTTTACATTATTATATCCCATGATAAATGGGAATAATTTTAATTACACCATTATGATCGTCTCAGATTAATGGGATTATCAAGTAAATGGACGATGATTTGCAATTAATCTAAACGATTCATGGCCATTCTACACTGATTCCCAGTGATTTTTGGTTTCTTCCTTAAGAAACTCCAAGATTAATGAGAAATCTATAAATTTTGCATTATGATCCTCTCAGATTAATGGAATTTCAAGTTAATGGATCATGATTTTCAATAAATCTAAAGTATTCATGGCTATTCCACACTGATTTCCATTGATTATTCTCATCATCATTAAGAAACTCCATGACTAATGGGAATTTTTGGTTTTGTGACTCTGGTTCTTAAGAATAAATGGATATTTAAAGAATTTGGATCATGATATTGAAAGATTCAAGGAATTATTAACAATTCCTCACTGATTCCCAGTGATTATTCGTTTCTGGCTTAAGAAACTCCATGACTAATGGGAATTATTGGTTTTATGCCTATGGTTCTCAAAATTAATGGAAATATAATGAATTTGGACCACGGTTCTGAAAGTTCCCAAAGGATTCTTGGCCATTCTACACTGATTCCCAGTGATTATTGGTTTCTTCATTAAAGAAAATCCATGACGAATGGGAATTATTGGATTTATGATTCTGGTGCTCAAGAATAAATAGAAATTTAAAGAATTTGGATCATGATATTGAAAGATTCAAAGAATTATTAACAATTGCTCACTGATTCCCAGTGATTATTGGCTTTTACACTAAGATATCCCATGATAAATGGGAATTATTTTAATTACACCATTATGATCCTCTCAGATTAATGGGAATATCAAGTAAATGGACAATGATTTGCAATTAATCTAAACGATTCATGGCCATTCCGCAATGGTTTCCAGTTGAGTGGCCTCATCAGTAATAAACTCCATGTCTAATGGGACTTCTTGGTTTTATGACCATGGTTCTCAAGAATTAATGGAAATATAATGAATTTGAACCATGGTTCTGAAAGTATCCAATGGATTCTAGGACAATCCGCAACAATTTCCAGTGATTATTGGCCTCATCATTAAGATACTCCATGACTAATGGGAATTAATGGTTTTATGACCATGGTTCTCAAAATTAATGGAAATATAATGAATTTGGTCCACGGTTCTGAAAGTTTCCAAAGGATTCTTGGCCATTCTACACTGATTCCCAGTGATTATTGGTTTCTTCATTAAAGAAAATCCATGAATAATGAGAAATCTTTAAATTATCACTATGATACTTTTAGATTAATGGATATATCAAGTAATTGGAAAATGGTTTAAAATGTTTCCTAAGTATTCTCTGCTATTTCGCATTGAGTCTCAAAGATTATTGGCTTTTACATTATTATATCCCATGATAAATGGGAATAATTTTAATTACACCATTATGATCGTCTCAGATTAATGGGATTATCAAGTAAATGGACGATGATTTGCAATTAATCTAAACGATTCATGGCCATTCTACACTGATTCCCAGTTATTTTTGGTTTCTTCCTTAAGAAACTCCAAGATTAATGAGAAATCTATAAATTTTGCATTATGATCCTCTCAGATTAATGGAATTTCAAGTTAATGGATCATGATTTTCAATAAATCTAAAGTATTCATGGCTATTCCACACTGATTTCCATTGATTATTCTCTTCATCATTAAGAAACTCCATGACTAATGGGAATTTTTGGTTTTGTGACTCTGGTTCTTAAGAATAAATGGATATTTAAAGAATTTGGATCATGATATTGAAAGATTCAAGGAATTATTAACAATTCCTAACTGATTCCCAGTGATTATTCGTTTCTGGCTTAAGAAACTCCATGACTAATGGGAATTATTGGTTTTATGACTATGGTTCTCAAAATTAATGGAAATATAATGAATTTGGACCACGGTTCTGAAAGTTCCCAAAGGATTCTTGGCCATTCTACACTGATTCCCAGTGATTATTGGTTTCTTCATTAAAGAAAATCCATGACGAATGGGAATTATTGGATTTATGATTCTGGTGCTCAAGAATAAATAGAAATTTAAAGAATTTGGATCATGATATTGAAAGATTCAAAGAATTATTAACAATTGCTCACTGATTCCCAGTGATTATTGGCTTTTACACTATGATATCCCATGATAAATGGGAATTATTTTAATTACACCATTATGATCCTCTCAGATTAATGGGAATATCAAGTAAATGGACAATGATTTGCAATTAATCTAAACGATTCATGGCCATTCCGCAATGGTTTCCAGTTGAGTGGCCTCATCAGTAATAAACTCCATGTCTAATGGGACTTATTGGTTTTATGACCATGGTTCTCAAGAATTAATGGAAATATAATGAATTTGAACCATGGTTCTGAAAGTATCCAATGGATTCTAGGACAATCCGCAACAATTTCCAGTGATTATTGGCCTCATCATTAAGATACTCCATGACTAATGGGAATTATTGGTTTTATGACCATGGTTCTCAAAATTAATGGAAATATAATGAATTTGGTCCACGGTTCTGAAAGTTTCCAAAGGATTCTTGGCCATTCTACACTGATTCCCAGTGATTATTGGTTTCTTCATTAAAGAAAATCCATGAATAATGAGAAATCTTTAAATTATCACTATGATACTTTTAGATTAATGGATATATCAAGTAATTGGAAAATGGTTTAAAATGTTTCCTAAGTATTCTCTGCTATTTCGCATTGAGTCTCAAAGATTATTGCCTTTTACATTATTATATCCCATGATAAATGGGAATAATTTTAATTACACCATTATGATCGTCTCAGATTAATGGGATTATCAAGTAAATGGACGATGATTTGCAATTAATCTAAACGATTCATGGCCATTCTACACTGATTCCCAGTGATTTTTGGTTTCTTCCTTAAGAAACTCCAAGATTAATGAGAAATCTATAAATTTTGCATTATGATCCTCTCAGATTAATGGAATTTCAAGTTAATGGATCATGATTTTCAATAAATCTAAAGTATTCATGGCTATTCCACACTGATTTCCATTGATTATTCTCTTCATCATTAAGAAACTCCATGACTAATGGGAATTATTGGTTTTGTGACTCTGGTTCTTAAGAATAAATGGATATTTAAAGAATTTGGATCATGATATTGAAAGATTCAAGGAATTATTAACAATTCCTCACTGATTCCCAGTGATTATTCGTTTCTGGCTTAAGAAACTCCATGACTAATGGGAATTATTGGTTTTATGACTATGGTTCTCAAAATTAATGGAAATATAATGAATTTGGACCACGGTTCTGAAAGTTCCCAAAGGATTCTTGGCCATTCTACACTGATTCCCAGTGATTATTGGTTTCTTCATTAAAGAAAATCCATGACGAATGGGAATTATTGGATTTATGATTCTGGTGCTCAAGAATAAATAGAAATTTAAAGAATTTGGATCATGATATTGAAAGATTCAAAGAATTATTAACAATTGCTCACTGATTCCCAGTGATTATTGGCTTTTACACTATGATATCCCATGATAAATGGGAATTATTTTAATTACACCATTATGATCCTCTCAGATTAATGGGAATATCAAGTAAATGGACAATGATTTGCAATTAATCTAAACGATTCATGGCCATTCCGCAATGGTTTCCAGTTGAGTGGCCTCATCAGTAATAAACTCCATGTCTAATGGGACTTATTGGTTTTATGACCATGGTTCTCAAGAATTAATGGAAATATAATGAATTTGAACCATGGTTCTGAAAGTATCCAATGGATTCTAGGACAATCCGCAACAATTTCCAGTGATTATTGGCCTCATCATTAAGATACTCCATGACTAATGGGAATTATTGGTTTTATGACCATGGTTCTCAAAATTAATGGAAATATAATGAATTTGGTCCACGGTTCTGAAAGTTTCCAAAGGATTCTTGGCCATTCTACACTGATTCCCAGTGATTATTGGTTTCTTCATTAAAGAAAATCCATGAATAATGAGAAATCTTTAAATTATCACTATGATACTTTTAGATTAATGGATATATCAAGTAATTGGAAAATGGTTTAAAATGTTTCCTAAGTATTCTCTGCTATTTCGCATTGAGTCTCAAAGATTATTGGCTTTTACATTATTATATCCCATGATAAATGGGAATAATTTTAATTACACCATTATGATCGTCTCAGATTAATGGGATTATCAAGTAAATGGACGATGATTTGCAATTAATCTAAACGATTCATGGCCATTCTACACTGATTCCCAGTGATTTTTGGTTTCTTCCTTAAGAAACTCCAAGATTAATGAGAAATCTATAAATTTTGCATTATGATCCTCTCAGATTAATGGAATTTCAAGTTAATGGATCATGATTTTCAATAAATCTAAAGTATTCATGGCTATTCCACACTGATTTCCATTGATTATTCTCTTCATCATTAAGAAACTCCATGACTAATGGGAATTTTTGGTTTTGTGACTCTGGTTCTTAAGAATAAATGGATATTTAAAGAATTTGGATCATGATATTGAAAGATTCAAGGAATTATTAACAATTCCTCACTGATTCCCAGTGATTATTCGTTTCTGGCTTAAGAAACTCCATGACTAATGGGAATTATTGGTTTTATGCCTATGGTTCTCAAAATTAATGGAAATATAATGAATTTGGACCACGGTTCTGAAAGTTCCCAAAGGATTCTTGGCCATTCTACACTGATTCCCAGTGATTATTGGTTTCTTCATTAAAGAAAATCCATGACGAATGGGAATTATTGGATTTATGATTCTGGTGCTCAAGAATAAATAGAAATTTAAAGAATTTGGATCATGATATTGAAAGATTCAAAGAATTATTAACAATTGCTCACTGATTCCCAGTGATTATTGGCTTTTACACTAAGATATCCCATGATAAATGGGAATTATTTTAATTACACCATTATGATCCTCTCAGATTAATGGGAATATCAAGTAAATGGACAATGATTTGCAATTAATCTAAACGATTCATGGCCATTCCGCAATGGTTTCCAGTTGAGTGGCCTCATCAGTAATAAACTCCATGTCTAATGGGACTTCTTGGTTTTATGACCATGGTTCTCAAGAATTAATGGAAATATAATGAATTTGAACCATGGTTCTGAAAGTATCCAATGGATTCTAGGACAATCCGCAACAATTTCCAGTGATTATTGGCCTCATCATTAAGATACTCCATGACTAATGGGAATTAATGGTTTTATGACCATGGTTCTCAAAATTAATGGAAATATAATGAATTTGGTCCACGGTTCTGAAAGTTTCCAAAGGATTCTTGGCCATTCTACACTGATTCCCAGTGATTATTGGTTTCTTCATTAAAGAAAATCCATGAATAATGAGAAATCTTTAAATTATCACTATGATACTTTTAGATTAATGGATATATCAAGTAATTGGAAAATGGTTTAAAATGTTTCCTAAGTATTCTCTGCTATTTCGCATTGAGTCTCAAAGATTATTGGCTTTTACATTATTATATCCCATGATAAATGGGAATAATTTTAATTACACCATTATGATCGTCTCAGATTAATGGGATTATCAAGTAAATGGACGATGATTTGCAATTAATCTAAACGATTCATGGCCATTCTACACTGATTCCCAGTTATTTTTGGTTTCTTCCTTAAGAAACTCCAAGATTAATGAGAAATCTATAAATTTTGCATTATGATCCTCTCAGATTAATGGAATTTCAAGTTAATGGATCATGATTTTCAATAAATCTAAAGTATTCATGGCTATTCCACACTGATTTCCATTGATTATTCTCTTCATCATTAAGAAACTCCATGACTAATGGGAATTTTTGGTTTTGTGACTCTGGTTCTTAAGAATAAATGGATATTTAAAGAATTTGGATCATGATATTGAAAGATTCAAGGAATTATTAACAATTCCTAACTGATTCCCAGTGATTATTCGTTTCTGGCTTAAGAAACTCCATGACTAATGGGAATTATTGGTTTTATGACTATGGTTCTCAAAATTAATGGAAATATAATGAATTTGGACCACGGTTCTGAAAGTTCCCAAAGGATTCTTGGCCATTCTACACTGATTCCCAGTGATTATTGGTTTCTTCATTAAAGAAAATCCATGACGAATGGGAATTATTGGATTTATGATTCTGGTGCTCAAGAATAAATAGAAATTTAAAGAATTTGGATCATGATATTGAAAGATTCAAAGAATTATTAACAATTGCTCACTGATTCCCAGTGATTATTGGCTTTTACACTATGATATCCCATGATAAATGGGAATTATTTTAATTACACCATTATGATCCTCTCAGATTAATGGGAATATCAAGTAAATGGACAATGATTTGCAATTAATCTAAACGATTCATGGCCATTCCGCAATGGTTTCCAGTTGAGTGGCCTCATCAGTAATAAACTCCATGTCTAATGGGACTTATTGGTTTTATGACCATGGTTCTCAAGAATTAATGGAAATATAATGAATTTGAACCATGGTTCTGAAAGTATCCAATGGATTCTAGGACAATCCGCAACAATTTCCAGTGATTATTGGCCTCATCATTAAGATACTCCATGACTAATGGGAATTATTGGTTTTATGACCATGGTTCTCAAAATTAATGGAAATATAATGAATTTGGTCCACGGTTCTGAAAGTTTCCAAAGGATTCTTGGCCATTCTACACTGATTCCCAGTGATTATTGGTTTCTTCATTAAAGAAAATCCATGAATAATGAGAAATCTTTAAATTATCACTATGATACTTTTAGATTAATGGATATATCAAGTAATTGGAAAATGGTTTAAAATGTTTCCTAAGTATTCTCTGCTATTTCGCATTGAGTCTCAAAGATTATTGCCTTTTACATTATTATATCCCATGATAAATGGGAATAATTTTAATTACACCATTATGATCGTCTCAGATTAATGGGATTATCAAGTAAATGGACGATGATTTGCAATTAATCTAAACGATTCATGGCCATTCTACACTGATTCCCAGTGATTTTTGGTTTCTTCCTTAAGAAACTCCAAGATTAATGAGAAATCTATAAATTTTGCATTATGATCCTCTCAGATTAATGGAATTTCAAGTTAATGGATCATGATTTTCAATAAATCTAAAGTATTCATGGCTATTCCACACTGATTTCCATTGATTATTCTCTTCATCATTAAGAAACTCCATGACTAATGGGAATTATTGGTTTTATGACTATGGTTCTCAAAATTAATGGAAATATAATGAATTTGGACCACGGTTCTGAAAGTTCCCAAAGGATTCTTGGCCATTCTACACTGATTCCCAGTGATTATTGGTTTCTTCATTAAAGAAAATCCATGACGAATGGGAATTATTGGATTTATGATTCTGGTGCTCAAGAATAAATAGAAATTTAAAGAATTTGGATCATGATATTGAAAGATTCAAAGAATTATTAACAATTGCTCACTGATTCCCAGTGATTATTGGCTTTTACACTATGATATCCCATGATAAATGGGAATTATTTTAATTACACCATTATGATCCTCTCAGATTAATGGGAATATCAAGTAAATGGACAATGATTTGCAATTAATCTAAACGATTCATGGCCATTCCGCAATGGTTTCCAGTTGAGTGGCCTCATCAGTAATAAACTCCATGTCTAATGGGACTTATTGGTTTTATGACCATGGTTCTCAAGAATTAATGGAAATATAATGAATTTGAACCATGGTTCTGAAAGTATCCAATGGATTCTAGGACAATCCGCAACAATTTCCAGTGATTATTGGCCTCATCATTAAGATACTCCATGACTAATGGGAATTATTGGTTTTATGACCATGGTTCTCAAAATTAATGGAAATATAATGAATTTGGTCCACGGTTCTGAAAGTTTCCAAAGGATTCTTGGCCATTCTACACTGATTCCCAGTGATTATTGGTTTCTTCATTAAAGAAAATCCATGAATAATGAGAAATCTTTAAATTATCACTATGATACTTTTAGATTAATGGATATATCAAGTAATTGGAAAATGGTTTAAAATGTTTCCTAAGTATTCTCTGCTATTTCGCATTGAGTCTCAAAGATTATTGCCTTTTACATTATTATATCCCATGATAAATGGGAATAATTTTAATTACACCATTATGATCGTCTCAGATTAATGGGATTATCAAGTAAATGGACGATGATTTGCAATTAATCTAAACGATTCATGGCCATTCTACACTGATTCCCAGTGATTTTTGGTTTCTTCCTTAAGAAACTCCAAGATTAATGAGAAATCTATAAATTTTGCATTATGATCCTCTCAGATTAATGGAATTTCAAGTTAATGGATCATGATTTTCAATAAATCTAAAGTATTCATGGCTATTCCACACTGATTTCCATTGATTATTCTCTTCATCATTAAGAAACTCCATGACTAATGGGAATTATTGGTTTTATGACTATGGTTCTCAAAATTAATGGAAATATAATGAATTTGGACCACGGTTCTGAAAGTTCCCAAAGGATTCTTGGCCATTCTACACTGATTCCCAGTGATTATTGGTTTCTTCATTAAAGAAAATCCATGACGAATGGGAATTATTGGATTTATGATTCTGGTGCTCAAGAATAAATAGAAATTTAAAGAATTTGGATCATGATATTGAAAGATTCAAAGAATTATTAACAATTGCTCACTGATTCCCAGTGATTATTGGCTTTTACACTATGATATCCCATGATAAATGGGAATTATTTTAATTACACCATTATGATCCTCTCAGATTAATGGGAATATCAAGTAAATGGACAATGATTTGCAATTAATCTAAACGATTCATGGCCATTCCGCAATGGTTTCCAGTTGAGTGGCCTCATCAGTAATAAACTCCATGTCTAATGGGACTTATTGGTTTTATGACCATGGTTCTCAAGAATTAATGGAAATATAATGAATTTGAACCATGGTTCTGAAAGTATCCAATGGATTCTAGGACAATCCGCAACAATTTCCAGTGATTATTGGCCTCATCATTAAGATACTCCATGACTAATGGGAATTATTGGTTTTATGACCATGGTTCTCAAAATTAATGGAAATATAATGAATTTGGTCCACGGTTCTGAAAGTTTCCAAAGGATTCTTGGCCATTCTACACTGATTCCCAGTGATTATTGGTTTCTTCATTAAAGAAAATCCATGAATAATGAGAAATCTTTAAATTATCACTATGATACTTTTAGATTAATGGATATATCAAGTAATTGGAAAATGGTTTAAAATGTTTCCTAAGTATTCTCTGCTATTTCGCATTGAGTCTCAAAGATTATTGGCTTTTACATTATTATATCCCATGATAAATGGGAATAATTTTAATTACACCATTATGATCGTCTCAGATTAATGGGATTATCAAGTAAATGGACGATGATTTACAATTAATCTAAACGATTCATGGCCATTCTACACTGATTCCCAGTGATTTTTGGTTTCTTCCTTAAGAAACTCCAAGATTAATGAGAAATCTATAAATTTTGCATTATGATCCTCTCAGATTAATGGAATTTCAAGTTAATGGATCATGATTTTCAATAAATCTAAAGTATTCATGGCTATTCCACACTGATTTCCATTGATTATTCTCTTCATCATTAAGAAACTCCATGACTAATGGGAATTATTGGTTTTATGACTATGGTTCTCAAAATTAATGGAAATATAATGAATTTGGACCACGGTTCTGAATGTTCCCAAAGGATTCTTGGCCATTCTACACTGATTCCCAGTGATTATTGGTTTCTTCATTAAAGAAAATCCATGACGAATGGGAATTATTGGATTTATGATTCTGGTGCTCAAGAATAAATAGAAATTTAAAGAATTTGGATCATGATATTGAAAGATTCAAAGAATTATTAACAATTGCTCACTGATTCCCAGTGATTATTGGCTTTTACACTATGATATCCCATGATAAATGGGAATTATTTTAATTACACCATTATGATCCTCTCAGATTAATGGGAATATCAAGTAAATGGACAATGATTTGCAATTAATCTAAACGATTCATGGCCATTCCGCAATGGTTTCCAGTTGAGTGGCCTCATCAGTAATAAACTCCATGTCTAATGGGACTTATTGGTTTTATGACCATGGTTCTCAAGAATTAATGGAAATATAATGAATTTGAACCATGGTTCTGAAAGTATCCAATGGATTCTAGGACAATCCGCAACAATTTCCAGTGATTATTGGCCTCATCATTAAGATACTCCATGACTAATGGGAATTATTGGTTTTATGACCATGGTTCTCAAAATTAATGGAAATATAATGAATTTGGTCCACGGTTCTGAAAGTTTCCAAAGGATTCTTGGCCATTCTACACTGATTCCCAGTGATTATTGGTTTCTTCATTAAAGAAAATCCATGAATAATGAGAAATCTTTAAATTATCACTATGATACTTTTAGATTAATGGATATATCAAGTAATTGGAAAATGGTTTAAAATGTTTCCTAAGTATTCTCTGCTATTTCGCATTGAGTCTCAAAGATTATTGGCTTTTACATTATTATATCCCATGATAAATGGGAATAATTTTAATTACACCATTATGATCGTCTCAGATTAATGGGATTATCAAGTAAATGGACGATGATTTGCAATTAATCTAAACGATTCATGGCCATTCTACACTGATTCCCAGTGATTTTTGGTTTCTTCCTTAAGAAACTCCAAGATTAATGAGAAATCTATAAATTTTGCATTATGATCCTCTCAGATTAATGGAATTTCAAGTTAATGGATCATGATTTTCAATAAATCTAAAGTATTCATGGCTATTCCACACTGATTTCCATTGATTATTCTCTTCATCATTAAGAAACTCCATGACTAATGGGAATTATAGGTTTTGTGACTCTGGTTCTTAAGAATAAATGGATATTTAAAGAATTTGGATCATGATATTGAAAGATTCAAGGAATTATTAACAATTCCTAACTGATTCCCAGTGATTATTCGTTTCTGGCTTAAGAAACTCCATGACTAATGGGAATTATTGGTTTTATGACTATGGTTCTCAAAATTAATGGAAATATAATGAATTTGGACCACGGTTCTGAAAGTTCCCAAAGGATTCTTGGCCATTCTACACTGATTCCCAGTGATTATTGGTTTCTTCATTAAAGAAAATCCATGACGAATGGGAATTATTGGATTTATGATTCTGGTGCTCAAGAATAAATAGAAATTTAAAGAATTTGGATCATGATATTGAAAGATTCAAAGAATTATTAACAATTGCTCACTGATTCCCAGTGATTATTGGCTTTTACACTAAGATATCCCATGATAAATGGGAATTATTTTAATTACACCATTATGATCCTCTCAGATTAATGGGAATATCAAGTAAATGGACAATGATTTGCAATTAATCTAAACGATTCATGGCCATTCCGCAATGGTTTCCAGTTGAGTGGCCTCATCAGTAATAAACTCCATGTCTAATGGGACTTATTGGTTTTATGACCATGGTTCTAAAGAATTAATGGAAATATAATGAATTTGAACCATGGTTCTGAAAGTATCCAATGGATTCTAGGACAATCCGCAACAATTTCCAGTGATTATTGGCCTCATCATTAAGATACTCCATGACTAATGGGAATTATTGGTTTTATGACCATGGTTCTCAAAATTAATGGAAATATAATGAATTTGGTCCACGGTTCTGAAAGTTTCCAAAGGATTCTTGGCCATTCTACACTGATTCCCAGTGATTATTGGTTTCTTCATTAAAGAAAATCCATGAATAATGAGAAATCTTTAAATTATCACTATGATACTTTTAGATTAATGGATATATCAAGTAATTGGAAAATGGTTTAAAATGTTTCCTAAGTATTCTCTGCTATTTCGCATTGAGTCTCAAAGATTATTGGCTTTTACATTATTATATCCCATGATAAATGGGAATAATTTTAATTACACCATTATGATCGTCTCAGATTAATGGGATTATCAAGTAAATGGACGATGATTTGCAATTAATCTAAACGATTCATGGCCATTCTACTCTGATTCCCAGTGATTATTGGTTTCTTCCTTAAGAAACTCCATGATTAATGAGAAATCTATAAATTTTGCATTATGATCCTCTCAGATTAATGGAATTTCAAGTTAATGGATCATGATTTTCAATAAATCTAAAGTATTCATTGCTATTCCACACTGATTTCCATTGATTATTCTCTTCACCATTAAGAAACTCCATGACTAATGGGAATTATTGGTTTTGTGACTCTGGTTCTTAAGAATAAATGGATATTTAAAGAATTTGGATCATGATATTGAAAGATTCAAGGAATTATTAACAATTCCTCACTGATTCCCAGTGATTATTCGTTTCTGGCTTAAGAAACTCCATGACTAATGGGAATTATTGGTTTTATGACTATGGTTCTCAAAATTAATGGAAATATAATGAATTTGGACCACGGTTCTGAAAGTTCCCAAAGGATTCTTGGCCATTCTACACTGATTCCCAGTGATTATTGGTTTCTTCATTAAAGAAAATCCATGACGAATGGGAATTATTGGATTTATGATTCTGGTGCTCAAGAATAAATAGAAATTTAAAGAATTTGGATCATGATATTGAAAGATTCAAAGAATTATTAACAATTGCTCACTGATTCCCAGTGATTATTGGCTTTTACACTATGATATCCCATGATAAATGGGAATTATTTTAATTACACCATTATGATCCTCTCAGATTAATGGGAATATCAAGTAAATGGACAATGATTTGCAATTAATCTAAACGATTCATGGCCATTCCGCAATGGTTTCCAGTTGAGTGGCCTCATCAGTAATAAACTCCATGTCTAATGGGACTTATTGGTTTTATGACCATGGTTCTCAAGAATTAATGGAAATATAATGAATTTGAACCATGGTTCTGAAAGTATCCAATGGATTCTAGGACAATCCGCAACAATTTCCAGTGATTATTGGCCTCATCATTAAGATACTCCATGACTAATGGGAATTAATGGTTTTATGACCATGGTTCTCAAAATTAATGGAAATATAATGAATTTGGTCCACGGTTCTGAAAGTTTCCAAAGGATTCTTGGCCATTCTACACTGATTCCCAGTGATTATTGGTTTCTTCATTAAAGAAAATCCATGAATAATGAGAAATCTTTAAATTATCACTATGATACTTTTAGATTAATGGATATATCAAGTAATTGGAAAATGGTTTAAAATGTTTCCTAAGTATTCTCTGCTATTTCGCATTGAGTCTCAAAGATCATTGGCTTTTACATTATTATATCCCATGATAAATGGGAATAATTTTAATTACACCATTATGATCGTCTCAGATTAATGGGATTATCAAGTAAATGGACGATGATTTGCAAATAATCTAAACGATTCATGGCCATTCTACACTGATTCCCAGTGATTTTTGGTTTCTTCCTTAAGAAACTCCAAGATTAATGAGAAATCTATAAATTTTGCATTATGTTCCTCTCAGATTAATGGAATTTCAAGTTAATGGATCATGATTTTCAATAAATCTAAAGTATTCATGGCTATTCCACACTGATTTCCATTGATTATTCTCTTCATCATTAAGAAACTCCATGACTAATGGGAATTATTGGTTTTGTGACTCTGGTTCTTAAGAATAAATGGATATTTAAAGAATTTGGATCATGATATTGAAAGATTCAAGGAATTATTAACAATTCCTCACTGATTCCCAGTGATTATTCGTTTCTGGCTTAAGAAACTCCATGACTAATGGGAATTATTGGTTTTATGACTATGGTTCTCAAAATTAATGGAAATATAATGAATTTGGACCACGGTTCTGAAAGTTCCCAAAGGATTCTTGGCCATTCTACACTGATTCCCAGTGATTATTGGTTTCTTCATTAAAGAAAATCCATGACGAATGGGAATTATTGGATTTATGATTCTGGTGCTCAAGAATAAATAGAAATTTAAAGAATTTGGATCATGATATTGAAAGATTCAAAGAATTATTAACAATTGCTCACTGATTCCCAGTGATTATTGGCTTTTACACTATGATATCCCATGATAAATGGGAATTATTTTAATTACACCATTATGATCCTCTCAGATTAATGGGAATATCAAGTAAATGGACAATGATTTGCAATTAATCTAAACGATTCATGGCCATTCCGCAATGGTTTCCAGTTGAGTGGCCTCATCAGTAATAAACTCCATGTCTAATGGGACTTATTGGTTTTATGACCATGGTTCTCAAGAATTAATGGAAATATAATGAATTTGAACCATGGTTCTGAAAGTATCCAATGGATTCTAGGACAATCCGCAACAATTTCCAGTGATTATTGGCCTCATCATTAAGATACTCCATGACTAATGGGAATTATTGGTTTTATGACCATGGTTCTCAAAATTAATGGAAATATAATGAATTTGATCCACGGTTCTGAAAGTTTCCAAAGGATTCTTGGCCATTCTACACTGATTCCCAGTGATTATTGGTTTCTTCATTAAAGAAAATCCATGAATAATGAGAAATCTTTAAATTATCACTATGATACTTTTAGATTAATGGATATATCAAGTAATTGGAAAATGGTTTAAAATGTTTCCTAAGTATTCTCTGCTATTTCGCATTGAGTCTCAAAGATTATTGGCTTTTACATTATTATATCCCATGATAAATGGGAATAATTTTAATTACACCATTATGATCGTCTCAGATTAATGGGATTATCAAGTAAATGGACGATGATTTGCAATTAATCTAAACGATTCATGGCCATTCTACACTGATTCCCAGTGATTTTTGGTTTCTTCCTTAAGAAACTCCAAGATTAATGAGAAATCTATAAATTTTGCATTATGATCCTCTCAGATTAATGGAATTTCAAGTTAATGGATCATGATTTTCAATAAATCTAAAGTATTCATGGCTATTCCACACTGATTTCCATTGATTATTCTCTTCATCATTAAGAAACTCCATGACTAATGGGAATTAGTGGTTTTGTGACTCTGGTTCTTAAGAATAAATGGATATTTAAAGAATTTGGATCATGATATTGAAAGATTCAAGGAATTATTAACAATTCCTAACTGATTCCCAGTGATTATTCGTTTCTGGCTTAAGAAACTCCATGACTAATGGGAATTATTGGTTTTATGACTATGGTTCTCAAAATTAATGGAAATATAATGAATTTGGACCACGGTTCTGAAAGTTCCCAAAGGATTCTTGGCCATTCTACACTGATTCCCAGTGATTATTGGTTTCTTCATTAAAGAAAATCCATGACGAATGGGAATTATTGGATTTATGATTCTGGTGCTCAAGAATAAATAGAAATTTAAAGAATTTGGATCATGATATTGAAAGATTCAAAGAATTATTAACAATTGCTCACTGATTCCCAGTGATTATTGGCTTTTACACTATGATATCCCATGATAAATGGGAATTATTTTAATTACACCATTATGATCCTCTCAGATTAATGGGAATATCAAGTAAATGGACAATGATTTGCAATTAATCTAAACGATTCATGGCCATTCCGCAATGGTTTCCAGTTGAGTGGCCTCATCAGTAATAAACTCCATGTCTAATGGGACTTATTGGTTTTATGACCATGGTTCTCAAGAATTAATGGAAATATAATGAATTTGAACCATGGTTCTGAAAGTATCCAATGGATTCTAGGACAATCCGCAACAATTTCCAGTGATTATTGGCCTCATCATTAAGATACTCCATGACTAATGGGAATTATTGGTTTTATGACCATGGTTCTCAAGAATTAATGGAAATATAATGAATTTGAACCATGGTTCTGAAAGTATCCAATGGATTCTAGGACAATCCGCAACAATTTCCAGTGATTATTGGCCTCATCATTAAGATACTCCATGACTAATGGGAATTATTGGTTTTATGACCATGGTTCTCAAAATTAATGGAAATATAATGAATTTGGTCCACGGTTCTGAAAGTTTCAAAAGGATTCTTGGCCATTCTACACTGATTCCCAGTGATTATTGGTTTCTTCATTAAAGAAAATCCATGAATAATGAGAAATCTTTAAATTATCACTATGATACTTTTAGATTAATGGATATATCAAGTAATTGGAAAATGGTTTAAAATGTTTCCTAAGTATTCTCTGCTATTTCGCATTGAGTCTCAAAGATTATTGGCTTTTACATTATTATATCCCATGATAAATGGGAATAATTTTAATTACACCATTATGATCGTCTCAGATTAATGGGATTATCAAGTAAATGGACGATGATTTGCAATTAATCTAAACGATTCATGGCCATTCTACACTGATTCCCAGTGATTTTTGGTTTCTTCCTTAAGAAACTCCAAGATTAATGAGAAATCTATAAATTTTGCATTATGATCCTCTCAGATTATTGGAATTTCAAGTTAATGGATCATGATTTTCAATAAATCTAAAGTATTCATGGCTATTCCACACTGATTTCCATTGATTATTCTCTTCATCATTAAGAAACTCCATGACTAATGGGAATTATTGGTTTTGTGACTCTGGTTCTTAAGAATAAATGGATATTTAAAGAATTTGGATCATGATATTGAAAGATTCAAGGAATTATTAACAATTCCTCACTGATTCCCAGTGATTATTCGTTTCTGGCTTAAGAAACTCCATGACTAATGGGAATTATTGGTTTTATGCCTATGGTTCTCAAAATTAATGGAAATATAATGAATTTGGACCACGGTTCTGAAAGTTCCCAAAGGATTCTTGGCCATTCTACACTGATTCCCAGTGATTATTGGTTTCTTCATTAAAGAAAATCCATGACGAATGGGAATTATTGGATTTATGATTCTGGTGCTCAAGAATAAATAGAAATTTAAAGAATTTGGATCATGATATTGAAAGATTCAAAGAATTATTAACAATTGCTCACTGATTCCCAGTGATTATTGGCTTTTACACTAAGATATCCCATGATAAATGGGAATTATTTTAATTACACCATTATGATCCTCTCAGATTAATGGGAATATCAAGTAAATGGACAATGATTTGCAATTAATCTAAACGATTCATGGCCATTCCGCAATGGTTTCCAGTTGAGTGGCCTCATCAGTAATAAACTTCATGTCTAATGGGACTTATTGGTTTTATGACCATGGTTCTCAAGAATTAATGGAAATATAATGAATTTGAACCATGGTTCTGAAAGTATCCAATGGATTCTAGGACAATCCGCAACAATTTCCAGTGATTATTGGCCTCATCATTAAGATACTCCATGACTAATGGGAATTATTGGTTTTATGACCATGGTTCTCAAAATTAATGGAAATATAATGAATTTGGTCCACGGTTCTGAAAGTTTCCAAAGGATTCTTGGCCATTCTACACTGATTCCCAGTGATTATTGGTTTCTTCATTAAAGAAAATCCATGAATAATGAGAAATCTTTAAATTATCACTATGATACTTTTAGATTAATGGATATATCAAGTAATTGGAAAATGGTTTAAAATGTTTCCTAAGTATTCTCTGCTATTTCGCTTTGAGTCTCAAAGATTATTGGCTTTTACATTATTATATCCCATGATAAATGGGAATAATTTTAATTACACCATTATGATCGTCTCAGATTAATGGGATTATCAAGTAAATGGACGATGATTTGCAATTAATCTAAACGATTCATGGCCATTCTACACTGATTCCCAGTGATTTTTGGTTTCTTCCTTAAGAAACTCCAAGATTAATGAGAAATCTATAAATTTTGCATTATGATCCTCTCAGATTAATGGAATTTCAAGTTAATGGATCATGATTTTCAATAAATCTAAAGTATTCATGGCTATTCCACACTGATTTCCATTGATTATTCTCTTCATCATTAAGAAACTCCATGACTAATGGGAATTATTGGTTTTGTGACTCTGGTTCTTAAGAATAAATGGATATTTAAAGAATTTGGATCATGATATTGAAAGATTCAAGGAATTATTAACAATTCCTCACTGATTCCCAGTGATTATTCGTTTCTGGCTTAAGAAACTCCATGACTAATGGGAATTATTGGTTTTATGACTATGGTTCTCAAAATTAATGGAAATATAATGAATTTGGACCACGGTTCTGAAAGTTCCCAAAGGATTCTTGGCCATTCTACACTGATTCCCAGTGATTATTGGTTTCTTCATTAAAGAAAATCCATGACGAATGGGAATTATTGGATTTATGATTCTGGTGCTCAAGAATAAATAGAAATTTAAAGAATTTGGATCATGATATTGAAAGATTCAAAGAATTATTAACAATTGCTCACTGATTCCCAGTGATTATTGGCTTTTACACTATGATATCCCATGATAAATGGGAATTATTTTAATTACACCATTATGATCCTTTCAGATTAATGGAATTTCAAGTTAATGGACCATGATTTTCAATAAATCTAAAGTATTCATGGCTATTCCACACTGATTTCCATTGATTATTCTCTTCATCATTAAGAAACTCCATGTCTAATGGGAATTATTGGTTTTGTGACTCCGGTTCTTAAGAATAAATGGATATTTAAAGAATTTGGATCATGATATTGAAAGATTCAAAGAATTATTAACAATTGCTCACTGATTCCCAGTGATTATTGGCTTTTACACTAAGATATCCCATGATAAATGGGAATTATTTTAATTACACCATTATGATCCTCTCAGATTAATGGGAATATCAAGTAAATGGACAATGATTTGCAATTAATCTAAACGATTCTTGGCCATTCTACACTGATTCCCAGTGATTATTGGTTTCTTCATTAAAGAAAATCCATGAATAATGAGAAATTATCACTATGATACTTTTAGATTAATGGATATATCAAGTAATTGGAAAATGGTTTAAAATGTTTCCTAAGTATTCTCTGCTATTTCGCATTGAGTCTCAAATATTATTGGCTTTTACATTATTATATCCCATGATAAATGGGAATAAATTTAATTACACCATTATGATCGTCTCAGATTAATGGGATTATCAAGTAAATGGACGATGATTTGCAATTAATCTAAACGATTCATGGCCATTCTACACTGATTCCCAGTGATTATTGATTTCTTCCTTAAGAAACTCCATGATTAATGAGAAATCTATAAATTTTGCATTATGATCCTCTCAGATTAATGGAATTTCAAGTTAATGGACCATGATTTTCAATAAATCTAAAGTATTCATGGCTATTCCACACTGATTTCCATTGATTATTCTCTTCATCATTAAGAAACTCCATGACTAATGGGAATTATTGGTTTTGTGACTCCGGTTCTTAAGAATAAATGGATATTTAAAGAATTTGGATCATGATATTGAAAGATTAAAGGAATAATTATCAATTCCTCACTGATTCCCAGTGATTATTCGTTTCTGGCTTAAGAAACTCCATGACTAATGGTAATTATTGGTTTTATGACTATGGTTCTCAAAATTAATGGAAATATAATGAATTTGGACCACGGTTCTGAAAGTTCCCAAAGGATTCTTGGCCATTCTACACTGATTCCCAGTCATTATTGGTTTCTTCATTAAAGAAAATCCATGACGAATGGGAATTATTGGATTTATGATTCTGGTTCTCAAGAAAAAATGGAAATTTAAAGAATTTGGATCATGATATTGAAAGATTCAAAGAATTATTAACAATTGCTCACTGATTCCCAGTGATTATTGGCTTTTACACTATGATATCCCATGATAAATTGGAATTATTTTAATTACACCATTATGATCCTCTCAGATTAATGGGAATATCAAGTAAATGGACAATGATTTGCAATTAATCTAAACGATTCATGGCCATTCCGCAATGGTTTCCAGTTGAGTGGCCTCATCAGTAATAAACTCCATGTCTAATGGGACTTATTGGTTTTATGACCATGGTTCTCAAGAATTAATGGAAATATAATGAATTTGAACCATGGTTCTGAAAGTATCCAATGGATTCTAGGACAATCCATTACAATGTCCAGTGATTATTTGCCTCATACTAAGATACTCCATGACTAATGGGAATTATTGGTTTTATGACCATGGTTCTCAAAATTAATGGAAATATAATGAATTTGGTCCACGGTTCTGAAAGTTTCCAAAGGATTCTTGGCCATTCTACACTGATTCCCAGTGATTATTGGTTTCTTCATTAAAGAAAATCCATGAATAATAAGAAATCTTTAAATTATCACTATGATACTTTTAGATTAATGGATATATCAAGTAATTGGAAAATGGTTTAAAATGTTTCCTAAGTATTCTCTGCTATTTCGCATTGAGTCTCAAATATTATTGGCTTTTACATTATTATATCCCATGATAAATGGGAATAAATTTAATTACACCATTATGATCGTCTCAGATTAATGGGATTATCAAGTAAATGGACGATGATTTGCAATTAATCTAAACGATTCATGGCCATTCTACACTGATTCCCAGTGATTATTGGTTTCTTCCTTAAGAAACTCCATGATTAATGAGAATTGTTTAAATTTTGCACTATGATACTCTCAGATTAATGGGATTATCAAGTAAATGGACTATGTTTTTTAATGTTTCCAAAGGATTCTTTGCTATTCTACACTGATTCCCAGTGACTATTATTTCTTCCTTAAAAAACACCATTATTAATGAGAAATCTATAAATTTTGCATTATGATCCTCTCAGATTAATGGAATTTCAAGTAAATGGACCATGATTTTCAATAAATCTAAAGTATTCATGGCTATTCCACACTGATTTCCATTGATTATTCTCTTCATCATTAAGAAACTCCATGACTAATGGGAATGATTGGTTTTGTGACTCCGGTGCTTAAGAATAAATGGAAATTTAAAGAATTTGGATCATGATATTGAAAGATTCAAAGAATTATTAACAATTGCTCACTGATTCCCAGTGATTATTGGCTTTTACACTAAGATATCCCATGATAAATGGGAATTATTTTAATTACACCATTATGATCCTTTCAGATTAATGGAATTTCAAGTTAATGGACCATGATTTTCAATAAATCTAAAGTATTCATGGCTATTCCACACTGATTTCCATTGATTATTCTCTTCATCATTAAGAAACTCCATGACTAATGGGAATTATTGGTTTTGTGACTCCGGTTCTTAAGAATAAATGGATATTTAAAGAATTTGGATCATGATATTGAAAGATTAAAGGAATAATTATCAATTCCTCACTGATTCCCAGTGATTATTCGTTTCTGGCTTAAGAAACTCCATGACTAATGGTAATTATTGGTTTTATGACTATGGTTCTCAAAATTAATGGAAATATAATGAATTTGGACCACGGTTCTGAAAGTTCCCAAAGGATTCTTGGCCATTCTACACTGATTCCCAGTCATTATTGGTTTCTTCATTAAAGAAAATCCATGACGAATGGGAATTATTGGATTTATGATTCTGGTTCTCAAGAAAAAATGGAAATTTAAAGAATTTGGATCATGATATTGAAAGATTCAAAGAATTATTAACAATTGCTCACTGATTCCCAGTGATTATTGGCTTTTACACTATGATATCCCATGATAAATGGGAATTATTTTAATTACACCATTATGATCCTCTCAGATTAATGGGAATATCAAGTAAATGGACAATGATTTGCAATTAATCTAAACGATTCATGGCCATTCCGCAATGGTTTCCAGTTGAGTGGCCTCATCAGTAATAAACTCCATGTCTAATGGGACTTATTGGTTTTATGACCATGGTTCTCAAGAATTAATGGAAATATAATGAATTTGAACCATGGTTCTGAAAGTATCCAATGGATTCTAGGACAATCCATAACAATGTCCAGTGATTATTTGCCTCATACTAAGATACTCCATGACTAATGGGAATTATTGGTTTTATGACCATGGTTCTCAAAATTAATGGAAATATAATGAATTTGGTCCACGGTTCTGAAAGTTTCCAAAGGATTCTTGGCCATTCTACACTGATTCCCAGTGATTATTGGTTTCTTCATTAAAGAAAATCCATGAATAATAAGAAATCTTTAAATTATCACTATGATACTTTTAGATTAATGGATATATCAAGTAATTGGAAAATGGTTTAAAATGTTTCCTAAGTATTCTCTGCTATTTCGCATTGAGTCTCAAATATTATTGGCTTTTACATTATTATATCCCATGATAAATGGGAATAAATTTAATTACACCATTATGATCGTCTCAGATTAATGGGATTATCAAGTAAATGGACGATGATTTGCAATTAATCTAAACGATTCATGGCCATTCTACACTGATTCCCAGTGATTATTGGTTTCTTCCTTAAGAAACTCCATGATTAATGAGAATTGTTTAAATTTTGCACTATGATACTCTCAGATTAATGGGATTATCAAGTAAATGGACTATGTTTTTTAATGTTTCCAAAGGATTCTTTGCTATTCTACACTGATTCCCAGTGACTATTATTTCTTCCTTAAAAAACACCATTATTAATGAGAAATCTATAAATTTTGCATTATGATCCTCTCAGATTAATGGAATTTCAAGTAAATGGACCATGATTTTCAATAAATCTAAAGTATTCATGGCTATTCCACACTGATTTCCATTGATTATTCTCTTCATCATTAAGAAACTCCATGACTAATGGGAATGATTGGTTTTGTGACTCCGGTGCTTAAGAATAAATGGAAATTTAAAGAATTTGGATCATGATATTGAAAGATTCAAAGAATTATTAACAATTGCTCACTGATTCCCAGTGATTATTGGCTTTTACACTAAGATATCCCATGATAAATGGGAATTATTTTAATTACACCATTATGATCCTTTCAGATTAATGGAATTTCAAGTTAATGGACCATGATTTTCAATAAATCTAAAGTATTCATGGCTATTCCACACTGATTTCCATTGATTATTCTCTTCATCATTAAGAAACTCCATGTCTAATGGGAATTATTGGTTTTGTGACTCCGGTTCTTAAGAATAAATGGATATTTAAAGAATTTGGATCATGATATTGAAAGATTCAAAGAATTATTAACAATTGCTCACTGATTCCCAGTGATTATTGGCTTTTACACTATGATATCCCATGATAAATGGGAATTATTTTAATTACACCATTATGATCCTCTCAGATTAATGGGAATATCAAGTAAATGGACAATGATTTGCAATTAATCTAAACGATTCATGGCCATTCCGCAATGGTTTCCAGTTGAGTGGCCTCATCAGTAATAAACTCCATGTCTAATGGGACTTATTGGTTTTATGACCATGGTTCTCAAGAATTAATGGAAATATAATGAATTTGAACCATGGTTCTGAAAGTATCCAATGGATTCTAGGACAATCCATAACAATGTCCAGTGATTATTTGCCTCATACTAAGATACTCCATGACTAATGGGAATTATTGGTTTTATGACCATGGTTCTCAAAATTAATGGAAATATAATGAATTTGGTCCACGGTTCTGAAAGTTTCCAAAGGATTCTTGGCCATTCTACACTGATTCCCAGTGATTATTGGTTTCTTCATTAAAGAAAATCCATGAATAATAAGAAATCTTTAAATTATCACTATGATACTTTTAGATTAATGGATATATCAAGTAATTGGAAAATGGTTTAAAATGTTTCCTAAGTATTCTCTGCTATTTCGCATTGAGTCTCAAATATTATTGGCTTTTACATTATTATATCCCATGATAAATGGGAATAAATTTAATTACACCATTATGATCGTCTCAGATTAATGGGATTATCAAGTAAATGGACGATGATTTGCAATTAATCTAAACGATTCATGGCCATTCTACACTGATTCCCAGTGATTATTGGTTTCTTCCTTAAGAAACTCCATGATTAATGAGAATTGTTTAAATTTTGCACTATGATACTCTCAGATTAATGGGATTATCAAGTAAATGGACTATGTTTTTTAATGTTTCCAAAGGATTCTTTGCTATTCTACACTGATTCCCAGTGACTATTATTTCTTCCTTAAAAAACACCATTATTAATGAGAAATCTATAAATTTTGCATTATGATCCTCTCAGATTAATGGAATTTCAAGTAAATGGACCATGATTTTCAATAAATCTAAAGTATTCATGGCTATTCCACACTGATTTCCATTGATTATTCTCTTCATCATTAAGAAACTCCATGACTAATGGGAATGATTGGTTTTGTGACTCCGATGCTTAAGAATAAATGGAAATTTAAAGAATTTGGATCATGATATTGAAAGATTCAAAGAATTATTAACAATTGCTCACTGATTCCCAGTGATTATTGGCTTTTACACTAAGTTATCCCATGATAAATGGGAATTATTTTAATTACACCATTATGATCCTTTCAGATTAATGGAATTTCAAGTTAATGGACCATGATTTTCAATAAATCTAAAGTATTCATGGCTATTCCACACTGATTTCCATTGATTATTCTCTTCATCATTAAGAAACTCCATGTCTAATGGGAATTATTGGTTTTGTGACTCCGGTTCTTAAGAATAAATGGATATTTAAAGAATTTGGATCATGATATTGAAAGATTCAAAGAATTATTAACAATTGCTCACTGATTCCCAGTGATTATTGGCTTTTACACTAAGATATCCCATGATAAATGGGAATTATTTTAATTACACCATTATGATCCTCTCAGATTAATGGGAATATCAAGTAAATGGACAATGATTTGCAATTAATCTAAACGATTCATGGCCATTCCGCAATGGTTTCCAGTTGAGTGGCCTCATCAGTAATAAACACCATGTCTAATGGGACTTATTGGTTTTATGACCATGGTTCTCAAGAATTAATGGAAATATAATGAATTTGAACCATGGTTCTGAAAGTATCCAATAGATTCTAGGACAATCCGCAATAATTTCCAGTGATTATTGGCCTCATCATTAAGATACTCCATGACTAATGGGAATTATTGGTTTTATGACCATGGTTCTCAAAATTAATGGAAATATAATGAATTTGGTCCACGGTTCTGAAAGTTTCCAAAGGATTCTTGGCCATTCTACACTGATTCCCAGTGATTATTGGTTTCTTCATTAAAGAAAATCCATGAATAATGAGAAATTATCACTATGATACTTTTAGATTAATGGATATATCAAGTAATTGGAAAATGGTTTAAAATGTTTCCTAAGTATTCTCTGCTATTTGGCATTGAGTCTCAAAGATTATTGGCTTTTACATTATGATATCCCATGATAAATGGGAATAATTTTAATTACACCATTATGATCGTCTCAGATTAATGGGATTATCAAGTAAATGGACGATGATTTGCAATTAATCTAAACGATTCATGGCCATTCTACACTGATTCCCAGTGATTATTGATTTCTTCCTTAAGAAACTCCATGATTAATGAGAAATCTATAAATTTTGCATTATGATCCTCTCAGATTAATGGAATTTCAAGTTAATGGACCATGATTTTCAATAAATCTAACGTATTCATGGCTATTCCACACTGATTTCCATTGATTATTCTCTTCATCATTAAGAAACTCCATGTCTAATGGGAATTATTGGTTTTGTGACTCCGGTTCTTAAGAATAAATGGATATTTAAAGAATTTGGATCATGATATTGAAAGATTAAAGGAATTATTATCAATTCCTCACTGATTCCCAGTGATTATTCGTTTCTGGCTTAAGAAACTCCATGACTAATGGAAATTATTGGTTTTATGACTATGGTTCTCAAAATTAATGGAAATATAATGAATTTGGACCTCGGTTCTGAAAGTTCCCAAAGGATTCTTGGCCATTCTACACTGATTCCCAGTCATTATTGGTTTCTTCATTAAAGAAAATCCATGACGAATGGGAATTATTGGATTTATGATTCTGGTTCTCAAGAAAAAATGGAAATTTAAAGAATTTGGATCATGATATTGAAATATTCAAAGAATTATTAACAATTGCTCACTGATTCCCAGTGATTATTGGCTTTTACACTAAGATATCCCATGATAAATGTGAATTATTTTAATTACACCATTATGATCCTCTCAGAATAATGGAATTTCAAGTAAATGGACCATGATTTTCAATAAATCTAAAGTATTCATGGCTATTCCACACTGATTTCCATTGATTATTCTCTTCATCATTAAGAAACTCCATGACTAATGGGAATTATTGGTTTTGTGACTCCGGTTCTTAAGAATAAATGGATATTTAAAGAATTTGGATCATGATATTGAAAGATTCAAGGAATTATTAACAATTGCTGACTGATTCCCAGTGATTATTCGTCTCTTCTTTAAGATACTCCATGACTAATGGGAATTATTGGTTTTATGACCATGGTTCACAAAATTAATGGAAATATAATGAATTTGGACCACGGTTCTGGAAATTCCCAAAGGATTCTTGGCCATTCTACACTGATTCCCAGTGATTATTGGTTTCTTCATTAAAGAAAATCCATGACGAATGGGAATTATTGGATTTATGATTCTGGTTCTCAAGAATAAATGGAAATTTAAAAAATTTGGATCATGATATTGAAAGATTTAAAGAATTATTAACAATTGCTGACTGATTCCCAGTGATTATTCGTCTCTTCTTTAAGATACTCCATGATAAATGAGATATCTTTAAATTTTCACTATGATACTTTTAGATTAAAGGGAATATCAAGTAAATAGACCTTGATTTTCATCAGTAATAATCTCCATGTCTAATGGGAATTATTGGTTTTATGACCATGGTTCTCAAGAATTAATGGAAATATAATGAAGTTGGTCCACGGTTCACAAAGTTCACAAAGAATTCTTGGCCATTCTACACTGATTCCCAGTGATTATTGGCCTCATCATTAAGATACTCCATGTCTAATGGGAATTATTGGTTTTATGACCATGGTTCTCAAAATTAATGGAAATATAATGAATTTGGTCCACGGTTCTGAAAGTTTCCAAAGGATTCTTGGCCATTCTACACTGATTCCCAGTGATTATTGGTTTCTTCATTAAAGAAAATCCATGAATAATGAGAAATTATCACTATGATACTTTTAGATTAATGGATATATCAAGTAATTGGAAAATGGTTTAAAATGTTTCCTAAGTATTCTCTGCTATTTGGCATTGAGTCTCAAAGATTATTGGCTTTTACATTATGATATCCCATAATAAATGGGAATAATTTTAATTACACCATTATGATCCTCTCAGATTAATGGAATTTCAAGTTAATGGACCATGATTTTCAATAAATCTAAAGTATTCATGGCTATTCCACACTGATTTCCATTGATTATTCTCTTCATCATTAAGAAACTCCATGACTAATGGGAATTATTGGTTTTGTGACTCCGGTTCTTAAGAATAAATGGATATTTAAAGAATTTGGATCATGATATTGAAAGATTCAAGGAATTATTAACAATTGCTCACTGATTCCCAGTGATTATTGGCTTTTACACTAAGATATCCCATGATAAATGGGAATTATTTTAATTACACCATTTTGATTCTCTCAGATTAATGGGAATATCAAGTAAATGGACAATGATTTGCAATTAATCTAAACGATTCATGGCCATTCTACACTAATTCCCAGTGATTATTGGTTTCTTCCTTAAGAAACTCCATGACTAATGGGAATTATTGGTTTTATGAGTATGGTTCTCAAAATTAATGGAAATATAATGAATTTGGACCACGGTTCTGAAAGTTTCCAAAGGATTCTTGGCCATTCTACACTGATTCCCAGTGATTATTGGTTTCTTCAATAAAGAAAATCCATTAATAATGAGAAATCATTAAATTATCACTATGATACTTTTAGATTAATGGATATATCAAGTAATTGGAAAATGGTTTAAAATGTTTCCTTAGTATTCTCTGCTATTTCGCATTGAGTCTCAATGATTATTGGCTTTTACATTATGATATCCCATGATAAATGGGAATAATTTTAATTACACCATTATGATCGTCTCAGATTAATGGGATTATCCAGTAAATGGACGATGATTTGCAATTAATCTAAACGATTCATGGCCATTCTACACTGATTCCCAGTGATTATTGGTTTCTTCCTTAAGAAACTCCATGATTAATGAGAATTGTTTAAATTTTGCACTATGATACTCTCAGATTAATGGGATTATCAAGTAAATGGACTATGTTTTTTAATGTTTCCAAAGGATTCTTTGCTATTCTACACTGATTCCCAGTGACTATTGATTTCTTCCTTAAAAAACACCATAATTAATGAGAAATCTATACATTTTGCATTATGATCCTCTCAGATTAATGGAATTTCAAGTAAATGGACCATGATTTTCAATAAATCTAAAGTATTCATGGCTATTCCACACTGATTTCCATTGATTATTCTCTTCATCAGTAATAAACTCCATGTCTAATGGGAATTATTGGTTTTTATGACCATGGTTCTCAAGAATTAATGGAAATATAATGAATTTGAACCATGGTTCTGAAAGTATCCAATGGATTCTAGGACAATCCGCAATAATTTCCAGTGATAATTGGCCTCATCATTAAGATACTCCATGACTAATGGGAATTATTGGTTTTATGACCATGGTTCACAAAATTAATGGAAATATAATGAATTTGGACCACGGTTCTGGAAATTCCCAAAGGATTCTTGGCCATTCTACACTGATTCCCAGTGATTATTGGTTTCTTCATTAAAGAAAATCCATGACGAATGGGAATTATTGGATTTATGATTCTGGTTCTCAAGAATAAATGGAAATTTAAAAAATTTGGATCATGATATTGAAAGATTTAAAGAATTATTAACAATTGCTGACTGATTCCCAGTGATTATTCGTCTCTTCTTTAAGAAACTCCATGATTAATGGGAAATGTCTAAATTTTGCAGTATGATCCTCTCAGATTAATGGGATTATCAAGTAAATGGACGATGATATTCAATGAATCTAAAGGATTCATGGCCATTCCGCAATGGTTTCCAGTTGAGTGGCCTCATCAGTAATAATCTCCATGTCTAATGGGAATTATTGGTTTTATGACCATGGTTCTCAAGAATTAATGGAAATATAATGAAGTTGGTCCACGGTTCACAAAGTTCACAAAGAATTCTTGGCCATTCTACACTGATTCCCAGTGATTATTGGCCTCATCATTAAGATACTCCATGTCTAATGGGAATTATTGGTTTTATGACCATGGTTCTCAAAATTAATGGAAATATAATGAATTTGGTCCACGGTTCTGAAAGTTTCCAAAGGATTCTTGGCCATTCTACACTGATTCCCAGTGATTATTGGTTTCTTCATTAAAGAAAATCCATGAATAATGAGAAATTATCACTATGATACTTTTAGATTAATGGATATATCAAGTAATTGGAAAATGGTTTAAAATGTTTCCTAAGTATTCTCTGCTATTTGGCATTGAGTCTCAAAGATTATTGGCTTTTACATTATGATATCCCATGATAAATGGGAATAATTTTAATTACACCATTATGATCCTCTCAGATTAATGGAATTTCAAGTTAATGGACCATGATTTTCAATAAAACTAAAGTATTCATGGCTATTCCACACTGATTTCCATTGATTATTCTCTTCATCATTAAGAAACTCCATGACTAATGGTAATTATTGGTTTTATGAGTATGGTTCTCAAAATTAATGGAAATTTAAAGAATTTGGATCATGATATTGAAAGATTCAAAGAATTAATAACAATTTCTCACTGATTCCCAGTGATTATTCGTTTCTTCCTTATGATACTCCATGATAAATGAGATATCTTTAAATTTTCACTATGATACTTTTAGATTAAAGGGAATATCAAGTAAATAGACCTTGATTTTCAATGAATCCAAAGGATTCATGGCCATTCCGCAATGGTTTTCAGTTGATTGGCCTCATCAGTAATAAACTCCATTATTAAATGGAATTATTGGTTTTATGACCATGGTTCTCAAGAGTTAATGGAAATTTAATGAATTTGGATCGTAATATTGAAAGATTCAAAGCATTAATAACAATTTCTCACTGATTTCTAGTGATTATTCGTTTCTTCCTTATGAAACTCCATGATCAATGAGAAATCTTTAAATTTTCACTATGATACTTTTAGATTAATGGATATATCAAGTAATTGGAAAATGCTTTAAAATGTTTCCAAAGTAGTCTTTGCTATTTCGCACTGAGTCTCAAAGATTATTGGCTTTTACACTAAGATATCCCATGATAAATGGGAATAATTTTAATTACACCATTATGATCCTCTAAGATTTATGGGATTATCAAGGCCATGGACTATGATTTATAATGTTTAAAAAGCATTCTTTGGCATTCTACACTGCTTAACAGTGATTATACACCTATTCATTAAGAAACTCCATGACTAATGGGAATTATTGGTTTTATGAGCATGGTTCTCAAGAATAAATGGAAATTTAATGAATATAAATCACGATTTTGATGGATTCAAAGAATTCTTAACCATTCCTCACTGATTCTCAGTGATTATTGGCCTCTCAACTAAGATACTCCACGATTAACGGAATATATAGGTATTCACTATATTATACTCTCAGATTAATGGATTTTTATGGTATTTGGATCATGATTTTCAACGAATCCTGAGGAGTGTTTGCCATTCCACACTGATTTCCCAGGGATTATTAGCTTTTAAACATTGATACTCTACGAATTTTTGAAATTATAGGTTTTCATACACAGACGCTCTTGGATAAATGGCATTTTTCTAGTATTTGGGCCATGATTCTGAACGATTCAAAGAAGTTTTGGATCATTGATTTTCAAAGATTATTGGCTTTTACACTAAGATACTCCATGTTAAATGGGAATTTTTAAATTTTAGACCACGATTCTCTAGAATTAATAGGCTTTTCGTGTATTAGGGTATGGATTTAAAATGGTTTACATTGATTTTGGTCTCTTCCAACATAAGGTTCATGGATTTAATGGGATTTTTTTAAAAGCTTTATATTTTACATTAAATTACAATTTTATATATAAGTATTTACACATTTCGGTTTCGGTTTCAGTTTATATTTTTTATACCGATTTCTTCATTTTTATAAACGGATTTTAAAATTAAAATTTGAAATTATAATTTAATGAAACAAAAAATAAATATGAATCGACACAGAAGGGTCTTTGTCCATCAAATAGGTAATCAAATGTTGCAACGTTCTGCCTATTAAATAATTTTATAATAACAATTACATGACAATTCGGGACAACTAATATCAAAAATAACGACACATTGTTACGAACGGTCTAGAATTGTAAGATATATATATAGCTTTTAGCGCATTCGAGTATTTTCAGAGGTCTATATCGTCTATAATATTATCGTTGTTTGTCCGTATTGTCATACATAGTATTTGCTATCAACTATAATTTATAAACGTATTATTCATTACCATTAACTAAACTACTAATAATTTTGCAAATAATGAAATGGTTATCTATATTTTAATCACGATCTTAAGGACATATAAATAGAATTTACATATTTAATATTTTAAAAACACGTAAATTAAAAAAAAATAATGTTTTCCAATTTTTTCTTATTACGGTTTTGAATTTAATTCCGGTTTTTAATTTTTCACTGATTTGGTTTTGAATTAATACCGGTATCTAATTTTTTTCGGTTTCGGTTTTGAATAAGGTTTTGGTTTCGGTTTTAAAACGGTTTATACCGGTTTCTGAAATCGGTTTTGATAATGGTTTCAAGCCCTTGTAATAACTAATTTAAAATTGTCATGTTACATTCAACTAGGTATTATTAGAATTTTTTGTACCACTTACTTAATTGTATACTAAAAAATGAAAATAAATAAGACTTGTTATATTATAGCAATTCTTTAATATTAGATAGTTGATACTTAATTAGTAATTGAACTTTTGTTAATGAAATATAAATAAGAGAATATAAAAAGCAAAAAAAAAAAATCATTCCCAAAAAATTTTGTTGCATTTAACTATATTTATATTTTCTTATAATCACATTCTCGAATAAATGAGACATCAGCAATAGAGTACAGAGATTCTTAACATTTATGAATGAAAAATATAAATAAAATAGACAAATAGTAAAAAATTTTTCAAAAAAAAGAGATATATAACAACTGACTAATAATTCGTTTATCAAAAGTATTTGTATAAAATTATTTGATTTTAAAATACAAATACCCCCAAGACAGTACTTAAATACATGTACTCAAATATTTTACAAGTTGTACTGTTTTCAACTGTTGAATTAATACCATCATCTTATCATTACATTTTGAATAGGTTCATGATATCAATAGGTAATAACTTAAAAATTAACCTGCCAATTTTGAAAATGATGTTGCATATAGTAAAATTTATAGATACATTTTAGAACCCTATAAATAATTTATTAAATTTTAACAAAATAATGAACTTCGTTATTGATTGTTTAGATGATACCTGGCCGATCATAATATACTTACCTAAGATGTCTTCAATAATCACAGGACTTAATTAATCAAACATAAGGGGATTAAAGCGTAGCTGTATAGCATGTTTTAAGGAATACTATTTATGCAATTCATATTACAAGTACATTTGAACTGTCTTCGTGAGGATAAAAAATAAACATATTTAGTCATTGGCACAACTAAGATAAAATGTATGGGATTGCTAAAACCAGTAGTACAATATGAGAGCCCCCCCCCTTCATTATTTATCATAAGCAAAATTATTACACACAAAAAAAATGTTAATATATTATAGCATATAATACTATAATATTTATATATTGTTATAATAAATTAATATTTTAATTAGTTACGCCCATATTTAAGTATGTGCAGGCGTGGACTATGAAGGTTAAAGTCCTCTTCCTTTTAGTCTTAGGTACCTACTAAAAATATTTCAAAGATTAGACGTAAGAAAGACGTACAAATCGACATACTTCACCACATTTTTATAGAATTATTGGAAAAAGTAATATTACAAATTTACAAATCATCCCTGATGGGAAAGTTACGCTCATAGCTTGCATCAATTAATTTTAAAACCATATTATTTACGAAATACACCTACATTTGGGCTATATGTGAGTAATAAACTAAATAGTGTGCATGGTACAACATTATATGAATATGAATTACGATAGGTATACAATTTGGTAGATAATCGATAAAAAAGACCAAGGAAAAAAGAATAGGTAAGTACAAAAAAAGGACAATTTTTAATAATTTTAAATATATTAATTGATTATGAAAATTAAAAAAATGATTACTTACACACATTTATGCAACCCGCTTGTACACACATAGAAATTGTATAAAAAAAAATTGTTGATATCAAATTATTTTATTATTAATTATTTATCAATTAATCATAATATCATATTATAATTTTACAAGCGTAATAAATACTCGTATAAAATACAAAAACATTTAAAATGTTACTGGTAACATATTTTATTAAATTGGTCATAAAAAAAACTCTAAAATAATAATACTATAAATTATAATGTACATTATTGTAATATTGTAATAAAAATAGCATCTTTCAAAAGAAATATGTTTTATATATTTCAATATTTTTAAAAATTATATTAAATATTATACATTATTCTTAAGGAAATTAAATACCGTCCATACCGACCGTTTTTAAGGAATTCAAAGTATATAATTCATACTAAGCATATAAATAATGAGCAATGGCAAATGCAATTAATATAGGTATTTATATTTATTATATATTATATATTGATAACAAGACATAGGCGTGCGAATAATTTCAATTTTCACTCACAATTTTTATTTTTCTTACTAAATATAATTATTACTGTTAATAGTAATAATTTATAAGATAACATCACATATTAAATGCAATTTCTTATGATATTATTTTGAACTATTTAATTAGGTTATTATTTTTAATATCATTAAATGTATTATTATTATTATGTTAACATAACTTTTAGAAAAATTTGTTCTTATGACTCTATTTGTTTTTAATCAAAGCATAATATTATGTATTGACATATTGTATAAAATTAATTACATTTTCGTATCAGTCAAATACATTTTCAAGATTGAAAAAAAGTGCTATTATTATTATATTATATGTGAATTGTGAATGCTCTTATATTAAAGTGTAATGCTTAAAAAAAAATATATAATTATACTTTTACACACATATATAAACAATTTTCAGCAACACCTACCACTAAGTTTTGCGCACGCCTATGATTGAAGAATAAAAAAAAGATTCAGAAAATCATAGGTAGGATAGGTCACAGGTACTTGTATAAATGGGTTGTATTTTTTAGAAAAATATAATTTTTATTATTGACTATAATTGTTGGCTATTGCCCGTAAATTATTTTTCTATACCTATCCACTATCCAGTAATCCTCATAAATTGTTTCCAAGAAATGAGAATCGCTTTCACGCTGTGTCTGGACAGCCGCTACAGATGCAACTATCACATGCACACACATGTCGATACATCACGAACAATTAAATATTTATTGTTTGCATAACTACAATAACTATTAAAAATCAAATATACTTTCTAAAATAATTTTTTTTTAAAAATGGTTGAATTCATAAGTTTTTAGACTTTGCTCTTTAATAATCACTTTTTCATTTTACAAACAGATGTACCTAAATATATTTATTTGTATAATTATTAGTTGTTAATATTTTGTAACAATTATTAAATTACACATGCGTGTAAATTGATAATAATGTCATGGTCTTAATACCTCTTATACTTAAACTTGCCATGAAAAAGTGGCGAATTGAAAGAATATATTGTTATTATTATTAATGTTAACTTAATTATAAATTGTAAATAGCTATCATTATTCATGGCTGCAATACGATTGAGAACGTTCGACCTTTTTTAGCGAACACTTAAAATGGAACAATGAAATAACCGCTGACCCCAAAACAATACTATTGAGAACGAAATTAAGTACAACGTTGCCGAACTATATTCAAATCAAAATAAAATAAAACTGAGTAAAATTGTATGTCAATACACATAATAATATAGATTTCCCAGATACGTTAAATATTTTATTAATCTTTCCGAAGATTAGACAATGAGTGAGTAGTGCTAAGAGTCGTTAAAATTATATTTATATAGGCTAGCCATAGCCGATTTTCAGATGGTAAAGTTTGGCAACGTTGCGCGTAAAATTGAGTGTTCTCAATCGTATTAGTCAAAAGGATCTGTATCTTTAATCAAAAAAAAAAAAATTAAATGTATATATATAATATGTTTAAGATTAATTCCATTAATGATAATATGATAGATCGCCGAATACGAGGAATCTGAATTCTAAATAACTAAATAGAAAAACTCGGATAAACGTATTGTATCGATTTGTTTTTTACGTATGTATTGGACAGATACACAATGAATGGTGCAACGAGTACCACGAGATGCGCAGCCGCGAGAGTATCGCCTCGCCAAAGGGTATTCGTTGTCTTCTTCAACTCGTACAATACACACCTTATGCTTCGTACGAAAATAAACACATGAATACGATGTCAAAAGTACACTGTACAGCATCCATAGCATAGACAATAACAAGACAGTGAACAGTGTCCAATAATATTACAGTAAATTATAATATTATCATTGTCGTTATAGTTGTGTTGAGAATTTGCCGTCAAGAACTCATCGGATGAAATCGCTGAATGCATTTAGCGGTAATTACGTTGTGATTTGTTGATCAATGTGCATTAGAAGCCCAACCAGAAGAGGTCAGGCTATTTGAAAAAATTATATTTATAGACTCCTTTGAGTGCTCCCCTACACGGAAATCTTTAGTAAAAGGCGAAAGATTTTTTCGATTTGCAAAGGAGCCGGAGTTGTTCGTAAGTAGGTATTCGGTTCCCTATATAAAATCGTCCGGGTCACGATGCCGTGCACTATGACGGTATTCACACTGCGCCGGTGTCCCAGGTACAGGCGCAAGTCCGTCCAGTCGGTGTGAGTCCGTGTCCAGTGCAAGTTTTTGGCTTCGTCGCGACAGCCGATCGCGAAACCCGGTGGATTTGGTTCGTGCAAAACGCTCGGCGACCTCGTCGAAACCGCGGCGGTAAGCGACTGTGCACTTGAACGACATCTACCGGCTGTCAGATGAAACACCCGAACTCCGGTGACGGGCGGACAAGAGCACGAAACGACGGGATGAAACGGCATACATTTGACAGGCGCGTTATTCGCCGGAAGTGTTGCTGAAACGGCCCATCGCTAAAATAATAATAGTAATAATATTGAGCACAGCCGTATATTACAGACCGTCGACCGTTAATAACTCCCGAGGTGATCTACGTCCAAATCGCAGAATATTGCGTTGTGAGTTATGCAGTACAATATTATTTTATACGGTACTTACTAAATACCGATTTATGATTAGGTCTGAACTCCGTGTATTGAATACGCCAGTAATTGCATCGATGCATAATCATAAATGTTCGTGCCCGGCTTGTATTCACTGCACTGATATCGCGTTTAAATAGGTAGATGAAAATTACTTTTAATAATATTCAATAACAAAACGACAAATCGGTGAATACTAATAGCATAAAAACTCGGATGTAACAATTATCAATATTGCATTAAAAAATGCACATAGATTATGATTAAAATATGTCTCTATGTCTCTATCCACTATAATACGTATTATATAGTGTTTGGTCGTATGCATTATACCGAGGGCCCTACTCACCGCTCCGGGCGGTTTAAGTCCGCATTAAGCGCCGCCGTAAATAAAGACTCAAAAATAGGATCTAAATCAAAGGCGTAATCCATAAGGCCGTTTTATCTACGCCGTGACCAAAGCGATAATACCGAATACAATACGTGTATACATCGAATATAAAATGCATTTC
The DNA here is from genome assembly GCA_036289425.1 of Rhopalosiphum nymphaeae. NCBI lineage: Eukaryota > Metazoa > Arthropoda > Insecta > Hemiptera > Aphididae > Rhopalosiphum > Rhopalosiphum nymphaeae. The sequence goes on along the minus strand of JAZAQC010000007.1, from coordinate 12,531,541 downwards.
GGGTCGCTCATCTATGGTTTCCTTATCTACGACCATAACCAAATGGCCATATTATTGTTGTGCACAATAGTTTTACGACCGAGTAAAACGATTATATTATATTGTCGATTAAATAAATTATTTGTTTTGTCATGCGTTACAGTGGTGATAACGAACACGGACGACAATAATACTATGTAAAAACCGATCATGCTGTTTATTGTTGACGCTAGACAAACCAACAACTATATAGATTGATTTGTGTTTCTATTGCATCGCTCCCGTGAAAAAATAAATCGTTGTTCCGACTAATTTTCGAACCGATCAGCGTTCACTCGCGTATCGTACGCGTTTTATTTCTCTCTTTAGTCGACCTACTAAACCGTTCGACGTTACACCCCGCCATCGCTGTGTAATCCGTCTGGAATTATATTTATAATAATAAACGGACTGAGTATCGTGTTCCGAGGCGGTGTGTATTTCTTCGGAAACAATAATATTACGCGAACGGTGTAATTCTGGTGTAACGAACACGACTCAATGCTTTGCCGTGCCGTCAGACACGGTTTATTTTTGTTTACCGCCACTCAGCGCCAGCGATGATGCATTGATGTGCACTGCTTGACGGAACATTATTATATACAACTGGTGATCCTGGTGGTAAACACATTAAACAACGCCCGTAATCGATGATTATAATATTATGTTTACTTCATTTTTAATGTAGACAACGTAGTAAATTTGTGTAACAAATTCAGCAATTCCAATTATGTTTTATTTTTTTTCAAATTTAATATTATAATAATTGACCTAATATCAAAATCTAACGAAACACTATTATGCGTGTTCTCTTGTTGTTTTTTTTTCAAATATTTTTATTTGTAAGTTGTGCGGTGTGGTGCGGTGCACGGGCGATCAAATGGCAGTTTGCCTCAGGTCTGAAAATTGTTCAGCACTTCATTGATTCACAGAATATTTAAATGGCATACGGAAAAAAAAACCAAAATGAAAATATAGGCATAGAATTAGTATTATAATATACAATCTATTTGCCGTATTAGTGTATTATCAATATTATAAAAATTAAATATAAATTAATTATATATTCAAATATTATTCAATTATGTATTTATTTTGGCCAATTTATTACAAAAACATCTATTTATTTTTCAAATTTTTTTTATTTCATATATACAGTTTTTAAATGGATTATATGTAATATTTTGCTTATTTTAATTAAAATAACGTATTTATAGTTATATTTATAATCCATGCAACTTGAGGAAATCTTTTTTATCTTATCTGAGACCTATCAAAACAAGTAGTAATCCATTATTGAGTAGGTTTATATTTAGTGAATCATACATTAGTCATGTCTGTCATGATTTAATCAGTGCAACTATGTCTAGTATTTTGTTTTTTGCATATTTTATTATGGATATTTCTGAGGTTTTTATAGCATATAAATTCAGACCCTAATAATAAATATAAATTTTATATAACTAATTGTCAATTGATGATCATATAATATACTATTTATTATAATATATTATGAAATTATTAAAGTTTTAAATATGAAATTAACTATAAACTTATTAAAGTAGTCAGTAATTTTAAACATTTTACACTAATAAGCATTATTTATTTATATCACAGATTTTTTATTACATACATTTTATTTACTAGGCAAAGGAATTTTAGATAATGTACTGGATAGATATGTACTTACTTACAACTAATGTGTCAACATCATATTTGCTAAATAAAGTCCTTCATTATAATATAATTTCAAATAATGAAATTACTCGTGTAATAATTATGTAAACCAAAAATACTACAATTTAATTTTTACAAAATTAAAAGCAATGTATTTGTGTTTATTAATACATTATTAAATTTATCAATGTTTGAAATTAATAGTATGTTTCACATATAATTTACATAAATACTGGTAACAAACAATACTTAATATAAATATACATATAGTGCAGATGTAAGTGGAAGCAGTCAACACCTTGGTTATGTAGTTGAGAGAGATTCTTGAAAGAGTTTTCTCTGCCTACCAGCAGGTTGCCTCTTCGGTCATTTGCCGGTGCCCCAATTAATGCTCTTTGGAAACAGAGATGTGTCAGCATTTCATCTCCCGTATAAACAATGTCTATACAAATATTGCTTTTACAACATGAACCCAAGTTGTATGACCAACATTATTGCTATTATTGATGGTAATGGAAGACTGATCTTGATGATAGTTGTCAACTCGTTATCCATGACCAAATTCACATACAATGTACAGAATTTGGGCCACCTTACAACATTAGTTGTTAGAAATACTTTGTAAAATCAGAATAGAAAATGGTGTTGATGAATCTGGACATATGAGTGTAGTCTCGAACACCTAGTAGTATCAGCGCAGCTACTAAATTTTTTTTAGTCAGGGTAATAACCTTTTGAGCACAATGGATTTAACACTGGCATTAATATATATATATATTACTCAAAAAAACCTAGAAGCTGTGCTGTTAATACTCAGTGTTCAAGTGATTACACATAATATAGTCTTGTTTCAACTAAGATAAAAATGATTAACCGTCACCATTTTTCAGCTCCAATAGACTGAGTTTCTTCGCCAAATATTGTAAAGGAGACCAAATACTGTAGATTGGATGTGGATTTGGCTAAGGGCAACAAGTATACAGATGCCGCCAAGACCGAAGTATCGACCAACAACTTCAATCAGTTATAACGATATCTTAGGCATACAATTTGGAATACTGATCACAAAATGAACGTTTATATAAACGCTGTTTATGCGTTAGACAAAGTGTTGACACCTCTCTCTGTTCCCGGTGAAAATGCTGACTGCAGCCAAAGCAGAGTGGGCTGCTATCGGTGATGTAAGGATCTGACACCAATACAATCATATAAATGAACCATGTGCATAGTTCGACCTATGACTCGCTATTAAAACAACCCATGTTCACCTGCCAGTTGAACATTGACATTAACGAAACATCTGTCATCTACCAGTACAACAATGATAGTTACAAACTTAAAAAACAATCTGTAGTTCACTTTGCCGGGTTGTAGATGATATTTTTTTCGCTTATTATTATTTCTAAGGTTTTTTTTTTGTATGATATTGTAAATTGCTACCAAAAGTTCAATCTGTAAATCAGAAAAAATAGATAAGTGTTGTTATTGATCAGTAAATATTTCAAATTTATAAATAAATGATAATATTTTTATGTATCTATTTTATAAATAATTATGTAATTGTTGATTTATAATATATTACATTTTATTATACTATATTATATTATTATTAATTATTGCATTTTAACTATTGTACCAAGTGGCAGGTACTGCATGAATTTAATTTGTTTATACTCAGACATAGGTAAGTAGTAAATATAACAACTTAATACTTAATATATAATTTAAAATTGCATTGATATACATATATTATTTTATAACTGTTCATATATGATAAAAATTAATATGTTACAATGTTTGGTATTTACAGGTACTTCTAATATAATTATGAATCATAATATAATCATAATAACCTACTTTATAGTTATATCGCCATAATGATTTAATTAATATTGTAGACGTAGTAGTACTAGTACAGTAACTTAAACACTTTAAATATAGTCAATTTATTGTCATTAAATGCATTGTGTTAATTGTTGGTGTTTTTACCTTTATAAATTGTATAGTAACTGTATATTATTCTTATATATTTGGTAGTCAATAGTAATAATAGATAAATGCCCTAGATTCAAGAATAAAAAATATAAAAAACTAAGAGTTCTAACTAAATGTAAAATATAATTAAGTATGTATTTAATCATTGTATTAATTATAATAATGGTTACCTATTTCAAAAGTTATTATATTAAAATGTATGATTGGCAATACATCAATATTTTTGTTTACAATTTTAAATTTCAATTTCTTCTTGTAGAAAAATGATTCTAATTAATACATTTTTTTTTAGTGGAGTACTGAGAGAAACCTTAGTATCTACTTTTATTAGTAATTGGGAAAAACAAAAAAATAAAATAGAAAACACTGGAATTTTAAAGCAAAACTAGATTTTAACCTAACTAATTTTCTTATTTTGTTGTAATTCAAAAATTAATAAATAACCATTGATTATAAATGTTAAAAATACTATTAAGTAGTCATAAATTTTTCATAAACATTTGAAGTTCAAATTTAGAAGAAATTGGACATTAAGCAAAAAGAGTAATTTTAGTTTTAATTTAAAAATATTTTTTTATAGGGATTTGAAACTTATACACATGTATATTATTTTATTTTATACTACCTACGTCCTACACACTGAAATTTTCAAAACATTTAGATTGATTGTATACTATTTATACTATTTAATTGTGACATATTAATACTTTAACATAATATTGGGGCACATAATGTTTAATTATGAAGGAATCTATAGAGTTAAGAACAGTAGTTTTGATTTTAGCACTCTAATAACTATATAATAATATATACATAGTATAAGTTATTGCTTTTTTTGTTAGTTGAAATTATGTCTAAGTTTAAAGGATTACAATTTTTTTAGACCCTAGAAAATAAAAATAATATAAATAGTATGAAAAAATCTCAATATAGGTATTAGGTAGGTGTTATTGTCTGTCATTACTGTTTTATAAAATCAAATAATGACTGATTTGTACTAAAAAAGAGCTATAACTATGATTTTTAAGGTAACTAATTTATGTTTTAACAATAAGTTTGTTACAAAAAACGAAAAACAAATCAGCCATACAGTTAAATACAAAAAATGTATTATAATATTATTTAGATTGTAAAAGTTTTTGAATGTTTTATATATAAAAAAAATTAAAATAATTATATACATAGATTGTGCAGTAGTAGTGACATAATTATATTCCTACAAACATATTATATAATATTATAATGTAAGTAAGTTATCTATTACTTAACATTAAAATCTATCAATAATAAGTCAGCGTATGTGGTTAATTATGGATGAAAAAAACTTAGTAATACCTAATACCGTCAATACCGAAAATAGTTAATACAAGTCAACTATCAGATGTTTATAATTACAAATTTGTACTTATATTTTATTTAATAAAATTACATTGTAATATAAAACTTACATTGTGAATCGTGTACGGTGATGAGCGTTGCCCTGATAATGGCGAACGTCAGCCGATTCCAGAATCCTCTCTGATCATCTTTTTGGATCTAGTAACGTTAACATAATAATTACTGTTTATTATCGCCGTAACGGGGTAGAAATGACAAAACAAAACATTTAACTACCATAAGTATTGCTATAAAAAAAAATAGTAACTACTTACCTTTAGTTTAAACGCAGCAAGTAATACAAAATATTCTAGTGGCCGCACAACACGACCAACGCTCGTCTTGTCTGATAGGTAAGCTGATCGACACAAAGAGACGCTCGCCCGTGGCTCGTCCCGGTTAATATCAACAATTTTGGCGGTTACAACGGGTGGGAAGCCTTTGTCCGGACGAAAGAATGCGTAAGAATGCCGTCGACGCCCGAGTGCGACCACCGCGACACCACCGGTCGCCAACCATCTGCCAACGTAATGTAAAAACAAAATAATAAATTATTTTATACACGACATGCGCATGTATGTGCGACTGGTTCGTGTTCAGTGTGCTCCGGTCGGTATTAAAATCCTAGAGAAATCTTGCTCAACTGGGGTTGTTGCATTCAAAACGTGTGTGCATTTGTGACCCGACATCCCGATTTACAGTAAAATCGAACAATATATTAAGTAAAAATGGATGCTGCATAAGAAAATAAACCATTTAGAGAATTTCTGTGATGGATTCTGAAAAAAAAAACAAAATTTATATTATATTACCTAAATCATAAACCTACTTCAGTGGTTTCCAACATTTTTTTCAAATCATGTAATAATGTGGTATACGGAAAAAAAACCAAAATGATAATATAATCAACATTCGAATGAGCAGCTTTAATTTTAATCTTAGCAATAACTTTGATCACTTCTACTTGCCATGGTTCAATTAGATGCTTATGAAGCGTTATAACCAAAGGTTCAGTTTTGAAAGTTGAAGTTTTTAGAATAGCATTTTATATTATATTATATTTTTACAGATTGATCATATCATTTGTATACATTTTTCTCAATAATCATTTTGTCTTGTTCATTTTTAATCACCAAAATAAAACTAAAACATTGGACGGTGACCATCGCAATGTCGCTGGCCGTTGCTGCACGCCCGCATAATAATTTTTATCTAATAAATATTGTTATTAAAATACATATTGCAGAATAAACTTAGATATTTCATATTTATACAATTTACTTTTGAATAATTCTGTAACAATTCTCTACATCATATTGCATAGGATGTATCTCACTATTTTATGCTTAAATTATTATTAAATCTTAAATAACCAAAAAAATTGGAAGAGCTGAATCCCCTTAAGTCCCCCCTCCTTGATTATATTATCATTTTGGATTTTTTTCCGGGATTCAATAATGTATACAGAGTGTCCCGTGAGGATTTACCCATTGTGATATCTCCTGAAATAATGGAGATATCATAATTCTGTTTTTTTTTTTTAATAAGATTCACATGGATAAGAACTATCAATATTAAAAAAGTTAAAAATATATTTTTTAATTAATTATTTTCAAAAAAATTGAAGATGGCTATTTTTTAGAGTTCATTTTTCTGTAACTATTGATGTTTCAACATTTTAATGCCATTAATCTCTTGATTTTTAATATTGTTTTTAAATATTTTTATTGCGAGCTACATTGAAAACGTTCGCCGGCCGTACGAGCATGCTGGCCATACGTTTGATACAATGATACCACTATCGTATAAATTCGCAGTTTTTTTTTGAAAAAAAATTATTAATAATTAATTACTTGTTCCATTACATAATACGTATTCGTGTTTCGAACAGTATCGTATTACATCGCTTGCTCTTTTTGTTGCTATCAGAATATCAATTGTCAGATCATTGGTAAAGTACTAGAGTAATATACATTAAATCAAAATTTTATTTCAATTTAGGTATCTACTTTAAATCGTGCTGAATATAACTACATAGTGTCTTATTTAATATTATTAACATAAAATCCTTTTGTATTTCTCCGTTTAGTATAAATATGTAATTATGTTGATCTGTCACTAAAGCATCACATTAGAGATATACTTACCTTATGCAACAGGTGCATCGTGCATGCCATGGGTCAAACCTGTGTTCCACCTCCCACATATCGGCTACAGATGGTTATAGCTTCATTATACACTACCCAACGTCAAACGTACCATTGCAATATGCACTGTTTATTAGCGATGATCAATATGCAAAGATGACGATCGACCGTGTCCGGAACACTCATGCATCATGTAACAAATATTAGATGATGGCTCAACATAATATGTAATTATTAATTATGCTATACCTCTTATATTACTATAAAAATTACAAAATGGTAAAATGCAGAACGGCGCATTTGTTATTCATAAAAAACATACTTCGACTGAAGTGAACAGGTAGTTATATATTTATTATAAATTGTAGGTACTAAAATATTCTGTAGTATTACATGATTTAATATCTTAGATATTACACTATCAATGTTGTTTAATAATATAAGTAAAAATAAAAATATTTAAATATCTTTAACAATATCACAAAAAATGTGTATTTGACATCTTCGATTTTGTTTTATTAATTATTGAAAAGTTTGAAAATGTAATACAAGATTCTTCTTAAACTTTCCACCAACAATAAAAGAAAATTTATCGGACGTCACATTAATTTTTTATGAACATTTGAAAGTAAAATTTCTATGATATTGAATCACTCAATCTTTGATACTTCGTTATAATTCAGAATGATTAGTCAATAACACTTGAAATTTGAGATTTTGAACGGGGTGATGAATTTATTGATTTTACAATAAATGTGTGTTTTTATTTTGTGTGTCTGTCATTACGCTTAGGAGTATGTTCAGTAGTTTTAAAAAGCGTCGGGGAAAACTCTAAAAAAGTAACGGGAAAACGATAATTTATACACATAATCTGTTTTCGATAAAATAGATTTGTATTATACAGTAGGTAACACAAAAATAAATCATTGTAAATACATGACATTTTCACCAAATGTTTATATAACCATTAACTATTTACAATTAAATTTTCAAAATATTTTGAATTTTTTTAAGCTATACATCGTATAATAGACAATTAAAATTTTAAGTTCTAAGTTTTTTTTTTTGAAATGCCTATTATAAAAATTTGGTAATTCAAAAAATCTTTAAAATTGCATATAAAATTTATTATAAGTTGTACTTATCGTAGTAAAAATTTCCGTTCAGAATTGTTTTTCGTATAACACGATAACTGTCATTCCATTCAAAATAATACATGCAACATAGTGACCCACTCTCCGATTCTTACATGTACAAACCACTCATTTTTTTTTGACATTTAACATTTATACATTATATATATAATTTTTTCATATTTTATATAATATTAAAAGAATTTTGACTCCTCTTAAGCTATTTATAACTATCTATAAGAAATTTTCAATATTCTTTTTAATAATTATTGTCGATAACATATTTCGATGGTTTAATAGGGTTGGATTAAAAGCTTAATTATAATAGATATTTTAAAATAATTAAAATATCAACTCTATACATACGACTGATTTTTTTATAAACAATAAATTAAATTTTGGTATAAATTGATAAAAAACACAAACATTTTAAAAATAATTTTGCGGTTGTATAAAAATGTATAAATATACCTAGTGTTCAATAAATATTTTTTATAGATAAAAGTTAAAATTTAATACAAGACTTAAAATAATTAATTTAAAAAGAAAACAAAAAAAAAAATTAAAAAATATTTCTTTTCATTACAAATACATTTTTTCATCAACTCATTATTTAAATTGGGAAATCATAGATTATATTCACTTATATAATATTAAAATACTTAGAATGACTAATAACTTAACATATAATATGGACACAAATAGAATAAATATATCATCAATAAACCATCTATATCAGCAATATCTGCAGTATAAATTAAATGGCCGCTCACTACGCTCAGTTTGAAAAAGGTTTTAAAATGTAATATATTTAAAGAAAACCGAATTCGTCTTATTAATATATAGATCACTACAATAAAGTCTTTGAGAACTACGAACGGAGCCCAGATGATCAAAATATAAATAATACACGTCTTACACATAAAATCCTAATACCAAATTTCTCGATTTAAGTGACCCTCTTCGATAAAACCATCAATATATATCCAGCTATATATGCAAAATAAATTGACCAGCCGACTTCTATATTCAATTAGAAACGAATTTCGGAATATTATATATTTAAATAAAATTCTATTTGTCTTATTCATGTATAGACGTTAACAACGTCAACGACTAAGTGAACTACTCATGGAGCACGGATAATCGTCTAGTCAATAACGCGCATCTAACACAATTCGTTTAGTACCGAATTTCATGTTTTAAGTCAACTTCATCAATAAAACCATCTAAATAGTTAAATCTGCAGTATAATTTGAGCAGATGCACACTACAATCAACTTGAAAACGATTTTTGAAATAAACTATTTAAAAAAAAAAATTGTATTCATCTTATTATTATATATAACACTACGTTATAGTCTTTGAAAAATACTTATGCAGCATAGACGATCTGACTTGTCAAGAAGACTCATATTACACAAATGTTTCTAATACCGAATTTATCGTTTAAAGTCACGCTCTTCAATAAAACTATCTATTTAGTTATATCTACAGTATAATTTGACCAGCCGCCCACTACAATGCGTTTGAAAAAGAATATTTGAAATGTATGATATATAAAATAACATCGTATTCCTTATACTCACGTATTACACTACGTTAGTCTTCATGAAATTCCTATGGGACCCTGATGATCGTCTCTTCAATAAGGCGCATTTTGCGCAATAGTTGTTGAACCGATATCGTGATTAAAAAAACCCCGATCAATTGAACAATCTACTGAGCTATAACTGCAGAATAAATTGAACAGCCGACTTCCATAATCGGTTTGGAAAAGATTTTCGGAATATTATATATTTAAATATAACAAAATTATATTTGTCATATTCATGTTTATAACACAACGTTAACTAGTAAGTGAGATGCATATAGAGCTCAGACGATAGTCTTGTTAACAATGCGCATTTAACTCAATTCTTTTAGAACCGAATTTCGCATTTTTAGTCAACTTCATGAATAATACCATCTAAATAATTTAATCTTAAGTATATTATGGGTATATGCACAAATATAATCGGTTTGAAGTTGATTTTCGGAATGTATTATTTAAGAAAAAAAATTTTCATTCTATTCATCTTATAATTTTATTTAACACTACGTTAAGGTCTTTATAAACTATTTATGGATTATAGACGATTGTCGTGTCAAAAATGTGCATCTTAAACATATGTTCCTGATACCGAATTTCTTTTTTTCAGTCACCCTCTTCAGAAAACCATCTATATATCTATATCCACCGTAAATGTTGTCCATCCACACAAAACCAACGGATTGAAAAAGATTTTTTTAGTGTTCTGTATTAATAAAATTATTGTTTTGATCTTGTTTATGTATATAACACTACGTTTAAGTATTTGTAAAATACTTATGGAGCATACATGTTCGTCTTGTCAAAAAAGCGCATCTTGAACATAATTTCCTGATACCGAATTTCTAGTTTTCAGTGTCTCTCTTCAGCAAACCATCTAAATAACAATAAGACAGTATATTTTGATCATCCTGACACTATATTCGGTTAGAAAACGATTTTTGGAATGTTTTTTTTATTTATAAAATAAGATCGTATTCCTTATACTCACGTAATACACTACGTTAGTCTACATGATATTCCTATGGGACCCAGATGATCGTCTCTTCAACAAGAAGCATCTTACGCAATAGTTGTTGAACCGCTTTCGCATTTAAAAAAAACCCGTTCAATTGAACAATCTACTGAGCTATAACTGCAGAATAAATTGAACAGCCGACTTCCATAATCGGTTTAGAAACGATTTTCGGAATATTATATATTTAAACAAAATTATATTTGTCATTATCATGTTGATAACACAACGTTAACTAGTATATGAAATACAGATGGAGCTCAGAAGATAGTCTTGTCATAAAAGCGCATCTTGAACATAATTTCCGGATACCGAATTTCTAGTTTTCAGTGTCTCTCTTCAGAAAACCATCAAAATAGCAATACGAGGGTATATTTTGATAATCATGACACTATATTCGGTTAGAAAACGATTTTTGGAATGTTTTTTATTCATAAAATAAGATTTTATTCCTTATACTCACGTATTACTTTACGTTAGTCTACATGAAATCATATGGGACCCTGATGATCGTCTCTTCAATAAGGCGCATTTTGCGCAATAGTTGTTGAACCGCTTTCGCGTTTAAAAAAACCCCGTTCAATTGAACAATCTACTGAGCTATAACTGCAGAATAAATTGAACAGCCGACTTCCATAATCGGTTTAGAAACGATTTTCGGAATATTATATATTTAAACAAAATTATATTTGTCATTATCATGTTGATAACACAACGTTAACTAGTATATGAAATACATATGGAGCTCAGAAGATAGTCTTGTCATAAAAGCGCATCTTGAACATAATTTCCGGATACCGAATTTCTAGTTTTCAGTGTCTCTCTTCAGAAAACCATCAAAATAGCAATACGAGGGTATATTTTAATAATCTTGACACTATATTCGGTTAGAAAACGATTTTTGGAATGTTTTTTATTCATAAAATAAGATTTTATTCCTTATACTCACGTATTACTTTACGTTAGTCTACATGACATCATATGGGACCCTGATGATCGTCTCTTCAATAAGGCGCATTTTGCGCAATAGTTGTTGAACCGCTTTCGCGTTTAAAAAAACCCCGATCAATTGAACAATCTACTGAGCTATAACTGCAGAATAAATTGAACAGCCGACTTCCATAATCGGTTTGGAAAAGATTTTCAGAATATTATATATTTAAACAAAATTATATTTGTCATTATCATGTTGATAACACAACGTTAACTAGTATGTGAAATACATATGGAGCTCAGAAGATAGTCTTGTCATAAAAGCGCATCTTGAACATAATTTCCGGATACCGAATTTCTAGTTTCCAGTGTCTCTCTTCAGAAAACCATCAAAATAGCAATACGAGGGTATATATTGATAATCTTGACACTATATTCGGTTAGAAAACGATTTTTGGAATGTTTTTTTATTCATAAAATAAGATTTTATTCCTTATACTCACGTAATACACTACGTTAGTCTACATGATATTCCTATGGGACCCAGATGATCGTCTCTTCAACAAGAAGCATCTTACGCAATAGTTGTTGAACCGCTTTCGCATTTAAAAAAAACCCGTTCAATTGAACAATCTACTGAGCTATAACTGAAGAATAAATTGAACAGCCGACTTCCATAAGCGGTTGGGAAAAGATTTTCGGAATATTATATATTTAAACAAAATTATATTTGTCATAATCATGTTGATAACACAACGTTAACTAGTATATGAAATACATATGGAGCTCAGAAGATAGTCTTGTCATAAAAGCGCATCTTGAACATAATTTCCGGATACCGAATTTCTAGTTTTCAGTGTCTCTCTTCAGAAAACCATCAAAATAGCAATAAGACAGTATATTTTGATCATCCTGACACTATATTCGGTTAGAAAACGATTTTTGGAATGTTTTTTATTCATAAAATAAGATTTTATTCCTTATACTCACGTATTACTTTACGTTAGTCTACATGAAATCATATGGGACCCTGATGATCGTCTCTTCAATAAGGCGCATTTTGCGCAATAGTTGTTGAACCGTTTTCGCGTTTAAAAAAATCCCGTTCAATTGAACAATCTACTGAGCTATAACTGCAGAATAAATTGAACAGCCGACTTCCATAATCGGTTTAGAAACGATTTTCGGAATATTATATATTTAAACAAAATTATATTTGTCATTATCATGTTGATAACACAACGTTAACTAGTATATGAAATACAGATGGAGCTCAGAAGATAGTCTTGTCATAAAAGCGCATCTTGAACATAATTTCCGGATACCGAATTTCTAGTTTTCAGTGTCTCTCTTCAGAAAACCATCAAAATAGCAATACGAGGGTATATTTTGATAATCTTGACACTATATTCGGTTAGAAAACGATTTTTGGAATGTTTTTTATTCATAAAATAAGATTTTATTCCTTATACTCACGTATTACTTTACGTTAGTCTACATGAAATCATATGGGACCCTGATGATCGTCTCTTCAATAAGGCGCATTTTGCGCAATAGTTGTTGAACCGCTTTCGCGTTTAAAAAAACCCCGTTCAATTGAACAATCTACTGAGCTATAACTGCAGAATAAATTGAACAGCCGACTTCCATAATCGGTTTAGAAACGATTTTCGGAATATTATATATTTAAACAAAATTATATTTGTCATTATCATGTTGATAACACAACGTTAACTAGTATATGAAATACATATGGAGCTCAGAAGATAGTCTTGTCATAAAAGCGCATCTTGAACATAATTTCCGGATACCGAATTTCTAGTTTTCAGTGTCTCTCTTCAGAAAACCATCAAAATAGCAATACGAGGGTATATTTTAATAATCTTGACACTATATTCGGTTAGAAAACGATTTTTGGAATGTTTTTTATTCATAAAATAAGATTTTATTCCTTATACTCACGTATTACTTTACGTTAGTCTACATGACATCATATGGGACCCTGATGATCGTCTCTTCAATAAGGCGCATTTTGCGCAATAGTTGTTGAACCGCTTTCGCGTTTAAAAAAACCCCGATCAATTGAACAATCTACTGAGCTATAACTGCAGAATAAATTGAACAGCCGACTTCCATAATCGGTTTGGAAAAGATTTTCAGAATATTATATATTTAAACAAAATTATATTTGTCATTATCATGTTGATAACACAACGTTAACTAGTACGTGAAATACATATGGAGCTCAGAAGATAGTCTTGTCATAAAAGCGCATCTTGAACATAATTTCCGGATACCGAATTTCTAGTTTCCAGTGTCTCTCTTCAGAAAACCATCAAAATAGCAATACGAGGGTATATATTGATAATCTTGACACTATATTCGGTTAGAAAACGATTTTTGGAATGTTTTTTTATTCATAAAATAAGATTTTATTCCTTATACTCACGTAATACACTACGTTAGTCTACATGATATTCCTATGGGACCCTGATGATCGTCTCTTCAACAAAAAGCATCTTACGCAATAGTTGTTGAACCACTTTCGCGTTTAAAAAAACCTCGTTCAATTGAAAAATCTAATGAGCTATAACTGCAGAATAAATTGAACAGCCGACTTCCATAAGCGGTTTGGAAAAGATTTTCGGAATATTATATATTTAAACAAAAATTATATTTGTCATTATCATGTTGCTAACACAACGTTAACTAGTATATGAAATACATATGGAGCTCAGAAGATAGTCTTGTCATAAAAGCGCATCTTGAACATAATTTCCGGATACCGAATTTCTAGTTTTCAGTGTCTCTCTTCAGAAAACCATCAAAATAGCAATAAGACAGTATATTTTGATCATCCTGACACTATATTTGGTTAGAAAACGATTTTTGGAATGTTTTTTTATTCATAAAATAAGATTTTATTCCTTATACTCACGTATTACTTTACGTTAGTCTACATGATATTCCTATGGGACCCTGATGATCGTCTCTTCAACAAGAAGCATCTTACGCAATAGTTATTGAACCGATTTCGCGTTTAAAAAAACCCCGTTCAATTGAACAATGTACAGAGTTAAAACTGCAGAATAAATTGAACAGCCGACTTCCATAATCGGTTTAGAAACGATTTTCGGAATATTATATATTTAAACAAAATTATATTTGTCATTATCATGTTGATAACACAACGTTAACTAGTATGTGAGATACATATGGAGCTTAGAAGATAGTCGTGTCATAAAAGTGCATCTTGAACATAATTTCCGGATACCGAATTTCTAGTTTCCAGTGTCTCTCTTCAGCAAACCATCTAAATAACAATAAGACAGTGTATTTTGATCATCCTGACACTATATTTGGTTAGAAAACGATTTTTGGAATGTTTTTTTATTCATAAAATAAGATTTTATTCCTTATACTCACGTATTACTTTACGTTAGTCTACATGATATTCCTATGAGACCCTGATGATCGTCTCTTCAACAAGCAGCATCTTACGCAATAGTTATTGAACCGATTTCGCGTTTAAAAAAATCCCGTTCAATTGAACAATGTACAGAGTTAAAACTGCAGAATAAATTGAACAGCCGACTTCCATAATCGGTTTAGAAACGATTTTCGGAATATTATATATTTAAATATAACAAAATTATATTTGTCATATTCATGTTTATAACACACCGTTAACTAGCAAGTGAGATGCATATAGAGCTCAGACGATAGTCTTGTCAACAATGCGCATCTAACTCAATTATTTTTGAACCGAATTTCGCATTTTAGTCAACTTCATGAATAATACCATCTAAATAATTTAATCTTAAGTATATTATGGGTATATGCACAAAAATAATCGGTTTGTAGTTGATTTTCGGAATGTATTATTTAAAAAAAAAAAATTGTATTCATCTTATAATTTAATTTAACACTACGTTAAGGTCTTTATAAACTATTTATGGAATATAGACGATTGTCGTGTCAAAAATTTGCATCTTAAACATATGTTCCTGATACCGAATTTCTTTTTTTCAGTCACTCTCTTCAGAAAACCATCTATATATTTATAGCCATAGTATATATTGTCCATCCACACAAAACCAACGGTTTGAAATAGATTTTTTTAGTGTTCTGTATTAATAAAATTATTGTTTTGATCTTGTTTATGTATATAACACTACGTTTAAGTATTTGTAAAATACTTATGGAGCATACATGTTCGTCTTGTCAAAAAAGCGCATCTTGAACATAATTTACGGATACCGAATTTCTAGTTTTCAGTGTCTCTCTTCAGAAAACCATCAAAATAGCAATACGAGGGTATATTTTGATAATCTTGACACTATATTCGGTTAGAAAACGATTTTTGGAATATTTTTTATTCATAAAATAAGATTTTATTCCTTATACTCACGTATTACTTTACGTTAGTCTACATGATATTCCTATGGGACCCTGATGATCGTCTCTTCAACAAGAAGCATCTTACGCAATAGTTATTGAACCAATTTCGCGTTTAAAAAAACCCCGTTCAATTGAACAATCTACTGAGCTATAACTGCAGAATAAATTGAACAGCCGAATTCCATAATCGGTTGGGAAAAAATTTTCAGAATATTATATATTTAAACAAAATTATATTTGTCATTATCATGTTGATAACACAACGTTAACTAGTATGTGAAATACATATGGAGCTCAGAAGAGAGTCGTGTCATAAAAGTGCATCTTGAACATAATTTCCGGATACCGAATTTCTAGTTTCCAGTGTCTCTCTTCAGCAAACCATCTAAATAACAATAAGACAGTATATTTTGATCATCCTGACACTATATTTGGTTAGAAAACGATTTTTGGAATGTTTTTTTATTCATAAAATAAGATTTTATTCCTTATACTCACGTATTACTTTACGTTAGTCTACATGATATTCCTATGGGACCCTGATGATCGTCTCTTCAACAAGAAGCATCTTACGCAATAGTTATTGAACCGATTTCGCGTTTAAAAAAATCCCGTTCAATTGAACAATCTACTGAGCTATAACTGCAGAATAAATTGAACAGCCGACTTCCATAATCGGTTTAGAAACGATTTTCGGAATATTATATATTTAAACAAAATTATATTTGTCATTATCATGTTGATAACACAACGTTAACTAGTATATGAAATACATATGGAGCTCAGAAGATAGTCTTGTCATAAAAGCGCATCTTGAACATAATTTCCGGATACCGAATTTCTAGTTTTCAGTGTCTCTCTTCAGAAAACCATCAAAATAGCAATACGAGGGTATATTTTAATAATCTTGACACTATATTCGGTTAGAAAACGATTTTTGGAATGTTTTTTATTCATAAAATAAGATTTTATTCCTTATACTCACGTATTACTTTACGTTAGTCTACATGACATCATATGGGACCCTGATGATCGTCTCTTCAATAAGGCGCATTTTGCGCAATAGTTGTTGAACCGCTTTCGCGTTTAAAAAAACCCCGATCAATTGAACAATCTACTGAGCTATAACTGCAGAATAAATTGAACAGCCGACTTCCATAATCGGTTTGGAAAAGATTTTCAGAATATTATATATTTAAACAAAATTATATTTGTCATTATCATGTTGATAACACAACGTTAACTAGTATGTGAAATACATATGGAGCTCAGAAGATAGTCTTGTCATAAAAGCGCATCTTGAACATAATTTCCGGATACCGAATTTCTAGTTTCCAGTGTCTCTCTTCAGAAAACCATCAAAATAGCAATACGAGGGTATATATTGATAATCTTGACACTATATTCGGTTAGAAAACGATTTTTGGAATGTTTTTTTATTCATAAAATAAGATTTTATTCCTTATACTCACGTAATACACTACGTTAGTCTACATGATATTCCTATGGGACCCAGATGATCGTCTCTTCAACAAGAAGCATCTTACGCAATAGTTGTTGAACCGCTTTCGCATTTAAAAAAAACCCGTTCAATTGAACAATCTACTGAGCTATAACTGAAGAATAAATTGAACAGCCGACTTCCATAAGCGGTTGGGAAAAGATTTTCGGAATATTATATATTTAAACAAAATTATATTTGTCATAATCATGTTGATAACACAACGTTAACTAGTATATGAAATACATATGGAGCTCAGAAGATAGTCTTGTCATAAAAGCGCATCTTGAACATAATTTCCGGATACCGAATTTCTAGTTTTCAGTGTCTCTCTTCAGAAAACCATCAAAATAGCAATAAGACAGTATATTTTGATCATCCTGACACTATATTCGGTTAGAAAACGATTTTTGGAATGTTTTTTATTCATAAAATAAGATTTTATTCCTTATACTCACGTATTACTTTACGTTAGTCTACATGAAATCATATGGGACCCTGATGATCGTCTCTTCAATAAGGCGCATTTTGCGCAATAGTTGTTGAACCGTTTTCGCGTTTAAAAAAATCCCGTTCAATTGAACAATCTACTGAGCTATAACTGCAGAATAAATTGAACAGCCGACTTCCATAATCGGTTTAGAAACGATTTTCGGAATATTATATATTTAAACAAAATTATATTTGTCATTATCATGTTGATAACACAACGTTAACTAGTATATGAAATACAGATGGAGCTCAGAAGATAGTCTTGTCATAAAAGCGCATCTTGAACATAATTTCCGGATACCGAATTTCTAGTTTTCAGTGTCTCTCTTCAGAAAACCATCAAAATAGCAATACGAGGGTATATTTTGATAATCTTGACACTATATTCGGTTAGAAAACGATTTTTGGAATGTTTTTTATTCATAAAATAAGATTTTATTCCTTATACTCACGTATTACTTTACGTTAGTCTACATGAAATCATATGGGACCCTGATGATCGTCTCTTCAATAAGGCGCATTTTGCGCAATAGTTGTTGAACCGCTTTCGCGTTTAAAAAAACCCCGTTCAATTGAACAATCTACTGAGCTATAACTGCAGAATAAATTGAACAGCCGACTTCCATAATCGGTTTAGAAACGATTTTCGGAATATTATATATTTAAACAAAATTATATTTGTCATTATCATGTTGATAACACAACGTTAACTAGTATATGAAATACATATGGAGCTCAGAAGATAGTCTTGTCATAAAAGCGCATCTTGAACATAATTTCCGGATACCGAATTTCTAGTTTTCAGTGTCTCTCTTCAGAAAACCATCAAAATAGCAATACGAGGGTATATTTTAATAATCTTGACACTATATTCGGTTAGAAAACGATTTTTGGAATGTTTTTTATTCATAAAATAAGATTTTATTCCTTATACTCACGTATTACTTTACGTTAGTCTACATGACATCATATGGGACCCTGATGATCGTCTCTTCAATAAGGCGCATTTTGCGCAATAGTTGTTGAACCGCTTTCGCGTTTAAAAAAACCCCGATCAATTGAACAATCTACTGAGCTATAACTGCAGAATAAATTGAACAGCCGACTTCCATAATCGGTTTGGAAAAGATTTTCAGAATATTATATATTTAAACAAAATTATATTTGTCATTATCATGTTGATAACACAACGTTAACTAGTACGTGAAATACATATGGAGCTCAGAAGATAGTCTTGTCATAAAAGCGCATCTTGAACATAATTTCCGGATACCGAATTTCTAGTTTCCAGTGTCTCTCTTCAGAAAACCATCAAAATAGCAATACGAGGGTATATATTGATAATCTTGACACTATATTCGGTTAGAAAACGATTTTTGGAATGTTTTTTTATTCATAAAATAAGATTTTATTCCTTATACTCACGTAATACACTACGTTAGTCTACATGATATTCCTATGGGACCCTGATGATCGTCTCTTCAACAAAAAGCATCTTACGCAATAGTTGTTGAACCACTTTCGCGTTTAAAAAAACCTCGTTCAATTGAAAAATCTAATGAGCTATAACTGCAGAATAAATTGAACAGCCGACTTCCATAAGCGGTTTGGAAAAGATTTTCGGAATATTATATATTTAAACAAAAATTATATTTGTCATTATCATGTTGCTAACACAACGTTAACTAGTATATGAAATACATATGGAGCTCAGAAGATAGTCTTGTCATAAAAGCGCATCTTGAACATAATTTCCGGATACCGAATTTCTAGTTTTCAGTGTCTCTCTTCAGAAAACCATCAAAATAGCAATAAGACAGTATATTTTGATCATCCTGACACTATATTTGGTTAGAAAACGATTTTTGGAATGTTTTTTTATTCATAAAATAAGATTTTATTCCTTATACTCACGTATTACTTTACGTTAGTCTACATGATATTCCTATGGGACCCTGATGATCGTCTCTTCAACAAGAAGCATCTTACGCAATAGTTATTGAACCGATTTCGCGTTTAAAAAAACCCCGTTCAATTGAACAATGTACAGAGTTAAAACTGCAGAATAAATTGAACAGCCGACTTCCATAATCGGTTTAGAAACGATTTTCGGAATATTATATATTTAAACAAAATTATATTTGTCATTATCATGTTGATAACACAACGTTAACTAGTATGTGAGATACATATGGAGCTTAGAAGATAGTCGTGTCATAAAAGTGCATCTTGAACATAATTTCCGGATACCGAATTTCTAGTTTCCAGTGTCTCTCTTCAGCAAACCATCTAAATAACAATAAGACAGTGTATTTTGATCATCCTGACACTATATTTGGTTAGAAAACGATTTTTGGAATGTTTTTTTATTCATAAAATAAGATTTTATTCCTTATACTCACGTATTACTTTACGTTAGTCTACATGATATTCCTATGAGACCCTGATGATCGTCTCTTCAACAAGCAGCATCTTACGCAATAGTTATTGAACCGATTTCGCGTTTAAAAAAATCCCGTTCAATTGAACAATGTACAGAGTTAAAACTGCAGAATAAATTGAACAGCCGACTTCCATAATCGGTTTAGAAACGATTTTCGGAATATTATATATTTAAATATAACAAAATTATATTTGTCATATTCATGTTTATAACACACCGTTAACTAGCAAGTGAGATGCATATAGAGCTCAGACGATAGTCTTGTCAACAATGCGCATCTAACTCAATTATTTTTGAACCGAATTTCGCATTTTAGTCAACTTCATGAATAATACCATCTAAATAATTTAATCTTAAGTATATTATGGGTATATGCACAAAAATAATCGGTTTGTAGTTGATTTTCGGAATGTATTATTTAAAAAAAAAAAATTGTATTCATCTTATAATTTAATTTAACACTACGTTAAGGTCTTTATAAACTATTTATGGAATATAGACGATTGTCGTGTCAAAAATTTGCATCTTAAACATATGTTCCTGATACCGAATTTCTTTTTTTCAGTCACTCTCTTCAGAAAACCATCTATATATTTATAGCCATAGTATATATTGTCCATCCACACAAAACCAACGGTTTGAAATAGATTTTTTTAGTGTTCTGTATTAATAAAATTATTGTTTTGATCTTGTTTATGTATATAACACTACGTTTAAGTATTTGTAAAATACTTATGGAGCATACATGTTCGTCTTGTCAAAAAAGCGCATCTTGAACATAATTTACGGATACCGAATTTCTAGTTTTCAGTGTCTCTCTTCAGAAAACCATCAAAATAGCAATACGAGGGTATATTTTGATAATCTTGACACTATATTCGGTTAGAAAACGATTTTTGGAATATTTTTTATTCATAAAATAAGATTTTATTCCTTATACTCACGTATTACTTTACGTTAGTCTACATGATATTCCTATGGGACCCTGATGATCGTCTCTTCAACAAGAAGCATCTTACGCAATAGTTATTGAACCAATTTCGCGTTTAAAAAAACCCCGTTCAATTGAACAATCTACTGAGCTATAACTGCAGAATAAATTGAACAGCCGAATTCCATAATCGGTTGGGAAAAAATTTTCAGAATATTATATATTTAAACAAAATTATATTTGTCATTATCATGTTGATAACACAACGTTAACTAGTATGTGAAATACATATGGAGCTCAGAAGAGAGTCGTGTCATAAAAGTGCATCTTGAACATAATTTCCGGATACCGAATTTCTAGTTTCCAGTGTCTCTCTTCAGCAAACCATCTAAATAACAATAAGACAGTATATTTTGATCATCCTGACACTATATTTGGTTAGAAAACGATTTTTGGAATGTTTTTTTATTCATAAAATAAGATTTTATTCCTTATACTCACGTATTACTTTACGTTAGTCTACATGATATTCCTATGGGACCCTGATGATCGTCTCTTCAACAAGAAGCATCTTACGCAATAGTTATTGAACCGATTTCGCGTTTAAAAAAATCCCGTTCAATTGAACAATCTACTGAGCTATAACTGCAGAATAAATTGAACAGCCGACTTCCATAATCGGTTTAGAAACGATTTTCGGAATATTATATATTTAAACAAAATTATATTTGTCATTATCATGTTGATAACACAACGTTAACTAGTATATGAAATACATATGGAGCTCAGAAGATAGTCTTGTCATAAAAGCGCATCTTGAACATAATTTCCGGATACCGAATTTCTAGTTTTCAGTGTCTCTCTTCAGAAAACCATCAAAATAGCAATACGAGGGTATATTTTAATAATCTTGACACTATATTCGGTTAGAAAACGATTTTTGGAATGTTTTTTATTCATAAAATAAGATTTTATTCCTTATACTCACGTATTACTTTACGTTAGTCTACATGACATCATATGGGACCCTGATGATCGTCTCTTCAATAAGGCGCATTTTGCGCAATAGTTGTTGAACCGCTTTCGCGTTTAAAAAAACCCCGATCAATTGAACAATCTACTGAGCTATAACTGCAGAATAAATTGAACAGCCGACTTCCATAATCGGTTTGGAAAAGATTTTCAGAATATTATATATTTAAACAAAATTATATTTGTCATTATCATGTTGATAACACAACGTTAACTAGTATGTGAAATACATATGGAGCTCAGAAGATAGTCTTGTCATAAAAGCGCATCTTGAACATAATTTCCGGATACCGAATTTCTAGTTTCCAGTGTCTCTCTTCAGAAAACCATCAAAATAGCAATACGAGGGTATATATTGATAATCTTGACACTATATTCGGTTAGAAAACGATTTTTGGAATGTTTTTTTATTCATAAAATAAGATTTTATTCCTTATACTCACGTAATACACTACGTTAGTCTACATGATATTCCTATGGGACCCTGATGATCGTCTCTTCAACAAAAAGCATCTTACGCAATAGTTGTTGAACCACTTTCGCGTTTAAAAAAACCTCGTTCAATTGAAAAATCTACTGAGCTATAACTGCAGAATAAATTGAACAGCCGACTTCCATAAGCGGTTTGGAAAAGATTTTCGGAATATTATATATTTAAACAAAAATTATATTTGTCATTATCATGTTGCTAACACAACGTTAACTAGTATGTGAAATACATATGGAGCTCAGAAGATAGTCTTGTCATAAAAGCGCATCTTGAACATAATTTCCGGATACCGAATTTCTAGTTTTCAGTGTCTCTCTTCAGCAAACCATCTAAATAACAATAAGACAGTATATTTTGATCATCCTGACACTATATTCGGTTAGAAAACGATTTTTGGAATGTTTTTTTATTCATAAAATAAGATTTTATTCCTTATACTCACGTATTACTTTACGTTAGTCTACATGATATTCCTATGGGACCCTGATGATCGTCTCTTCAACAAGAAGCATCTTACGCAATAGTTATTGAACCGATTTCGCGTTAAAAAAAATCCCGTTCAATTGAACAATGTACAGAGTTAAAACTGCAGAATAAATTGAACAGCCGACTTCCATAATCGGTTTAGAAACGATTTTCGGAATATTATATATTTAAATATAACAAAATTATATTTGTCATATTCATGTTTATAACACAACGTTAACTAGCAAGTGAGATGCATATAGAGCTCAGACGATAGTCTTGTCAACAATGCGCATCTAACTCAATTCTTTTTGAACCGAATTTCGCATTTTTAGTCAACTTCATGAATAATACCATCTAAATAATTTAATCTTAAGTATATTATGGGTATATGCACAAAAATAATCGGTTTGTAGTTGATTTTCGGAATGTATTATTTAAAAAAAAAAAATTGTATTCATCTTATAATTTTATTTAACACTACGTTAAGGTCTTTATAAACTATTTATGGATTATAGACGATTGTCGTGTCAAAAATGTGCATCTTAAACATATGTTCCTGATACAGAATTTCTTTTTTTCAGTCACTCTCTTCAGAAAACCATCTATATATTTATAGCCATAGTATATATTGTCCATCCACACAAAACCAACGGTTTGAAATAGATTTTTTTAGTGTTCTGTATTAATAAAATTATTGTTTTGATCTTGTATATGTATATAACACTACGTTTAAGTATTTGTAAAATACTTATGGAGCATACATGTTCGTCTTGTCAAAAAAGCGCATCTTGAACATAATTTCCTGATACCGAATTTCTAGATTTCAGTGTCTCTCTTCAGCAAACCATCTAAATAACAATACGACAGTATATTTTGATCATCCTGACACTATATTCGGTTAGAAAACGATTTTTGGAATGTTTTTTTTATTTATAAAATAAGATCGTATTCCTTATACTCACGTAATACACTACGATAGTCTACATGATATTCCTATGGGACCCTGATGATCGTCTCTTCAACAAGAAGCATCTTACGCAATAGTTGTTGAACCGCTTTCGCGTTTAAAAAAACCTCGTTCAATTGAATAATCTACTGAGCTATAACTGCAGAATAAATTGAACAGCCGACTTCCATAAGCGGTTTGGAAATGATTTTCGGAATATTATATATTTAAACAAAATTATATTTGTCATTATCATGTTGATAACACAACGTTAACTAGTATATGAAATACATATGGAGCTCAGAAGATAGTCTTGTCATAAAAGCGCATCTTGAACATAATTTCCTGATACCGAATTTCTAGATTTCAGTGTCTCTCTTCAGCAAACCATCTAAATAACAATACGACAGTATATTTTGATCATCCTGACACTATATTCGGTTAGAAAACGATTTTTGGAATGTTTTTTTTATTTATAAAATAAGATCGTATTCCTTATACTCACGTAATACACTACGATAGTCTACATGATATTCCTATGGGACCCTGATGATCGTCTCTTCAACAAGAAGCATCTTACGCAATAGTTGTTGAACCGCTTTCGCGTTTAAAAAAACCTCGTTCAATTGAATAATCTACTGAGCTATAACTGCAGAATAAATTGAACAGCCGACTTCCATAAGCGGTTTGGAAATGATTTTCGGAATATTATATATTTAAACAAAACTATATTTGTCATTATCATGTTGATAACACAACGTTAACTAGTATATGAAATACATATGGAGCTCAGAAGATAGTCTTGTCATAAAAGCGCATCTTGAACATAATTTCCGGATACCGAATTTCTAGTTTTCAGTGTCTCTCTTCAGAAAACCATCAAAATAGCAATACGAGGGTATATTTTGATAATCTTGACACTATATTCGGTTAGAAAACGATTTTTGGAATGTTTTTTTATTCATAAAATAAGATTTTATTCCTTATACTCACGTATTACTTTACGTTAGTCTACATGATATTCCTATGGGACACTGATGATCGTCTCTTCAATAAGAAGCATCTTACGCAATAGTTATTGAACCGATTTCGGGTTTAAAAAAACGCCATTCAATTGAACAATGTACAGAGTTAAAACTGCAGAATAAATTGAACAGCCGACTTCCATAATCGGTTTAGAAACGATTTTCGGAATATTATATATTTAAACAAAATTATATTTGTCATTATCATGTTGATAACACAACGTTAACTAGTATGTGAAATACATATGGAGCTCAGAAGATAGTCTTGTCATAAAAGCGCATCTTGAACATAATTTCCGGATACCGAATTTCTAGTTTTCAGTGTCTCTCTTCAGAAAACCATCAAAATAGCAATACGAGGGTATATTTTGATAATCTTGACACTATATTCGGTTAGAAAACGATTTTTGGAATGTTTTTTTATTCATAAAATAAGATTTTATTCCTTATACTCACGTAATACACTACGTTAGTCTACATGATATTTCTATGGGACCCTGATGATCGTCTCTTCAACAAGAAGCATCTTACGCAATAGTTATTGAACCGATTTCGCGTTTAAAAAAACCCCGTTCAATTGAACAATGTACAGAGTTAAAACTGCAGAAGAAATTGAACAGCCGACTTCCATAATCGGTTTAGAAACGATTTTCGGAATATTATATATTTAAACAAAATTATATTTGTCATTATCATGTTGATAACACAACGTTAACTAGTATATGAAATACATATGGAGCTCAGAAGATAGTCTTGTCATATAAGCGCATCTTGAACATAATTTCCGGATACCGAATTTCTAGTTTTCAGTGTCTCTCTTCAGAAAACTATCAAAATAGCAATACGAGGGTATATTTTGATAATCTTGACACTATATTCGGTTAGAAAACGATTTTTGGAATGTTTTTTTTATTTATAAAATAAGATCGTATTCCTTATACTCACGTAATACACTACGTTAGTCTACATGATATTCCTATGGGACACTGATGATCGTCTCTTCAACAAGAAGCATCTTACGCAATAGTTGTTGAACCGCTTTCGCGTTTAAAAAAACCTCGTTCAATTGAATAATCTACTGAGCTATAACTGCAGAATAAATTGAACAGCCGACTTCCATAAGCGGTTTGGAAAAGATTTTCGGAATATTGTATATTTAAACAAAATTATATTTGTCATTATCAGGGCTCATAACTTCTAGCATTTGCATATTTTTTTTGAGAGGTCCTAGAGATACCTATGTGAGCTATAAATTTGTTTCAGGTACCCAAGAAGCTAAATTCGAAATTTTATGTTGCATATTTTTGCATATTTCGAAGTATAAGTGCTATTTTGCTTTTTTTCTATTTTCCAATATTATTTTTCCATAATATTTATTTATTTTTTTTTGTTTTCAGTTCCGTAGCTTTTAAAAAAAATTTTCTTTATAATAAAAAGTAATTATAGTCGTATTAATTATTTATATTAGTAATTAATTCGTGTCAATTAATTGTTCTTATAATATTATAAGAAAAAACTATATATAACTATACGAGTTTAGATGACGTGCGACCTAGCGAGAGTGTATGCTTGATACTTGGTAATCCCATCGTTAAAGAAATTGTAGCATATGCACTAGTATTTTATTTTTAGTTTCTAGGTATTCCAAAACCATTATCTAGATATTCCGATATCATTATTTTCAGATTATTTACAGATTATTACTCAGTCGTTTCCGATTGTTCGTATTGTATGCATGCTAGTTCATTTCGTGAATTCGCAATCTAAATTCTATAGTTTTGTTCATACAGAATTTATTTTACAATGCCTAAAGAAAAACAATCTGTTTCTAGTCGTCTTAAAAATATTGTTCGCGAATTTGGTGAAAATACATTTGCAACCGACGCTAGTGTATTACTATGTAAGTTTTGTAATATTAAAATTAACCACGAAAAAAAATTTAATATCACACAACATTTAAAAACCGAAAAACATATGAAGGCCGTTAAACGTGCAGAAAATCAAAGTGAAAAAAAAAACAACAATTGGTTACCAACTCTACCAAAAAGTCCTCATTCAGTAAAGATTTGTGTTTTGCGTTGTTATCAGCAAATATACCACTGAATAAAGTTTCAAATCAAAGCTTTCGTACATTTTTGGAAACTTATACCGGAAATAATGTTCCTACAGAAACAAACTTGAGACTTGGATACATAGATGACATTTTTGACGAAACAATGAGTAAAATTAAACTTGAACTGTCTGGTAAAAAAGTTTGGGTCAGCATTGACGAAACTACCGATGTTGAAGGTAGGTTTGTTAGTATACTTGAAGCAGATTACCCGGGTAAACAATATTTAGTTCATTCAGAACAATTAGAAAAAACAAATTATTCGACTATTTGCAGAGTATTCGACAAATCTATCGGAATCATTGGTATTCAACACGAGGATGTTTTATTGTTTACATCCGACGCCGCTCCCTATATGATAAAAGCTGGTAATACATTGAAAGCATTTTATTCCAAAATGATTCATATTACGTGTACAGCTCATGGACTCCACCGAGTAGCAGAGGAAGTAAGGGGCAAATTTAGTAATGTCGACAAACTTATTTCTAGTGTTAAGAAAATATTCCGAAAAGCACCAAACCGTGTTCAACTGTTCAAAGATGAAGCTCCTCATTTAAATTTGCCACCGGAGCCTATTATAACACGTTGGAGTACGTGGATCATCGCCTCGAATTACTATTGTGAAAACATTGAAATCATACGTAAAATTCTCGAAAAACTAGACGCCGATGATGCTGTTAGCATCAAAGAGGCCAAAAAATATATTTCCAAAGCTGGTATTGAAAGAGATTTGGCCTACATAAAGTCCAATTTTACAATTTTAACAGTTTCCATTACCAAGTTGCAAAAACAAGGGCTACCATTAGCTGAAGCTATAAATGTATTTGAAAATGTTGAAAAAGTTTTTGAAACCCTTCAAGGACCAATTGGAAAAGCTGTTTTTAATAAACTCAATAACGTCACCCACAAAAATGTCGGTCTTAAAATTTTAAAAAATATTTCAAATATATTATCTGGTGTAACTATGAACACAGAACTTGAACCTGGACTTCCTGAAGATTTTTCAACAGATGATCTCGTGTACTTTAAGTTTGCACCAATTACGTCAGTGGACATTGAGCGGTCGTTTTCAATGTACAAGACTCTACTAAGTAACAATCGAAGATCATTTCACTTTGAAAACTTGTACAAACATCTAATTATTCAATGTAACTTTCAAGGTAAATATATGTTTAAAAATATTTAAAATATATAGGTATCATTATTCATTATTAATTATAATTTATAATTTTTTTTTTATAACAGAACAATCGCAGAATAAATGAGTACCACAAGTCGTTTACCACAATAATTCCGATGTTATATTATTCAATTTTTTTTTTTAATAATAATAATAATAATTTTTTTTTTCGCATATTTTAGTATTTTTAGTGCATATTTAAGCGCTTATATGAATATTTTTAAGAGCATATTATTGCGCTTATAATAACCTTTTTTAGAGCTATAAGTTATGAGCCCTGGTCATTATCATGTTGCTAACACAACGTTAACTAGTATGTGAAATACATATGGAGCTTAGAAGATAGTCGTGTCGTAAAAGTGCATCATGAACATAATTTCCGGATACCGAATTTCTAGTTTTCAGTGTCTCTCTTCAGCAAACCATCTAAATAACAATAAGACAGTATATTTTGATCATCCTGACACTATATTCGGTTAGAAAACGATTTTTGGAATGTTTTTTTATTCATAAAATAAGATTTTATTCCTTATACTCACGTATTACTTTACGTTAGTCTACATGATATTCCTATGGGACCCTGATGATCGTCTCTTCAACAAGAAGCATCTTACGCAATAGTTATTGAACCGATTTCGCGTTAAAAAAAATCCCGTTCAATTGAACAATGTACAGAGTTAAAACTGCAGAATAAATTGAACAGCCGACTTCCATAATCGGTTTAGAAACGATTTTCGGAATATTATATATTTAAATATAACAAAATTATATTTGTCATATTCATGTTTATAACACAACGTTAACTAGCAAGTGAGATGCATATAGAGCTCAGACGATAGTCTTGTCAACAATGCGCATCTAACTCAATTCTTTTTGAACCGAATTTCGCATTTTTAGTCAACTTCATGAATAATACCATCTAAATAATTTAATCTTAAGTATATTATGGGTATATGCACAAAAATAATCGGTTTGTAGTTGATT
Organism: Rhopalosiphum nymphaeae; assembly: GCA_036289425.1. Taxonomy (NCBI): domain Eukaryota; kingdom Metazoa; phylum Arthropoda; class Insecta; order Hemiptera; family Aphididae; genus Rhopalosiphum; species Rhopalosiphum nymphaeae. Next base: position 12,501,652 of record JAZAQC010000007.1, on the reverse strand, counting down.
TTCGGAATGTATTATTTAAAAAAAAAAAATTGTATTCATCTTATAATTTTATTTAACACTACGTTAAGGTCTTTATAAACTATTTATGGATTATAGACGATTGTCGTGTCAAAAATGTGCATCTTAAACATATGTTCCTGATACAGAATTTCTTTTTTTCAGTCACTCTCTTCAGAAAACCATCTATATATTTATAGCCATAGTATATATTGTCCATCCACACAAAACCAACGGTTTGAAATAGATTTTTTTAGTGTTCTGTATTAATAAAATTATTGTTTTGATCTTGTATATGTATATAACACTACGTTTAAGTATTTGTAAAATACTTATGGAGCATACATGTTCGTCTTGTCAAAAAAGCGCATCTTGAACATAATTTCCTGATACCGAATTTCTAGATTTCAGTGTCTCTCTTCAGCAAACCATCTAAATAACAATACGACAGTATATTTTGATCATCCTGACACTATATTCGGTTAGAAAACGATTTTTGGAATGTTTTTTTTATTTATAAAATAAGATCGTATTCCTTATACTCACGTAATACACTACGTTAGTCTACATGATATTCCTATGGGACCCTGATGATCGTCTCTTCAACAAGAAGCATCTTACGCAATAGTTGTTGAACCGCTTTCGCGTTTAAAAAAACCCCGTTCAATTGAACAATCTACTGAGCTATAACTGCAGAATAAATTGAACAGCCGACTTCCATAAGCGGTTTGGAAATGATTTTCGGAATATTATATACTTAAACAAAATTATATTTGTCATTATCATGTTGATAACACAACGTTAACTAGTATGTGAGATACATATGGAGTTTAGAAGATAGTCTTGTCCACAATGTGCATCTAACTCAATTCTTTTTGAACCGAATTTCGCATTTTAAGTCAACTTCATGAATAATACCTTCTAAATAATTTAATCTTAAGTATATTATGGGTATATGCACAAAAATAATCGGTTTGTAGTTGATTTTCGGAATGTATTATTTAAAAAAAAAAAATTGTATTCATCTTATAATTTAATTTAACACTACGTTAAGGTCTTTATAAACTATTTATGGAATATAGACGATTGTCGTGTCAAAAATTTGCATCTTAAACATATGTTCCTGATACCGAATTTCTTTTTTTCAGTCACCCTCTTCAGAAAACCATCTATTTATCTATATCCACAGTATATATTGTCCATCCAAACACAAACAACGCTTTGAAAAACATTTTTTTAATGTTCTGTATTAATAAAATTATTGTATTGATCTTGTTAATGTATATAACACTATGTTTATGTATTTGTAAACAACTTATGGTGCATACATATTCGTCTTGTCAAAAAAGCGCATCTTGAACATAATTTCATGATACCGAATTTCTAGTTTTCAGTGTCTCTCTTCAGCAAACCATCTAAATAACAATACGACAGTATATTTTGATCATCCTGACACTATATTCGGTTAGAAAACGATTTTTGGAATGTATCATTTTTAATATAATATCGTTTTTCTGATAGGCGCTTCTTAAGCATATATTCTTTATTCCGAAGTATGCATTTTAATTCACTTTCTTAAATAAAATCATTTATTCTGCAACAAAATATGATGGATGGTCTCATATTGCCGTTCGATTTTCTGTGATCAATTTAAT